>JAJTUB010000012.1:0-680747 GCA_036971345.1 Dactylellina drechsleri
TAATAAAAATAATAGTAAAAATAATGATAATAAAAAAAACAAAAAAGACAAGAAAAAGGAAGAGGAGAAAGCAAATAAAGGGAAAAGAAAAACACCTAAACTAAAAAATATACCAAATAAGTATATCCGCAAAAATAAGATAATATCTATATTGGTAACATCAACACCAGTAATATCAATACTAATAATATCAATACCAGTAATATTAATATTAGTAATATTAATACCAGTATATGATCTTTCTAAAAATAAACTAGATATAAAAGATTATCTAAAAACTACAACCGGTTTTCAAGTATAGGTAAAAGTAAAAAAAGCAAGAACTAACTGATTTCATTCTCCCATTACAGTATAATCACCACAACCAACTAATGATTTGGTACTATCATAACTGGTTAACAATATTATTAACAACAATAATGATAATGTCTTTTTAGCAGAATATATAAAAAAATGTCTTGCCAATACATTAATCTATAATATAAAGTTTATATTTAAAAAATTTAAAAAAGCTACAGCTATTAAAAAAAAAAAATTAATAATAAAAATAAAAGTTAAAAATAAATAATAAATTAATATTCATATATCTTAAATAGATTTAAATATGTCACCAGATAATTTATTAAATAGTAAAAAATAATCCCTTTACATTTATTTTATAATTCTAATATTTATTTATTATATGGAATTTAAAGGATATAAAAAATGTTTTAACATTATTATTAAAAACATTATTCAGTAAGTTTAATTTATAATTTAGGTTAAGTAAGAATTAAATGTCTTAATTTAATTATAAATACAATAAAACTTTACAAATAACTTATTCTAATACTTATTAAAATCAATTTATAAAAAAGATTTATGTCAATGTAAACTGTATTACTCCATAAGTAAAAATAAGTTTTAAATTAGAATTAGTACCTACTAGTTTAACCCACTAATTTCTTAGCAAACGGGTACCCATTTTATTTTAACCCGACAGGTTTTAGGCGCAAAAAAAAACCGGTTCTTAGCAACCCGTACGGTCTGGGTACCCGCAACGCAAAATATGGGCGGGCACCGTAACCGCCCAAATACAAGCTCTGTATATAAGTAATAATTTTATTATTAATTCTAAAGAATTTTATTTAGTTGGGGAGAGATATAACTTCGTTTATTAGTATAAAAAAAGGTGTTGATTGGGTAGATTTAGTTATATTATTTTTTAAAAAATAATATTAAAGTATAAGAAAGGTAAAAGATATAATACTCTTTTTTTAATTTGAGTAAATTAAAAAAATATTAATTATTTTAATATTTAAATAATGGAGAAGGGTATGGGTAGAAAAAAAGGTTATACTACTTACTTTACTAAATATATTTTTAATAATTAATAGCCTAGTTATATAATTTTTAAATTACTTATCTTTTTATATTTTAAAAAAATTAAAAATCTTATTTATTAGTATAGCTTACTTTCTTTAAAAAATTAAAATAACTAAAATAATAATATAAAAAAAAAAGTAAAAGTGGAAGTATTTTTTTAGGATATCCATAAACTTTTCTTTGCTAGTATTAAGATTATTGTATGTAAAAATCTGAAAATATTATTTTATTTTGGTAATAGCTATAATATAAATTTTAGTTTTATAAAATATACTTATAATTTTAGAAAATAATATTTTTTTATATTAATTACTAATATTATCAACATCAGCAAAAAATCTGGTAGCCTGAGAGGATCTTTGGTGGTGTTGAGAGGTTGCAGGGGTTGTGTAGAAAACGGCCTTAGACGCTTAAAAACTGGCGCTTTATCAAAAGTTATTTTTATTAAATATATCTAAATCAATAGTAAAAAGAATTATTGAGAGTATAAAAAAAAATATTTAGAGTTTTTGGAATGTTTCTAAAAAGGTTTGAAATTTGTTAGATTTATATATATATATATAACTTTAATTATTGATCCTTATATTTTTTTTTTTTTTTAAAAAAAAATTTTTGAATAATACTTTTTATTTTAATTTGGAGGTAAATGTTGAGAATTTGCTACAGATTTTTTATAATCTCTTTATCACTCGATTAATTAAATAAAATATACATTTTTTAAAAAAAAATATTATTTTTATTATAAGTTATCTATTAAACCAATCAATTTTATATTAAATACATAATTAAATCTAAATAAAAATATTTTTATTATAATTTTTTAGAAGATTGTTATAATCTTCTCTAATATTCTTACTATTAACAAATTTTTTTTAATTTTTTCAAATTTTTAAAAAAAATGTATTGATTAACTATATTTTAGTTTTTTTTAATCTCCTTAATTTAGTTTCTTATCAGCTCTTTAATATCTTCAACTTATTTTATTTAATTTTATTACTACTATTACTACTATTACTTTCTTAAAATTTAACCAAACTATTCTACCAATTGAAAAAAAGTTAAAGCTTTAGAAAATCTAATAAAAAATAATATAAAAATAGTATAATTATATTATTATCATATTTTCCTAAATTATTACTCATATATTATTAAGTTATATTCTCAAAGCATTAGTTAAAATAATTTTTTTATACAAAAAATAACCATTACCTCTTATCAATTTAATATAGTTTTCTCCTAGCTACAGATAAACTAAAATTATTTTACCATTTTCTATTACTATAAAAACATCTAAATCTACCAAAATCATAACAGTCTAATCCACATTTATATTATAAAATTTGACTACATTAGAACCATTTGTTTTTAAACTCTTAGAGTCTTTATACAAATAATTTATATTATCTTAAACAAAAATAAATCCAATAACATCATCTAAATAAAATATCTAGATTTTAATATAAATTTTGAAAAAAGATAAAACTGAAGCTTTTAATAATTTTAAAATAATAGTAATAATAGAGAAAATATTAATAGTAAATTTACTAAAAGTAATTATAAAAATAAATTAGCAAATTTTTAGTATCTAATTATAAACTAATAAATACTTATTATTATTAATAGCCTTTTGTAATTTTTTTTTATTTACCTCCTTCTTAGTTTTTTTAATTTTTACTTTTTTTTATTTTGCTTTTAATTAAAAACTTCTAAAGTCTTTTATAAGATTATTATCAAAATATATATATTTATTTAAAACAATATATTCTAAAGCAGTTCTTATACCTTCCTTATATTTTTTAAATATATCTTAAATAATTCCTTTCAAATTAATAAAAATAAATTTTATTAAATCATCATCAACCAACTTTAAACTCTTAATATTAACCTAATTATCTATAAAAATTGTATTTTTAATAATATTAAAATAAATTAACTTCATAATCTTAGAAATAAAACCTTTCTTTTACTTAATACTAAAATTTTTCCAGCCAGTCCACTTTTATTAGCTATTAATATAGTATAAAATATTATATTTATAATTTAAAAGATTTGCAAAGTCTACTATCTTATATTTATTATCTTTTTTTTTACCTGTGTTTAAAGGTTTGGTACCTCTATCTCTATCATTTTTATTATTTTTATTATCTTTTCTATTTTCTCTACTATTACCCAATATTAGATTTATGAAGTTTGCTAGTTCTATAATTTAGTATATTAGTTTTTTAATTTAAGTAGCTATTAAAAAATTGGTAACAACTTGATAATTATTATTTAGGATAAGATTTTTAAGTTTAACCCAATTTATATATATAAGTTAACATTTTATAACAAACTTTTAATATCTCATAAAAACTTACTTTTTAAATTTATTTTAATAGTTATTTTATTTTTTAATTTAAAATAAACATAATTAAGATTATTTAAATTAAAATTGGTAATAATTTTTATATTAGCAACTTTACTATATTCTTTATTTAGATATAAGTTGTTAATAGATATTAAAAATTTTTTATAAAATTCTGATTCTTACTTTCTAATTCCTAAAAAAATTATTTTTTAATTATATTGTTAGTTCTGAAAATTCCTACAACTTTATTATTTTTTATGATTATAATATTGATATTGATTTTTTTAATTAAGAAGCTATTAGCTAACTCTTAATATTTTATGATTCATTATTTTAAAATATTTACTAATTCTATACTTCTTTTTTTTTGGTAGTGTAATTTTGTTATTATTATTATCATCATCATTATTATCATCATTATTATTATTTTTACCACCATCTTTAGTTTTATTTTTAGTTCTATTTTTAATTTTATTTTTAGTTTTATCTTTTGCAACTTTCTTTCTCTTTTTTGTAATAGGTATTATTTTATATTTATTAGTCAAAGTTTTTTTATAATCTAAAATAAGATTTTGGAAATTTATTATTTATCTGGTTTTTTATTAGCAGGTTTTTTGCTTGTATTTTTATTAGATTTTTTTTTATTATTTTTTTTATTTAGTAGTTCAGATGATCTTGCTACTATTGCTGATTTTTCAGTATTTATTATCAAATTGTTTAAATTTTTTAGATATTCTAGTCTTAGATTTTTATATCTGAGATTAATAAATATAAAAATTAACTTAAAGTTGGCAAAATTTTTAAATAAATTAAAATTTTCGGTTTTATTAAAATTTTCAGTATCAGAATCAAATTCTAAATAATAACTAAAATATACAAATATATTCAAAAGAATAGTTAGAAAACTGGTGACATTTTTAAGAGATTTATTGTTATCTTAAGATTATTTTGAAATTACATCTTTAAAATATTCAAGATTAAGTGTATGCAAATCAGTAATATTAGGAGTTAAACTAGGAAAAAGAAAATTTACCCCATCATCCAATATTTAATCAAAATTATGATTTGTTATTTTGTTAAAATTTTAATTTGTTTTAAGTTTTTAATTTTGAAAATAAATAGCTTTTAATAGTCCACTACCACACTTTATTTTAATACTAGAATAAAAATATCAAAAATGGTGTTTCAAAATTGATAACTTGTTTAATACATGAGTTATTGATAAACATAAAATTTTCAAAATTTATTTAAAACTAAAAAATTTTATAAGAGCATTAGATATTAAATAAAAATAAAATAAAATAAAAACAATAACAGTAATGATGGTAATAAAAAAAAGAGAAAATAATCATGTTACACCTGTGGCCCTGGGAGGTCACAGCAAGCTCACTCTGGCTTTTGTTTCTCAGTCCTATTGTTCAAGTCTTGATTCAGGGAAATATATGTATTACTAAGAATAGTAAAATTATTAAATAGAAAATATAATAATAATAAAGTGATAGTAAATTATAAATCTGTATTATATTTGAGTTGATTGATAAAAAGTAAGAATTATTCATCAATTTTAACAATAGTCTTATATACATAATAATGTTTTATACAAATGTCAATAATCACATGTTTGCATATTTGGCATTGTATGTCGTTTAAGTTGTAAGTTATATGTTTGTATATCACTTATTGTAAGTTATATGCTTGTATGTTATTTATTGTAAATTATATACTTGTATGTTGCTTATTGCAAGTTACATGTTTATATGTCATTTATTGCAAATTACATGCTTGCATATCACATGATATGTGGTACTGTAGGATAGGGGTTTGAATAAAATAGGTAAATACAAATATATAAATAATAAGTATTATATTAAAAATATGGTAAAGCAGAACTAAAAATAATGTAGTGTTAAATAAGGTATAAATATTTGTGCTATTAAAATTATAGATCTGTGATATTATCTTTTTTTTTTAAAAATTAATATTTATATAGTAACAAATTTTATATAAATTTAATGCCTGGGTAGTTTGGAGGTTTATATAAAAGTTAAATTCTATATAAATAAAGCTATTTTATAGAGTTAATATTAGTATAAAATATTTTTTAGTATAAGTTAATATTCTATATAGAACTTTTATCTATATAGATATATAAAGTAAAATAATAACATAAGTAAAAGTGTATAAAAGGATAGTAATTAAATTAAAGTAGTAGTTTTAAAACTTAAACTTTAAAATATTTTAGTAAGGGGGTAATTAATATATATTTAAAATTAAATATAAATATTGGTAGAATATTATTAAAAAAAAAATAAACAGTCTTTTCACAATTAGTGTAATTCTTATGCTGATTATATCAAAAAATATAAAATTTTGGCTTTTGTTTTTTGTAAATATTGTGAAAGGAATGGCTATTTTTGTATAATTATATTAGATTATAAGGGTTGTGCCATTTATACTAAAAATAATAAAAAAAAATATTTAGCTAATTCTTATAAATATTTTTTTATTGGGGTGAAAATAAATTTAGCTAATTTATTTTCTAGTAGTGGATTGTTTAAATCATTAATTAAATAATAAGAAGAAAAAACTATTAAATTTTAAAAAAGTACAAAAGGAGTTTTAAGCAAAAATTATTTAAAAATAAAAAAAATTAAAATTATTAAAATTAAAGTATTAAAAAGCAGTTAATCATGATGGTATATTACATAAACAAGAGTTGGTAGAAAAAAAAAAATTAAAAAAAAAAGATAAAGTAAAAGTTAAGCAGGTTTCTAAAGAATTGGAAAAGTTTGAAAAAAAATTATCAGCATTAATTTTAAAGGTCTCTATTTTTGATTATACCAATTTTTTATAATTTTAGTTTGAAATAAAATTCTTTTTTGGTTTTCCATATTTTTATTTTATAAGTGGTAATGTAATTTTCTAATTAAGGTAAGTTTGGATAATTTTTAAAAATATGTTATTTTTTAGGATTTAAGAGTCATTTTGTGGTCTATAAAAGAGTGATTATTTGATAAAATATTTATTTTTTTAATTAAATTTATTTAAGATTTTTTTAAATTCATATTCTATATAGTTTTTAAATTTTAGTTTTTTATTATTAAAATCTTTTTTTAAGTCTTCTAAGGCTGGTTTCAAAAATAAGATATGGAATGATCAATGAATGTGTATAAGTCTTAAAATTTCTAGTTTAAAAGTATTATTGTTGAATTTTTTTATAATTATAAAAGGTTTATATTTTTGGTAGTTAAGTTTCTTGCTTTATTATTTTTTTTATTTAATATATTTTGTAAGCAGGTATATTTTATTTTTTTTTTTTAAAGGTGGTACTTTTATTTTTTTTTGATTATAATAATGTGATATTTGTTCTATTATGAATTAAAAGTCTTTTTGAAGGTTTTCGTAAAAATTTTTTATATTTTTGATGTGTTTGTCTACTTAAAGAACTGTTTCTTTTGGTATTAAAGGCAGTAATATTGTTATTAGATTTTAATCTCTAAGTACTTTATATGGGGTATATTTTGTAATTGAATGTTTGGATATATTGTATATGAATTTAAAGTTAGGGAGTAGTTTAATTTAATTGTTTTATACCATATTTAGGAAGTTACATAATTATATTTTAATTGTTTGAATGATTCATTTGGTTACTCTATCTGTTTAAACATATCCTTTACTAGTGATATTAATTTTAGTTTTAGTTTGGTTTTTGATTGAATTCCAGAATTTACTAGAAAACAAAATATCTCTATCACAAATATATTTAATCTGTAAACCATATTAACTAAATATTTGTTTATTATAAACTTATTCAAGTTTTTCTGTAGATTATTTAAAATTCCATGGTTCTAAAATTACTACTTTACTAAATTTACAAGCAATAACTAGTACTTTGTTATATATGATGTTAATAAAAAAATTTCGGGATTTCAGTATTCCTTAAATAAAATCGTAAAAAATAACTTAAAATGGTGCTATTGTATATCATAAAATTAAAGTTTACTGTAGAATAAATGTTGATTAAATTTATTTCTGCAATACATATCATAAATCTTAATATATTGTTCAATGTACTATTGTATTTATAACCAAAAGTATTCCTTGGTTAAAAGTTTTTAAATTCATTCAACTCCTAAATATCCATAAATTAGTGTATCATAATATTATTTAATAAATTTCTATTGAAAATTTTTTATAAGGATATAATAAAGATCTTTAAAAAAAATAATTCCATATTCAACAGTAAAATATTCTAGAATATTTAAATCATTTAAAAAAATTCAAATAATTATCAAATATTGTTTATAACTTTTCTTCAGTTCCTAGATAAATTAGTTATCTAATACATAAAAAATAATATTAAATGTTTTGTTAATAATAATATTTTTGTATAAACTTCCCTTAAAAATAGCTCTTTTATCTAATTATACTCCTATTATTAAATCAAATCTTTTGTTAATTATATCTGCTTCTAAATTTTCTTTGTTTTTGTAATATACAATCCTTATATTATATTCACTAAGCATTTCCCACCAGCGGACTTATCATCTACTAAATTTTTTAATAATAAAAAAAAAGATAAGATTCTTATAATTAAAATATACAGTGAAAAGTTCCTTAACTTATAAATATATTTTCCATGTTCTACAGGCTTGTACTATTACTATAAGTTCTTTGTTATATATTAAATATCTAAATTTAGTAGTATCAAATTTGTAAAATAAATAAGCAATAGGATATCATTTATTATTAAAATATAATTAACATAAATATATACCTAGTGCAGCATCTGAAGCATCAATTTCAATTTTAATAGGTAATTTTAAATTATAAAATTGAAATATAAGTATTGAAAAAAATGATTATTTTAATATATTAAAAGTATTAATTTAGCTAGAAGTCATATTAAATTTAACTTTTATTTTAATAAATTTAATTAAAGCAACTAATATATAATTATATTGTTTAATAAAACATTAATAATAGTTACATAGTTTTAAAAAAAATTAAACATTTTTAATAATTTCTAATTATAATTAATCTTAAATAATTTATACTTTTTTTAAATTTATTTTAATTTTATTAATTATTACAATAGCTTCTAGGAATTTATATTCAATAACTTTGAATTCCATTTTTTTAAATTAAACCTTAAAGTTATATTTATTAAGTATTTTAAAAACAAAGATAACATATTTCCTATATTCTTCCAGATTATAATTAGAAATTAATATATCATCAAAGTAAACAACACATATCTTATCAATATAATTCTTAAGAACATAATTTATAAAAATTTAAAAAAATACTAATATATTAATCAATCTTATAGGTATAATTACATATTTAAATAATCTATATCAGTATTTAAAAATTATTTTTTAAATATTTTTAAATATAATTCTAAAATTATAATATTCAACTACTATGTCTATTTTAGTAAATCTCTTAACTCCTTATAATTGATTAAACAATTTATTTATTCAAAGTAATCCTATTTAATTTTTAATAATAATAGTGTTAAGATTTCAATAGTCTATACATATTTATAATTTTCTATTTTTTTTTAATACAAATAGTATGGGGTATCCAACTAAAAATTAAAATAATTAAATATATTTTTTATATAAATTTTCTTTAAAATATTCTTAAAATACTTCAAGTTCTTCTTAAGTGTAAGTATAAATAAGTATAAATTTAGGAATAACATTTTTTTAAAATAGTATTTCGTAAATAAACTCATTAAATTTTAGTAGGGCATTTTTGTCAAATAGTTTCTCAAAAGTTTTAATCTATTTAAGAATTTATTTAAAAATCTTGATAATATCTTTAATAATTTTTTTAGCAATTTTATAAATATCTTTAACTTTAAACTATATGCATTTAAAAATGTTAAATTTATTTCAGGATCAATAATAAATTTCTTTATTAAAGAAATATTCTATAAATTATAGGTGTACTTCTTTTTTTTTTATTCTATAGTTATTATTTAAACAAGATCATCAACAATTGCAATAAATAAAATTAAAAATCTTATTTTTCCAATTGATGGTAGGGTTGTATTCCTATAGCCAGTCAAAACCTAAAATTAGATTATATTTTTAGAAGTTAAAAATGTTAATCATTCATTCTTTATGATATCCATTAATAAGGATAATTATTGTGGTTTCATAGTGAATAATTCCTAGAGTATTTCCTCCGAAGGCAATGATATTATAATAAATATTTTTAAGTCGTATGGGGAGATGTCTTTGGGTGATGTAATTAGTCAAAATATAAGAAGTTTCTACACCACTGTTTATAAGTGCATTAACAAAAATTCCATTGATGGTGGTATTAATGTTGAGATATTTATCATTAATTAGGTTTAGTTGTTTATTAAATTTCTTTTTAATGAAACTAGGGCTGGATTTTTTAGATTACTCTAAGTTCTAAGGTTAAACTAGTTTAAAGTTTTACTAGATGGTGTTGTTGTATAACATTCACGAGTATAAATTCATTAAAATTTTTTCATTATAAATTGTTGTAAACATCAAGGGCAAGTTTCTTTTTTAAATATAATTTTAGCCTAATATAATTCTCCGATAATATTAATCCATTCTTATGCACAGTTAATACAAGTAAAAAGTTATCCTTTGTAAGTAATATAATGGCTCCTACTTTGCGAGCAAATCATGTAGTGTGTTTTGAAAATTAAGGAATATGGTATAATGAGGACCATATTTCGGGGGGTTTTAAAGCGAAAGGCTTTTTTTTTGAAATGGAAGGTTGCAAAATTTTATGTTAGTTTTGTTTTGTATAGATTTATTATGGTAAGATAGGTAGCTTATTAATAAGGTTTATAGTAACTTCTTCATAACTTTTTTGTAAAATAGTATTTTTTTATAAAAATTTTGTCTGAATATATATCATATAAGTTTTGTGATTTGTGGATGTTATTAATTTTACAGAGTTGATATCGATGGGTTCCACAATTTTGAGTATAATTGTCGATGAAAGTTGGTTATGATGGATTGGATGGATTTTTGTATCCAATTTCTCCTGGGTTATTTAGGGTGATTAATTGATTTTAATAGTTTCTTCCTTTGTATGGGTATTTATTTCTGAGTTTAGTGTTAATTTTGTTGTATATTATTCTTAGTTCTTGATAGGGTCTTTGTAAGTAAATTCGTGGTTTAAGAAGAATAATTTTAGGGATAATTTTGGAACATATTTCTCTGGCTGATTATTTTGGGATAAATACAGTATAGAATTGCTATAATTCTCTGTTTGAATTTTGTCTATATCTAAGATGTCTTCCAGGGATAGGATGGTTTTAAATCTAATGATATTTATGTATTGTGGGATTATGAGATAAAGGTGTAGGTTTGTGGATAGTTAAATCAAAATTTTCACTTGGGGTATATATTGGGGTATTAGATATAGTATTATTAGTGTTTTTATTATTTTCTAGTTGTGTAGTTTTTTGTAGTATTTGAAGTTCCTTTTTAGATATTGGGTATATTATAGGTTTATTTCTTTGAAAGGGGATAGTTATTTTATGAGATAGAGTTGGCAATTCTTCTAGTATCAAAATATTCTAAATAGTATGAATTTATTGTGTTAATTTTTTGTGTTACTCCTATTATTTTTCTAAAGTCTTTGATTGGGTGAATTGGATATGTTTAAACTAATTTTTTTTTAACTGTTAGTAGTCTTTAATAAAATATCCTGGTTTATTATAATTATAGTAGATAATTATATTAAATCTTAATGAATTTTTATATTATCAATAATTAGTAATGTTGAAATTTATTAGGGTAAATCCATATCCTTAGTAAACACTATTTTTAGGACAATAATTTTGATAATTATTATAAAGATAATATTATCCAGTTTTTTTTTATTTTAATATATTATTAGAATAGTTTCCTTGATAGTTTTTTTAAAATTAATTTAATTTTTATTAATTTTATCAAAAAATAAAATTATTTATTTGTATAGCAAGATTCTGTATTTTTATATAGGTTATTTTTGGGATTCTAAATTTTTTTTTAATAATTTTAGTGCGGATTATTGGCTTGAGTCCCTTTTTAGCAAAATCAAAAAGTTATGTATTATTATATCCTATAAGCGGAATATAATGATTAAGCTCTTGAAAGTAATTTTATGTTGAATAGGTTTAATGTAGAGTAATAATTTTGTATTATATTTTTTCTTTTTTGTTTTTATATTTATATTTTTATTGAAGAAAGGTAATAAAGCAACTGGCATTGATAAGTATTTTATAAATATTTAGGTATGTTTATTTGAATTTTTTGTTTTTATGTTTTTTCTTATCATAGCTACTTTGTTTCTCTAAGTAGGTTATAAAAGTATGAAGAAGTAGTTCTTTTAGATATATTTTTGTAAAACAGATCTTATATTTATTTATAGGAAATCAATCTGTATTAAAGAAGTAGTGGGTCAAGAACTAGTTAAGAAATTGATTAAGTTTTTTAGATTATTTTCCGAACTTGATTGGGTCTCTTAATTTGGATACTTTGTTAGAGTTCTTAGTAGAATTAGTCATTTTGATAGTTTTGTTTTCTGGGATTTTTATGGGGTTTTTAATGTTTTTGTTGGAGGGATTTATTGGTAATATCGGTAGCTGTTTTGTGATTACTGTTTTGAGTTGTTGTTTTATTTGTTCTAGAATTTCTGTTGTTGTATTTAAATTTCTGGTATGTTGTTTTGTATGCGCTGGTGTTTTGTATATTGATATTTTTTTTTTTGTGTGTATTTTTTTGAGCTTTTTTTAGGTTTTTCTTCTTCAGTTTACATTCTTATGTTAAAAGTGTAGATGTGATTTTGGTTGTTGATGTATACTTCTCCTATAGTAATATCAAATATTAGTTTAGGAAATGTAATTACTGACCTTTGTTTATTATTAAATTTTTGGTATCTTAATATTTATGTAATAATATATGCTTTCTTATTCATTTATTATTTTTATACTTTACAAAAATAGTAGCATTCTTTGTTTTTGTTTTTAATAAATTTTAAATCTGAAGCATCTCCTAGTTTTGTATTTTTAAGGAAGTATTTTTGGATATTTTTAAGTGTGAGGGAATTTGATATACATATAGGTCTTCTATTTAAACTAAGTTAAATTGGTTAAAGTGTTATATTTGTGGTTTTAGGAGGTTATAGTAAACTTACTTTGGCTTCTGTTTTTTAATTTTATTGTTTAGGTCTTGATTCAGGGAAGTATATGTATTATTAGGAATAGTAGAATTATTAAATAGAAAGTGTAACAACAATAAAGTAATAGTAAACTATGAGTTTATATTATATTTAAGTTGATTGATGAAGAGTAAGAACTATTTATCAGTTCTAATGATAGTTTTATATACATAATAATATTTTATACAAATGTTAATGATTGCATGCTTGTATGTTTGGCATTGTATGTTGCTTGAGTTGTAAGTTGTATGTTTGCATGTTGTTCATTGTAAGTTGTATGCTTGTATGTTGCTTATTGCAAGTTGCATGCTTGCATGTTGCTTATCGTAAGTTGTATGCTTGTATGTCATTTATTGTAAGTTGTATGTTTGTATGTTATGTGATACGTGGTACCGTAGGACAGGGGTCTGAATAGGATAGGTGAGCACAAGTACATGGATAATAGGTGTTATACTAAAAATGCGGCAAAACAGAACTAAGGACAATGTAGCGTCAAACAAGGTACAGGTATTCATGCTGTCAAGACCATAGGTCTGTGACAAATCAATGGCATTATGAATTAATATATATTATTATATAGTTTATTATTAAGTTCGTTTTTAAGTAGTTGCCTGAAATTAATAAAAACTTCTATTGGATTTTAGTAAGCTCAAATGTATTCTTTGAATATTTTTTATTTTTATTTATTTTTATATTTAAATATTTTAGAACTGATTTATATGTTTTTGATATATTAAAAATTTTGGATCTATTTGTTATTTAAGATATATGGGGGTAAATGCTGGCCTTTAAGAGTATGATTAAAAAACTTTGGTTACTATGCTATGCTATAAAACTAAATTAAATTAAGAAAGGATTAATTATTAAGTAATTTACTTTTTCTTTTTATTAAACACCTTTTTAATCTAAAATTATTAAAAAATGTTTTAAGCTTAAAAAGAGTTTATATCAGATATTTAGTATTTTTTAATTTTTATTATTTCTTAATTTTTTTTAAATTATCAAATATTATAATATTATTAATATGTCTGCCTCAGGTTTTCTATATTGTTTTTATTCAAAATTATATTCAAAAACTGATTAGCATGATACATATAAAAAATGGTTTTATTATTAAAAATTTTAAGTTATTATTAAAAATAATATTTTAGACTCTAAACATCTAATTTTATATTTTAAGATTTAATCAATTTAACTAGAAAATTTATATAATTCTCCTTCTTTTTCTTTAAACTTTAAATATCCTCTAGAAGCTCATATAGATATATATCTAAACACCAATACTATAGTTACATTTAAAGATTTATCATTATAATTAATTGAAAACCTATTTTATCTGTTTATAAATTATATAGATTATAAATTAGCAAAGTAGTTAATATAAAATAAAATATTAAAAACTAAGATTAATAATTTTTTTAATAATAGACTTTTAAAGTTTTTTAATATATTTTTTTAATTTATATATATTTTTTAAAAATAAATTGAAAATATAGCCAAAAATTTAAATCTTAATTTTCAAATTTTAATTTATAATTAAATAATTAAAAATCTAGAACTACAGAAATACTTTTATTATAATTTTATTAATTGTATAAGTTATTTTTTTAAATAATTAGTATATATTAGTAATCTGGTATACACACCAATTAAAGAATATAATTTAAAAAATGAACAACTATATTCAGAATTGCATATAGATAACTAATAGTAGGAGATACAAATATATAATTTTAATTTTTTTATATTTCTATTTAAAATATATTTTCTTGCGCATCACATCATATATCAGACACTAACTGTCTTTTAATCAATATTACTAGAAGACTTAATATTAATTCCTATTATTTGCATATTAAATATTACTTATTTGACCAATTTCTCTAATAATAAAAAATTATAGTTGATCTATTTAATAATCAGTAATCTATTTTTTAGTGTCTGTAGTAAGTTATTGTTATTCACTTAAATTTTACTTGCATTTATATTAATATTATTAAAAAAAAAAGATTTTAATAATTATTAGAAATTAAAGGTTAATATTGATATTTAAAAAATCTTACTTAAAATATTCTAATTGTTAAATGAATAAGAGTTGGAATTAAATATTAAAAATTTTATAAAATCTGGTTTCAATTTGAAATATGCTGATGGTTTTATTTGTTTATATATATCTTGGTTATGTGGTTGGATCACAGATTATATGGAATATATTGATTTATTTAATATTAATATAAAATTTTATCCTATTTGCAAGGTAGATGCTTAGAGTTTTGGAGAGTATGTTTTAAGGGCAGTAAATTGTGATTATTATTTTTATAATAAACTAAAGTTTTAACTTTTAGTAATTTTGTTTTGATAGGTTTAAAAATCGTTAATTGAAAAGTTAGAGAGTAAAAAATTAGGCCAAGTTTTGTTAAATTTCTGTTAGATTTTTGAAATTTTATTATATATATTTTTTAAATTAGATTTCTTATACAGTCTTTATCTCGGTACTTTGAAAAATGTATTAGATTGGGTTGATTGATTTGTTTGATAATATAAATGATTTGATAGTTTTAATTGAGTTTGGGTCGGATTTCTAGTATATCTTAGTTTCTTTTATTTTAAAAAATTATTTTTATAAATTATATAATAATAAAAGAAAGAGCTTTATATAATTGGTAAAATTATTATTTATTATTTGGTTATAGTTTTTTAGAGTTTGTTAAAAGTTGCTAAATATTAAGAGTTTAATTAGATTTTAATCTGTGTTTGATATTTTATTGATTTTTATTTATTTGTGTAATATTATAGTTATATTGACAAAATAATTGATTAATAATTGAATTAATATTGGTAAAAATTTTATTAAATTAAATTAAATTTTTTATAATTTTGAAATTTTGGATTTTGTTAAAAGAAAATATAAGAGTGGTAGCAGATATTGTTGGATGCTAAAAATTATATACAAGCTAAGAAAATAAGTTAATTATAAAAATATTAAAAATTATAATTAAAAAAAAAAGAAATTGATACTGAATATGAGTTCGAACTAAAAGTTCTTAATCATTTTAATATAGTTAAAATATATTAACTTAGTTATTATAAAAATATAATCTATTAGTACAAATATCTTGAAAAGTGGTTAACGAATGCTCCGGAGCTTCAACATCGTTTTTAAATTAAAAAAGGTTATCAAGGTTCAAACCATATTGATTATAATATACAAATTATTGTAAATTATTAATGGAGAATAATATTCAAAATATGAAAATTAAATCTAATGTCTCTTCTTAATAAATTTTAATATTTCAACCAGCTATAAATAATTTATTGGAATTTAGTAAAAGACATATGTTTTAAATCAAAACAAAATCTTTTAAATCCAATAATTGATAGTTTTATAATGGATTCTGATAGTCTTCTCAATAAAAATAGTAACAATAAATTATTAACTATTAAATATTTGTACTTAAATAATAATATCTATATATTTTTAGATTTTGAGAATGAGACTTTAATATAAGACATTAAAAATCCAATACTAAACAATAAATATATTCTCAGAAATTTTTAATAATATCCAGAAAAATAATAATGGATTATAAAAAAAATTATAACTATCTATCGCCTTAATAACTTGCATACAAAAATTTAAAAATTCTTAAAATCATACTGTTTGGCTGTAGTCGCTGGTAGGTATGTACTAAACAACTAAAATTTTAATAATTTTAATATTATAAAAATGTTTTTTTATTAATTGTTTAATCAACTAGCAATATTAATTAAAAATTTTTAAAATTTTGATGTTGTTATGATTTATTAGGTTTAGTATATTAGATTGTTTTCATTTTGTTATAAATTATTATGTCAAGATTTTATTTTTTATCAAAAAAAAAAATAATAGGAAGTTTTCAATAGATATTTATTAACTTATACAAAGCTAATTTTATATTTTAAGGATCATTACATCAATTAGTCATTCAATATTGTTATGATTACCAATCTCGATCCAAAAGATAGCAGATGATAAGCAGACTCCTATAATTTTATAATTATTACTTTTAAGATATCCTTTAACACAATTAACACTCTAAATTAACAAATTATTTTGATAAATAAAATAATATTTTGTTTATATTTATTTTTATTAGATAACAAAGACTTTTTTATCAACATTTACATCAATTTACAAACATATAATATTCTTTACAACAGCAGTAGTTTGGCATAAAATTATCAACATCCATACCAGTGTTTAAAATATACCGGGGATGGCGAGGAACGAGCCCAGAAAAATTTTTTGAATCGGGGAATTAATTTACCTTTCCTTGACTCGGGTTTTTTACTGAGAAAAAAAAAAGCTGATACCTTTTTGAGTTGGGGAAATACCCCAATATAAATTTTTATTACCCCTCGACTCGATTTTGGTTTTTTTTTTGGTTTGGGGCGGGTTTTTTCTGTTATAATAATATATTTTTATAAATATATATTAATGGTTTGGAAAGAGTTATGCAAATAAGCTATCACNTTAAGAATTCAAAAGTTTTCAAAAAATTTTGGATTTTGAAAAGTTTTTTTGATCTTGCATTCTTTTTGAAAACATTTTATCAAAAATATAGCCGAACATATTTTCATATATACGACATATACGTATATATGACGTATACGCATATAGTACGACGTATACGCATATATGCCGATGTATACATATATACGACATACACGTATATAGTACAACGTATATGTATATACAACGTGTACAACGTATACGTATATACGACGTATATGTATATAATATAACATATACGTATATACAATGTATATGATGTATACGTATATAGTATGATATATGTGTATATAATACAACATATGCGTATATAGTATGATGTATATGGTATACATCATATATATGGAGGTGTGTTCGGCTATATTTTCGACAAAACGTTTTCAAAAAGAATGCAAGATCAAAAAAACTTTTCAAAATCCAAAATTTTTTGAAAACTTTTGAATTCTCAAAAAAAAATCAATCAATTCGTATTTTTTGTCTATAAACGGTTTAGCGGTTAATTTTATTTAATTAAATTTAATTTAAAAACTCGCTAAAAAACCACTAGTGGTTTTAGTGTGTTTCAAGATCTCCCACACCTAATTTTAAATTATTTTCATAAAAAAATCGAAAAAATTAAATTAAAAAAATTAAAATTAAATTAAAAAAAAAATTAATAAAAATGCAATTTAATTTTTTTAAATTTTTTTATTAAATTTTAATTTTAATTATATAATAAAAATTTTGGTGATCACGTGATTTGATTATGTAATCTGATAAGTTCTTAGTTCTTACCTTGATTTGGGGTATTCTGAGGTATAAGTTTCAGTACCATTTCAGGATTAAAAAACTTGAAAATTTCTTTGAAAAAACTTTTTACCCACCAAAAAAAATTTAAAAAATTTTATCCTGATTTGAGAAATATTTAAAAAATTTTATCTTGATTTGAGAAATATTCCGACTCGGGGAAAGTCATTTTCAATTTTTTTTCCCCGGCTAAAGCCGGGGAATTCCCCGTCCCGACTCGATTTTTCCCGCCCCGATTTTAAACGCTAATCCATACACAACCTCATTTTATTTTGTTTTAATTTAAAGAATATACACATATCATCTTCCCCTTTTCTTTGAATAGAGAATTTTGCTTTCAAATAAATTATTAGAATTGCTCTTTTCAGACTTTAGCAGTCCAATACCAACTCCTTTTCCTTTACCTAACACTATTCTATTTTAAAATAATTTCTACTTAAAAAATAAAATAAAATAATAATTAACAAAATTTTTTTAATCCTCCAAAATTAATAGCATCTGATAAAAAACAAAAAAAAAAAACTAATCAACAAATACAATTCATACCTATTTAAAACCAAATCAATAAAATTATCCAACCACCAAAAAATATATTAAAAGAGTTTACATCAATTATTAAGCATCCAATTCCTAATACTACTCTCTTATCAAACCAAAATAGCAATACCAACCCTAAAAACAAAATTAATATTAATTTTTCAAATTATAATTTTATTAAAAGTAAAATAGATAATACTCTTATTAATCCTGTTTTATTAACTAATCAATCAGAATAATTAAGTTTTTTAATTCCAAAATTTTTAACATTTATTTCTTAACCTTTAAAATATACTTGCAATTTATCAACTTCTAACTTAGATCATAATTCGATTATTAATAATAAGTAAGTTAGACAACAAATCAAAACTTTATTTTTAATTTTAAAATTATTTATTAGATATCTGTTATTTATAGCACCCTCTTCCTCCCCTTTAAAAAAAAACATTTTAAATATTAATATATTTAATCAAGCTTAATCTAAAATATCTCATTCTTATTCTATATTTCGAAGCAAAAATTGAATTTTGTTATAATCATCAAATACTGTCAAATTTTTATAGTTTGATACTAACTATAAATAGCAAAGTAATCAACAAAAAAATATAAAAAATATATTAATAAATAAAAAATTAATAAATTTTATACAAATAAAAGATAAAATATTTATTTAATAATTCTCTAATAAAATCTGGCCAAATAATAATAAAATTCAACAACACGCCAAACATTTATTAAAAACTAAGCCAATAATTTTAACAATAAATTAAATAAATATACTTATTAAAATTATATATTATAATATTTTAATTATAAAGTTAGCTTTGCTATTTTATTGATAATTATCATAGTTATCTACAAGAATCTGTAAAAAATTTTATATTAAATATATATAATCTTACTAATCTTGATATTAATATTTATTTTATGCGTATTAAAAAGCTAATTAGTTTAAATCACTTAAATTTTTTAAAAAATAAAAATAAAATAAGTTCTTGATTTTTTTTAAATATTAAAAGTTTTTTAATAAATCATAATTATAAGTCTTTTTTTTCTATTTAATTATTCATAAAATCTTGATTAATCAATATTAGAAATTTTTTAAGAATATAGGAATAAGATATAATTTTTTAATTAATTCATTAAATACCCATATTCTCGTTTTTAGTACAGTCTGTTTTTAAGTAAGTTTAAAAAATTGGAAAACTAGTCAAAAAAATTAATAAATCAACACCAAAATGGCTAACACACATAATAAGTCAAACATCTAAAAACCTATAACATACTCTACTAATTTAGTTAGATATCTTCAATAATTTATTAAAAAATTTTAAACAGCAGCCAACAAAAATTCTTATTAATATTTATAGACATACAATACAATTTTACACCAGACTCCTGAAGTCTGCCTCTACTATTAAAAATATTCCTCAAAATATTCTTCCTATCAACAATAAAGAAACAGCTGCACTTAAAAAGCTGGTAAACCCATAATAAAGATCCAGAAAAAGACTAGGAGCGTCATATAAATAACTTTTCTTTATATATTTATCAGCTTTTATATATAATATTTTAATATAAAAAATTTTTTAATTAAATATTTTCACCTAAACCATGCAAACCTATACTTAGCTGCTGGGAGTCCGACCGAAAATTACCATCATCAAAAAGATCCTTAAAATTATCTTAATCAATAACATCTAAAATTTTATATTAAATTATAATATCATCATCAGCAAAAAATCTGGTAGCCTGAGAGGATCTTTGGTGGTGTTGAAAGGTTGCAGGGGTCGTGTAGAGGATAGCCTCAGATGTTCAGAAACTGGCACCCCATTAAAAGTCATTTTTACCAAACATATCTAAATCAATAGCAAAAAAAATCATCAAAAGTACGAAAGAAAACATTTAAAATCCTCAGAATACCTCTGAAAAAGTTCGAAATCTATCAGATTTATATATGTATATACAATTTCAATTATTAATTTTCATATTCCTTCTTTTTTTCAAAAAAATCTTTTTAAACAATATTTTTTATTTTAACCCAAAAGTAGATGCTGAAAATCTATTATAAACCTCCTGCAATCTCTTCATCACTCGATCAATTAAATAAGATATACGTTTTTTAAAAAAAAATATTATTTTTATTGTAAGTTATTTATTAAACTAATCAATCTCACATTAAATACATAATTAAATCTAAATAAAAATACTTTTATCATAATTTTTTAAAAGATTGCCATAGTCTTCTCTAATATTCTTATTATTAACAAATTTTTTTTAATTTTTCCAAATTTTTAAAAAAAATGTATTGACTAATTATATTCTAGTTTTTTTTAATTTTTTTAATTTAGTCTTTTATTAGCTCTTCAGTATCTTCAACCCATTTTATTCAATCTTATTATTACTATTGCTACTATTATTTTCTTAAAATTTAACTAAACTATTCTACCAACTAAAAAAAAGTTAGAGCTTTAGGAAATCTAATGAAAGATAATATAAAAATAGTATAATTATACTATTACCACACCTCCCTAAATTACTACTTATATATTATTAAGCTATATTTTTAAAGTATTAATTAAAATAATTTTTTTGTGTGGAAAATAGTCATTATTTTTTATTGGCTTAGTATAGTCTTTTTCCAACTATAAGTAAACTAAAATTATTTTGCTATTTTTTATTACTATAAAGGTGTTTAAATTTGCCAAAGTTATAATAATTTGATCTATATCCATATTATAAGATTTAATTGTATTAGAATTATCTGCTTTTAGACTTTTAAAATCTTTATATAAATAATTTATATTATTTTGGGCAAAGATAAATCCAATAATATCATCTAAATAAAATATTTGAATTCTGATACAAATTTTGGAGGGAAGTGGAGCTAAAACTTTTAATAATTTTAAAGTGGTAATAATAATAAAAAAAATATTAATAATAAATTTATTAAAAGTAACTATAAAAGTAAATTAACAAACTTTTAGTATTTAGTTATAAACTAACAAATACTTACTATTATTAATAGTTTTTTATAATTTCTTCTCATTTACCTTCTTCCTAGTTTTCTTAATTTCTGCCTCTTTCTGTTTTGCCTTTAATTAAAGATTTTTGAAGTCTCTTATAAAACTGTTATCAAAATATATATGTTTATCCAAAATAGCATATTCTAAAATAATTTTTATACCTTCCTTACATTTTTTAAATACATTCTAAATAATTTCTTTTAAACCAACAAAAACGGACTTTATTGGATCATTGTTGGCCAGCTTTGGACTCCCAACATCAACCTAGTTATCTATAAGGATTATATTTTTGGTAATATTAAAATAAATCAACTTCATAATTTTAGAAATAAAACCTTTCTTTTACTTAATACTAAAATCTTTCTAGCCAGTCCACTTCTATTAGTCATTAATATAATATAAAACATTATATTCATAGTCTAAAAAACCTGTAGAGTCCACTGCCCCACATCTATTGTTTTTTTTCTTACCTGTGCCTAAGGGTCCAGCATCCCTATCTTTACCATCTCCATTATTTTTATTATCTCCTCCATCTCCTCTACCATTACCCAATACCAGATTTATGAAATCTGCCAGTTCTGCAATTTAATATATTAATTTTTTAACTTAGGTAGCTGCTAAAAAGTTGGTAACAACTTGATAGTCATCATTTAAAGTAAAATTTTTAAATTTAACCTAGTTTGTATATATAAATTAACATTTCATAACAGACTTCCAATGTTTTATAGAAACTTACTCCTTAAATTTATCTTAACAATTATTTCATCTCTCAACCTAAGATAAGTATAGTTAAAATTATCTAAATCAAAACCAATAACAATTTTTATGTTAATGACCTTACTATATCCTCTGCCTAGGTATAAACTATTAGTAGATACTAAAAATCTCTTATAAAATTCTAATTTTTATTTTCCAATTTTTAAAAGGATTATTCTTCAATTATACTGTTAGCTCTGGAAATTTTCATAACCTTATCATTTCTTATGATTGTAGTACTAATATCAATTCTTTTAACTAAAAAACTATTAACTAACTTCTGGTATTTTATGATTTATTATTTTAGAATATTTACTAATTTTGTACTTCTTTTTTTTTGGTGGTGTAACTCTATTATTATTATTATTATTATTATTATTATTATCATTATTACTATTTTTATTGTTATTTTTAGCTCCATCTTTAGTTCCATTTTTAGCTCCATCTTTAACTCCATCTTTTGTAACTCTCTTTTTTTTTTTTGTAATAGGTACTATCTTATACTTATTAGTCAAAGTTTTTTTATAATTTAAAATAAGATTCTAGAAATCTGTTATTTACCTGGCTTTCTACTAATAAATTTCTTATCTGTACCTTTATCAGATTTTTTCCTACTATTTTTTTTATTTGATAGTCCAGATAATCCTGCTACTGCTGTTAATCCTTTAGTATCTGCTATCAGATTATTTAAGTCCTTTAAATATTTTAATCTTAGACTTTTATATTTAAAATTGATAAATATAAAAGTTAATTTAAAGTCAGTAAAATTTTTAAATAAATTAGAATTTTTGGTTTTATTAAGGTTTTTAATATTAAAATTAGATTCTGGATAATAATTAAAACATATAAGTATATTTAAAAGAATAATTAAAAAACTGGTAGTATTTTTAAGAAATTTATTATTATTTTAAAATTGTTTTGGAATTATATTTTTAAGATATCTAAAATCAGGTGTATACAGATTAATAATATTAGGAATTAAATTAGGAAAAAAAAAATCTATTTTATTATCTAATATTTGATCAAGATTATAGTTTGTCATTTTATCAAAATTTTAATTTATTTTAAATTTTTAATTTTGGAGATAGGCAGCTTTTAACAGTCTATTACTGTACTTTATTCTAATACTAGAATAAAGATATCAAAAATAATATTTCAGAATTAATAACTTGTTTAATATGTAAGTTATTGATAGGTATAAAACTTCCAAAATCTATTTAAAGCTAAAAAGCTTTATAAAAGTATTAGGTATTAAATAAAAATAAAATAAAATAAAAGCAATAACAGTAATAATAATAATAAAAAAAAAAAAAGATAATTAATAGTATTTGTCACAGACCTATGGTCTTGACAGCACAAATACCTGTACTCTATTCTACGCCACATCGTTCCCAGTTCTGCTTGCTACATAACACCCGTCTCTCATACCTGTGCTTACCTACTCTGTTATGGTACCCTGTCACATGACCTTCATATACCACATGACTTATACGCATCATGTAACATGCAAGCAAGCGAGCACCAAGATGCAAGCATGTAAACATATAAGCATGTGAGTACCCAGATGTAAATATATAATTATTAATATTTATATAAAGCTTTATTATGTATATAAGATTATCATTAAAATTGATAAATAGTTTTTATTCTTCATCAGTTAACTTAAATATAATACAAATTTATAATTTATTATAACTTTTATTATTATTACACATCTTATATATTATTCTTTGATATTATTGTTATACATACTCCATAAGTTCTGAGAACTTGGTATCTTAAAGTAAAAAATTAGTATTTAATTAGATAGACTTAATTGAAGTATAACATTTTAACCAATTTTATTTAGATTTAACAGAGAAGTATATGTATATTAATAACAAAATTCAATCCTAAAAATTTTATTATATCAGAATATAAGATAATAGATAATAAAGAAAATTACACACCCCTTTACAACATATTTTTATATTTTAGTAAATCTATTACTTATTAAATCAATTAAACTAATAAATACTCTAGAAGGTAATTAAAAGAAGTATCATTTTTACCAAAATTAGAATTAATTATAAACCTACTAAACAGAGAAAACGACATCTTTTGAAAAAATAATAAATTATATATTAACACCAGTACCCAAGTCAATGAAAAGCTAGCCACATTAACAGAAAAATCCAAAAAAAAACCTACAAATATTATATTCACAAATAATTCCAGATATTCAAAAAATCTAGAAATTACAATATAGATATTAGAACAGATTATAATAACCACCTATACTTATATTAGAACCTATACAATAATTAAAAAATACATTCCCATAAATAAAAATAAAAACTTTAAACCATTAAGATCAAGCCAACCAAAATTACCATATAAAAACAAGATACACTCCAAGTTTACCCCTAAAAACAAAAATAAAAGATATCAACCACCACCACAAAATCCTAACAAAGATCTTAATAATAATGATTTAATTCCTAGTAGCAATAACAAATCTACTTATTATAAAAATAATTGATAAAGTACCTCTTGCAGTAATATTAAACTATTAAAGCCAATCAAATTTAAAAAATCCCTTATGAAACTTGATCAATTTTTTAGATAGTTTAGCGATATTTTCTACTTCTAACTTAAAGATTTCTCTAATAATGAATATAAAATCTGCTATATATCCTTTTTTTTTAAAAAAATTATTTTTAATATTTATAATATTTATCATAAGAAGTACAATAAAAGTATTTTTTACTAACAATACTATAAAATCCCTAACATCATTTTAATTTTTATTAATTATACTGTTTTTACCAAATTTCTTAGATAAACTTGTAGATATAAGAATAAGTAAGAAGAAACCCTTCACAAATTTCATAAATTCTAACAAAAAAAATCAACTAGAAACTATTTTTAAAAATTTAACCAATACATCCCCCTTATAGATTACAATGATAAACAATTATTCCACCATACCAAAGAAAAACTTAAGCCTCAATAAAAACAAGAAGTCATATAACAAAAAACTACTAACAAAAAACTCATATATAAGAAAATACAATTCCTTATCATTAAACTTGATGATACTCTATACAAAGATAACAAAGCCAACATATCATAATTTAGAACACCAAAACAATCTAATCCCAGAAATCAACGATCTTATCAGAACAACCGCCCTCACTACAAATCAAAAAATCAGAACAACTATCGACCAAATCAAGAACAGCCCCAATTCAACAGTAAACCCTAAAACCAATAGTAACAAAATGGCCAAGGATGGATCCCCAAAACTACTTATAGACCAGCCCCTATAGAACTAGGAGTTACTCAGAATCAACATAAATTACAGCACAATAAAACTCCAAAATCCAATAAATTCATTTACTTTAAATACAATAAGGAAGGACACATAGCCAGAAACTGTAGACAAAATCAGCCCCAAAAGGAATGGCAACCCAAATAAATTCACATTACAGATTACGAAAAACTATATAAACAACACCAAAACTACAATAAATCAGAATACAAAAATAAATATTAAAAATTTGAACCAAAACAAAAGCCTGATAGAACTCTCAATATCACTATTAACTAAATTATCCTTGGAAAAGATTCTCTTGAAATTACTCTTCAATAAATTTATAATACCATAAGCAGCACCCAAACTAGTCAACAAATTTAAAACAAAAAAAAAATACAAATTATTATTCAATTTAAAAAATCAATTGAAGAAGATTAGCAAACGAATACTATATCCCTAAATTAAGATATTTTCGAAATATTAGATATGGAACAAAAATATATTATATTACTTAGATGATTTAATTTATTTATTATCAAAGAATATTACTGGATTTGGAATAACCCTTTTTTAGGATGTTATTTATAATATATCCAAAATTCTACCAATAATCTAAGATAAGAATATTAATACCAAAATAAAATATAAAATTGATTTATTTCTAAAAATTTTAGATTTTATTAATTTAAAATTTACTTTAAAAAATAATTTTGAGCTATTTATAACAAAAAAAACTAATAAAATATTTTAAATAATAATTCATACAAAAAAATTTCTATAAAAAAAGATGAACCAATTAAATAATATCTAGAAGAACAATACAATTAGCATTTAAAACTAAAAAATAATAATAAATTTTATAAATATAATAACTTAAAAACACAAACCTTTGAGATATATTTTATAAAATATAGAAACTGAAAATACTATTTATATAAAATCTATAACCTTAATAAATCTAAAAGTATTTATACTCTATATACAGATAATATCCCCATAAAAAAATTTCATTTTATAAAATAATTTTAATAAAGTCCTTATAAACCTTATCAATATATCACCTATCTTACCATAATTGCCAAATATGGTACAAAACTTACCAAAAATTTTAATAACTATTAGAACACTATTAAAAAAAAAGAAACCTTTACAGAAAAACCAAAATTAATAATTATTTAATTTAAATAATATAACAATATTATAAAATGTATGATATATAGATAAAAACCTAATTATATAATATATACTAAATATTTTGCCATATATGAACACCATGTATGAGAATAGACAACTTACACTAAAAACTAATTATAAAACTAGATAATTACTAAAAAATATAAAAAGAAAAGATTTTATTAAATTTTAAATATTCTACTAAAAGTATATTTACCTTCCAAAACCTTAACAACACCTTTGGAATAATAAAAAAAATTATATTATTTTATTACTTAATTTTTATTTAATTCATTTAAATATTAATATATCACTTATAAACTACTAACAAATAAAAAAATTATATGAAATGTTATAAATTTTATTAATAAACTTTTAAACTAAAAGAGTTTTGAATTTTAATGTACTCTAAATAATCTAACTTAAGTTTCATTAAAAAAAAACCTAATAAAATATTTAATAAAATTATAAAATAATATTTTAATGTTTTTTATATAATCAATGGAAACCTTATTAAAGTTCTTATAAACAGCGGAGTAGAAACTACTTATATATTAAAAGAATATATCAAAAAATATATGTTATTTATATATCTTAAATTAACTTATTATAATGTTATAGTATTTAGAGAAAACTTTTTTGGAATGGTTAGATATAAAATTATTATTATTCTTATTATTAATAATTATTTTGAAAAAAAGATAGTTAATATTTTTAATCTTAAAAATAATAATTTTATTTTAGGATATGATTGGTTATAGGAATATAATTCTAAAATCAGTTTTTAATTATAAACCATTAAATTTACCAGATGTAATTGCTAAATTCTTCAAAAATGCTTTAAATCTAGATTCTAAAAAAAGAAGTATACTTATAATTGATAGAATATTTTTTTGATAAAAAAATCTATTATTGATTTTATAATAAATTTAATATTTTTAAATGAATATGGATTAAAGCCAAGGACATTTATAAAATTATCAAAAAAATTATCAAAAATATTATATTTAAAATATTCAAATAGATTCCAAAATAGATCAAGATTTTCAAAAAATTATTTGATAAAAATATATTACCAAAATTTAATAAATTTATTTATGAAATACTTTTTAAAGAAGGTGCTATCTTTAAATTTATGTTTGTTTATGTATGTACTTAGGAAGAGTTTAAGATATTATAAGAATACTTTAAAAAAAACTTATATAAAAGATATATTTGACCTTCCTAATTCTTAGTAGGATACCCTATTTTATTTGTTTTTAAAAAAAATAGAAAACTATAAATTTGTATAGATTATTGAAGCCTTAATAATATTACAATTAAAAACTGTATTAGACTACTACACATTAATAAATTTTTTGATTGTTTTTAAGAAGTAACTATATTTACTAAACTTAATATTGTTACAACCTATTATAACCTTAGAATTATATTTAAAAATATTTGGAAAACAGCTTTTAGATGCAGATATAGTTTATTTAAATATTTAATTATGTTTTTTAAATTGACTAATACTTTAGTATTATTTTAAACCTTTATGAACTATGTTCTTAAAAATTATATTAATAAAATATGTATTATCTACTTTAATGATATACTGATTTATAGTAAAAATTTAGAAAAATATCAAAAGTATGTTATCTTAATTCTTAAAGTTTTTAATAAATATAACTTTAAGATTAAACTTGAGAAAACAGAATTTAAAGTTATCAAATATAAATTCTTAAAAACTATTATTATAATTAAAGGAATTAAAATGGATTCTAAGAAAATTCAAGTTATTTAAAATTAGTTAAAACCTAAAATAGTTAAAGACATTTAATTTTTTTTAAGATTTTATAATTACTACTAATACTTTATTAAACAATATAGCTATATATTATTAGCTTTAACCAAACTTACCAAAATTAAAATTCAATTTAATATAACTCCTAAACAGATCAATGTTTTCAACATATTAAAATAATCATTTTTTTTAATACCCATACTCCAACTATATAACCCAAAACTACTTATCAAAATTGAAACTGATGTTTCAGATACTGTATTAGGTATATATCTATACCAACTATACTC
The DNA here is from genome assembly GCA_036971345.1 of Dactylellina drechsleri. Classification (NCBI taxonomy): domain Eukaryota; kingdom Fungi; phylum Ascomycota; class Orbiliomycetes; order Orbiliales; family Orbiliaceae; genus Dactylellina; species Dactylellina drechsleri. Next base: position 29,121 of record JAJTUB010000012.1, read on the forward strand.
TGACAATAAATAGCACCCTATTATATATCTATTTTACAAATTTGATATTATGGAATTTAGATATCTGATTTATGATAAAAAATTTATAACAATTATTTATATTTGCAAAGTATAAAAAATATACCTATAAATAAAAAAACCTTTCACTATATATTTTAATTATAAAAACCTTACCTTTTTTCTTACCACCAAAAAATTCAACCAATAATAAATCCGCTAATGGGAATTCCTTAACAAGTATAATATGCGAATTATACATTACAAAAGTAAAAAAAACTTAAAAGTAGATACTATTAATAAAAGATCTAACCTAATAATAGAAATACAACCAAACAAAGGAGCAATTTTTAAAAAAAAATTATTTAAAGATATTACTATTAATTAAATTTTTAATACTATTTTTTACATACTTGATAATCAATTTATTTAAGAATTAAAAAAAAGTTATAAGAAATATCTAATAATTATTTAAATCTTATTTAATAATTTAAACATATTAGAATACTTTATTATTAAATATAGAATCATTTTTTTTTAAAATTTCTATTATATTTTTACTAAGGATTTCTAATAGAAACTTATTAAGTAACACCATGATATACTTATCTATGGATATTTAGAAGTTGAATAAATCCAAAAATTCTTAACTAAAAACTATTTTTGGTTTCAGATATAATAATATATTAAATAATATATTAAAATTTATAATATGTGCTATAAAAATAAATCTAATCAACATCTACCCTATAAAAAACTATAACCTCATGATGTATTATCTATACCTTTTTAAGTTATCTTTTACAATTTTATCTAAGGAATGCCATTTTCATAAGACCCCTTTATAAACACCATTTATAACAAAGTTTTAGTAATAGTAGATAAATTTAGTAAAGTTGCTATCCTAGAACCATGGTATGATAAATGGTTTATACAAGAACTGGAATTAGTATATAACTAACAAATATTTAGTTAATATAATTTATAAATCAAATATATCTATAATAGAAACACCTTATTCACTAGCAAATTTTGAAATTTAATTAAAAACTAAACCAGAACCAAAATTAATATCGCCAGTAAAGGACACACATAAACAAATGGAGCTATTGAACAAATTATTTAGATAATTAAAATGTGGTTATGCAATTTCTTAAATATTATACAGAACAATTGGATTAAATTATTTTTTAATTTTAAATTTATTTATAATATCTTCAAATATTTGATTACAAAGTACACCCCCTACAAAATACTTAGAGAATGGAACCTGATAGCAATACTACCACCCCTAATATTTAAAAAAGTAATACCCAAAACAGATTAGTATATTAAAAAAATGAAAAATCTCTATAAAAACTTTCAGAAGAATCTTTAATTTATAATTAAATAAATGTTGTATTACTATAATTAGAAAAAAATAAAAATATTATTTTTAAAAAAAAAAAATAAAACATACCTATTTGCTAAATATATTAAATGTAAAAAATAATAAAATAAAAAATTTGACTATCAGAAGTATGGATTATTCATAATTACAAAGAAATTTAGTGATAATATTTTTGAATTTGAAATACTAAAACCCATTTGGATTTATTGATTATTCCATATCTTACTCTTAGAACTAGTTTTAAGAAACCTAAAAAAAAATTTAAATGATGAAGAATTAGAATTTAAAGATTATATTGAATATAAATTTAAAAAAATTCTTAACAGATTTAATGAGAAAAATGAATACCTTATGTGATGGTTATTATTTTATGAACCCTAAAATAACTTTTGGATTTTAGAAAATAATATATTCCTAGAATTCATTTAAATTTATTTCTATTAGAAAACTATATTATAATTTATGAAATAAAAATATGGAAAATTAAAAAAGAATCTAATTTCAAAACTAAAATTGTAAGAATTTGGTATAATTAAAATTAGAAAACCCTAGAACTAATATTAATAATTCTTTTTTAAATTCTTTAATTTTTCTAGAAGATTGTTCTATTTTTGTTTAATTTTTTTCTATTTTAGTATTTAAGGATTCTTTTTTATAAATTATTACCTTTAAATATTTTTATTTAACTTGATGAAGTTCTTTTCTTTTATAATTAATCTTTATTTAAAGTTCAATAGTTTTCTATTATACTACAGCTTACTCCTTTTCTAAATCCTCCAATTCCTTTTCTTATTCATTTAATTAACAATCCAGTCGCTTGATTAAAAAGGAATTAGTAAAATCCACCCTAACCACCTAAAAAAAATTTACAGGAATCAATAACACAGTTCCTTCAACCATTTCTAATATAAATCACACAATTCTTATAATTAAATATGATAATACATAAATAATTATTCCTTACATAATACTTACAAAGATTAAAAGCCGGAATTCTAGATTTTTTAATACAATCAACTTAAAAATTTCAATACTAATAAAAAAATATTTTGTTTTTTTTATTTACTTATTTAACTAGTATTTATATTTGATTTCAGATATATATTAATTATTCTCTTATAAGAATATTTTGAAATTTAAATTTTAAAGCTACTATTTTAATTTGATTACTATCCTTTTTATATATAGTTTGTTTATATTATTTTTATCCTATATAGCTTTATAAGATAGAAGTTCTATATAAAACAACAACCTACATTAAAAATACACCTACTCCAGATATTAACTTTATAAAATAGTTTTAACTATATAGAACTTAACTTTTACATAAACTTCTACTTTTCACAAAAATAAAGTCCTTACAGAAGTCAATTCTGCATGGAATTTGTCCTTTGAAAGAAGGAGATAGTATTATAGATCTATGGTTTTAATAGTATAAATACCTATACTCTATTCTATACCACATTGTTCCCAGTTTTACTTACTACATAATATCCGTCTCTTATACCTGTACTTACCTACTCTATTATAGCACCCTATCATATGATTTTCATATACTACGTGACTTGTACGCATCACGTGACATACGAGCAAGCGAGTACCAAGATATAAACATATGAATATGTAAGTATGCAAGCACCCAGATGTGAATATATGATTATTGACATTTATATGAAGCCTCATTATGTATATAAGACTATTGTTAAAACTGATAAATAGTTCTTACTTTTCATTGGTCAACTTAAATACAATACAGACTCATAGTTTATTATAACCTTTATTATTGTTACACATCTCATATATCATTCTTTGATATCATTGTCATACATACTCCATAAGTTCTGAGAACCTGGTATCTTAGAGTGAGAGATCAGTGTTTGGTCAGACGGACTTGATCGAAGTGTAACAGTATTATAAATTAATATATATTATTATATAGTTTATTATTGAATTTGCTTTTAGGTAGCTGCCTAAAATCGATAAAAATTTTTATCAAATTTTAGTAAGTTTAAATATATTTTTTAAATATTTTTTACCCTTATTTATCTTTATATTTAAATATTCTAAAATTGATTTATATATTTTTAATATATTAAAAATTCTGGATCTATTTGCTATTCAAGACACATAAGGGTGAGTACCAGCTTTTAAAAATATAATTAAAAAACCTTAATCACTATACTATACTATAAAACTAAACTAAATTAAAAAAAAATTAATTATCAAATAACTTACTTTTTTTTTTCATTAAACACCTTTTTAATCCAAAATTGTTGAGAGATGTTTTAAATTTAAAAAAAATTTATATTAGATGTTTGGCATTTTTTAACTTTTATTATTTCTTAATTTTTCTTAAATTACCAAATATTATAATATTATTAATATATCTGCCTCAGATTTTCCATATTATTTTTGTTTAAAATTATATTTAAAAATTGGTTAGTATGATATGTATAAAAAATAGTTCTATTATCAAAAACTTTAAGTTATTATTAAAAATAATATTTTAAACTTTGAATGTTTAATTTTATATTTTGAGATTTAATTAATTTAATTAGAAAACTTATATGATTTTCCTTTTTTTTTTTTAGACTCCGAATGTTTTTTGGAAGTTTGTATAGATATATATCTAAATACTAGTATTATAGTTGTGTTTAAAAATTTATTATCATAATTGATTAAAAATCCATTCTATCTATTTACAAATTATATGGATTATAAATTAGCAAGGTAATTAATATAAAATAAAGTATTAAAAGTTGGAATTAATAATTTTTTTAATAATAGACTTTTGGAGTTTTTTAATACATCCTTTTAATCTGCGTATACCCTTTAAAAATAAATTAAAAATATAATTAGAAATTTAAATTTTAATTTTTAAACTTTAATCTATAATTGGGTAATTAAAAATTTAGAACCATAAAAATATTTTTATTGTAATTTTATCAATTGTATAAGTTACTTTTTTAGGTAGTTAGTGTACACTAGTAATTTAGTATATGCATTAGTTAAAGAATATAATTTAAAAAATGAATAATTATATTCAGAATTGCATATAAGTGACTGATAATAGAAGATATAAATATATAATTTTAATTTTTTTATATTTCTACTTAAAACATATTTTTTTACATATTATATTGTATGTTAAACATTAATTGTTTTTTAGTTAATATTATTAGAAGGCTCAATATTAATTTCTATTATTTATATATTAGATGTTATTCATCTGACCAATTTCTCTAATAATAAAAAATTATAATTAATTTATTTAATAATTAGTAATCTATTTTTTAGTATTTGTAATAAATTATTATTATTCATTTGGATTTTACTTATACTTATGCTAATACCACCAAAAAAAAAAAATTTTAATAATTATTAGAAATTAAAAATTAATATTAATATTTAAAAAATTTTATTTAAAATATTTTAATTGTTAAATAAATAAAAGCCAGAACTAGATATTAAAAATTTTATAAAATTTAATCTCAATTTAAAATATACTAATAATTTTACTTATTTGTATATACTTTGATTATATAGTTGGATTACAAATTATATAGAATATATTAATTTATTTAATATTAATATGAAATTTTGTTTTATTTACAAGGTAGATGTTTAGAATCTTAAAAAGTATACTCTAAGGACAGTAAATTATAATTATTATTTCTATAATAAACTAAAGCTTTAACTTTTAACAACTTTGTTTTAATAGGTTTAAAAATTATTAATTAAAAAATTAAAAAATAAAAAATCAAGTTAAGCTCTGTTAAACTTCTATTAAATCTCTAAAATCTTATTATATATACTTTTTAAACTAGATTTTTTATATAGTTTTTATTTTAGTACCTTAAAAAATGTATTAAATTAGGTTGATTGATTTATTTAATAATATAAATAATTTGATAGTTTTAACTAAGTTTAAATCAAACTCTTAGTATATCTTAATTTCTTTTATTTTAAAAAACTATTTTTATAAATTATATAATGATAAGGGAAAGAGTTTCATATAATTAATAAAATTATTATTTATTATTTAATTATAATTTTCTAAAATTTGTTAAAAACTATTAAATATCAAGAGTTTAACTAGATTTTAATTTATATTTAATATTTTATTAATTTCTATTTATTTGTATAATATTATAATTATACTGATGAAATAATTGATTAATAGTTAAACTGATATTAATAAAAATTTTATTAAACCAAATCAATTTTTTTATAATTTTGAAATTTTAGATTTTGTTAAAAGAAAATATAAAAGTGGTAGTAGGTATTATCAGATGCTAAGAGTTATATACAAGCTAAAAAAATAAGCCAATTACAAAAATATTAAAAATTATAATTAAAAAAAAAAGAAATTAATATTAAATATAAATTTAAACTAGAAGCTCTTAATTATTTTAATACAATTAAAATATATTAACCTAATTATTACGGAAGTATAATCTATTAGTACAAATATTTTAAAAAATAGTCAATGAATGTTCCAAAACTTCAATATTATTTTTAAATTAAAAAAAATTATCGAGGTTTAAACTATATTAATTATAATATATAAATCATTATAAACTATCAACAAAAAATGATATTTGGAATGTGAAAATTAAATCTAATGTTTTTTTTTAATAAATTTTAATATTTTAACTAATTATAAATAACTTGCCAAAATCTAGTAGAAAACATGCATTTTAAATCGAAACAAAATCTTTTGAATCCGACAATCAACAGTCTTATAATGGATCCTAACAATCTTCTCAATAAAAATAATAACAGTAAGTTGTCAGCTATTAAATATTTATACTTAAATAATAATATCTATATATTTTTAGATTCTAAGAATAAGATTTTAGTACAAAACATTAGGAATCCAATATTGGATGATAAATATATTTTTAGAAATCCTCAATAACATCTAGAAAGACAACAATAAACCATAGGGAAAATTATGACTATTTATTGTCTTGATGATTTACATACAAAAATTTAAAAATTCCTAAAATTATATTGTCTAGCTATAGTTGTTGGTGAATATATACCAAACAACTAGAATCTTAACAATTTTGATATTATAAAAATGTTTTTTTATTAATTGTTTAATTAACTAGCAGTATTAATTAAAAATTTTTAAAATTTTAATACTATTACAATCCATCAGGTTTAATACATTGGACCATTTTCATTTTATTATAAATTACCATATCAAGATTTTATCTTTTGTTAAAAAGAAGGATAATGAGGAGCTTTCAACGGATACTCACCAGCTCATACAAAACTGATTTTATATTTTGAGGATTATTATATTAATTAGTTATTCAATGTTATTATAATTACTGATTTTGATCCAAAAGATGGTGAACAACAAACAGACTCCCATAATCTTATAACTACTATTCTCAAGATATCCTTTAACATAATTAACATTTTAAATTAACAAATTATTTTGATAAATAAGGTAATATCTTGCTTATATTTATTTTTATTAAATGATAAGGATTTTTTTATTAATATTTATATTAATTTACAAATATATAATATTTTTTATAATGGTGGCAGTTTAGCATAAAATCATTAGTATCCATGCACAATTTTATTTCATTTTATTTTAATTTAAAAAATGTATGTGTATTATCTTTTTCTTTTCTTTAAATAAAGAATTTTGTTTTTAAATAAATTATTAGAATTGTTTCTTTCAAATTCTAGTAATTTAATACCAACTCTTCTTCCTCTATTTAATACTATTTTATTTTAAAATGGTTTCTACTCAAAAAATAAAACAAAATAATAATCAACAAGATCTTTTTAACCCTCCAAAACCAATAGCGTCTGATAAGGGATAAAAAAAGAAAATTAATTAACAAATATAATCTATACTTATTTAAAATTAAATTAATAAAGTTATCTAATTGCCAGAAAGTGTGTTAGAAGAGTTTGCATTGGCTGTTGAGTGTCTAGTTTTTGATGCTATTCCTTTATTAAACCAAAATAGCAATACCAACTCTAAAAACAAGATTAATACTAATCTTTTGAATTATAATTTTATTAAAAATAAAATAGATGATGCTTTTATTAATTCTGTCTTATTAACTAATTAATCAGAATAATTAAGTTTTTTAATTTTAGAATTTTTAATATCCGTTTTTTAACTTTTAAAGCATATTTACAGTTTATTAACTTCTAATTTAAATTATAATTCAACTATTAATAATAAGTAAATTAAATAATAAATTAAGATTTTATTTTTAATTCCAAGATTATTTATCAGACACTTATCATTTATAATACCTTTTTCCTCCCCTTTAAAAAAAAATATTTTAAGTATTAATATATTTAATTAGGCTTAATTTAAGATATTTCATTCTTATTCTATATCTTAAAATAGAAATTAAATTTTATTACAATTATTAGATATTATTAGATTTTTATAATCTAATACTAGCTATAAGTAGTAAAATAATTAATAAAAAAGTATAAAAAATATATTAATAAATAAAAAATTAGTAAATTTTATATAAATAAAAAATGAAATATTTATTTAATGATTCTTTAGTAAAATTTGGCTAGATAATAATAAGATTTAATAATACATCAAATATTTATTAAAAACTGAGCCAACAGCTTTAATAATAAATTAGGTAAATATATTTATTAAAATTATATATTATAATATTTTAATTATAAAGTTAACTTTATTATTTTATTAATAATTATTATAGTCATTTATAAAAATCTATAAAAAATCTTGTATTAGATATATATAGTCTTACTAATTTTAATGTTGATATTTATTCTACATGTATTAAAAGGCTAATTAGTTTAAATCATTTAGATTTTTTAAAAAATAAAGATGAGGTAAGCTCTTAATTCTCTTCAAATACTAGAAATCTTCTAATAAATCATAACTATAGGTCTTTTTTTTTTATCTAGTTATTCATAAAGTCTTGATTAATCAATATTAGAAATCTTTTAAAAATATAAAAATAAAATATGATTTTCTAATTAATTTATTAAATATTTATATTTTTATTTTTAGTATAGTCTATCTTTGGGTAAATTTGAAAAATTAGAAAACTAATTAAAAGAATTGATAAATTAGTATTAAAATAGTTAATATATATAATAAGTCAGATATCTAAAAACCTGTAATATATTTTGCTAATTTAATTAGATATTTTTAATAATTTATTAAAAAATTTTAAATAATAATTAATAGAAATTCTTATTAATATTTATAAATATATAATATAATCTTACACCAAACTCCTAAAATCTGCTTTTATTATTGAAAATATTCCTTAAAATATTTTTCCTATTAATGATAAAGAAGTAGTTATACTTAAAAAACTAATAAACCTATAATAGAAATTCAGAAAAAGACTAAGGGTGTTATATAAATAATTTTTCTTTATATATTTATCAGCTTTTATATATAATATTTTAATATAAAAAATTTTTTAATCAAATATTTTTATCTAAACTATGTAAACCTGTGTTTAACTATTAGGAGTCTGATTAAGGATTACTGTTGTTAAAAAGATCCTTAAGGTTATCTTAATTAATAACATCTAAAAATTTATATTAAGTTATAATATTATTGAGGTTATCAATTAAATTAATATCACAGATAATTTTCTAATAATATAAAATCATTAAGGTTTTTATGGTGTAGTTGTTTTCAGATGTTTAGAGTCTTGTGGTAACCGCTGAGGATGTGGTGCTCGCTAACCTCGAGAGGCCTCCAGAAGACAAAAGTCCTCTGGATCCTCTGAGTCCTCAGAGGACTGGGAGGACAACACAATTTTTTGCTGATGATTAAGGTTATTAATTAAATTAACATTACAAATAATTTTCCAATAATATAAAATCATTAAAGTTTTTATAATATAATTACTTTCAAATATTCAAAATCTTATAATAACTGTTAAAAATATAGTACTTGCTAATCTCAAGAAACTTCTAGAGGACAAAAATCCTCTAAATCCTCTGAGTCCTTAGAGGACTGGGAGGACAACATAATTTTTTGCTGATGAATAAGTTTATTTATTTAAAATAAGTAGTGAAAACTAGGATTATAAAAGTTATTTTTATTAATATACAAAAATTTAATATTATACTTAACCTTAACCTAGATATAAAAATTTAGTTTCATATATAACTTCTTAATTATTATATTTTTAAACTTAATAATAAGCTTAGAAGTAGTTGGGTTTTATTTATTAATATAAAACATAAAATTAATATCTTTCTTTAATTGTATTTTCCTACTACTACCATCTTTAATATCCCTAATTTCCTACCAAATATGAATAAGATTTTTATAAAAATTATCAAAAACTTTATTAATTTTATATTTAATTAAATTAACAAGATACCTATTTTTTTAAAAATTCTTATAAATTTAATTACCCTTAGACTATGGGAGAGTTATTTTTTTATTAAAATCAAACTATACTATAAATATTAAAAAACTTAAAATTTTAAAATCTAAATAATTTTTTTATAAAACAGATTTTATTTGATAAAACTTATTAATATAACTATAATTGAAATAAAAAACTACCATTCTGTTATTAAAATTTTTAAAATTTATTTTAATAAAATAAAAGAAATATTAATAGTAATATATATGGTTAAAAAATTTAAAATTTTATAAAACTCAAAACTAACTTAACAAATTTATATACAGAAAATTTATAATAAAATTAATATAACTAATATTTATAATTATAAAAATTAAGGTTTTGAAAATCAGTAAGTTTCCTTCTAAGTTAGTTGGTTTTAAGGTTATAATAACTTCCAATATTTCCTAAATATTTTTATTTATATTATTTATATTAATTATAAAATTTAGGGTTATTATTTATATTATTATTATAAATTTTATTACTCCAAGTTTTAAGTTTATAAACATGTGAATAATAATAGAGGCTTATGTACTTCTTAGCACCTCAAAAACAATATTTCTAATCATTATTGAAAAATTTACATTCTTATGCAAATTTTGGTATTATTAATTTTTCGTACTGTTTATAGAATTTGTACTGCTTGATAGTTTTTAAAGTTTTAAAATAATTTTGATATCAATTAAATTATCCAGTTTAAGAGTTTTATTAAAAAAAATTTTTATAATATATATTTAATAAATTTTTAAAATCTTAAGGCTTCTCTTTCTACTTTTATTTTTTATATTTTTTTTTATTTTATATCTTTTATAAAATAATTTTTTTGTATTCTAAAAGTATAAATTAATAATAATCTAACTTTTTAATTTAATTATTTTCCTATATTTTATATTTATTGTAAATAAATTGTTTATAATTTATTTTTTATATCTTTTATAGTTTCTATATTTTTTATATTATTCATATTTTTTATATTATTTCTAGTCTTAAACCTTTTAAGGCTTTTTTATATTTTCAAAATGAATTTACTTTTTTTAGGTGTAATGAATTGGTTTTTTATATTTTCTTATTATGCTCTTATAATTTTATATTTTTAATTTTTTATACTCCCCTTAATAAATACTGAAGCTGAATAATAAAATATTAATATTAAAGTAAACTATAGAAATATAACACCCAGCTTAATTATTATATATAATATAGTTATAATTATTAATAGGTCTTATATAGTAAGCCAAATTATCCTTAGAATATATAACTAAAAAATTATTAAAAATTGTTTTATTTAATTTTTTAATAATTAATAACTTTTAAATATCTTAATATAACTAATAAGTATTATAGTTGTTTAATTTAATATTAATTTCATCTAAACTAAATGTAACACACTCTACAAACTTCTCTTATCCAAAAAAAAATAATAAAAAAAAGAATTTTATATTTATTTCCTTAAATTTATTAAAATATAGTTTTATAAAATTTTTAAAAATATATAATTTTTTGCCAATAAACTTGTATTTAATTGAAAAAATGAAAATATTATGTTTATTATTAATGACGCAATCAAAAGTCTCAACTAGAAATATTATTACCAAAAAAATATTAATACCTTTTTTTAACATTTTTTTAATTATTATTAAAACTTTATAATTCCAGTATTTTAGTTAAATACAATAGCTTAATTTTGGTATAAATATTTATATTATTTTTTAATTTATATAGGTTTTAAATTTGTAATATATATAAATAATCCCAAAAATATTGAGGCAATTATTAGAAAAATTTTTAAGAATATAATTAAGAAAAATAAAATTTATATATTTGACTATTATATTTAAAACTTACTAATAAGATAAATTAGTAACTTTTTCTTATTTATAATTCCAAATATTTATAAAAATCAAACTAATCTTTATAATTATAAAATTCTTATTATTAACGTTAGTCACCTAGAAGCCGACCACACCTAGAAGCCGACCACTTTTTAGCGAGATACCACACCAAAAAATCTAGCAGCGCACCACACCAAAAATCTGACAATGCTTAATTAATATTCTACTGGATAAAAGCTATAAGCTTTTTTTTTAAAGTCCTATATATATATATATATTAGCACAGTGCTAGAAACTGATATAGATGTATGGATATATTAGTATATTAATGTGTTAATATATTAATATATTGATATATAGATGTATAAGTAAGTAAATACTGCAGTAATAAAAATTAAAAATATAAAATTAAATTATATATTAATTACAGTAACTATTATTACTATTTATACTACTATTTTCCTTATTATCTTCTTTGCTGTTTTTTTTGCTATTTTCCTTGTTGTCTTCTTCACTATTTTTATCTATAATTACAGGTTGTTGCCGACTACTACTATAAGGTCGGCTGTGATTGCGACTAGAAATAGTATTATTATAAGTGCTTTGATTATTCTAAATATTCTGGTTATTTTGGCTGTTTTGGTTATTCTGGCTATTATAAAGACGACTATAGCTACAAGGGTAAATATTGTCAGTAATAGTAAATTTACTAGTTACTTTCTCTATTTTTTGTTATACTTTTCAATTTGCCTTTACCTCTTTCTTATTTAATTTAATTGCTTTTTCCTTTTATAAGTGTTTAATTTTATAATTATTAAATACTTATATACCAGTTATTTATAATTTACTAATATAATTTTGAGATACCTTCTTATTAACAATATATAACTAAGTTTTTATTTCTTATAATATAAAAATTTTTGTTATATTTTGTTTTAAAAATTATCTAATTTTTTAAATTGGTATTTTAGTTAATAAGCTAAGGTTATAACTTATAATAATAAAAATAGTATTAATAAACTAATGTACTAAATATGGTTTTTAAGGTATAAATAACAGTAGTAGTATTAATAATATGGTATTAAATTTTAAGTAAATAGCTAAAAGTATAATAAATACTAATTAATATTACAATTATAATAATATTTTTTCTAGGTTATATAGTACTAATCCGGTTCTTCGCCAAATTAATTTAATAAAGTTAATATCAATAGTATTTGCTTATACTTCTACTAATAATTTAATAAATAGCTGTTTGTCAATACTAGTAACACTACTATAGAAAACATCATCTAATATATTTTAATATTAAATTACATATATAGAATTGAATCCAATATTTAATAATTATAGATAATAAGTACTATATAATAATAAACAAAAAACAAATATATTATAGTATATATAAAAAGTAATAAAATTAATAAATATATATATTTTATATTTATTAAGTATTAATATTTTTTATTTTTTTAATTTTATATTTTTGCAAGTTTGTAACTTAAACATTCTCTCTAACTATTAAAATATTAATACATTATCAGTCCACTCTAATAATAATATTATAAACTTCTAATTATCTAATATCTACTATACCAGTTGTACCCATATATTAATTAAATTAATAGTTATTATTTTTAAAAATAATAAATGGAAATAATATAATACTGTGTGTATTAATATATTTGATTATCATTATATTTTTTTAGTAGCTGGGCTATTTACTAAATTATGATTTTATACCTCACAATACTATAATCTTTAAACTCTGTGTTAGTCCCATAACAAACCCTTTCTTATCTATATTATATAATCTAATTTCATTAATTTAATACTAGAGTTTAAGATTTAAAAATAATTAAAAAAATTATTTAATAAACTTAAGATTATTGGCTTTAATACACTTGTTATTATAAGCACAAAAATATACAATATATAGTTCCTTATATTATTTAAGAAATCTAGTAATCTAGTTAATATTTAATATTCAATTAACTAATTTATTTACTATATAGCAAAACATATTTATCCTAAGAAAAAATTTTCATTAATATAGCTGCAATATTTATTAAATTAATACTCCTTTAGCTACTATTATTATTATTATTTATTTTTAATATATAGTAGACTGATTACTTTCAGAATTAGCTAACCAATCTTATAAAATTATATATAATATTCCCAACATTTTTACAATTTTATAAATTAACAATTTATTTTGTTTAATAATATAAATAGCTATATTAATAGGATTGTTAATACTATTACAATATTAATAGCAGCAGTAGTTAATAGTATTTACTTACAATATAGTATTAAAATAAAAATTACCAGTAGTAAAACTAATCTATATATTAATACTATAACAACAGAAAATAATACTATTTATTAACCCCAGATTAGGAAATAATATAGTAGCTATAGTAACTAGTATATAGTTAATATATAATATAATTACTAGTATAGCACTGACTTTTAGTATGGTGTTGAGTGTAGGTAGTTGGTAGCTTGGTAGTGGTGTAATAATGGTTTTTTGATGTGGTATGGTGATGGTTTTTTGATGTGGTGTGGTTCTTGCTAAAAAGTGGTCGGCTTCTAGGTGACTAACGTTAAAAAGATTTTAAAAATATCTAATTTATTTAATCCTATCATTATTATAGATAAAATATTAATTAAAATAATTTAGTAAATAAGTTTTATAGTTTAAAATAAAAATATAGGCTTTATAGTTTCAAAAAAATTTACAAATAAATAAAGTTTTTAATATATAAAGTATAAGAAAAATCTTTAATAATATAATCTAAAGAGTTAACAAAAAGAAATATTAATTTACATGAATTTATGATGTCTCTCTAGCCTCTCTAGCCTTTATTTGTGAAATCGGGAGAATGTGTTGAGATTGTTGTTTTTTGAGAATTGAGTTTTGATCGCCGGGGGGGTTCGAAAATGTTGCCGTAGCTATTAATTCAGCAAACACAAGTACACATGAGACTTTTAATCGGGCTCGAAATAATAACCTCAATGAAGAGACAGCGCAAAATATCGATGCGAGCTCCCATATAGAGGAACTTTTAGAAGATTCACCTCAATTGATACCCTATTTTCGACGACTTGAGAAGGAACTGGGGGATCTCAGGGCCGAGAATAAACAACTCAAAGAAGTCTTGTCCCAAATTCATCGTTCGACAGTTGATTTCTCCTGATTAGCTCATAAGTCCATTAAGAACTTATAAATAGAATATCAACATCCGTAACACTTTAAACAGCTTCGGCAAGAAAGCGTCTGTAGCTGTAAAGAACTGCCTCTTTTAAGCCATTGACCACGATTACGATATCTTCTTCCCAACTAGAATATGCTTGTCATACCACTAGTCAGTGGTACAGATATTAAATCTAAAAAAAAGATATCTTTTCGTGTTCGAGAGTAAAACTTTGCGATAGTTCAATTTCATCGGCCGCACCTAGCTATCGAGGTTTTCAGCCGCGTCGCGGACGGGATCGTACATGTTTGAATCCCTCTCTTCATGCCCTGAAACGAGGTCTTCTCCATCCGGGGGCGAATTGTTGATCCGTGCAGCTCTTGCTCTCTTTACGATTAAGCCGCGCCGTGATGTCATGTATTGTTCCAAGATTTTCTGAGCAAGCCACATGTTGGTTTCTAGGATATAAATACAAATAGATCTATTCGAACTAAAATTCATAAACCATCAGTCGCAGCAATTAGGGTTCGGAACCCACAGCTTCTCTGGCCCGAAGATGCAATTTCCTTTCGTTCCAACACTAATACTCAACGTAGGAGCCCAGCGCCTGATATCGAGGCTAGATATTAAACTTTAGTCTAAACGTACTATATCCGTCTCTCAGTCAATACCGGTTGGATCCAGAGACATCTGCGCTAAAATCACTCAATTTCATCGACATACACAGGTCATTAACCATTTTCTCTTGGTAGAAAGGAATCTCATTTTCCCATAACCTCCGATAAAACTTTAAGGCAAGCTCGAAGGGTAGCATCCCCGAGATTAGCTATTAAGAGGAAGAAAAGCTTTCCTAGAGACCTAGACTAATCAAAGGGTTTTGCCCCCCTCGCTTGCAAAATCTTGCGTGTCTGCACACATTGAGATATTGACGCATTATTTCTTTGTCAATCTCCGAGATTGACAAATTATTTTCGCTCACGACGCACAGGATGCACAGGATGCTCGCGTATCTTGTCATTCTTCTGGAGACCATCAGGTTGCAAGACACTAAACTAGCGTTAACTAGCGTGATTGCGGCACCTCATCAGTGGTTTGTTTATTATTGCGGCACCACCACCACCACCACCACCACTGGCAGGCGCGTGGTGGTGGTGGTGGTCTACTACATAGTCACGATTACGAATGAACAAATATATAATTACTATCTACTACTAGTAAGTCTATATACATGTGATGCCAGTACCAGTGCCAGTGCCAGTGCCAGTGCCAGCCCAGTCCAGTATCCAGTCCAGTATCCAGTCCAGTATCCAATAATAGAAGTAGTGTTAATAATAATAATAATGAAAAGATTAAAATCTCCAAGTCAAAAATCAAGAAATACAGTCATTTGTTGATATTTAGTTACTAAATCAGTACTAGTATCACTGATTTGATAATTTGAAATTGTGGGTTGTTAGTGGGATGCTCACATTGCAGAGGATGCACACGATGTACAACTAATTTACATCTCTCCACAGGTTGCATGGGATTAAAAAAAAATTTTGCGGACGTCTTTCATATAAATTTCGGACTAACAATCCTCGAATTTCGATTTGTCCCGTTAACCAGCCGCGCAGCACAAAGGTTTCGATCACCACAGCCAAACAATATGTCATTTCTCGCAATTTTCAGGAACAATCGTGGCAAGTGGCTTGGAGAGTTCATCAATAGCAGGGCTCCCCAAGCTCAAAGACGATTAACTCGGGGAGTTTGCACATTTTTAGATCGCAGATGTATCGCTTCGACAGTCATAACGGAATTCCAAAAAGCCAATATGAAATTTACAACGATGGGGGTTCAGTTTATAAAAGCAGCATATACCCCTAAAAGCGTCCGAGCTGACACATACTGGTCCGATTCTCACCTATTGCTTCAGAATTTCGAAAAACAAAACTTAGTTTTTCCAGGCCGGTTTGACAGTCTCCAAAATTTATTTGACGAAGATCCTCAGAAGTCCGCCTGGAGATCGGAAGAAAACTATGAGCTGTACATTACTTACAATGTATATAAAATCTGGGAGGCACTCCACGCTGAGTCTGAGGTTTTCATGAATATCATAGACCAAGAAGAGGCCGAAGCAGGGAATGCGGGATGCGCGGGGGTTCCTGCGATGCAGAGTCAATGTCTGTGGGAATGGCTGGAATGTCTGTTCGGAGGAGGAGTTTTGCTGACAGAAGACGTTGACAACCTACCCGACCCGAGGCCTAAGCCTAAGAAATTTCTAAGTGATGCTGCATCCCTAAATGCCCAATAGCTAGACTGTGGATATTAAAAGACTTTCTAATATATCTGTGCCTCTGCGGTTCTCGGACCACCCCTCGACGCCGCCATTGATTATCATGTGAACTTAGTCTCGTACCTGGACACTGTTGGCCAAAAGCCGATGCGAAGCCGACCGCCATGGACCTATTCTAACCTATTCGAAATCTGATACTTGAATTTTAATATCGGTCCCTGTCCAATTTTTATTGCTGCAGATGTACAGGCTTTGGAACGTGTACAGGTTTTTCTCTTCCTAAAATTTCTTTATCTTAATTGTTAATGAAAGCTTGCGGTTTTGCTGCTTAATATCTGCAATAATTCAGTTTTGAACGTGGGAAGTACGTATTGAACTGCTATTGCCACAACATGAATTAGTCATGGACTTACACTTCGATATCGAGCCGTCAAGCATTTATTTTGCTTATGAATTTTCCATTAATAGCCATGTTTGAACATTCAGAGACAAGCTGCGCGCTTGGTGCTTGATGGTTCATAAACTAGTGATACAATGGTATAGCTAGGACCAAGATATCCTTAAGAATCTATAGATGAGAATTCGAGAGACTGTAGCGTGCGCCGATAATTATTATTTTGTCCTGGGTGAGATGCATATCGATACCAGAATTTGGTTCGCAAATTCACTTCGTACAAGCACGAGACGAACTCGTATAAGATGTGTTGGAAAAACCTTCACTCTATACCAAAAACATGTAACACAATCTGAAATTAAACGTGTATACAAGCTAATCCGAATTGGTCCAGTGGTTAGGATCCTTCGCTCTCACCGAAGAGGCCCGGGTTCGATTCCCGGATTCGGAATTTATTTTTCATCTTTTTTTCCCCCCTCTTTTTTACTCACAGGTTAGTATTCCAATCTTGATACTCCTTTTTTGATCTTTATATGCTCTTGGCTATTAAATTTGAGTTTGAAACTACGGTCTTCATCAGCTTCTGAATGTCTTTTATTTTCTGTTTGCTCTTGTAGGAAAAGCATTGGACGCGATGTTGCATTTTGCGATCGATGTTAGCCCTGATTGGAGGAGTAGGCAAAAAGTTTGACAGCGAGAATTACCGGAAGGAGGTTAAAACTCAATTCAAAAAACCAAATCAACCACCATATCAACTACCATATCACCACGGTTTAGATCACAATTTAGATAACGGTTTCGATCACGGTTATAATCACGGTTTAGATCACGGTTTAAATTATAATTTAAATCACAATTTAGATCACAATTTAGATCACAATTTAGATCACAATTTAGATCACAATTTAGATCACAATTATAACCACGATTACAACTACGGTTTAGATCACAGTTTAAATCACAATTTCAATCACAGTTTAGATTATAGTTTAGATCACAGTTTAGATTATAATTTAGATTACAGTTATAACCACAGTTATAATCATAAACTATAATAATACTTATAATCCAAGTTATAATCTAAATTATAACCTAAATTATAATATTAGTTGTGATCTAAACTATGATTATAATTTACAAATAAGCTTACAAATGGATGAAATAGATAGAGTTTTTAATGTATGAAGTACAAGATAGATCCTCAATGATGTAATCTAAAGAGTTAACAGAAAGAAATACCAATCTACATGAATTTATGATGCTTCTCTAGCCTCTCTAGCCTCTGTTTTGTGAAATCGGGAGAATGTGTTGAGATTGTTGTTTTTTGATGATTTAGTTTTGATCGCCGGGGGGGTTCGAAAATGTTGCCGTATTAAACATGAATTACCAAATTTATTCTTACTGGCCAATTCATTTTTCTCGATTAAAGGAAACACATGAAACTAGACCTACTCGGATTGGCTTGAACTAATTAGCTAGCTATTTGCAATATCGATATATCTGGCCAACGCAATATTATTATTCTCACTTGAATAACTTTATATATATGTTACATTCTGATATCAACACATCTCATATGCTCATTGTTGCTTGACACGGTCCCTTCGAGTCCTACCTAGAATAATGTTAATCCCTAGGCTAACTAGGTCGATCTGCATCCATTCTCAATGACTTGCTTCTCCATCATCTAGACGCATCTTGAATGTTCGAAACTCTCCGATAGTTCAAAGATCTTGCCATTATCCTATGCTCGATCGATAGGCTTAGGACGATAAACCTTTAAAGATGCGTGATCATATGTACGTCTACCATATGAACATGCGCATCGAAATATCGGGCCGGCTTGGAGGTATATTCATCCCTGTACAAGGTATGAAGTTAATTTAGATTTACCATTGCTTATGGCTGGCCGGCCTCAATCGTGAGTTTTTAGGTTTAGCTAGGAGATACACCTTCAAAGGATCATTCTATAGTTCACCACGAAAACCAAAGGCTTGTACACGGAGTTTTAAGATCCTGAAGTTCACATTATTCACCGATTATAATATTCAGATACGTAAGATAGTAAAGAAAACTGTACTTATAATCGCTATACTGGAAATATGAACTGTGAACCCAATGCGCTAAATCTAAATTCGATATTTACAAACGCTCGAAAGACAAAGTGATCAAAATATACAAATGAAGACCTCTTCAGTTACCTTTCCACGAACCTCCAAAATGATGCACCAAAAAGCTAGTCTCCCTTCCACCAGCATCACTATGAGGCACCCCAGGACTCCACCTATTAACCGGCAAAAACAGCACATCCCCAAACTTCTTCGCCTCATGCAACCCAGAGTACTCCTCCAACCCCACCTTCCGCCCCTCAATCTGATCAACATACTCCATAATAACCCTCGTCCACCTGAACGGCCCCGTCTTCTCCAATATCTGCCGATTAGTATACCTCACATCTGCCACCCTCTTCGCCGCCGTCCGCTCCACATCCTCCCTCATCGCCTCCTGCACGCTCGTCACCATGCGTCTCAAAATCTCGTGTCCTGGTTTCGCGTACACGCTCCACTGTAGAAACTGTATCCGCTGGGAAAACCCTGCCGATTCGATCCAAGTATCCGGATACCGCGTCTTGTTCAACACATCCAACTCCATGCCGACTATTATATTGATATCGCTGGCTTTAATACCGGCTTTGGACATGTGAGTGATGGATTTACCCATCCAATCGTTAATTGAGACGTTGCATTCGGTGTCGATATCGGTGTATAACCCACCCGACTTGAACGCGATGAGGTAGCGGAGTAAATCGGCGGCGAGGATGCGTTGTGTTACTTGGTTGTATAATTTTACAATATACGGATCCGTGGTGGCGAAATTGTCAGTGACGTATTGTTGGGCTGTCTTATCGGTGAGGAGAGTGTATTCGTGGGAAGGGTTCTTTTTGAACCAGGATGATTGATGGTTATAGGCGGCGTTGGAGCCGAGTGAGATCGTCTTCCATGTTTGGTAGATGTGTTTTGGGAATTCTGTGGTGGATAGCTTGGATGCTAGGTTTAGGAGATTGGTCTTTTTCTCTTCGGTTGACATTATTGCTATTTTGGGGTCATCGCGGAAGTATGGTTGAGGTTTTTGATATATTCCTAGAGATGAGGGGATGAAGTTTTGATGTGGGATTTGGTGTATGTGGTATGCGATTGTCGAAAGGACGACAAGGGCAAGTATTGTTATGACGCTTTGCGGGCGTCCCAGCCATGCCCAAAACGACATTGCTAATTATTTATTTTCTTCGTGGTCCTCCTTATTGAGCAAAATAATTGGTTATCGTTGTAGAGTTTAGATAACCTGAATTATCGGTGCTGAATGTCGTCGCGAGCCAAATTGCCTGCAAATGGTTCTTATTTCTTCTAAAAAAAATAACTCCAACAAATAGATATTATATGCTCGTTGTGCTTGAATGTCGTCAAATATTTAAGTCGAGTATTAAGGAGATCCTATAAATTTTGAAATCTTAAGAGATTACGTACGTTACGTCGTCAGCTATGAGCTTATATGACACCACTAACACAAGAACGCTAAATTACCTCCCAACAGTGCGCCGCAGAAAACCTCCAACAGCGCGAACGAAAGGTATAAAGAATATAAAATATAATAAACCAATGTCGAAGAAATAAATAATAATATCGCAAGAATAATCAGAATTATAAAATAAGAACAGCAATCCCGTCTATTTTGTACTCCACCTCACATTCCGCATTCGACTATACTTCGCCTCTGGCTGTGAATCCCAAAATCGAAACCACCACACTCCGCCCCATCCCGGTGTTTTCCAAAACATCCAGAAACACAACCCCTCATGTCGGAAGGAACGCATGAGAAAATTCCACCAGCTTGTCCCACTAACGGAATGGAGAATGTGTAACCTAGCCCATCCGGAAAACAACACGTATATAGATGCATAGCCAGGTTCTGAAAAGAAAAGACTTAGACCTATCTGGTCACTCTGCAAACTTTGTTTTACTTTGCTGTTTTGCATGAACATAGACACCAACTACAGGGAGGATTCTCACAACTTTTCAATTGAGGCTATAGATCGGTAGAGCAGTACACATCAAGATTAGACCTCCCTCCCGGTCATCAAATCAGGCTCGACAACTGACGCCACCTATCCCTCTCTTTGTATAATGATGCATCGTTTATAATGTAAATCATCTGCCGTTCGTTTCATGCAAACGCCCTGTGTGACCTATAACCAAGGAAATTAAGATCAGCGAAAGCGATTTGTAGGGTTTCTCTAAAGTTATTTGTGTGACACGGAAAAGCTTGACGAGATTCACTCGGCGTTTGCTCCACAGAGTTCTTTGCAGCTAAATCACAGACACTTTAGATATACAAAAAACTTCTGAATATTTGTTAATTATGTCTGGGGAGAGTTTCATCTGTAATAACGCTATTCGATCGCAGTAGTAACATCTCAAAATGCAACAAGACCCTTGTGTGCTCATGAAAAAAAGCCATGGCGTGTGTATCAAGCACCCATAAGAACGCTACAAAAATAAAAGACGTGAATAACCATCCGCCTCATCTGTATCACTCCAGAATCTCACTAAACCGGCTTGACCTCTTTTCCCGCTTCCCATCCTTACTAACATTGCTCACATCCGAAAAATCGTCCCTCGCCTGGTGAAATACGTCCTTATCCTCCTCTTCCTTCTCCTCCTGTGGCAACTTAGGTGTAGGTGGTACCTCCGTAATCTCAGGCACATCTGTCTTGACAACTCCGGTCTGAATAGCAGGGAGATTCATAGCCCTCCCTTCCTCCTTCTCCTTCTCTTCTTCCTTTCCAATCTCATCTCGAGAATACTCCTCAAACGACTTCTTCACCTTTTCGGCAAGTGTGGCTCCAAAGGTAGTATGTTTCTCAATCTCTGGTTCAACATTCTCTCCCTCTTTGTCATTATTACCCAGCATCACCCCGCCTTCCCCTGTATCCGGCACAATTTCTCCAAATGTCTTCTCTCCCTCTTCAACCCCACCTGGTTGCTGGTCCTCAATATCGCTGGAAGAGTCAGTACTAGTACTGTGCCTCCGTCTCTTCAACTCATCAGGATTCTCAATAAAAGCTTGCATCACCAGCTCTTCGCCTTCCATACCAGGATTGTACGTTGCCGAAGTAAGTGGATTATACCTTGGGGAAGTGGTATACAAATCGCCACTAGAAGTACTGCTCGAATCCGAATCGTCAACAGCATACTGTCCAGTAACAGCATGAGCATCGACGACGACTCCAACCGCAGCAGTATGAATTTCCGCTTCTTCCTCATCAGAAGAGGAAACGCCAGATAAACTTTGCGCGCCGGCCAACGCCACATCTCTAACGGAAGGCGATGATATCGAGGAAACGTCATCGTCGTCTTCTTCGCCCTGCCCCTCCTGGGCGTATCCGACGGCACCATCAGCGGTCGCATCTTTATCCTTCTTCACGCCAGGCATCCGTCGTGTGAGTCTCTTTTGTAAACTTCCAAACCATCCCTTTTCCTTCTTTGCGGCTTCGTGCATCTCTCGCTCACGATCGACGCGGTCATATCCAGCTCGCGACATGGGCCGTGGTTCGATGTGCTCCATGCCAGATTCAGCGAGTAGATTCTCGTCCTCAATATCACGGTTCATCTCCTCCTCTTGTGTCACCGCCTCGGGTTCAGGATATGCAGCGGGCGCTTCCTCGCCTTCAGGAGTGATAGGAATAGGAATAGCGGCGGCAGCAGCAACCTGTCTCTGCGCCAACTTTTCATTCTTCTGTCGTTCCTTCTCTTGCCGTTGCGCCTCCTTGAACTCGGCTCTACGTTGGCGTTCTTCTGCCTTTTCGGCATCTCGGCGTGATTTCGCCGCGGCCTTTTCGAGCGCTGTAAAGAAGTAATTATCATCATCAGCGTCACCGTAATTATAATATAGATAACTAGTGACGTGTAACGAAGAAAGTAGAGTAAAAAGCTCACCCTTAGCCTTTTTCGCCTCCGCTTTGACACCTGCGATCGCTGCAGCCGCTTCCTTCTTCTCTTTCTCCTGTGTTTCCTTCTCTACTCGTAATGCCTCCAGCCTTGCTCGTTCCTTCTCCGCCTTTACATTTATTTCATCAAGGATGGGCTGCACGTTACCCTTTGCCAGGCGTTCTAAATCCTCCTGATCATACCACAAACCTCCGCCCATATCGATCTTGCCCTTCTTCTTTTCTTGTTCCGCTGCTCGTTTTCGCTCTGATTCTTCGCTGAGCATGCGAGCCCGGGCATCCCATTGCGCTTGCAAATGTTTAGGCACCCGACCTTGATCTTCAGCGACTTTGGTTTCCAAGGCTTCCATGTGAGATTTCACGTTCTTCTCAGCTGCAGCCATCAGGGTGAGGTAATCCCGCGCTTGACGGTCTTTATCTACTGAGTCTATCTGTCTGCCTAGCTTGGTTGTATCGGATTTGATCTTCATAGATCTAGCGAAATCTGCTGCGTCTGACTTCTTCTTCGGAGCGGGAGCTGGGACGCCTGCTGCAACTGCAGATTTAGCAGCAGAAGTAGCTCTTGCTCGTGTTTGTCTTTGTTGTTCCTGCTGTGGCGGGGGGTTTGTGGAGCGGGTGCGAGGACCTGATGGCTGCCAGTTTGGCGGTAACCCGGACGCCTTTCGAGCGCGGTCGTGTTCGGCTTGTAAACGAGCTAGACGTTCTGAGGCGGCTTTGCGAGCTGCTTCTTCGAGATGGGGGTAGTATTTTGGGGCTCGATGAGATTTTTCTTCCAAGCTGTCGTGGGTGAATGCGTCGCTGTAAGCTGCTACAGATGCCGCCGCCATTGAGGATTGGCGATTCAGTGTTTTCTCCGTAGAAGGTTCCAAAGATGGCTTTGGAGGAGAAGTAGGAATATGAGAATAGTAGCTGTTGGGAGGCATGGAAGGGTTGGATGAAGAAGCCAGTGTTGATATCGGACGGGTGGGAGGGGATTTGCTCGTCTTCTTAGCCATGGAGGTTTTAGCGGCTCGGAGAATGTCAGACATGTTTTTGTCAGTTTGTGATTGTGATGGTAGCGAACGGGGTTGGGAGGCTGATGCGAGAGTTGTTTGCGCGTTCTGCGATGCTCTCGCATTGAGCTTGGTGATGTCATAGGCTGGAGTCTGTGTAGATGCGGATGCTGGTTTCACCGCCACTTTCTTCGGAGATTTGTTTGCCATTCCGGCTGCGGCTAGAGCGTTAGGAGTGGTCTGAGGCGGTGATCGTTTTGTTTCCGCTGGTTTTCGGTCTTTGACGAGGCTTGCAGCTTTGGAAGCGGATGCCGAGCTTGATGGCTGCCACGCCTGAGGTACTTTTGGAGCATCACCAGCGAGTAGAGCAGCTGTAGCGGCATTGGGTAGAGGCCCCGATTTCCATGGCTCGGGCGATTTGACCGACTTTGCTAGATTCGCAGCTGTACTAGCGGCGGGGATAGGATCCGGCTTCCAAAGTTCTGGGGATTTCGAGCTGGATGCGGCGAGGGCAGCAGCTCTACCAGCCGATACACCGAGGTCTGAAACGCCACGGGAAGGGTAGCTAGGGAGATCTTTGGGCTCAGCACGTTTGAGCTGTGCCGAACTCGCTATATGAATCCTGTCAGCCACGTTTCTAACCGCTACAGCTTAAATTCTGTGTGAATAATCGAAAATATATATATATATTATATATAATTTACCTGGTGTTTTTCTCCGCTTGGGAGCGTCTTTGGTAGATTTAGCAGTATCGAGCAGAGCTTGAGGCTCTTCGATGGGGTTGTTCAACTCGGAACGAGGAGTGGAGTAAGTGAGGTCATCCATGGTGGGTGGTGGCTGGGAGGTGATGGTATGCTGCGGATAACGCTTAGTACTGCTGAAATGCACCCGCCTGGAGTTCTTCCTGAACGTTTTGATTTGCATCTTTCTTCACAACAACGGAACTACAATGTAATAATATTTCAAATGCAAAATGAAGGATATAGAATAATATAGGTAAACGATAGATGGTAGAAGGGAGAGAAAGGGAAGAAACTCACGGAAGGAGGAAGAGAGTCGGTAGAAGAGGAGCTATCTGGCACCTCGGCTGGTTTTGTAGTACCGAGCATATCGGGCAAGATGGAAGAAAACATACGAACGGATGAGACGACCAAAAAAAAATAAAAAAAGAGTTCAAGCTGAAGAGTCAATGATTTTTAATTTTAGTCTTTAGTTTTTAGTTTTGTCTAATCGGAAAGGGGAGAAGAGAGAGAGAGAGAGTTAAGCTTTGGGAAGTGTCCACAAGCTAGAAGCAGCACTTTGATCCGAACGCCAATGCGAAACCCTCCACCGGACTGCGATGTGTTGCTCTGACGTTGTCCAGCCAGCCTGCGTTGTTGCAATTTGGACGAACCCTGCCGTCTGGCGATGACGATATGAAGTTGGGTATTGGATGTGGATATCAGGACGGATGCGGATGACGAGATGAGGCCCAAGATGAATGGAATACAAGAATACAAGAAAGAAGAACAAGAGCAGCTGCGGCTAGAGGTTATGATATGGTATGGGTATGATGGTATGTACGAATATGATCCGTGAAGAGACGAGACGAGAAGAGAGCAAGCGTGCAATGCAGCAATGCAGCAAAAGCAGCGGTGGGACCAGAGCGTTCCCTTTAAAGACGCATCAAACTACCCCAAGGGAAAACCAAAAACAGCCTGCCTTTTCTTTCTTTTAGCTAGCTCGATTCCCTGCTTTCCTATACCTCTCCAGCTTTTTTTATTATCTCATGTTCACTTTCACAATGGGATGTGCGGTTGGGTCAGTGGGAACAGTGTGATAACCACAGTGCAGTGGATGATGGAATCCCGGCCGCTGTTACGTCATGGCCGCATTTCACATTTCCTCCTGCGCGACGCTAATTTGATCCAATTCATTTCATGAATTCATGGCCCCCGCAGCTATTATTCTCTGATGTGAGAAGGCAAAGAGTCGATCGCGACGGATGGCATTCAGACCACTTTCCGTTCTTCGAATCGCGGTGGAAAATGTTGATCTTGCCTGCTTTCTCGACTGCGGAGCCTTTTTCAGCCTGGACTTTGGACCCCGCACCACTGTTCAACTACATAGACAATAATCCCCATTCATGTTGACTAGTGGCAAGCATGGGTCGCATCTTTCTCGCGCTGCAAGCGAGAGGTCACTTTTCGATATCTCTGATGTTAGGCTGGGGGCCTCCCCTGCTCTCGCTACCTGAACTCGCAGAAATCCAAACCACTCCCAACTTATAAACTTACATATTTATTTCCATCGCGATTTTCATAGTACTCATATTAATGACTATACTGACGCCATTGGTTACTGTTCTTACTTTGGAAAGTCGGTTCAGACCATCGTATTTGTATGTATAGACAATGAATGCGCTGCTTCCACCAACTAAAACCTCAAAAGCAACGAAAACGAATTTGCAAGAAACAAAAAAAGAAAAAGCAAATGAATGAAGAAACTACACGTCGCTTTTGTTGTTACTCCTATTGTCACGATCTTTTTCTAACCTACTCAAGTGCTTACTCATCACCTAAACTTTGTCAACTTGTTCAGAGCCGAAATAAGACCTTGAATAACCATTGCACATTAGCATCTAGCAACCTAGTAGTAAAACAAAATAAAGGGAATAAAACTCACCCGTCACACCCTGTGTCAGCGTCGCCGTCGCCTCCGTATTCCTAGTCCCCACGCAAACAGTCGTAACGTGCCCCACGTCTTTCTCACCACCGTACTCATTCGCCCATCGGAACAAAACCTCATCTTCTCGATCGTCGCCCGCCACGAACAAGAAATCTGGTGTCCATCGCTCCAGATCTCCCTGTTCCTCAGCGCATACGATCTCCAACACTTTAGTCGCAGCCGTAGCCTTATTGTAATCGCTCGGTTCCACAATCACCGCCTTCTCCAACGGCACGGCATGGACGTGCTGCGTCGCCTCCATCGAATCGTTGATATGATTCACACACTCGGCCGCCTGTCTCGACGCCAAATTCTGGTCCTCCGCAGACCCGGTGTGCCATATATAACTGCAATGCCGCTTCTCGATCGCCGATCCCGGCGTGCGCTCCCGATAATACTCCAAGATATCCTTGACGCTATTCAACCATCCCAACGACGAAGCCTCGACCATTTCGATCCAAGTACCAGTATTATGCGGGCGGATAAAGCAACCGTTCTCAGCAATCAACCCGAGTCCGGAGACCAGCCTGAACGACTTTTCAATATCTTCCGGCCGTCGTGCGGACATGACATAGACTATATTGCGCGAGTCGAGGAGGAGGTCGTTGAGTGTATCGATCACCCGCTGCGGGCTGCCAAGTATCATTCTCGCCGATCCGGCAGATTGCACCAGCGTTCCTTCGTAATCGAGGAGGAAGATACGCTTGTCGGCGCGCGCGTAGGCGTCTCCGACACTAGGGATGGATAACCGCGGGATGGACATATTTCCGCGTCGCTGCTGCTCCAGCCATGCCTTTTGTTGGGCCGCCATAAAAGAGGTCACCCAGTGCACACCCGTTTGATGCATCACGTCTCCGTTAAGTTTCTCCCAGCGGGCTCGCTTCTCCTCCGGCGACATTTCGAGAGCTTGGTACACCGCGTCGGCACATTGACGGTAGTCCCATGGGTTGACGCTGATTTCCGAGCCGGCGAAAAGTGCTGACGACCCAGTGAACTCGCTGAGAATCAGAGGAGAATGTTTCTCATCCTGGCAAAAGATGAATTCGTGGGACGTGAGGTTCATTCCCTCGCGGAGCGAAGTAATAATTAGCGCATCCGCGACGGTCAAGAGGGCCAAATATTGTGAAAAGCTGATATCCTGGTGGAGGAAGACGACGGGGGAGTGGCCAAACGTAGCAAAGCTGGCGTTGATACGGGATACGATGTCGAGAACCGAGGTTTGCAACTCCACAAGCCCCGAGGTCGACAGTGCGACTTGTATCAAAGTGACTTTGCCAACCCATTCTGGGTGGTTACGTAGGAATAACTCGTAGGAAAGCAGCTTTTGTCGAACACCACGAACGTGATCAAACTATAACCCATTAGTGATCGACTACCCAAAAAAGTGACCGAGTGACGTACCTTATCCCTAGCCACGAGAATCTTCTGTCCCGAATACCTCTCCAAGATGACCTTGACAAACTCATCCACCATCGGGTCTTCCCTCTCTTTGCTCAGCCCGATAGGATCAATGCCAATGGCCGAGCTCACAACATGCACAAACCTCTCCTCCAACTGAATACCACTAGGCGTAGCCTCAACGTACAACAGTCGATTGCACGTCTGCAAGAAATGTCTCGCATACTCTTCAGTTTGGAACCCGACAAGATTAGCGCCGAGCATGCCTTCCAACAACTGCTTCCGCACCGCGAGACACCGATATACTTCAGAGGATGGAAACGCAACGTGCAAGAAAAATCCGATACTCGCCTCGGGAATCTTATCACGCACCATCTTCGGCACTAACAAGAGATGATAATCGTGAACCCAGATCGTATCTCCCTTCTTGTAATTCTTGATGATGGTATCCGCGAACGCTTGGTTCAACGCAACGTAGTAGATCCAAGAATGGTCTTCGTACGCTTTACTTTTTGGGTTATCCGGAATTTGATAATGAAAAACGGGCCAGAGAATCTGCTTGCAAAAATGATTGTAATGGCCGTTGAAATCGCTATCCTTGCAAAACACCGTAAGGCATTCGTGTTCGTCTCGTAGTTTATCCTCAATCGCAGCTTTGACGCTCTCGCTCAGCACGTCGGTGGGCATACCCACCGTTCCGACCCAGGTCACCTCGTCCACGCCACCAGCTTCCAACGCTGCGTTCACCGCGTTTCTCAACCCACCGTTTCCTCGCTCGGCAGGTTCGACGGTCCATTCCGCGCTGGCGAAGAGTTGGGCTTGATCCAGCGTTGCTTTTCTCTTGGGGATGGGAATCTGCCGTGGGGCACCAGATACAGCTTGCAGCTGGTCGGCTGGCGCTGCAGCAGCTTTCTTACTCTCCAAGATCCCTCTAGGTGGTGGTGAAGCGGCGCGAGAGGTGGGTTGGGTCAACGCTCGTTTCAACTTGGGCGGGATGCCATCCGGTCCGGTTGGTTGACTGCCTGCAGCAGAAGGTGGTGCAGCCGGTGTGGTTGGTTTGGTGAAGAAGATCTCATCGACAGGAGGTGTGGGAGGGGGTGACGGTTGGCGGGAACCTATACGAGATGCGAGGGATTGGATAAGACCTGTTGGTTCGGTGCTAGTTTGAACTCGCAGAATTGGGGGACGCTGTTGTTGTTGAGCGATGGGAGCTGCGACGGCCGCTGGTTTACGTCCGCGGTCTGCTTCCTTCTCAGGGACATGGAAGTTGATGGTGTAAGGTAGGGAACTATATTTGGCGGAATGTTTTATGTTGTGAGCAAGAAGGAAATGATATGCGAGAAAGGATGGAGTGCATGGTGCATGCATGGTGACATGTTGGAGACCTCGAGATGTACTTACAGGGATGCCACAAAGAGCGTCATTTTGACGATAGTAGCAGCGAGCTATGAGAGAGCACCGGAGAGGGGTATCGGTGATGAGAGAACGAAGGAGGAACGATTGAAGTTGATAAGATTTGATATGGATTGATATGATTTGAGACGGTCGACTGATTTCGGCGGGGCGACGGTGTTGTTGTACAAAAAGTGACGTCGTTGACTGCAACACCACCCACTGCTGCTAACTACTGCCGTTGTATCGCCAGTTGGAAGAAGACGAAGAAAACGAAAGCTTGTATTTATATTTTTCTGTTGGGAAAGAATGGTATATTATATATACCTCAGACTATCTTACTGTTTGTACCTTGACGATAGTGATATATAAATATTATCATCTCACTATCTGTGAGGAAATTTTTGAAGAAAAAAAAAGCCTCATGACGAGGGGCAGGCCATCGAATTCCATCTCGGAAACCACCAATCGATAACATGCTGGGTTCTTTGAATTCGGCCGCTAAAAACGGAACTAAGCATGGGTTTGTCGGAGGGCATGAACCAAAGACGTCTTCCGACTGGTCAGATTTTAAATTCTCACCCAATCCGAGGCCATCTTTCCGTGGGCAGCTTACAACACCCCACCGGTATAAAATGCAACATTTGGTGTGAATCATGAGGTATTAAATGGTTCGTGCGTCGCGGCTGGTCTACGAGACAAATTAAATGTATATACCGATAGAATTCTGGAGAGGTAGCACACAAGGTTCGAAAGCCGGTGTATGAAGATACGTATTGGATCTCTTTCGCGTTCCTTTGTTTCGATAATTTCTAACCCGCGCGTATTTATACTATCAGCCCGATGAAACAGGCAAAAAATTACATTTAGTGTCCCTTTTTATAAAAATATGCCCTCGGTAATATCCAGCTCTCGCACCGTGCCAGACCCCACTGTAAATTGCTCATCAAGAAAAGACGTAAAGACAAAGCATTATCAGCGATGCTAGAACTTAAAAGAAATAAATAAATCTTGGCACTAGCACTAGGCCAACATTCAAACGTTCATTTCGAATCTTTGTTTTTCTTATGATTTTTTTTATAAGAGCTTTTCTTTCCGCCCTCGCTTCGGGGTAAATGGTAGGTGGGGCCAGCGGTTGCTGAGTATACCCAAATGGGGCGCTTGCTGCACCGAAGCCATAGAATGGTTGAGGATACCCCGGATTGCAGGGCATCATTGGAAACATCATTGGTGCCATCATATTGGGGAAATATTGGCCTTGGACAAACCCAGGAGACATGTATGCGGTTGGGGGGTATCCATAGGTGGGAGGAGGACGGGGCGGTAACCCTGCTGGTAACCCGCCAAACTTTTTCAACAGTCTCTTCTTTTATGTTCCCTTTTTGTCCAAATTCTTTTAGTTGACGCCGCGGCAATTTTAAGATCTTCATCGTGTTCGGTCTGCTTATGTCGTACAATATCACTCGCATTTGATTCCTCCGACGAAGGGATCTCGGGCTCGGCCCCAGACCGAGCGGACTTTTCGGGGGCCGCCATACTTTCAATAGCAAGAGAATCCTTCACATTCCTGAGCATCCTAATAGATTCGATATTTGTCAGCCCTGAACTTTAAGACGCAATTGATATTGATGGGAGAAAAAAAACTCACAAGGCATCTTCTTCAAGAAGTGTCCATTTCGGATCCGAACATAAGCCTTCGAGCTCGCGATGCCAATAATTTCGAAATCGAGTCGTATCCATCAGATCTCGCATACCATGCCAACATTTTTTACAACATTCTATGTTGGGATTGATTTCCCCCAAATGGTGATGAAGTGAACAAGTCTCCGATTCCCCGACGATGCAATAGTAGCTCCTTATAACAATACTAGCAAAGGCGATGATAAAAGCCCCGCAATCGATTCCGTTGCTCTGCTGAGGTACCGAGAGCAAAAGTTTTGCAATTTCGATCTGGGTCTGTCTCGTACCCTGGCGTTGCAGAGAGATCTGGGTTGGAATTTGTACTGTATGTCGACGCACCACCCCACGCAGCCACTTATCAATGGAATTGAATATCTCTTTTGCTCGTTCGACGGATCTGAGGGGATCAAGAATGACAACTTGACAGGAGCTGGTAGATCTTGGACCTCGCCCTCGAAGCAGAGCCGTGTTTGGTATCGATATCAAAACCCAATGGTTGGCTTCGGCATGGTACCAGGGAATTAGTGCATATCGAGCATGGAGAAGAAACGATTCCTCATCAAGTGAAATGTCCGGATTGGCCGCTATCTGTACTGATTGCTCCGGGGTGAGAATAAAAACATCATAGTCTTTATCTCCCCCCATTTCCCTGCCCGGAAAATCAAAAGTGATTCTCTCTTGGTCTGCGAGGAGCAGTAAAATATATTCAAGCGTAAAAATTATAACTTGTCCATCAACGAGGCCTCCAGAAGCTCCTTTTGGCAGCAAAGTATCGATATCTTCTCTGGTTAGGTAAAGATAGCCCCGGCCGTTGATAGATCTCCGTTCAATTTGGATCGCATGTCGAGAACTAGAACTTAGCGCACCGGTATCAATATCACGGGTCTCGGGCGTGTTAGAGTCAATATTCTTGTCCATCTCGAATATAAAAGCATAAAAACACTCCGCTAGTACGGCAAAAAGGTAACTGGCTTGGAAACTAGAGACGTATTGGCAATGATATCGCGGCGGTAGAAAGGTGAACGAGGCGATGGTGAATTCGAACGACCGATGCGTTGCGCATGATGAAGCCATACACACCACAGATTACACATCACAGTTCGCCCAACCGGGCACCAAGCTCGACCAGGCCGCAGTTTACCAAGAGATTATATTTAGATACTATGTCGTCCCGTCTCTTGGCCAGTAGATGTTAATATATTCTCCGGATCAGACGGTGATACCAATCCCATATCCTCTTACGATCTTCCAGCTAGCCAGATTCCACATTCAATCGATTCGAATTATGAAAGCCCCCTTGCAAAACTAGGCTTCTTTACAAGCCTCGTCCTCACTTTTAGTGGTCAGAATTGAACCTTTTTATCGATTTACCCGCTCTTCCCGAAGCAATTGTTCACGAAGAATACAAAATGGCGTCTACCCCCATTTCTGTTAAACCCTACATCCTCGACTATTTACGTCGGTTGGATCCCATTCCACAATGGAGTATCCAACAATATAAAACCGCAGACACGGAGATAGATTTCGCTCATACGATGGTACCGTTTGTCGCAAATTTGGGCTTTGAAACAAAGATTACCGTCAAGTTCCATCCTGACAAAGACAACGGACAACGAACAATAAAACCTCACCACAGCGGCTTTTTTGTATTCCTTACAGTCAAGAAGCGGAATAGTCGAGGAATCCAAACTCAAATGCCGGTACTCATTGCTAGCAATTTTGGACCAATCCATGATGCTTCTACAATAATATCCCCCAGGTGTGCAAATACTCAATTTAATAAAATGAAGCACATATACCAAGCGTTTCCAGACGCAAGAGAAGTCCCCGTCATTATCGTTTATCCGCTCGTAGGAGACTCAGGGAAAGCAGTCTTTCTGCCGAGAATAAAAGATAATTATTCTATTCGTTTCGGTGATATCGAATGCTCGACTTTCGAAATTTTGACTATGAACATTTCGCAAAAGTTTCCAATTTTATACCAAGACCTCTCTTGGAGAATCAGAATTGGGCTCAAAGAAAACCACGCGAGGGCGACCCCGCTTGGCTGGCCGCCCGAGTAAATGCTTGTGAGGAACTAGCACGGACCGGAACATTCAACCTTAGTAAGTTTCAGCAAACCTTCAAATAAAGCGCTCAGATATATTGATTCAATATTTTCCGGGTTCACTTACTAGTGGCCCACGTCAGGCTTCGATTATGAACCCGGAGGAGCTCCGGGTAATACCCAACAATTATGAGACCTGTGTACGAGAATTGTCTCTTTGGTCCCCCAAGATTGCGTTTTTGATCTTATTTCAAAATCGAGGGCAGTCACGGATCGAGACCGTGCTCTATTTCTGGGGCTCCGGATATCGAGGTGAATCTGACAGCAGACGGCAGCAACAAATTGACTTACTCGATAGAGTCACAGGTATCCGAGATGAGAATGACATGGAGGAGTTTACGTAAGTTAACCCGAAAAGGGTCATTATGCTTGAAACGGTCTTTTCCAGTATTGGAAGCTCTAAGTGATGTTTTATAGGAAGGAAATATCTCTTGGGAAACTGTATTACTCTAGTTTAAGCTATCGGCTGAGACAGGTCAACTGTATTCGATGCTTAATACTCATCCCGGTTGTTCTTACTCACCCTACATATGTTTGTTCGACCTAACGTGGTTCTACATTTCTGCCCAAGATGCGCGTAAGTGTTCCTGCCTACCTTGAGACATAAAATTAGAGATATAAAGAAAAGAGAATACCAGAAAGCGATAAAGAATAGAAAAAGAATTTATGCTTGATAAATATTAATTATGTAACTCATGGTCTATTAGTCAATATCTCCACAATCATTATGAGAGCACCGGAGGCACACCGCCTAAAGAATTACGAATACTCTTTGAGTCAATCTGGAAAAATTCTCACCCTAAATCGGTACCTAAAAGTCCACTAGATTGGACAGTCAACCTGCATATTTTTGAAGGTCTAGTAGATGCTAGAGCAAAACTTGGGATACTCGCAATTGAAAATGGAGAAGGCACGAGCTCTGGAACCTACCCGGAAATTAAATCGTTCATCGATCTAATGACCTTCGTGCTCTCGAGAGAAGTTGTTAATAAAAACATTACCGGAACGCTTGGGTGCCAAATTTGTTATGCTGAGCTTAGTTGGGGTGATGCGCATATGGACCATCGTCATCACCTAGAGACTAGAAACTGGAGCGATATAAGATTTCTCCGGGTTTGTGGAGATTGCAACCATACTTGGTTATCGCTCGCAGATAGAATTGAAAGATACCGCGGACCAGGTATTTTGGGTACGCCGATGGGAAGAAATTCAGCACAGAATCGAGAGCTGAGCCGGGATAGTGAAGACGCGCGAGATTCCTGCCCAGTTGCTAAAAAATGGGCGAATCTCGTCAAGTATGTTTACAGTGAGCCAGAATTAATTTTAAAACCCGCGCCGGATAATGGTCTCATATTCAGAACCAATGATTTCAGAGATTCAAGAGTGGCAAGTCATAGCGGAGAATTCCGCCGAGTGGCTGTTGAAGTCTTGAACCAACATGCTTCCAGATGTCAGTCATGGGATTGGTTAGAAAAGGCGAGTCCACAGGATATCTGGGCTCGGAAAGACGATATTCTTTCCATCGTAAGGCTAAAGACTCCAAATTGCTTTTCACTAATCAAATCAATGACTGTTAAACTAAGGCTTCTATACATAGACAAAAGCGGAGCATCAGCAAATAGCGGACATTTTCCGAAACCGGATAAAACTTGATAAATTCGGTGTGTGTTTTATATCCGGGGAGTCTGATACCAGCCTTTATCTAGATCACGATCATTTTTACCTAGTGCCAAGAGGGCTGGTAAGCAATATGGTCAATCTCATGCTGCCCAGAGATTGCGCTCGATGGCGATACGAGCCTTTCATGCAGCATCGGTTCGAGGTAGGGGACTGGCTTGACCGTGAAGTTAGACAGACACAGGACATATTAGGTCCGTCCACCAGGACCAGCCCCACCACAAGTTCACTCGCCTGGGCTTACGAAAAGTTGACTGAAAGGTTGAAAGTTACTTGGATTTTAATTAGTTGGGTTTAAAAACCCGAATTTAATTGGCTTTTGTGTACCATTCTATTGCAACAGTGTATAAATATAAGTGTGTGTACTTATTTACAAAACGAGCTCTAAAAGCTTTATGATATATACAAGTTTGAAACTAGCTCCTTGAATTTACTCTAACCACTCACACCTTTCGGCGTTATAATTCACTACAAACACTGAGAGTAGTAGGGGTTCTAAAAAATCAATGGTTAGCAAAACATCCGGATGACACTCAAACCTCAAGGAAAGAGTGGTATACATACCAATACCGTACAAACATACGGACTCTGACACTTGGTTGGTCCTGAGAATCCAATTCCACCGCATTGCGCATAATGCGTCGCCTCTGGCTGAGCTGTAGTAGTCGTCTTTGTAGGTGTAGTCGTAGTCTTACTGCTAGTAGTAGTGCTCTTTGTGGTCGTACTCTTTGTAGTCGTGGTCTTAGTGGAGCTAGTGGTCATAGACTTAGTCGTAGTAGTCGTACTCTTCGAAATCGTAGTCGATATAGCTGTGGTGGTGCTCTTAGTGGCCGTGCTATTTAAGCCCCTCCAATTTTTTACCTCCTCCCATGTTAAAACATAAGATGAATTATATACGGACTTCAACAGATCAAGGGAGTTCCAGGAGCCACCTGAAATGTAGTCACCAGTCCAGACGACAAAATAAACCCAATCAGCTTGGTAGAGCACCAACTGAGTAGGATCCATGACAGAACCGATCTCAGCTGCAGCAATGATCTTTGTATCGTTGACAAGAGAGAGTAGAGCATTATATGTCGCTGAGATTGGCTATAAACCGCAGTCACTTTGATTTAGCCCATGAAATAATTCGATTAGAAGGGAGGTTCTAGACTTACACCGTGATCGCCCTGTGTATAAGTATCAGCGCTGACAATATCCACAACATCGCTACCAGGATACCAAGCTGCCGAAACCGAGTTCCAAACCCAAATAATATTGTTAATCCCATGGTAATTCGTAATTCTGTCGTACAAAATATGGTAGAGCTGCTTGCACGGTTCAGGTCCCTGGGCACCCCACCAGAACCAACCACCCTCAGCCTCGTGCAAAGGCCTGAACAAAATCGGAACGCCGGCGGTGGACAATTTCTGCAATTGAACGGCAATGGTATCGATATCGTTAATCAAAAGAGTATAGTTCGCATTAGTGGTGTCCGCGAGCGCAGTCGTGATGTTGAAATCCGTAGCAGCGGTGTAGAAGCCCGAATACCATGGTTCAGCAGCAGTATCGTATAAACCAACGGGTGCACCCCAATGCCAGACGAAAGTTATGATGCCACCCTTCGCGGCGAATGCGATAGCCTTGTCAACGTCGGTACCAACCGCGCCACGGCTGATACGGGATTGAGTATAATCCATAAAATCGCACCCAAGGATGGCTGGAGTCACGCCGACATTGGCAGTAACCCAATCAAGTGAAGCTTGATCCTGTTGACCGGAGAGAATGTGGTTTCCATAGATGCTGCCGATATATGAAAGGAGAGCCTTTGCATCAGAGTTGGCGTTGGCGTTGACCGGAGTGGTGGTGACGGAATGTGGCCCTCTTTTAACAGATGGCGATAGGAGAATTGAGTCGATGAGATACCATCCCCAGTTGTTCTCAATCTCGATCGTATTTGATCCAGCATTTAAGAGAACTTGTCCTGCAGCGACGGTGGTCCAAGTCGTCGTGGCAGGCAAGAATATTTGTCCGCCGCCATTACCGTTGAGAACGACGGTAGTGTACTTGTCTCCGTAAGGTCCATTGTAAACAATTTTCAGGTCGTATAGACCTTGGGTGGAGCTAGTCACGGTGAACTTGATCTCGTCACCAGACGTATCGAAATTTTCGACGTATCCGGTGCCTATCCAGCAGAAAAAAACGGGTTAGCAAAATATCTTGAATTTAAATATACTATTATATCCAACCCAAAGATACATACCAGAGTAACCTGGAGTCGCAGTGCCAACAGTTACACCGACCAAGGTTGCTGATTCGGCTTCGTAAGTTGTCGTTTGCGCGACAGCAGAGCTAACCAAGGCGGCGACGGCAAGAGACAAAAGACTCAACATCTTGTCAAATATCTCACAAGAAAAAAGATATTTTAAAATGGTGGCACGATATTTGATACGAATACCGCCTTGTTAGGGATTTGCGGACTCATGCATTTATATACTTGCAAAGACAGTTCTTCAATACCCCTGATTCTTCAATACCCCTGATAAAAATCGGATATACTCATTTGTATCCTCAAATCCAAAAAGCAGGTCATAATGCACTGCACTATCGGACTCTAGTCCTCCGGGAGCTCGAAGCTCCGTGACTAGTGGGAGAGGTTATAAAAGCGTGCCTGCAGCGAATAATTTCCAGGCTATCGGACCCTGTTGCCCCATCGGAACGATCAACGGTAATGCCGGGAAACAATATACACGTTTAGGACGTCAGAATGTTGAAGCTTAAACGAGCGCCCAAATAAAAAGATTGGGAGCATTGCCTCCGAGCTTAAATTGGTCTTTGGGATTCGCCACGCCGTATCCACGGAACCCGAGGCCGTCTAGGCGAGCAATTTAAGTATTATTGATCTACTTTGTACGTTTTTCGCGAAACCTCTGTCTATAATAATGAATCGCAACATTATTCCACTAGAACACGTTTTTTGAGGGTTGTTGCATTTTGCAGTCGTTTCAGCCAAGACACGGTGGGCCGAGTCGGTTCCAACACGGATGAATTTCAAATGAGGCGCTCGCCGGTCTGTCGGGCCGTTGCATCGCATGTCGGGCAGCTGCACAATGAGTTCCGTACAAGCCCCATAAAGTGGCAATATAAGTGAAGATATCGATGTGATAAGCTAACGTTGGTGCCGACTTGCTTCACCTGTGATGGGTGTGTCGATAAACCCTCAATTTTAATTAATTGATTGATAGTGCCTACTTATACTAGCTGCCTGAAAATTTAGAGCTTCAAAGTTTCATGCATTTGAGACTGCCAGACTGTTGCATTTGTTTGGGCTACTGGATTATGGATTGGGAATCTGGTTCTCTATAATCCTTGTTGACTATGGGGTAAATTTTTGAAATAGATTGAGAATATACTATTTCTAGATCCCCAATATATCGGTAACCTTTATAACATTTTAAATTTTATAACAATAAAGGGTACAGAAATTTAAACCGATACCCACGTTTTTGCCGCATAATAGACTAAGACACGTTGTGGAAAGAAAACCTCTCGTTGCAGGGCAGAAGAGAACAATTACCTTGGATTGACTATCATTACCATAATAGATCATGACACAGATCTCAGAATCAACATTTGATACATCTCAAGACAATATTCACTAATCTGGAAAATCCAGCAAGTGTCAACTTAGTCGCAGCATCACGACGACTAGTTGCGGATCTTCTCCTTCAGAAACTAAAGCCTAGCGCCTTGACCTCACGGAGAATTACTTCAACCGATAGTATAAAATTATAACGTATAATATATGTCCTGAGTATTATAGGGCTATGTCGTTTCAAAGAGGGTTATAATATACCACAATGGGAGTATCCGCCGTGTATCACTGACGTCAAATCGACAGCTTGAACTAGCTTTTTTTAGTTCCCGGTGTTGATCCTATGCCATGACGACCAAACAGGCGGTTTACCGTTGATCAAAATTTCCCGATTAAGTAATATCGCCCGTAGTATATATCATCGGCTCCTAAGCAGTGCTGTCCAAAATTTGCAAAATGAAACTGAATTGAAGCCACAGTTGGACGATAGAGTATCTCGTATGTGAGTGAAAAGTTTAATAAGCCGCTATTACTGCGACATCGCCACAGTCCCATTTCTAATGTGGCTAGAAGGTTCCCGTGTGATTCTAGACTTCCATTCTACACTGACTATTGACCGTTTTATCACCTTTTCATTAAGTATTATGACTAATGAGGTCACAATGAAATTTATGGCGGTATCAAAGGCATTACGAAGAAAATGTTTGACGGAGTATCATCCCATGAAAAGGAGTTATTCCACAGCAGGATATTGTATATAAAGCATGAGAAACGCGTTGTGATTTTACTCTCATCCTTCACACATCAATTTGAAAACAGAATCCTCACACCTCTACATTACCGCTAGCAGGTTGAAAATCCATCGCAAGACTGAACCTCTGGGATACGAAATCTTGACGAAAACTTATTTTCATTTCATAATTAACATTTACTTTCTATTTAATTTAGCTATAAAATTTAATTTCAAATATAATTTGCGACACATCCTAGATTCCTCTATATAGTTATAGAGCGCAATAATTATAATTACAGTCGATTCTTCAATATCTAACGATAGAAACTACCCACAACAAAATGAAGGCTTCTTTCACCTCCTTGCTGTTGTTCTCGCAGTCACATCATCAGGCGCACCCACCCTTGAGATAAGACAGAATGCCGCATTCGTCCCAAAGCCGAATACAAAGACTCTGTTTTAAAAATGCACAACGAAGTTCGTGCCCTCCACGGTGAAAAATCACTTACCTGGTCTTCCGAACTCGTCAACTTCGGTATCAGTCATAAACCCGATTGCACCTTCCGGCATACCGGCCGCCCAGCCCTCGACGCTGCAAGGGCTCGGTGAGAACATCCTTTTCGGACACGGAAACACCGCTCAAAAAGGAAGAGAGACATGGTATGATAAGGAACGTCCGCTGTATGATTTTAAGCAACCGGGTTTTTCAATGGAACGGGACATTTCACGCAAATGATTTGGAGGAGCACGACTGAAGTGGGTTGTGCGGCTAGAAAGTGCGGAGAACGTACTATGGTTAAATGCAACTATCATGCGCCGGGTAACTTTCCTGGTCAATTTGAAGCGAATTTTTTCCTCCGAAATAAAATAAATTTGGAAGTTAGAAGTATCGTATGATATATTTTATCTTCGTGTTTAGTCTTTAGTTTTGTATTTAACTTTTTTAATGTAGAAATAGCAAGACAGATAAAGAGGCTGTGTATATATAGATTAATAATATGTGGATTAAGGATTGACTTCGGCCATCAATAAATGTTTACACGCTTTTCAAGATAGTATATAGATAAAAAGATCTGAGTATTTGATTCCTTTAAGAAATTCCAGGACAGTTAACAGGAAAACTCTACAATAGGGTTGATACGTTATATATTCAAAACAACGACTTTATCGATCTGGAATCTCGCAATGTCCCTTCGTCTCTTTCTATGTCTCGGTGTTTACTCGATAAAAGGTACACTTCTCTCAAGTGAAGATGGACTGCTGGAAAATCTTAAAAGGATTGCGTATGCTCCTCTGGTCTCGAGTGCTCCTACTTTATCCTCAAAAGA
Source organism: Dactylellina drechsleri (assembly GCA_036971345.1). Classification (NCBI taxonomy): domain Eukaryota; kingdom Fungi; phylum Ascomycota; class Orbiliomycetes; order Orbiliales; family Orbiliaceae; genus Dactylellina; species Dactylellina drechsleri. The sequence goes on from JAJTUB010000012.1 coordinate 70,211, forward strand.
TGGAAAGATTGAGATCGCGCCCGAGACCAAGATCGCGCAAGCAGCTCCTCCATAGCTCGAACTCAACTTTGAGCTCGCATTGGAAAACAACTTGCCCCAAGAGCAGATAAAATTGGTTGAGACGGCACAAGAGAGGAAGAGAAAACGGAAAGAACAAGAAAGTCGATACTGGATTCGAGAGATAAAGAAGTTACGGGCAACACAGACAAAGCCAGAAAAGCATCTGATAGCGCTCCAGGACTAGGCCATCTAGACCCATATTTTAGATCTATAGCTCGTCACGTCTATGATGTACATAAAAGAGTAAAGCAATTACTCGCCTAAGTATCTACTTGAACACTTGTACCTGTACTATGCAATGAAAGAATGTCATGTTGACCCAATCCATCTGAATCAACACAAAACTGAAGTCGCGCTGTTGGATTCCCCAAAACGGGTGTCTGCACCGAAACCAAAAGCGAGGCGAGGCGACTCGACGCGAATCCCAAGAGATGCGGGGGCTAATATAAACCTAAGCTTCCCTCTGAACCCATTTCGATTCAATCTTTCCAAATCTTCAATTGACGTACTCGATAAGATAAAAACTAAAATTTAGATTTCCACTGTCTTACCATATATAAGCATATTCAATCACAATGTTCAGCGGCACCAAAGGCCCCGACGAGTCTCAGAAGCACGACGGTACCCCTCCCTCTTCTCCCAGCCCCCAACCTTCCAGCCCTCCCACTAACTCTTCGATAAAAAAAAAGGCTCCTCCCTTCGTATCGCCATAGTCCATGCCCGCTGGAACAAAACCCTCATCGAACCCCTCGTCTCCGGTGCCGTTTCCCGCCTTAAAGCTGCAAACGTCCACCCCGAAAACATCATCATCACATCCGTCCCCGGCTCCTGGGAGCTTCCGGTAGCAGTACAACGTCTCTACTCCGGCTCGCAAATCCAGGGTTCCACGACGGGTATCGGTGGTGCAAGCGGCGATTTACTCGGTAGTGCAACAGATTTACCCAGCCTTGTCGTTCAGGGTGGGGGTACGGGGAGCAGCGGGGATGGGTTGTTGAGTACCAGCGGTACGGGTTCCAAGGAGACGGGAAAGAAGAAGGAAGGGGCCTTTGATGCGATCATTGCAATTGGAGTGCTTATTAAAGGCGAGACTGTGCATTTTGAGCATATTGCCGAGAGTGTGAGTAGGGGATTGATGAGGGTGCAGTTGGATTTCGGAGTGCCTGTCATTTTTGGACTATTGGTGAGTTTTTGTATATCCTCTTTCTTTTTTGCTTGCACTGACAAGATTGAATTCGGGCAGACGGTGTTGAATGAGGAACAGGCGAAGAGAAGGGCGGGACTAACAGAGGACGGCCACAACCACGGTGAGGATTGGGGTGATGCCGCTGTCGAGATGGCAGTAAAGAGGAAGCAGTGGAGTGACGGCACCATTGTGACCGAACGGGCCGCTTGAAGACGTAAAAAAGTACAAATAGAATAAGCTAGACAAAACTCATTAGACGCATTGTATCGTTCATGGATTAGGTCCAACTTTTATTAGTGTAAGATCTATCAAAAGTATTCTATTTACAATGATATCATCACGAGATTATTTCAATCCGAATGCTTCCTCCATGGGGAATAATCCCTCGGCATTCTTCTCTACGACACCGTTTTCTGTCACGATGGCATCGATCAACGCCGCTGGGGTGACGTCGAAACTAGGGTTGAACACCCCAATCCCATTCGCAGCCTGCTTGACACTTCGGACGTCCGAAACGTTGACGGCAACCTCACCACCATTAGCGGCGGGATCATTCGTGACGCTGGGACCAGACACGACGAGAACTTCCCATCCGGGTCTGTGCTCGATTTTAATCCCTTCTCCGCTCTTGGTGTTCATATCAACACTGGTAGTCGGCGCTGCGACGACAAACTTGACACCGAAGAATTTCGCAAGAATTGCGAGCTGGTATGTGCCGATTTTATTCGCCGTGTCTCCATTCGCAGCAACCCTATCAGCACCGACGACGACGGCCGTGATGTCCTTTTGGCTCATCAGGGCTGCAGCCATGTTGTCTGTGATGAGCGTGGCGGGGATTTTGTCGTGCACGAGCTCGTAAGCGGTGAGACGAGAACCTTGATTGTACGGACGGGTTTCGGTGCAATAAGCATGTGCGAGAGACAGATTAGAGTGGAGTGAGCGGATGATGCCTAGAGCTGTACCGTACGATGCTGTCGCCAGCGAGCTTTAAAAATGTCAGTTTGACGGTCATACACAAGATTGGGATGAGCGTACCCAGTGTTACAATGAGTTAGGACTCGAATATCATTGGACCTGCCAGCAGCAGTTGCAATCCAATTGGCGCCTAGTCGTCCGATTGCTTTATTGTCCTCGACGTCTTTGGTGAGCATAGCCTCCGCAGCTTCAATGTAGGCATTTCTGATGAGCTCCGGAGTAGGAGACGGAGCGGCCAAGACGTTTTGGGTCAGAAGTTTTAGTTTTCCTGCAGCATCTGCGAGGTTAACGGCGGTCGGTCGCGAGGTGACCAAGTAGTCTAGTTTTTCATGAATGTATTGAACAGTGGAGTCCGGAGTGGCGGCCGAGGCGACTAAACCATTGTTAAGCTGTACGGCGAGGGAGAGGGCGGCGACGATTGCGATAGCGGGGGCGCCCCGCACCTGCATCTGCTTGATAGCCCGCCAAGCGTCGGGGACATCATTGATGGGAATGTAGATTGATTGATGGGGTAGTAGCAGTTGGTCGAGGATTTCGAGGGAGCCTCGAGCGTACTTGATTGCGAGGAGAGTGGTGGCGGGAACTGGCTTGGCGGGGTCTGCCATTTTCTTTGATTTAGAGATGGAAGTTTTTTTTCTCTCGCTTCCTCCAATTCGCTAGAATAACCCGCTCCTCAAGGGCGATATTAATGCTGGGGGCAGCTGGGAGGTGACCAAGTTAAAGGAAGAAGAAAGTGAAGCTGGGAAGGTTATTTCTCCAGATCACAAATCTCGTAGCATTTACATTGCTTCAAAATGAACCTCTCATAGGCCGTCCTTAGCATGATATCAAAAGATGCCCACCGACACGACAGTGCAAAATGAGACTCGGGGTATTGCGCGATATTTCAGCGCCCAATCTATCGATTTTAAGGCCCAATCGACAGGGCCACGCTAGGTAGAGTTGGATGAGACCCCTGCAACATGATAAAAACGATTAGAAAGGAAGGCCGGACGGGACCAAATCGAACAGGGTAGGAAGTTTAGAACCTACCAACCTTGCAAGCTTGCCAAATCCACGCGTTCGGTAGCTCGAGTACCCGAACGAACGAACGAGAGTCACCCGGCAACCGAATCGATGACGCTTTCGATCGCTCCGAGCGAGCGAACCCTTTGGACTTGCATTCTTCCTGCCTGCCTTCTACTTTGAGGTCAGAGCCACTGGCAGCAGCACCACCGCACTCAGCTGGGCTAGGACTAATAAACTGCCGTTGCTAGACGTAGGTGCATTCGGAGACAAGCATTCAGGTATGTTGGCAAGCCCGATGGATTAATAATACCTGTCCGGTCGAGGGTTAGCTGGGTTGGTATAACTGTTGGATTCGAAGAGGAGGTGGAGGTGTCGAGTAACGTTGTTTGGTGGTGCGTGCCCAAATGGCTGGCATCCGCTCGTTCCCGACCTCCGCTCCCTTATAAATCAAAGCTATCCGTTTTCCCCCACCCTCCTTCAATTGTAAGTCTCCGGCTCCTCTCTTTCTCTCTTTTTGATGACATCGTCGGTAGGATGTAAACTGACCCAAAATCATGCCGCGACGACCAGACGACGAAGAGCCAGTCGAAAACATGTCAGAGAAGTTGGGCGCCAGCAGTGGTGGTTGCGGTGATGGCGATGATGTCGAAGGACAGATACCTCGCGCATGTGCCCGGGAATCTTTCCTCATGCGACACCTCGGAAACCCGAAATATCTCCTTCCTCTCATCGCCGTCATCTTCTTGACCGCCCTTCACTTCAATGGCTTTCTGGCAAAGCGGGCTGACGTCGACCTCTCTGATACCTTTGAGTTCTTCCGGCCGAGACCCGTACCCCTAACATTAGACGAGCGAGTCGACCGAATCCTCTCCACGTCTCCTCTGATAGGTAAGCACTTGTGCCAGACATCTAGACTATCGCATAAACGCTGCTATTGAATGATAGCACGGCTTCGAAGGGTTGCTAATTAATTTGATATTTCTATTGTAGACACTCATATCGATTTGCCAATCTTCACTCGCGCTCTATACCAAAACCACATCTACAATGAAAACTTCACCGTCCCCTTCAAATACGGCGGCATGGTCGGCAACATTGACATCCCCCGTCTCCAAACCGGCAGGGTAGGCGGTGTCTTCTGGTCCGTCTTCACCTCTTGCCCTTCGACTGCCCTCGATCCGAACGAAGAATTCAAAGACGAGGTCTACTACGAATCTATCCACGACACCATTCAGCAGATCGATGTTATGAAACGTCTTGTTCGAGCCTACCCCCACGATTTCGGCTGGGCTACCTCCTCCAGGGAATTCGAACAAGTCTTCAAGTCATCTCGTGGGAGGAAAGTAGCTAGCGTATTGGGTATCGAGGGTTTACACCAGATCGGAAACTCTCCGGCGGCGATCCGATTGTTTTACGAGGTTGGCGTTCGTTACATAACTCTCACCCACAATTGTAACAACCAATACGCCGATGGAGCAGTACGTCACTCTTTCTTCTATAATCACTTTATAAGAAACATGATACTAACGTGATCGAAAATATAGTTGGTGGAAAAACCGCACTGGGGCGGCCTAAACCCCATCCTCGGCCCGCAATTAATCCAAGAATTCAACCGCCTGGGTATGATTGTTGACCTCTCCCACGTCAGCCCGGCGACCATGCGCGACGTCCTGATCGTCACCAAAGCCCCCGTTATTTTTTCCCACTCCTCAGCCTACGCTCTCACAAACCATCCCAGAAATGTCCCGGACGATGTCTTGGAACTCGTCAAGAAGAACGGCGGCGTTGTACAAATCAACTTTGCACCGGATTTCATCACACAAACCGGCGACGGAAAGGCTACGTTGGAAGATGTAGCCGATCATGTTGCGTATATTGGGGAAAAGATCGGTTGGGAACACGTCGGGTTTGGTAGTGATTTCGACGGTATACCTACTGTTCCAGTGGGATTGGAGGACGTCAGCAAGTATCCTGCTCTAGTAAAGGAGTTGTTGACCAGAGGAATATCAGATGATGATGTGCGCAGGGTGACAGGTTTGAATGTATTGAGAGTTTGGCGGGAGGTGGAGAGGGTAGCGAAGGATATACAAACTGAAGAAGATCAAGAGTTGGAGGACGATGTTAAAAGGATAAATCTTGACAGTAAAGTGGACTTGTAGTATCACGTTTTTTGAAAGCAAAATCTGGGAGTATTTCTGGGAGATATATACCTGGTATGTATATATTTTGATTTTATCTTACGGCTTTCCTTGTTATTTGGAAATGGAGGAATATTTACTATGAAGTGAGCTCTCAGATTGATTGTAGTTTCATTATCATCAGAAAGATAGATTCATTGTACGATAAGATATGATATTTATGATATTTATAGGTATATTTTACTCTTCATGGTGTTCATTGTAAACCAGGCGATTTCGATATTCTTCTTTTGTGACACATAATGCCACGTCTTCGATAAAAGTAAAGCCGATGATATAATGATAAAAGACCTCTTTTCAACCCATATTCTATGAAACCTAGGCCTATAAAGTCCTCCCATTCTTAGTGTAAATGTAATGAACAAGATCAAGGTCAAATATAACGCCGAACAAATGCATAGTCCCTCTAAATGCAGCCCAAATAACTATTCCAAGCTCAAACATCCAAAACTATAACGGATAAAGCAAGATCTATAAGAAGAGTCTTCAATTAACCAACAATACCGCCCCCATAACCACACTCCCCAATAGGCCCATCCCAACCCCATTCCCCACAGCACCATTAGGCGCCGTTGCAGTCGGTCGAACACCACCGGTACTAGAAGCCGCACCAACAGTAGCACTACCCGTCGTTATGCCCGAGGGTATAGAAATAGTAACCCCAACGGAACCGCATAGACTCTGCACAGCGGTAGCAGTAGATGCTAAATCGGCTGCGCTACAGCCTTTTTGAACACATGATGCGAAAGTCGTAGCGAAAGTTTGGGATTTGCAGAAACAGGCGTAGTTTGTGATTGATGCGTCGCAGCCTGATGTGGGGGCTAGCTGGGTTATACATGTGATCTGTGGATATTGTAATCGGGTTAGTTTACATGTCATGAGATTCTTCAAGTTTTATTTTGGATATAGAGAGGGAACGTACTGCGCAGCTGGGGGGTAGAACAAGACCGGTCTGGGCGGAAACGAGGGAGGCGGAAAGGGTAGCCGTCGTGGCGAGGACTGTTGTGAACTTCATTTTGGATCGTTTTTAATTTTCGAGACGGGTTGGGTCTTGAGATCTTTTATTTCAGCGCTCGTAGATAGGATCTCGAATAGCTGCGTGGAAGGATATAGCGATATTGAACGAACTGTATATCGGGAATCTAAGCTTATTAGGCGATTGGTCTTGAAGGTATCGAGGAATGAACAAATGAGCTCGAATGCTAATTTATATTATAAGAGCTGTAGTTAAATAATCTGTAAAGCGGCAGAAAAAATGCAAGTAATAATCTCACTCTCATGTCAAAGCGGAAGTTTCCCACGTTTTATAATTATATTTCTCCTTGAAAGTCCTCCCAACTACCCAACCAAGGTATAACTAAATCCTGTCAAAAAGAAAATAAAAAACTGCGGCTTGGGCAGAGCCTTCGCTGTTACGTCTTGGAAGGTGTGATTGCAACATATATATTCTCGCAAGGTTCATTATGAAACAGCTACGATGTTGCACTAAACTAGCGAAAGCTGCGGATCCGGAGAGGCTCAGCCTGTCACTTCAATATTAAAATAAAATATTGAAGAAAGGGAGGCCAAAAGGGGAAGAATGATATGCTCGTATCAATACGTATTTAAATTTGACCAAGAAGACACTGCCTCGAAAATGTGAGTTGTGATTTCAGTTCCGACGAGTTCCTGACAAAGCCGGCTCGAGGAAAAGAGCTAATTAAAGAACGCCCAGAGCTTGGTGCAAGAAACACACGAGCAGCAACGCAAACCAAAGCTGCCGAATCAGCCACCGCAATTCCCCTTTTCGTCCGAGTTTTGGCATATTAGGCTTGGGGTTGAAGGCGTGTTTATGCTAAGAGAATTGGTAAACTGGGTTACACATTCTCGAGGGAGGCGAAGCCCTGCGGGGCCGATATCTCAAACTCGGCACGATGCAAGCGGGTGACACGGACCACTATAGCATTGAGGCTAACCGCTAGATCTACGGAGCTGACGAATCTTTCGGAGTTTTAGATCGCCTTACGAATGGCCAATCAACACTCTTCTAACTGTCGCCGAGTTATTTAGATCGATCTGGAGCCTTAAAACTTGGGGATTCAGCGAAATAGAAATACAGATATATCACCCAAGACTATCGTTTATTCATCACTAGTCATGATCCGAGAGAAAGACTCCAATGTGTATCGCTTCCGAGACAAATCCCAAATAATACAACTGCACGGCCATGTCTTTTCATATATCATATATAAAATCTACACCGGTGGAATAACAGCCCTCAAATGGACTTGCTCATAGTCGTAAGCCGCCCAATCTATCCCATTAGCCGCAACTATAAGAGTATTGGAAGTAAGCCCAGTCGCCGGAAACTTCGAAGTCCCACAAGTAGCATCTGTTCCACTAAAGCTACACGTCAAAGCGACCATACTGCTAGCGGGTAAACTGTGGGAATACACGAACGAATTTAGGAAAGTATCATCATTAAACGCCGTCCAAACCTGACTGCCCTCCCGGTGCCTGCATATCCCCTGTCACCGGATCCCAGACCACAAGGCCGGCGAAGGGCCGAGTGATATATACCCGCCATCGTTAAATGCATAGTTGCCCGCGTAGGAGGAGTCCTTGGCTTGGATGCAGAGAGGCACACGGGCGACAGTTGCAGTTGTTACTACAGTTATGGTTATATAGTTTGTAACAAGGGTTAGAAAAATCGTAACATTAGTAGATGGTGTTGTAATGGTGACTGGGGACGGGAATTTGAAGCCTAAAAGATAGAAACAAGTACTAGAGTAGGCGGTTATGCTTTAGTAAGCGGAAACATACATTAAAATTCTAGAAAAATAGTTTATAATTTGGTTTTTAACAAAGTCTGTTATGGTGAAGGAAATGAAGACTGTGCCGATTACGTTTAAGATGATTGTAGTCAAGATTGGAGTGGTAAGAGTTACAGTTGCAAGAATGGTGGATATTAGGTATTCGTCGCTATACTGAATATATTCGATTCTAGTTCAAGAGTTGTCGAGCATACATTGTCGCAGGAGTGACAGTATTTGCGAAGGATGAAGAGCAATCCAGTAGCCCTCGAGGCGTGTTGGCCGAGCTCTTTAGCATATTCTCCATCAGATTCGAATTTCGTTCCGACGCATCAGTCTGGTCTCGTCATCAGTCCAATTTACCGCAGCTGCAACGTTAAGGAGAGCGCAGAGCTGATGGCATGATGTGTTGCTTACCTAACCTAACCTCTTCACGGGCTGATATTACCGGTCTCGGTTGCATTTGTATTTGTTACGACTTAATCCAGTCACTAATATTAATTTCATTGGCGGATTGCTATTCTAATCTTCTGAACTAATTGTCAAAATATGTCTATACTGGTCTTCGATATTTATATCTATTTTACCCGGAGGATCACTCGGTTGCGCAATCACAGTATGGAGCGCAACGTATACCGTGCGACCTGTAAGCTCATGCAAGGTACTTCCCGGATGCTAACTGGTAGTAATTCAACCTCATCCAATCAGCATATCAAGATCCGTCAACTTGAACATTGAGAAGCATTCGCATTTGGTTAGATTATTCTTTAAGTGAAAAGCGTATTCTATCACCTAGATTATATTTATAGTCTACTGCATACGAATTGAAAATGAGAATCTCTAGTCTTCGATGGAAGGACGTTTAGTTTTACCTGTTGTAAAACGTTATAGAGTATGTGCTAATCTTATACATAAGTAGTCAGTTAAAAACTGCAAATTTGATAATCAATTATTAACCCAATTATAGGTCGGCGGAGGGCATCTGACGGCCTACGTAAATGATATATATATATCCCACTCAAAACGCCGCGCAAAAGATTTTTATACTGCATATATACGGTGAAGTTACAAAACGAATACGTACCAGTCATCACTGTTGCTCCCAAGAAAGTGTGACTACCCCCATGCGGGGTCGAAATATACACGCTTTCCCCGTTCCAGATGCCCTGATTGCTAATTTCTGGCCCTACTCCAGGAGACATAGTAGGTGGGGATGGTGGTGGTGGTGGTGGTAATGTTGGTGGTGGTGGTAGCTGTTGAATTTTATAATCTACCCTTTCTTTCGCTTTTCTTTCTTCTCTTTTCAGAAGCCAGAGACCTAAGATTACTACGCCAATAGCGCCGATACCACCCACTACTCCTCCTACTATCGCACCTACGTTTGTTGAACTGCCTCCGTCGTCGCTAGTGCCGGGAGAGTCTGTGCCGCTAGAGCTGGGAGGCGAAGCGGGAGACGAAATGGGGGGTGAGGTGGGATTAGAGGTGGGAGCAGAGGCGGTTGCAGAGCCGGCGGAAGCCGTACCGGTTGCAATTACAGCAACACCAGATGAAATGCTCACAGTAACACCACCTTCTTGACAGAGAGGTGGAATAAGACTGAGAAGAGTCTGAAATTCAGAGACACTACAATCCGTCTGAGAGCAAGGGAGAAGGCTGGTGAAAAAACCCTCGGAGGCGCAGATACAAGGGAGGTTGGTTGGAGTGAAGTCGGTTTTGTTGCAGTTGGTAGTATCTAAAGCGCCAAGAGTGCAAGAAAGAGCGCAGCCTGGAAGGTCATTGATGCTGGGGTCGCTACGAGTGCTGGTTGACGTCTGTCGGGCCATGAGAGAACGGCTTGTTCTGGCTAGGATGAAAGAACACGTTAGTCTCCAATCATCATCACAACAAAAGTAGATGAGATGAGGGGGAAGGCTTACTCTTGTCGGCGTCCAATAGCGGCATTAGCGACCAGAGCAACGATTATAACATCGAAAAGCCTGATTTGCATAGTGAATACCCAATCTTGTAACCAAGCCACCTAAATTTGGGTTGCGCCGACTTTCGCGAATAACGACATGTCGACATTTGGGATGTCGAGATCGCGGGGGTGGCTGAAATAATAAGGATCTAGTTTGAGGCTGCTTTCTTTCATTCTTTCATTCTCTGCCCCAGCGCTCCATTTTTTCTCTTGCTGGAGTCTGTTTCAGACGCAAGCTGTGCACGTTTCCAGCCTGTCAACCTCTCGGGAATCGCCCTTCGGTATCAAATCGCGGGATCAATCGTACAGTGACCTTCAATAAATATTTTCACAACTTTTTGCTTTTTTGCTCGTAAGTCAACCACCGATAAAAAAATTTAAAAATTAAAAATTACTATCAATAACATTGAATCTAGTGTATTAATAGATATCTTTTTACATCGAGACTCGAGTCCCACTCTCCACCAACTCTTCACCAACTATTTGCAACTATGAACTAGGATTAGGATTCGAAATTTAAATACCCCGGGTCTCGCAGAAACGGATATGACAACGATACGACAGGTCTATAAGTATCCTGGCTGTTGCGCGGAAATGTATGCAATTGATCAATTGGGGATTCCCGCAGGCGCTCAGGAGGAATTTAGTTCTGATAGCCAGCATTTGAATATATGACGAGACAGCTCATCCTTGCTTCTCATAATTTATTCTAGCCATTCAAGGCTTACATAAAGGTTTCGGGCAATAACCCCTACCACCCAGATGATATTGAAGCCCATGAGGGCCAGCTTAAGAGCTACTATTTAGGCTACTAGAAATTAACGAGTGCATTGTAATATTTTAGGGATGGAAAGATAGCAATTTGATTAATTGAGCTACCCCATGAAGCCAAGCGAAGTATTCGAAAGTAGCTCGCTACCCAGTAAACCTGGTTCCTTCCAGCACAAAATTCTCGATTCTCCACACTCGGCATGTCCTTCAACTAATTAAGGAACTCCAACCTGCACTTGTTGCGCACTTGGGTTGCCCTTTGGGAGGGAATTCTAGTCTCTGAGTGTAAGGGAAATCTTCCCGTCTATTCGCTCAGCTGGGAAGTTGGTACCAAGGCGCATGCAACACCCAGGATCTCCCAGCACTGGAACAGTCATCATCACGACTTGATTCCACGTAAGAGAGAGATACTTCTTAATCAAACACGCGACTTCGAAGCTATTGTAAATATTTAAGTGCGTCTATTTATCGACAAGTTAATTTGAGGTCCTAACTACCAACATTCATATTATCCAGCATCAATATTGTAGCTATTATCGAAAAGCTCGCGCTCAGATAGCGAAACAATATGGCGGCAGCGGTATTAAATGGGAAGCTCCCATCCGAGATAACTCTCCACGTTCTCTCCCTCTTGGACACCAAGGGTCTCAGGACATTGTCCATGTGCTCTAAAGCCTTCCGGCGAGAAGCAGAGCCCATTTTGTTCCGCATGATACGCATGCCTACGACCTTAAGAAACCTGCGGGTGGTCCTCTTGTTCGACCATGTAGCCTTTATGAAGCGTATATCACCATTCGTCAGACATGCATCTCTAATCACTTCCGAATTTCTATCGAACACCGACACTATCACATATTACCGAATATCAATTTCCCTACTGTCTCATCTACCGCATTTACTCAGCCTCCGCGTGGATTTTACCCCGCCCAACACCACGATCCCAACCGTGGACGGGATAGACTCCGCGATATCACTCCTGGTGAAGGGACTTTTCACCTATATTGCGAAAACTTGCAGCTTTTCAAACAATCTACGACATTTAACGTTCAAATTGAGCCCGACCACTTCTCACGATGACGACTATTCCAGAGGACATGGCGGTATTACGATAAACCAACCGAAAGCCAACCTCCAATTTCTTCAAAACATGCTCAATATGGCCGTATCCGCCCCTGCAGACTTTGCCATATTCCCATCCCTCACTGAAGCCAACATGAACGACTATAGGTACCATGCAAAACATAGCATTGACCCGCTCGACCGCGTCTCCCTCGTCTGGATCGTTGCGTCATCTGCTTCCAGCGTCAAAAGACTCTCATTCTGGCAAATGGTCCGCGGTGACGTCCGATCCCGCGACCCATTTGACTCTTACATCTTGCCAAAAGTCAAGCAGTTAAGGATAAGTCTGACTCTCATGCTGCGCGAGGACGGCAAATATATTGAAACCCTCAAAACAGCGCTACCGAATCTGGAAGAGCTCGAGTTTTACGTCCCCGTCGGATTGTGGAACTTAGTCAATAACGACGGGAAAAACGAGAGACTTTTTAACCAGGTAGTTGGAATCACGAGTTTGAAGAGGGTGAGAATGCCTTGGTTTGGGTCATCTGCCGAGAAACACGAGCATGAGTTTATGGAGGTGGAAGATTTCAAAGTGGTGATTGAAGGTTTAATTATGAGAGCGGAGCTGGAGAACATGGAGCAAATGGTGTTTGTGACGAATGAGACAAACAGTTTCGATCAGACTACTTTTAACGCTATTGCCTGTGAGATTGAAAGTCATGGAGCGTATCGGAAGAAGGTGTTTTGGGGAGAGGTATTTGCTGCGGAGAGGTATGATATGGATATGTGGAAGTGAAAGAGAGAAAACCCGTTCCGAGCAGAGTATTTAAATTTATATCTGGAGATGGGTGATGAGATGCATCGAGAGACTGGGGAGAGTTAAGAAAGTAGGACGCTTTGCATTGACGTGGGGTTTCAGGCGGAGAACGCAACAGTCCAAAAATGCAGAGGCAGTCCAATCTATGTAACTTAAGGCGTTGAAATGATAGATTTCTTAAAAAGCAAGACTTTGACCACAGGATTCTTGTTGATTTTCTTGAATAAAAATCTGAAATTGACTTTTGGCACATAAAATCTATCGATATTTATAAACGTTTACAAATCTGCTTTATTTATAGATATAATGAATTTGCCGTCGAATAAGTTTAAAATCACAACGATAGTCGAAGCATATTAGAGATTATATGAAATTTTGATTGGGTACCAACAGACAGCTGGCTAGTCTCTCGATCTATATATTACATTACTTGCTAGTATAGTTGTGTATTATAATTTCACCCAGGTACGACATAGCCGTCCAACTCCAGCTTCTTCATTGTATAAACATCACTCCAAACTAACATCCTTTCTTTACCCTTTTCGCACACAACATGGCAATCGATAGCTTCCATCTCGTCCCAAACCTCCCAATCCCTTTTCGCACCCGCACCAATAGGTCCCGTCCATCCCAACCCTGTTGCAATCTCCCTCACAAAAACCACCTTCTCCAAAGCTTCCAACCCAAACTCCTCAATCCAAACATGTACCGTAGAAGCCATACTCCTGGTTTCATAACTACCCCCAAAGTACGTCAACCATGGTAACCTCGCCTCCCGTAACGTCCCAGGCCACAACTTGACCAAACTACCATATCTATACATCCTCTCCCGTTCAACATACTCGTGACACTTCCAATCCAGATACATCACCACCTTTTCCACATTTGGAAAACGCCAGCCCAGTTCGTTTAGGTAATCCTCCGGCGACTCTGCCGGGAAAAATTCAGTGTTGATGCACAACTCTGTTACATTGTGGAATATCAGGTCGCTTTGGAAGACTGGTGCGGCAGTCGTGTAGCAGTATTGTAAGTTTATCCACAACCCTAGCCTTTTCAAGTTGTTTTGGGAGTTGGAGAGATATGACAGGTCTGGAACGTATCCAGGCATCGGAGACCTGCGCAAAAGGGTTGGATAACCGTGGTTGACATCGATGAAGGCTTCCTCGATAGACGCTGGACATGGTCCATCATTTGATGGTGTTTTGTTCATATTCCATTGCAGAAACTTGCGGCTCTCAAGGGATATACTACTCCGTATCGCCTCGTCGTCATCGCCGTCGCGGAAAATGTGATCCACGGTTTTGAACCATAGTCGTCTTATAGATTTATGATAAGAAGGATAAACGCTACTCAAACAGCAGAATATTGCGTTTATCAACTTGTCATCAAACTCCTTCAGTTCTTCAGATAGTGGCGATACTGCCGCTCGTGTAATTTTTAGGCTGGCCAGGTTTGGAAATAAAGATAGTAGTGGAATGTGCGTGCGGAAATACATCACAATCGCATCTATTCCAAGGATATTATGGCTGTGCAGCGTGACATGCCGAACCCGATTCACAACATGACATAAACTGCCGCCCTTTCCAAAACTCGCCCGAACATCTTCGGCAGGTGTTTTTGAGCATCCGAGTTTGATGTTGCGAAATACAATAGATATATCGTCGACAGGTGCGGTTCTATGCTCGAGTTTGAGGTTGCGGAATATAATAGACGAGCAAACGGCGCGGAAAAACTTGCAGGAAGAGGAGACGGATATGATATCTTGGAAGTTGAGGTAGGTTAGGATCGAGAGGAGGAGTTCCGCGGGGATTGGGGACATGCTGGGGTCGCAGTAGGTCATGATGGTGATTTAGCATGTAGTGTTCAGGTAAAAACAGGTATTGGGGCTTCTAAATGCAGAAGAATAGTATATATGAAATGTATGAGTATTCGAGTTATAAGTTTATAATCCGGAGGTCGTGTTTTAGAAATATATCAGACCATCTACAATCTCACAACAACGTTAGGAAGCCCCGGTCCAAACTTGATATCCTTCAATGGATCGAAGCGAAAGGGAAGTGCCGTCCAGATATATGCCGTCTGCTTCGTATTCAGGGGGGAAAGCTACAAAGGGAATTTAATCCTCAAGGTCCGTGAGAACAGACCATGTGAGCGCTCGAGATTGAGGTAATAATACTCGGTGACTGGCAACGGCCATTAATGGCCGATCCCATCACATTCCGCCAAGCCCTGCAGATTCAACCTGCAACAAAGCACAACGAACGAAGCGGGTCTTGTAGGCCCACCTCGCCAATGGGAACGGCGCCAATGGGGAACCCCTGGCCTGCAGTGGAACCTTAAAGCCCATTCTCTATCAGTCGGTCGTTTTTCTCCAATGATATCTCTGTTTTATTAATTCCGCATGCATTCGTTCGAGTCGAGCCATCCCTGTCGAGGTCTGGGCTTGGACTTTGGTATTCTGCAGCCAAAACTTTGCCGTTGTATCACGCGAACCGTCCGAATGTTGACAATAGGTCTGAAACACGCCTGCTTCTCTGAACTTTTCCTTTGGTTGATTGGGAATGGGACTGACCTCTGAACTTTGACGTCACGAGAGATCGATGTCTATGTCGCATAAAAATCACAAACTAATGGAGTGAATAGCCCAGGCTCGCGAGCTTGCATGAAAATGGTCTTGGATTGATGCTTGCATGCAGAGATTAGATGACGCACAGACCGTCATATTTGGAAGCTCTCGATACATCAATACCTTAGAAGATACCGAATTGAAACAAGAGGCCGGTGCAATCGCTTCACTAGCCTCGAATCGATTTCGAGACTGTCTACCACCATGATGCAGCGGTGTTGAAGCAAAGCTGAATGCAATCCGAATTAAGGTACTTGGATTTCTAAACTTTCTCAATTCGGGTTCACTTCTTTTGGCGGTTTGTTATATCTCTCGTTTCTTTATTTTGTTACAAATAATACCAAAAAAAAACATACCACTACCAGAATAAAAAGAGCAATACTATAAAGAACAATATCCAAACCCCTTTCATTCATCCAAACAGTCCAACTTTATCAAACAAAGCCCGCCCCCCCCTTTCATTTCTTCATTTCATTTTCATCCAAAATTTTCTTTTATTTATTCAACAGTAACCGACTTGGCCAAGTTTCTCGGGAAATCCACATTAAGGCCTTCAAGAACTGCAAGCCAGTAAGCGATCAATTGCAACGGGATGACGTTCAAGATACCCTGCAAGACATCCGTAGTCTGGGGAACCTCGATACGCTCACATTTCTCGTGGGCAAAGGCTTCGTCTCCTTTGGCGCAAATCACAATAGGACGGCCGCCACGGGCGATAACTATGATTTTCAAGTTATATTAGTATTTATTTCCAAAAAAAACAAAGGAGAAAGGTATAGGTGACATACCCTGCTGATACGCATTCAGAGATTTTGTGAAAATGTCGTCCCTCGTCAAGATCATAATGATTGGTAAGTTCTCATCGACAAGTGCGAGCACACCGTGCTTCAATTCACCGCTCATGACAGCCTCGCAATGCAAGTAGGAGATTTCCTTGATCTTGAGAGCACCTTCCAAAGCAGTAGCGAACTGGTGTCCTCTACCTAACAACAAGAGCGACTTTTGGTTGTGGAAGAACCTTTGACACATGGCTTTGATGGCTTGGTCCATATCTAGGAGAGTCTTTATCTGTCCTGAAATCTTGCCCAGTCCTTCCATGATCTCCTCGCGCTTCTTCGCTTTAGACGCTCTGTCTTCGCTGAGGCTGAGCGCAAACATGACCAAGGCGATGTACTGAGAAGTGTACGCTTTAGTAGAGGCGACACCGATTTCTGGACCAGCGTTGATGTGGACACCACAGTGGGTGAGGAGCGAGATGGAAGAGCCGACAACGTTGACAATACCAACGCAGAGAGCACCTCGTTCGAGACAGAACCTGAGGGCCATCAAGGAATCCGCGGTTTCTCCGGATTGTGAGACAAAAACGCATGTGTCGTCTCTGAAGACGGGCGCTTGACGATCCAAAAAGTCCGAGGCCAACTCCACGGCGATGGGGATCTCGGTCAGTTCTTCAAAGATACCACGGACCGCCATACACGAGTGGTACGACGTTCCGCAAGCGATGAAGATAATACGACGGCATCGTCTAATGGTGGAAATAAATCTACTAAGACCACCAAGCGTCACCGTCTTGTTCTCAAGATCCAAACGACCACGCATAGTGTTGATCACAGACTCGGGTTGTTCGAAAATCTCCTTTTGCATGAAATGTTCAAATTTGCCCTTCATGATCTCAGCGAGTTCCATCTCGAGAGTCTGGATATTTCGAACAGCACTAGTGGTTCCTTCGTCCTTCTTCATGCGATGAATGTTAAGCTGGCCCTCGTGGATATGAGCGATATCATCGTCTTCGAGGTAAAGCACCTTCTTAGTGTGCTCGATAATGGCAGATGGGTCGGAGCTGAGGAAAAACTCGGCGGGCTCTGGCATGCCATTGTCGCTGAGGAAGGCGCGAGACTGTGAGCGGTGGAGGAGGGACTTATCAGGAGGAGCGAGGAGAGTGTTCGACTTTTTAGCAGCGAGGTTCTGGCTGGCCTTTTCGGGGGAGAGGGCAGCACCCTCGAGCTCTGAGTACTCGACATCGACAAAGTCGACCTTGAGCTTCTTAGCTGTCTTTACACCAATAACGAGTGGGGAACCTCTTCTGGCGGCGATGACTTCGTGAGGATAGTGCCTAGACTTGATGAGGAGACCGAAAGCACCCTCGAGTTCCTTGATAACGGCCTTGGCGAGGGTAGTAAAATCGATATCCTTATTCTTGTCGTAGATGAACTTGGCAAGTTTGGCGATACATTCGGTATCGGTCTCGGTCTCGAACACGTAGCCTTTAGCTTCGAGGACGGACTTTAGCTCCTTATAGTTGGTGATGATTCCGTTGTGAACGACGGTGAACTCGAAGGTCTCGTCGGATCTGTTTTCTTGAAATCAGCACCAGATGATTTTCCTCTAAAGCGACCAAAAAATGGAGTGAAGAGAAAGAAGAAAGGTCCCCTCTTACCTGTGAGGATGGCAGTTCAATCTGGAAGGCTTGCCATGAGTGGCCCAACGTGTATGAGAGATAGCGGCGTGGGAAACAAAGGCGGTGTCCGGGTTTGGCTTGGACTCCTCAATCAACTGACGGAGCTTGATGACCTTTCCGACCTCCTTGAAGGCGAGAACCTCGTCGTCCTTGTCGCCATCGATGACAAGACCTGCGGAGTCATATCCTCTGTACTCGAGTCTTGACAGACCTGCAACCGATTTCCGACCGAATTAGCCTTGTCTCTCTTCCGAATCTCCCAAAACCAAGATGATGCTTGGTCGGACCCGAGAGATGGCCCCGCAACACAAGCGAGCCTGGATACCCAGCCGGCACCCGGATGAAGCCAGCAGCCAACGTGGGGCATCTCGAGACGGTACCACGGATGGTGGATGAAGAAGGAGCAATTGCTTACCTCGGAGCATGCACTCGAGGATGAATTTGCGGTCTCGCTCAACGAGGTAGTTCAAATAGCCAAAGATTCCACTACAATCGCGGGGTAACGGATCGAATCAGTATGCTTCTCCAGCTTCAAGCTCCCACCAAGGTTTTTCGCGTCTCTGCTTAGAGCTCAGAACCAGGGGAAGAACAAGGCAATTGGACGTACCACATGATGGCTAGTTATAGAGGATTCCGAATTTATACGCGGTGAAAGAGTAGAGAAATTGATTCGAGTTCTTCGAAGTGGAGGACGAGGACAGGTAGCAGCAGGAGGAGGAGCGGTCTAGAATGAGAAGGAAGAGGAAGAGGTCGTATCGACAACCGGAGTGGACAGACGCGGCGGGGTGTTTGTTCGCTAACGAAAAACAGGAAATATCAAGAATGGACTGCTTGCTCCGCTCTGCTTCTCCAAGTTAGTATTTAGATCGAAAAACAGAATGTACAGCCGGGAAGAAGAAAAAAGGTGGGTCTGGGGAATGGAGAGGGATCCGGAGAGCTAATTTATAGGCCCGGTTGAGGATGGGGGCAGGAAGAGCTTATTTACAGTTTCCCCAAGCTCGAGAACGTCTTCTAGAACAGCATAGAATAACATCAATTGTATTACCACGGTCGAACCTCAATTCAAGGCGATAATAGTATCGATATTGATTGCTTTGAAGAATCGATATCCAGTGGGAACTAGAGGAAAGGGCGAAACTGGAACGAGGCGGGGAAGCTGTTTTTATAGATTCGTGCAAATAACTCTCAATAGCTAGCTCCCAAGCTATGAAATAACCTCTCAGAGAACACCTGTAAGAAACCAATGCGAGGAAACAAGCGCTAAAAGAAGGACGAATCCAAAGTGTGCCTATTGAGCACGTTCCCGATTGCTTAGAGCTAAGTACGTAAAGTACTTGGCTATCGGAGCCAATCGTATCGGATTGCAATTCAAATTCTCGCCAAAAGAGCAAGCTGCAAAGGAAAAGCCTATTATACTTTTTGTGTAGGGCTGATCTGACCTGACCGAACATGCAAGGTTCGGACAGACCTTTTTGTTATTTTTCTAGAAAACGGTAATATATATAACCGTATATTACTAGATCGAAATAGAAATCTATGAGGGCTGAGATGACAGAAAACGAAGTTATGGAGACCTTAGCGCCTGTACGATGACTTTTATAGCTTGACAGGAAACAAGGGGAACGATCTAGAAGCTCAAGCAGCTCAAGCAGCCATTTCACCAGCTACCCAAGCTCAGCGGCTTGACCTCGTGAATTCTGTGATATGGTAGGCAGATATGGATCGGTGGGGAATTCTGATGTGCAGGAATGTAACTCTCATACGCATATGCACAGTATAATTCTTACGCAGTTGAGTCCAATCCCGGCGCTCGAGCAAACTCGCAAAAGCATGATATATATCCGTCCACACGTTTCGTCACGTAGGGTGCTCACCTTTAGGTTGAAAAGGAACAATAAAATTAGCTGAACGGTCGGGTTGAACTGAATTGGATATGTGATGAATAACTATACCAGGGGAAGAGAGCAGAGCATTCCCCTTTTTATACTACAATCGTCGATGTCCCGATCATATCGCAGACGTAAACGGTGTCAAGGGGAGTGTTCTAGCTAGCACTCCACCGCATTCCTTTTTCTCGATTTCGTTTCCATTGCTATTTTCAGCACACTAAAAATTACTCCATGGTCTCAACGAGGAAAAAGCAACCCCAGCATATGGACAAGGTCACTTTTGTTTGTTGCTATCTCTTCTGTTCGCGACAGCACGGAAACGCGCAGGGCGGTGCCAAACGGGCGGTCAATGACAGGGTGGACATGCATTGACAACATGTGATCGGGATATCCCTATATTTCTAGAAATTCTGTATACACTCCGTCGTCAATAGATCCATACGAACAGTCAATAGCCATATGGAGTCTTACAGCTTTTCACAGCTGAGGTACAGTGCAGCGAGTTTTTGTTTCTGGGCGTACATGAATGCTACCGTGAACCCTGCATGGACCATCCTCTTCCCCCCCAAATATGCATATCACACAGAATCTATAAGCCTTTTTTTCACAATTTCTGTTGACGTCAAACGAATATGCACGAAACCGGTTGATCGTCTCAAACCAGCAAGATGGACAACAACTCGCACCAAAAGTTCCCTTTTGAATCCACAAATGCCCTGCATGCACATGTACATGTCTAGATCTCCCCAAGAAAATTAACGGCAAGACCGATATCTTCTTCCCGTCTTGTCATCTTTCCACCCTCTCAAGCAACGATCATGATTACGCTGTCCTCATCTTTACTGGTTCTTGTGATGGACGGAACATTAAATTATTTCTTCGCACCCAAATATAGAAAATTTTAAGATTAAACACTCTCTCCCTTTTTCTGGAATGTCACCTCGAAATCCCGATAGGAAAGTCTCCACACCGCATTGTCAACAACAATGTCAGTCAAAAGGACCCTATTTTTGTCTCAACTGTCTAAGGCGAAATCTATTCCCATGTCCTGTCCTAAAAGCCCAGGGTGCTCGGTGGTTCGGCCGCTCACCAGACGCAGGAACGAGGGAACGAATCAGCCTTAACCAAACAAGCTTGGTAGCCCTTTTAGAAGCCAAAAAAAAGTTTATTCATGGATCTTGTCGATATTCCACGCCACCTCGAGAAATTATTATATCACCAATATAGTACCACAAGATAAGATGTATGCAATAAGCACAAATAATGTCGTAAACCTACATATCGTGTCCACCAATAGACTGATCCGACACTGCACAAGTTGTCCTCTATGACAGAGGTGCTCGGCATGTTGCATGCCATGTTTAATTGCGGTGGGGCGGCTGTTGACGAGGATGTGGGACAACCGTCTAAGCCTCACATCTCAACGGCTGTCCGAATTGGGAAATTACCACAACAACGCACTTCAGCCTCAAATGCATCTCGTTATTATTATGTTCTTGACTTTGTGCAAGACAGTAATACCCCTTTTAATGATAGAGAAATATTTCGAGATCATAAAAGCTTTTGCTTACCAAATTTTATCGATTCACTTCCATAATGGCACCCTCCGTGGCCACAATGCAAATCATTTGTCGCGTGGGAGGTAGAGGGTTCGAAACGATCTCTCGATCAGCACCTCCCGACTCCATCCTCGTTTCGCTGAAGAAGAGAGTTATTTTTGTAATAGCCGAACCAAATGATCTGGACTCGCTGTCTTTTGCCGTTCCCTTTTCTCTCTCCTGTCGTCTCATCGCGAATAATATCGCTTGAGAAAAAGTACCACCACTGCTGCCGTCAACTTCGTTGCTATGTGCTCCTTTCCTCGTCCACCATCTCTCTAATCCAATACGATCGATGTATATAAGACACGAATAAGATAAATCTACTTACGTTACGCCACGATATCCATACGCCGGTTACAAGCTAATCCCAACTATTACCTCACAAACAACACCCAATCACTCACCATAGTCTATTCATAAGAAACACAGTACAGGAATATAAAGAGCGAAGAGCGAAGTCAATCAACCATGCCCCCCAAACAATCCTCGGCTCGTGTTTCGGGTGCTCTCAAACCCCGATCCAGCAGAATAAACAAATCCAAATCCAAATCCTCCCTTTCCTCTTCTCCAGCCACCATATCCGTGGCCAAGAAACCTCCACCAGCCATGTCTACTAGATCCAAGACGAGATCCACTGCACAATCGGCCTCAGAATCGAGATCTTCGTCGCTCTCCAAGAAATCTACCACTCGTGCGCCAAGGTCTAGAGCCGCTTCGAGTTCCAAGCCTCGACCTTCTTCCTCTTCTTGACGTATGTTAATTAATATGAATGTAATACAAAGACTCAGAATAGTACCCTATGGCTAACTATAACCCTTCCGACTTCGGGTAGTGCGTCAACGTGGCAAGCAGAATATCGCAAATATCATTGATGTCCGGGATACCCCCCCATCCGCTTCCAAACGCACTACAAACAATAACAATAGCAGCAATGGGTTCATGGGATTCGGATTCGTGAGGAAACTTTTCTCCGGATGGGGTTATGGTTTTGGAACTAGCCCCCGCTAAAAAGACTACAGGAAGAGGTGCATCACAGAAGAAGCGGGCAACAAAGTGAGCTTCTTTTGTTTGTGTTTTTTGCTTTAAAAGAGATTGCATTTTGGGATATCGGTTCATTATGGTAGTTGTACTCCGCGAACAAAGTGCACATTTTTATCGAATGGCCAGAGTCAAACGGTAGACTAGATTTTACCATTTTGCTTTTGAGGGAACCGCATTCCAAGGAAGGAAAAGATTGAAGTTTGGATCTTTCTTGCAGTTTTTTGCGTTTGAATAGCATGACACAGGATGCTTGGATGGTGGACTTTTCTCTTTAATTCTTTTGTAAACGCGGAACGAAAAATTACATGCATAGATGAATAAGATTGAATGACATATAATTTGACTAGAGGAAGATGGTTCGAATAAACAAGCAAGCTTATGAATAGAAAAAACGCCAGTCGGTAGATCCTTCCTCTCCTATCCACATTATATATTTTGAAATGACTCTTTGGATGAAACTTGATAGAAAAAGCACGCCAGAAACCACCAGTTTTGAAAACGCCAAAGACTAACTTTTATTTATTGCTTATTACCTAACTTTAGCGAATTCCACCGCCACGACCACCTTGTCGGATTTGGTGGACGAGTTGGTGACGATGGGACGGCTTTCGTCTTTGAGACAGCGTCCTTCTTCAATGGCCTGTCTACGGTGTTCTCGTCCATACTCTTCTTCGCCTTTGCTTCCATCAGCATTTCCATTGTAACATTTGAACCTGCAATATCGATCCGTCTGTTAGTGTCTAATTCGTAGATAAGATGGTCGAGAGTTGTAATATATAAGAAACTTACCACCGCACACAATGACGACAACCAAGCTATCCTCCCTCAACTCCGGACACGCCCTCCTCAATGCTCCATTGTAAACAGTAGCAACACTGACGCCACAAGCATCTTCCACCAAAAACCTCTCGTCTTCCGCGAACTGCACACACCCCATCAACGCCTCATCATCACTCAACACAACGCTTCTAACATCCAATCCGGCATCCTTCCCACCGTGCCGAGCATACTCCCACGTCTGCTTACTCACTCTCCTCGCACCCAAACTCGTCGCGCGAGATGTGATTGCGGGTAGAGTGTGGTGTTCATCCAGCAGCATGCTCGTAGCAAGGGAATCGGCGCCGCGTGTCTCCACAGCGATTATGGGGACGTTAGACCAGCCGTGGGTCTTCATGCCGGCTACTATTCCGTTGAACAGACCGCCGCCCCCTACCGAGAAGACGATAGCATCTGGGACCGGATGCGATGCGGGGAGTTGTTGTGCGATTTCGGTTATTATCGTCGAGTTTCCTTCCCAAACGTAGGGATGGCTAATTTTATTCGAACGAACAACTGGTTAATCCTTCGTTCCTGCGTATGATGTACATCATAGTTGAGATGATAAGAATACTCACTCAAAGGGGGGGCAATATACAGCCCCATCATCGTGCTTCATCAGTTCTTCCCTCATGTACTCATCCGCCTCGATCAAGCCCTCGCCGAAAACGTGTACCTCAGCGTCCATATCCCGAATCTTGCCCTTCATCAATTCGCTTGTACGTTTGGAAACTACAACCGTGGTGGGAATTCCCAACATTTTGCCGGCCGTGGCAGCAGCGAGACCAGCGTTACCGCCTGAGGAACAGTAGAATCTTGCACGGGATGGGTCTGGCAAGGTGGTTATGGAACGGAGATACATATTTCCCATTCCGCGAGATTTATAGGAGCCAGAGGGTTGTAGGTTCTCTAGTTTCATGAATACTTTGCTGTTGTTTGTGAGATATGTTAGCCACATACGTATATAAAATCCCGGATGCTTTGGTATCAAGGTGGACTAACCATCCTCCTGCTCTGCTTAGTGCTTTGGATTGCTTTAGTGGTGTTTGGCACCACGGGAGTTGCGGCTCCTGTGTGGTAGATGGGTACGCGATAGTCATCTTGTTGAAAGACAATTTGGATTGTAATAGTTGAGGATATATTTATGCGACTGTAATCGAAAAAAGAGTTGAAAGGTATATATAAACTTTAAAGAGTGCGAAAATCCTAAATTTAATATACTCAATAGGTCTTTGTTGTAATGTTTTTCTTCTAATCGGTTTAGATGTCTCCGAGCTCTTCTAATTGTATAATATTTTTATTATCCAGAATGACTATAATTTATATCGCGAGGAGAAATAATGCAGATAGAAGATATATACCGAAGCTCTATCAATCGAGCTCTAGGCGAAAAAGATACGGGATCCTTCACGTCTATTATACCACACTAAAACTATTTTCTTTTTTCTTAGTCTCCGGGGTATTCCCTATTTATCTCCTGAATTACTACTTCATTATTATGCAATATACGACCTAGCTTTCGTCTTATCAAAGAAATGCGAGAACAAAAAAAAAAATTACACTTTCGTTATCAGGAAATCTCCTATTTTCGTTGATAGCGATATTACATGGCCGGGTAGGATCACAGAGGCATCACTTTTGTTGCTTTTTCTACAGTCTTTTCTTTTTTTTTCTCTTACAGCTCGAATCGTTAGCGTGTCTGGATCGTTATATTTGGACGCTACTCCGATCCGGCCGGACGGCGGACGACAACTTTAAAGGTCCAACGGTCAGCCTCCGATCGAGACATTTTTCGTCGAATTTTCTCTTTAGCGTGCTCAACTTCCAATTTGGTCATGTCTGGGCTCGAGCATGTAAGTGTTGTATCCAAACTGCTAGAAAGGCTAGGTTAGGAACCACCGCGAAAAAAAGCACCCACCGAATGCTATTGGTTGGTTGCCATCTATTATATGCTTTTCATTTTGTGTGTATAATTTTCGTTAGAGAGCCATGGGAGCAACGAATTTTTTTTTAAGGCTGCATGCATGGCTAGGAACTCCTCTAACTCGTTCCGCCGCCCCTGGTGTAGGCTTCAAGACGGCAAATGGGGCATCACCGGGGTGCACGGAAAGGCTATGGGGTAATAGAATACGTAACTTTGCGACTATGGGGTAAGAGAAACGTAACAGTATAACCGGTGGAACTCGGACAGATATCGAATCGAGTCGAATAAAATATACACGGTGTTGCGACTAAAGTGTAAATGAGATGGGAAAAAGAAAATTTTCACAATTTTTATGAGATTGTTGAATTTGAAGATATGAAGCCAATAAGCATTGGATAAGTTTTATGCTATAGCTCACGGGTGGTTGGGTTTTCCGATTACGATTTCTTACATGAGTTAATCTGGGAGACGCTGTATGATGTCCCCATTGTAATTCGATCATCTGAGCCTAAAGTAGACCAAGAAAAATATTTCTGGGGAAATGCAGGTGGTTTATGAGCTTAATCTAACCTCCTTCAGAAAACCCAAGCCATTATTCTTATTTGCTACTCTATACATCCTCTAAGTCTTCCCCGTGCCCAACTGATATCGTGATCCGAAAATACCAGCCGGAAACAAAATGTGTTAAATACACCTCATTATTACTATATTATAATGAACCAGAGGAACACATATGACCAAATACTCCGCCGCCCTTCAAAGCTCCAAGTCAGAGAAGAAGAAAAAACCGCTCAATACGGAAACGTTCGGGAATGGGAGAGAAAGACAAAATGCCAACGTGACTTCGTGAGAAGGAAATGTGATAAAAGAAGCGCTAAACACAAACCCGAAATATATCGAAAAGTATCCGAAAACACCATCACCGGATTGTGGGTCACACCCAGGAGAGTGCAAGATACCCACACCCTTTTAAAAGCACCAATGACTGAATTTTTTTTCTGTTGGGAACTAGAAGGAATCTGGAGCTTTTGGCCACGACATACTCTTCATCGGAGGACTACATCGATCTGAAACTCGTGTTCAATCTCCGCGTCTTCGAGGGTCATGTCTTCTTCCAGCTCGTCACCGTCGAAACGTAGCTCAATGTCCACATCTTCTTCAAGCTTTCGTGCAACTTTGATCATATCGATGACCTGATTGGTTTTCATATTCTGAGGAACAATCTGTTAGCATCATTACGCTGTTGACCTTGTCGAGGAAAAGGTACGTACCGGCTTAACTTTTAACTTCAATTCCTCAAAGTGCTTCCCTTTCAGTGTTATGATCATTGGCTTAGAATTTAACGTAATTCCAGTAAGAATTTCATCATCCTCTGGTTCGCTTAACTCCCAGCTTTCCTTCTCCCTTTCCCTCTCCCTTGCTTCTTCGCGCTTTCTCAGCATCTCTTCAAAGTCCTCAATCCACATCGCAGTGAAGTATACTCTACATTCTCCAGGTGCGATGCCTTGTTGCATTGCGGCTTGTTCTTCCATATCCCTTCTCCCAGCACTCGTCCGCTTGCTCTTATCTTCCACATACATTTTACCCTCCTTGTCAAACCTAATCCCCAAGCTTTTCGGTACCGTGGAATCAAAAGCTCTTGTTTCATTCAGCCATACGAGAATTAACCGGTCAAGTTGATCTTCAGTAAAATGTTGCATTTTACCCCAAGTTTCTCGTACTTTCCCCAATGTTTGGCTGTATTTACGATTGAATACGAAGGGTTTGGTGCCTTCGATATTACTAACGATGAGTATTTGAATGACGACATCTTTAAATGTTTCAGTCGGGTCGGCGGAGGCGGCACGCTGGCTGTTAGCCGGTACTTGCGTGGAGCTCTGTTCGGAGAGATATGCCGTTGCAGCGCCCTGAATAGATTTTAGAGTGGCGGCGGCTTCTTCAGTCGCTCGCTTTTCTTTGTAGGCGGCAAGGAATTTATCGAATTCAGCAGGGTTTAGGGATTCGACGGTAGTGGATGTGGCTGTAGTGGGACTTCTCGTCCCGTCTCTCGACTTTCGGGGTCGGTCTTCGTCGTCTTCCCCACTATTTTCATCGTCGGAGAGTCGTATTGCACTAATCGAATCGGGGTTAGTCTCTGATTGAAAGAAGCGATAGTAATGGAAACCTACTTGTTCTCATCGCTCTTCCTTCTCTTAGACGATCTGGTATTACGCTGTGATTCTTCCTTTTGCTTTTCTGCCTCCCTTGCCAGCTTCTCTTTTAAATGTCTCTCTCGTTCCAGCTTTAGCATGCCCGCGTGGACGGCTTGAGATCTGCCCCAGAAGTCGAGATCGTTTAACTCCTCCTTCTTCTCATTATCCTTTTTGCGGTTCTCTACTACTTTGTCGGTTATATCTATAATGTCTGAATCCTGCGAGGAGGTTGGTGACTTGAGACTGCTGCTACCACCTGTAAGTGTAATAGGAGTAGAAGAACTAGGTACGGCTTCGACAGGAGTAGGTTTCGGCTTGTTCTTTTGCAGAATTTTCTTCTTGATGAACATTGGCTTCATGACCGGCTTCTTGGCCGGCTTTTTCGGTGGTATCGAGTCCATGATTGGTAACTATTCACTGTCGCTGCGTTATAATATTCCGCTATGAGGTGGACGATATCGTGGGTGTAAATGGTGTCGTCTGGGTCGCATTGATGGGTTAAATAGGTCTTGAGGAAGCGAGAGGATTCGAAATCGTGAGTGAAGAATACGATCGAGATATCTAGGGTTCGTCTGCCGTGGTTGAAATGAAACAAAGCTGGGAGATGTTGTCAATGTTTTGGGTTCGACTGCCCACACGCGAAGGGCTTTTCGGACCACCTCGCAGGGACACGTGACCAGCAAACAAATGTAACATTTTTGCCCGTCTGCGTTGGGTGCTTTCGCCCACAACACACCGCACAACACACCCGCCATAGGGTCCCAGCCGCCAATTGTGAAATAAGCATCCGCTGGCCTGTTCGAATATTCTGCCCTCGTCCTCTTGCAAAGAAAGCATACTACGATGGGCAAGATTCCCTCACATCTTATATATTTCTCCAGTCTTCTCAGTCATTTGTGACAGTATGGATGGCTCCAAGCTGGAATATACATTTCCTATTCCTATAGAACTCGCATTTTCCGTCCTGAAAGAGGAAGATTGGGGGTTGAAGTGCAGGAATGTTTTGATTCCTGATATTTACTTTATTTGACGGACTATTGCATAAATAAGAATTCAATTCTTTGGAATTCCAAAAGTATTGATGGTTAATATGGTGGAAATTTTGGATCTCGCAGATATCAAACGTTGGTAATTTAGAAAACTAGAAATTTGGGTCCTAGATACTTCAATGCTTGATGTTGGGTTTTCGACATGAGGCAACTGAACATCCACCGCCTGCATTGCTTTGGAATTGTATTCAATAGAACGAAGTTCCTTTCTATCTCTCTCATCACTTATTTACTCAAAGCCCCTAAATACTCTAATCGGCCCCTATTCTATATGCATATCACTTTCGTTCATGAAACGAATGGTCATCAACGTCACCTTCCGCGGAATGGAATCTGCAACTTCGCGTGGTTCTCCCGTGTCGCTCTCACAGTCGGTAAATGAGAGCCAATGCCATGTCGATGCTGGTTGCTTGAGACGAGAATCAGGGTTTGCGGCTAAGGAGGGGTGCAGATGGCTACCGATTCCGTACCAGGTGGACTGTGCAGAACAGTAGATGCGCAGAGGGCTTGATTCGATTCACGGCAACCTTTCTATTCTTTTCTCAATGTTGACGTGAGTGTTACACTATACGCCCACTTGCGCAGATATCGTAAAGCTCGAATCACGACCTCCGGCTTACCTCGATTTCTTGGAGATGTTTTACCAATGGCTAATCGATAGCGAGAAAAGATATCCTAAGTAGTGAAGGCCATTTACGAGAATATCGCCTATAGGTTGAGTTCATGAGTCCATAGTCAAAGAGTATTGCATATTTGCATATCTCATGTGACAAAAAACCGGTTTTTCGGGTGCCAAGCCGTCCGATTGGAATGGAGTTCACTTTTCATGCTTCTATAGTATACACATAACTTCGTCTTTATTTGAAGTTGTAGAAGAGAGAAGTGAGAGATATAAAGTCAAATAGAAAAATGAGATTTCAAAACTCTAGATTGTATTGAATCAAATGCATCTTCCCCTTGGTCAAATGAGAATGTAGCTGTTGACATTGAATATACCATGTTATGCTTTCCGTATCCTTGTGCAAACCTTACATCTATCCCCAGATTTCAGTTCAGACTTCAGCTGAGCTCTGCAGACAGGGCAAAAATTGGCATGTAGGATTTTATGATAAGAATCCACCATGAGCGCCCAAAAAAAATTATCGTTCTCCTCCCGCGCTGCTTCATCCTTGAGATATGCCTCATTGGAAGGATAATAATTGACTAGCTCTGTCATCACTGGTTGAAATATCTCAAACTCCGATACGCTAGACTCTCTGACAAGTCGTTTGATTAGGTTGTATGGATGTGGAATCTGCATTTCCGACTTCTTCAGTTGTTTCGCGCCCCTATGCAAAACGTCGGTTGTTTGCTCTAGGATCGCCAGCTTCAACCCCAATATACCTAGGTAGTCCGCCGCACTATATAAATCGAAAATTGCATCATGATCTCCCTTTTCAGGTAATTCATAACCCTCGGTGTAAAGCCATACAAGTATCTGTTCAAAAGTTTGCGGCTTGACGGTTGGCAAGTCGATATGGCGGCTAATACCTTCTCGAAGGCTGCTTTTACAGGCCGCTTTGAAAAAGAGAGATTCGTAGCATAGGACATTGCGGTGGAGGTGGTATTCTTGGTCACAGCCGCCAACCTTAACGGTAATATCTGCAAAGTCTGGGTCCCACAGTCCTCTACATATTCAAAGATTCGAATCAGTAGATGCCAAATTATTAAGTCGGCTACCTCTACCATCTCACTAAGAGAGAGGAATCTAAACGTACCCGAGTAAGGAGCCATAATTGGCGTTCCCCACGCTTATACTCGGCTCGTTTGGGGTGATGCCGGGTGCCTGGTCGTCCAATTTTTGACGCTTGAGGCTGCGATTCGGATCATCTTGGTCGTTCTTGTCGAGGACGATACTCATTTTTGAGTCCATGGTAGTCGTTATGGGCTGTGCCGTTGTCGTGACGTGTGCCTAAGTCTGGGGTAGCAGTTTAATGTTGCAGTAACTTGAAGATCTGGACTAGACTAAAGGTCTCCAAGAGTTCGAATTGGTTGAAGAAGTCGAAGACGAAGACAGTAGAGCTACAGAAACAAGGGAGAATGAGTCGTACGATAGTAGGTCCGGACCGTTTGCACATCCCTCGACCAGTCGCGATCCTTTGAAGCGCGATGTTTCGTCAGCAAAAAAATTTTTAATCCCATGCAACCTCTAGAGAGGTGCAAATTAGCTTTGCATCCTATACATCCTCTGCAACGCGAGCATCCCACCCACAACCCACAATTTCAAATCAGTGATACTAGCACTGATTTAGTAACCAAATATAAATAAAAAACTGGATATTTTGATTTTTAGTTAACTAATTTAGATACTGGATTAAATACTAAACTAAATACTGGATTGGATATTGGATTAGATACTAAACTAAATATTAGACTGGATACTGGATTGGTACTAACACTGGTACTATCATCACATGTATATATATATTTACTAAATAATAATAATATTTTTGTTTATTTGTAACTATGATTATGTTGTAGAACCACCACCACCACCACCACCACCACCACCACCACTATGACGTGCTTGCTGGTAATGATGGTAGTAGTGGTGCTGCAATAATAAACAAATTACTGATAAGATACCGCAATTATGTTATTTACGCTAGTTAGTGCCTTGCAACCTGATTGCCTCCAGAAGAGTGACAAGATACGCGAGCATCCTGTGCATCCTATGCGTAGCGAGCGAAAATAATTTTTACTGATGTTAAATGTTTGTGCAAAGTCACACAAGGATCCACCCAGCGAGTGGTACCTTGTTGTATTTTTTGCGTTGTTCCAAATGAGTGACAGCGCGCCGCTCATCTTCGCGACGTCTTCAAGATGGCTTGAGTCAACCATCTCCAACTTCAAACCTCCAACCATCCACCATGAACGGCCACTTCGAACCACCTCCACCCCCTCCACCGCCAGCAGACGACGTTCCCCCCCCTCCTCCAAACCCAGATATCGCCCCTCCACCACCTCCTCCAAACGATGCCGCACCGCCTCCACCGCCTCCCATCAAGAAAGCTCCGGCAGCACCCATGAAAACTCCACTGTCAGTCGAAGACCTCTTACGGAAAAAGAAGGCCGCGGACGAAGCAGCCAAGAAGGTTCGCAGAGCGTTTGATATGAACTCTATTCACAGCACGCTGACAATTAACAATACAAATCAACAGCCCAAGTTCCTTAGCAAAGCCGAACGAGAAGCGCTAGCCCTCGAAAGACGCGCAAAGGAAGTCGAAGCAAAGCGTCAAACCGAAGAAGAAGCTCGGAGGGCATCGTCAACACCAGCAGCTCCGCCCTCTTCCCGTTCGAATGGTACTAGCGGACCTCGTAACAATCCTCCTTCCGGTCCTCGAAGTCACAGAGATCGAGACAGAGACAGAGATAGAGAGAGGGATAGGGATAGGGATAGAGAGCCACCTACGGGCCCGGCATCAATGAGAAACGAAAAGTTCCCAATGGCCCCACCGCCGCCACCACCCTCGAAAGCGTCCCAAGCGGACCGAAAACGAGAAGCAGAGGAGGATGCAGAAGCTAAAGTTATCCGACTACGGTACATGGGCGCCGACCTTGATTCCAACAGTCTGAACAAGAAGAAGCGGCGGAAGACTTCAGAACGGAAGTTTACATTCGAATGGGGTGCCGACGAAGACACCTCTCAGGACTATAATCCCATCTACGCACAACGATCGGAAGCCAAGTTCTTCGGCAGGGGCAGACTAGGCGGATTCGCAGAGACCGACAGATCAACAAAACAATACGCTGCTGCGTTAGAAAGCCGTGGCGATGTAGACGAACGAAGGAGAGCTAGAGAATTGGTGGAGATGGATAGAAGGAAACGTGAAAACATGAGTTGGAGCGATAAACACTGGAGCGAGAAACCGTTGGAAATGATGAAGGAACGCGATTGGCGAATATTCAAAGAAGATTTCAACATCGCCACGAAGGGCGGCGGGATACCCAATCCCATGCGTTCATGGAAGGAATCAGGTCTCCCAAAAGTCCTCCTCGATGTTATCCGCGATGTAGGTTACAAAGACCCATCACCCATCCAGCGTGCAGCCATTCCCATCGCTCTCCTCTCTCGCGACGTCATCGGTGTTGCTGTCACCGGTTCCGGCAAAACCGCCTCTTTCATCCTCCCGCTACTTGTATACATAAAGGATCTCCCACCACTCGACAACATCACGAAACACGACGGTCCATACGCCATAATCCTCGCCCCCACTCGTGAATTGGCGCAACAAATCGAAGTCGAAGCCACGAAATTCGCAGAACCGCTGAATTTCCGCTGTGTGAGTATCGTCGGTGGCCACAGCATTGAAGAACAAAGTTACTCTCTCAAAGACGGAGCAGAAATCGTCATCGCCACACCTGGTAGATTACTCGACTGTCTTGACCGACGGGTGCTCGTTCTCTCCCAATGTTGTTATGTAATCATGGACGAAGCGGATCGAATGATCGATTTGGGTTTCGAAGAGCCCGTAAACAGAATTCTTGATTCGCTACCCGCGTCGAATGAGAAACCGGAAGGCGATGACGAGCCCGAAGGCTCTATGTCGATGTCGAAGGCTGAAACCGGAAATAAACGATATAGGCAGACGATGATGTACACAGCTACCATGCCCCCGGCGATAGAACGTATCGCGAGAAAATATCTCCGCCGACCCGCGATCGTAACGATCGGTAATGCTGGTGAAGCAGTGGATACGGTCGAGCAACGGGTTGAGTTTATACAAGGAGAAGACAGAAGGAAGAAACGACTGTTGGAGATTCTCAACTCGGCAATGTACGCGCCGCCGATTATCGTCTTTGTCAACATCAAGCGGAATTGCGATATGGTTGCGAGAGATTTGAAGCATGCGGGGTGGACGGCGGTGACACTGCACGGATCCAAGAGTCAAGAACAACGTGAGGCCGCATTGCAACAGTTACGGCAGCATCAAGCCGATGTGCTCGTGGCAACGGATTTGGCGGGTCGAGGTATTGATGTGCCGGATGTTAGTTTGGTGGTGAATTTCAACATGGCTACGAATATTGAGAGTTATACCCACAGAATTGGTAGAACAGGTAGAGCTGGAAAGAGCGGTGTTGCGATCACGTTCTTGGGAGGAGAGGATAACGATGTGCTATATGATCTCAAGCAGATGCTGCAGAAGAGTTCCATTAGTAAAGTGCCTGATGAGGTATGCGTTCTTCTACCCCGAGTTTTATTTTAGATTTCGAATCATGCTAACAGTTTTTGTTTAATTTTAGTTGCGACGGCACGAAGCAGCACAGCAGAGAAGTCAGAGGAGCATGACTATGAGAGCTAAGCCGACGAAGGATAAGGAAGGTGACGTGGATATGCCATTGATGAGGGATGCTACTACTGGTAGGGCGTGGGGCACATGATCTTTTACCATTTTTTGTAGACTCGTGTACTATTAGGGTGTATCTCTAGTATATAATTTGAAGACTCGGTTTTGGAGCAACCGTATATAGGTACGATGAAGCGAGTGGATTCTTCTACCATTGCCAGCTTTGTCAACTAAGAACATCGTACAAATGAACCGATTCAAGAGTACAAAACAGCAAAGAAACCAACGCTCCCAAGAAAGAAAATTATATGATGGACGCCCAAAATGCGATACAAAGCTTGACTTATCAAACGAAATTGATCGAGGGTGTCGGAAGAAAATTATTGATATATATCAATGAGCTTCAGCAGGAGCAGTGAACTTCGTTAGTTCCTTGAGGGCTTCCGCGATGATGTTAATCGAATCTTGGATCTCCTTCTCTATGATCACTAGCGGCGGTGCCAGTCTGATGATATTTTGGTGGGTCGGTTTTGCCTATCCAAATGGGTTTTATGAGCCTCGCCATCTTCACTGTAGAAATGTGTACGGGATACTCACCAGCAACCCCTTCTCTTTCAACAATAAGCACAAATCCCATGCGGTCCTTCCATTAGTCTTACTCTCATCAACGACAATAGCGTTCAACAATCCCTTCCCCCTCACAACCTTGATAATGGGACTGCCGATATCCCTCAAGCCCTTCCTAAAAGTCTCACCCAACGTTGCCGCCTTCTCCACTAGCTTTTCATCCCTCACTACTTCCAAAGCTGCAATGGCAACCGCACAACCGAGCGGGTTACCACCGTAAGTCGACCCGTGCGTACCAGGTTCGATACACAGCATGATATCCTTATCAGCCAACACCGCAGAAACTGGATACGCACCCCCAGAGATAGCCTTCCCAAGGAGTACAACGTCAGGACGAACGTTAGAATGCTCAACACAGAGTAACTTGCCCGTTCTGGCGATACCCGTCTGGATTTCATCAGCGATGAAGAGGACGTTGTATTGCTTGCAGAGAGCGGCGACCTGGGTCAGGTAATCTTCATCGGGGACCACGATACCGGCTTCACCTTGGATTGGTTCCACTAGGAACGCGGCAATTTTGGGACCATGTGATTCGAAAGCCTCTTTGAGGTCTGCGATACAGTTATAGCGGAGAGGTTTGGTAGTTCCCGGGATTGTAGGGCCGACGTTGGGGAGGTATGGACCGTAGTTTTCGCGGGATTCCGGATCGGTAGACATGGAGATTGCACCAAACTACATTTATTAGACCGGCATTTCAACTGATGATAAAGCAGATACTACGTACTGTTCTGCCGTGGAAGTTCTCAGTGACAGCCAATACGATGGCCTCGTTTTCTGGGATTCCCTTCTTCTTGTATCCCCATTTTCTGGCGATTTTGATACCAGTTTCGACTGCTTCGGCACCGGTATTCATTGGGAGAATCATATCGTAACCAAAGTACTATCCATTTCTATTAATATACTTCCAGATCGTCTGAAAGTAATTCAGGATATGCTCACCTCCGTCGCAAATTTGGCGAAGAGTGGGAAAACATCATTATAGAATGCTCGGGAAGATAGCGTTAGCCTCTGAGCCTGCTCTACAAGAGCATTGATAATCTAAAATATATCGCAACTAAATTAAACGCTCTTTCCTCTCAAATATTATGCTAGTAGGGCCCAAGAGAACGCACCTTGGGATGACAATGGCCCTGATTCACCGCCGAATAGGCACTCAGAAAATCAAGATACTCCTTGCCTTCCGGGTCCCATACTTTGCAACCCTTCGCCTTGGAAAAGACCATGGGTAGCGGGTGGTAGTTGTGGGCGGCATATTTGTTCTCGTAAGTGATTGCCTGGTCCGTGGACGAAGCATGGAAGGCATCTGCCGCGGTACCGGCCTGGGTGGGTTGCGTTGCTGCTGGCGACATTTTCACTTCTCTCCTTCGAAGTTTTGGAAGCGAAACGAAGGGGTGTGGGCCTGAAGAGGTTGATTATTTTCTTGCAGAGCTTTTGCTTGCTTGTCTGATGTTCAGTGCAGTGGAGTCCAGCTGTGCACGATTTTTGAAGATAGTATACTATTAAGACTAAAAAAAGTATCAATCTCGGAGAACTAGATGCAGAAGGGAAAAAAAATAAATATTCTGATTCAATTGCCCGAGAGTATTTGCGATAGATTGATAGAAAAGATAAAGTTGCATCGACCGGAGCGATACCAGGCAGGCACCCCCCAGCTCTTATATACAAGCCAATTGGAAAGAACCCGTTTCAATTGCTTGCCTTCCTTTGCTCGACGGGCTATTCACGGCAGACCATCAAATCCTAGGTGGGCTTCCCTCGTTCTTCTCGTTCTCTTGGTTTCGGTCCGCCAGCTTTGTTCGATCACGAGACCGGGACGATTGTCTCGCATCTCGTCTAACCTTGCGCTTAGCGGTCGAGTTCTGTCACCGCTGTCCGCTAAGGTTGAGTCCACGCGATCGGAACTCCGGAGTCCACTCGTTCAGCATCGATTGCCAAGGTACTTTTACGTACAAAGTTTGCGGGGTCGGAGCACCTTTGGATGCGGCTGGTTGGAACTAATGAGCTACCAATCGAGCTAGTTTTTGATGCCTAGACTAGTCCGAGTGCAGAGAGAAGCAAAACTGCGAAATGTTAACTGTCTAACCAATTGATTCAAGCTTGATTGTCAGGTACAAACACACGATTCGATGATATCGAATTTGAAGACATCAACTTACCTGCCATCTAGGATCTCGAGACCTGTCATCCTAACAATGCAGATGGAGACCGAATACGGATTGTGGGGGTCACCGCAATGGAATGTCGTGTAGCCTCCATTCAACACAAACAATCTACGTCGACATAATTGTCTTCGCTACGTGTTTTAAGGCCTTACATTAGTCTAGCTATATTCTATCCGATAGATTCAAGTGAATTCCTTTTGCGGCAAAGTGCAGAAATATGCTTTTTGTTCCTCTAGTCAATCGATAATATATGCATCAACTATCAAAAATTAAGATGAACTAAATGTCAATGCACATGCGAGTTGGAGACAGCATCCAGAAGACCGAAAGAGTTTTAAAAAATCACAACCGCGATTTTAACCCTCCAGTCCCGTCCTCACTTCAAACCAAATATCCCTCGCTCGACAACCACTGCTTCACATCCTCCCAGTCTCTCTCCAACCACTTGGACTTAGCGCTAACCGCATCCAAAGCTTGCGCGAGCCCCTTATCGAACCCCTTCGTACTCCGCTTATCGAAGAACGCCTTGACATCCTCAATTTGCTCGCTTGTCGTGAAACTGCTCGTCACAATCTGTACGATACTGCCCAACATACCCAAACCGGGAGGTAGCCTTCGCTCCAACTCATCCCAGTTCTCCTTGGCCCACATCCACAATGCCGTGATACCATCAGAATGGCCGCGGAGACCAGCAAGTGGGAGGTAGATATCTTGTTCCTTGACGTGCTCCGAAAGAGAGAGGGCGAGGGTATCCTTGATGCACTGAGGATCCTTGGAACGACCAAGAGCGCGGAGGGCGGTGTTTCGCTCATCGCTGTTGGCACCGGTATCGTATGCTTTGCGGACGATGTCCCACTCCTTTCGGCCACCGGCCTTCAAGGCGATAGCGTAGACGGAGCTTCGAAGGTTGGGGTGGATAGCAGTCTTGTCTCCGTTAGCAAACTTCTCAAACATCTCCTGGGCGGCCTTGACGACGCTGTTTTGAAGTCAAATATGGTTAGTACTATCATTTATCTTGTTGCTCCAGATTGACAAGGTAACTCACACTTCATCATCGCTCATTCCAGCGCTGCCGAAAGCCAAAGCCTTAAACTGCTGCAAAATGTGACTGTCGCTCTCCTTGAATTCCCATCCAAGCTTGTGTGCGATTCCGGAAATGATATCTCTGTTAAAAGTCTTCAATCCATCCTTGATAGCTTGATCTTCAAATACCCAGGCACCTCGGATGCTTCCGACTCTGTTCAAGATCTCGCTCCAGACAACGTACTCGCTCTCCTCCGTGAATCCCTTGATGAGAGAAAGGAATCCGCTAGTCTTCTGATGCCCGCTAGCAACCAGAGCCCCAGCGTCGGCAACCATACCAGTACGGTCCTCAACGGTCAAGAGTCCCTCTTTGGCAGCCTGTCCGAGCTTCTTCAATCGATCAGCTGGGTACAAGGTGCGGTAGATACCCGAGTGGTTGGCATTGATCTTGTAAAAGTCCTGATCAACCTTGATATCCATCTCCCTCTCGGTGAGAAGGATATCCTCATCAACACCATTTTTAGTCCTCAATCCCAACACGATAGGATAGTGAACCTCGTCTTCCTCAGGTCGCACATCAGCGGTTCTCAAGAACCTGTTCTGCTTGACCTTGATACCACTCTCAGTCTCGGTAACGCTGACAACTGGATGACCGATCTGTCGGGTCCAGACGTCCATCATGCCGCTGATATCCTTTCCGGAAGCTTCGCTCAAGGCATTCCACAAATCTTGAGTAACTGTGTTTCCGTAGGCGTGTCGCTTTAGATAGGCTCTTATACCTTTCATAAACGTCTCCTCGCCGATATATTGGCTGACCATTCGAAGGACGCAACTTCCCTTGGAGTAAGAAATGGCATCGAAGATCTGGTTAATCTCAGCAATCTTCTTCACAGGAACCTCGATGGGGTGCGAGCTTCTCAACGAGTCCAGAGAGAGAGCGGATTGCAAGTTATCGGCAACATAGGACTCCCAGACCTTCCATTCAGGGTAAAAGACGTTGCAAGAGTACCAACTCATCCAGGTAGCGAAACCCTCATTGAGCCAGAGCCCATCCCAAAAGTCCATGGTGACATAGTTTCCGAACCACTGATGAGCGAGTTCGTGTTGCACGACTTCCGCGACTCGCTGCTTGGTGCTAGCACCAGATGTAGTTTCGTCGAAGAGGAGATCGACGAGACGATAAGTCACTAAGCCCCAGTTCTCCATGGCGCCTGCTGAAAAGTCAGGAATGGCAACCATGTCCATCTTTGGGAGCGGGTAAGGGCAATCAAAAGTCTCTTCGTAGAATTTTAGAGTCTTCGCGGCAAGATCCAAGCTGAACTTTCCGAGGTGCTCGGAGCCAGGGGTGGCGTAAACACGGACGGGGATTCTAAAGTCGTTGGTTTCAATGTATCGAAGGTCACCGACGATGAAAGCGACGAGGTAAGTCGACATGAGAGGCGAATTGGCAAATTTATGTAACGCCTTGCCGTTCTCGAGGATGGTCGGCTCGCCCTCTTCGTTCATATTGGAGAGACAGGTCAAATTCTTATCTGCGATCAAGTTGATCTGGAACTTGGCCTTGAGAGCTGGTTCGTCAAAGCAAGGGAAGGCCTTGCGACAGTCGGTAGGCTCCATCTGAGTTGTAGCCAGGTACTTGGTGTTGCCATCCTTATCCTTATACGAAGATCGATAGAATCCAGACATGTTGTCATTGAGAGTTCCGACGAACTTGATCGTGATCTGGTACTTGGATCCCTCTTGGAGTTTGTGTCCAAAGTCAAAAGTGGCAGTCTGGAGATCTTCATTGTATCTTTATCACCAATATGATTAGCATACTCAGCATAAACCTCGCCCTCCCAAGACTATGGGAACCACTTACTCGACACCACTGCTCTCGACCTTCTTGGTGACGGAGCCGCCAGTCAGCTCTACACTACTGATCTTGATCTCAGTGCTATTAACCACGACCTTGTCCGTCTCTTCTTTAACATCTAGACTAAGTTTTATTGCGCCCAGGCATTAGCACCAATCCACGCAATTACACCGAGGATAATAACACTTACTCAATCGTGACTTCTCCGTCAAACGTAAACTTCTCAAAGTTAGGCTCAAGCGTGACAACGTAATTCGACGGCTTGATAGCAGTCGGCAAAACCTCACGGCCCTGAGTGACATCGATACTAGAGGCGACGTCATCAGCGCCTCCAAGATGGTGAGTACGACACATGTTGTGACGGCGAGATGAACACAGTCGGACTTGCTGTCTTTGCTGGATTCGATTGGTAACGTTAACCTTGGAGGGAGAGCTGGAGCTGCTACTGTTCAGAGCAGTTCGCGATCGAGGAGACATGGACGAGCAGAGTTTAACACTAGAATGGGGAGAGGTAGCAGCGGAGAGGGTTAAATATCGGTACGTGAGACTGTTGTCAACTACACCAAGACGCCAATCCCGCCAATCAGCAACACCCTTCGACGACACGGAAACAATGCAGCACAATGCAGTGCAGTCGATGCAAGGGGGGTTCAGTGGAATGGAAGAAAGGACGGAAGGGTTTGTAATCCTATCAACGGACGGAAGAAGGGATAACGATAGGACTCACTGCGAGCCGGCGATAATACCGATGGAATGGAAGACGGCGAGGGCGACGTATATCTGCAAACCCGCACTCGACTTCTCGAAAGAGCACTTGGTAAAGATTGGAACGCTAACGTCCTTCTCAGAAGGGCAGCTTGGAAGGTCATTCACACCTTTTAAACCAGTTTATTCCCGCACGGGGTGCCTTCTGCTCAATTTTTTATTTATTTTTTCCCTAAGGGTTTTAATCTGGTTCGTCGACGAGCTGTTGATCACGCAGAATCTGATCAATCGCGGTGGGTCCCGCTAGTTCCGCCCTTCCAGCCTGTTAGCAAGTGGCAATTGATTCCCTGGGGCTAGCCAAAAGAGCTGTAGATAATCTGATGCTGCTATCAGATAGTGTAATGCAAATTCAACAGAATTGAGGCGAATGAAAAAGAAGTTTCAAGTGGGGAGTAAAACCAAAAAAGTCGCTTCGAGTCGGTAGCAAAGCTTCGGCGCTGGACAAGGCTCTTGAAAGCGGTGGAGAAAGTCGACAGATGCGAATCGAAAATAAAATCCTACCTGCAATTGTGATTGAAAATTCCTGCCAGTCACCTGCAATGCATGCAGGGTTCGACCGACGGATAGAAGAAAAATGTACAGGGAAGTCAAAAGTTAAGACACGCCGAGTTCCCTGATCACTTTCTGCTTGCGAAAGCATCATCCCCAAAGAACTTCAAAATTGCCACGACGAATGTTTCGATTGAAACGGGTAGAACTGTCCTTTAGACGTCACATTCCAATTTAACAGAGCCATCGGACAACGGTAATCGGAACATCTTGCATGCCAGACCCAAGTTTGAAAGATTTTGGACTGGATGAAAAGCACGCATTTGCCGCAGAGCCCCACAATCAAAATACGATACGTGGTGGGGCTGCTACAGGTTGCTACCCCGCATATGGCAGGAGCTAGCTGCGAACCATGCCAGGCCAACATCCGATAGCCTACCTCCTTGCCTTTTCAGACGGATTCACGCAGAAGAAAAGCAATTGATTCTCTCGAACCTCTTCCTCTTAGATTTTGATCGCTTGCGCAATCGCCTTTAAGTAGAAAATGTCAGTGGCTTGCGTAATTTATGCAATCGCATTATCAACATGAATCAAATTCGAGGCGGTTTCAATCGAGAATATATATTACTAAACGCGGCACATAGATTGATTCATAATTCTGGGCCGAGATCGCGACAGGATTCTCACGCCTTCCGAGATTTCTGGAGCTTGCGTTTAACGCATATGTGCACACAGTTTTGTGGTCAAGAAGCAGCGTCTGCATGCAGTCGCGTCTGATCAATTGGCCAAGCCTCGAATTAGAGGCGATTCATAAATCTCTAGCCTTTCGTCCCAAATGCCGAAAAATTCTAATCAATCGATACCACCGAAATTTATTTTTGAATCAATATGTTTTTCATTTTCGTAATTTTCTTTCAAAGAATTATCACGTAGCTAGCAACCGAATGCCCGCTGTAAGATAATAACAAAAGGCATGAAGACAAAGGGTTCGGGTTAACACGCGGCACCATATGAGGTTACCGATAACCTAGCTATAAAATACAGGAAGATGGAAAGAGGACATTGGAAACCCATAAAAAAAAAGTTGTAAGACAGGGAAGAGTGAACGGAAGACAT
The DNA here is from genome assembly GCA_036971345.1 of Dactylellina drechsleri. Taxonomy (NCBI): domain Eukaryota; kingdom Fungi; phylum Ascomycota; class Orbiliomycetes; order Orbiliales; family Orbiliaceae; genus Dactylellina; species Dactylellina drechsleri. Next base: position 111,991 of record JAJTUB010000012.1, read on the forward strand.
GCAGCCGTGAGATTCTTCTACCGAGCGAAAATGCCAGAGTGCGAATACAGAGGTTAGGGAGGTATGGATGGGTTTGAGGTGAAGGAGTAATATTAGTGAAAAGGAAAATAATTGCCCAGGGATGAATAAACCGCAGATCATGACGAAGGAGTAGAAGGAATACAATGGGGGCGTAAAAAAGGTACAACCAGAAGAGAGACACGAGAGCTTCAGCGAAAGTTAGGAGCTGACTCGAACTTAAGCACCAAGTCGAATTGGGGGCTAAGCATCCCATACTAGGTCAGCAACCATCGGCCAAGCCGGCGATAGCTTCTAAACACCCACCTGCTGTCCATTTGGCGCTGGTGTCTCTCCTTGCTCTCGGAAATATCGAGTATACGGGTTTTCTCCTTTCCTAATCGCAGCGTCGTCAACTTCAACTCCAGGGTGCCCGTTTTCCGAGAGCATTCTTTTGTTCGTCGTAGCCTCCTTGCCATCCTCTGCGAGTTTTATCTTGTTGACGGTTTGAACCGAGAATGGCCTATTCCAGAAAATCAACACAAACTTCGTCTTCATTACCTCCCGAATAAGATGGCTTACCCGTTGACCTCTTTGTCCAATGTTAAGTATTCCTTCATCGCCTCCTTGCCACCCCTTTCTTGCAGGTGTTTCATGTAAAGATGTGTCAAATCCTTGATGGTTGATATAGGTAGACGAGCACGGCGTCTAATATCCGTGTGTACGTGTCGGATCTTTAGAAGCTGGGCAGCCTCGGTCTCCGGAGTCGTAGGCTGATCCATCTCAAGCTGTAGCCAGTTAATCCAGAAATAACGACTATCTAGGCACCATTGGTGGTTCTTGTGGAACAATTGCCGAGCCTCCTCGACATCGCCTTTGACTTTCCAGACCATACGAGCCCATTCTGCGGTTACGGCACCCTTAGTGTATTGGTCAGTCGACTGGTTTTCAAGGATGTCGGTGAAAACTTTGATGGCGGCATCAAGTCCGTCATTTCGGCGTGTCATGTTTGCCAATGCAACAATTGTCTCTACATATCCGGGTAGAACCATCAATATGGAGTTGAGGATATCTTTGCCCAGATCTGGCTTCCCGTGCATTTCCTCAAATATAGCGTATTGCATCCGAATTTGAGGCCGGCTCATGGGAACGTACAACATACAAGCACGCTGGTAAATATTTCTAACTTCCTCTTCTTTTCCTTCTTGAGCACTCATCCACCTTGCATATCTAAACCAGAACTCGTCGTAAAAAGCGGCGGTAACCAAGCATCGCTCATACAGGAACTGAGTACGGGCGTAGTCGCCTTCAACTTCTTCGAAATCGAGGTATCGTCTCCAATTGATGAGTTGTGGCTCATCAAGCTCGGTAACGTGAAAATACGGACGTTTGATCTATACATATTATAAGCAACGAAGCGAGGCACCAGGGTGTTCCAAATGAATCATACCTCTTGTTCGTAGGTCCATCTTTTCGTTGTCTCGGTTTGTGTTCTTTGGAAGATTTCGAGGTGAATACCATCAATTCTAGACCTGACTTCTCGCTCGATCTCCAACTCGCCACGTTCCATCTTTAACTGCTGATGCCCGGCTTGAATGGGCTGTTGGGGTTCGTTGATGACTTCTTGGCGGAACTGATTCAGCATGTCGGCAGGTAAGAGCTCGGTTAGCGGTCTCGTTTGAGCCATAGACCTGAATCGCTCCCAGTACCTGGCATACTGGTGCATGGGGATGTGGACGACTCGGTCGAGGATAGCATAGATTCGGTCGTGAGCATCAAGACGCTCTTCGAACTCGATATATTTGTCCCAGAAAGGATGCGCGAGGAAGTCAAGACCGACGCAGTTCGCGCCACGCTCGAATAGTCTGGGCAGGTTAGCGGGTTTCCCAAGTCAGTTTCATCTAATTCATTTGCCATGCTCAGAGAGGGGAGACAAGGGAGGGAAAGCGTGAGCGCGTGAGTAACAAACAGCGTAAGATATTTAACTAAGCCTAATACGAGCAACCAGTCCGGAGATATTTTTGCTCTCGGTTTTGTGCGTGTTTCCAACTGTCATCACTGATATGACTCCGTATGATAGCCCGGGGAACAGTACGAGTAACTCGCACAGGGACCCGAGGGTGTGTGTAAAGAGGATTTATGGAAAAAGAGAGGTATGAGATTTAGAGAACGATGTGGGAGTGATGCTTTCATCGCGGTGAGGTTTCACTGAGGTTATGATAGACGATTTGTAAAGATCTTGCACATCAATGAGTGGGTGAGAGGGGGAGGGAAGGGAAGGGAAGAAGGGGAAGATAAGAAAGGGGTTTACGGCTGCAAGGTTTCTCCAATCAAGTGAATGTACCAATGGATATCCCTCGTCCGGCCGTTGCATCTAAGTTATTGCCGCGATAGCCCTTTGATTTTATCTGGTTTGAAGAACACTTACTCTCTTGTGACGTCGATATCGTGGCTCGTGTCGACCTTGAAGTTACAGTAGGCGGTCCATAAGTCTACCGAATTTGTGATACTAGCGACGCCTCGCTCGTACACCATCTCGGAAGCCTCTGTACCGGCGATACTGAACTCCAAGTCTGCATACTTCTTCCAATATCCGAAAAGTAGCGGGAACTTTGCGAGAAAACGGTCGAATGCACTTCTGGTCATAGCAATCGCGTGAGGTGAGGAATTTCTGTTGAGGCCACCACCGCCTTCAAGGCCTTCACAGACGCGTATCAGTTTTTCCCAGTTTTCAAAGTCGTCTGGGTCCTCCATCTAAAGAAAAGCAGTCACGGTTAGCGATCGTCCAACTGTTACAAAAGTAATAGGTGGATTGGTGTATCTAGTGGAGGAATTTAGACATACAACTCCTTTATTCGCGGCCTCATATTCCGTACTCTCGTCTACGTTCATGGCTTGGGGGTCGGGATTCTGATAGTAACTCATCGTGCCGGCTTGCACAGGTGGTTACCTGTCGTGACTAAATCGATGCTTTGAGGATGGAGACGAAAGGCGATATCAAGGTTGTTTTTCAGTAAAATACGCGTCAAATAGTCGGTAGAGAGTGGTACAGAAGGGGGAGTCGGTAGTTCTCAAGTTACGTAAAGCGGATGGTGGATGAAGGTCGTGTTTTTGAGGTTGATGATTGAACGCAATGATGCCTGCAAAACGGGCAGCGATGGGAAGATGGCTGGGTTTGTTGTGTGCGGAAATGAACGCCAAGCCGACAACACACCAACACACACTTTCCAACAAGCATTACAAGTGTCTTCACGAGGCAATAGCCGCACGGCGCGGTCGTCACCTATGAGGCTGGTATTCAAGTGCCTATTATTTAGGCTAGCCCGGGAAACCACTAGTAAACTGATATATAGGGTGGCATGTGGCATAAATGGATCAAAAGTTTGGCTAAGCACAGAACTCTGCTCGGTTAGTTCGTTGGTACTACAGTCAGGCATATCTTTGCCAGGTTAAGAATCTCAATTAATTGGCATATTTTATACATAGGTATTTGAGTGATAATTTAAGTTTTAATCCTCAAGAATTTTTTAAATTAAAAATTCCAGTGGTTAAAGGGTAGAAACGTGAAGTGTAAACATTGTGGCGTTAGTTGGTTGGTATGATTCTCCCGAATACGTACACAATGATTGTGTCGTTTCCAGCCTCTACACATTAATTACGAGCAAATTCATAGACTCAGTTGCTTTTCTCTCGGTGTCTCATTAGGGCTTACTAAGTATGCACGATTAAGTTAAAAATTATGCCATGAGACCATACAATACGATCATGCTTACACAACATCTATGTGAATATTTCATATAAGTACTCAACCAGAATGAAATGTTTATATAACTTGCGGCTTTATCCCTCTGAATTCGTCTTGCCAGCCGGCGTATATTACCTAAATATATGCGATAACTTAAAAAGAAGTAAATCGATAAACCAACCAACCGCCTATCCTCTGTAGAAAAGCGAAATTGCATATATGTGGCTCGACTCAGTGAACAGGCAAGCAGGCTCTGCAGACTTTCCAGCACCAAGCATCTAACAACTGCTCATTAATTCCTAGAGTTACGAAGTAGTCGTTCGAAATTTGGATATAAGTACTTATATTCTAATTTCGTTAACCGAGCGAAAGGCAACCTCCGCTGCAACACAGGGCATCCCTCCGTCGCTCCGTCGCTTACATTGGGACCCACGTCATTGGCCAGAATACCCTTCCGTCTCTCGCAGCCCTTTAAACTCCTCACCCATGATTGATCATGACATGTCTTGATTTCCCCACAATTGCATTAATTGTATTCACTTGACACTAACTCTCGGGTTCCCTTTCACTCAGAATAGTCCATTCATCCGCAATTGACCACTGATCGTCATGGCTGCGTCTACGAGAGCGGCCTTTGGGGTCAAGCACATCGCCAAGGTGAGTTTGAGACCTACTGGTAGCCCGTTGTACTTGGCTCGTTTTGCCGGGGCACTAATTAACCCCGAGGTGTAGGGAATCGGCAGGCTCTCGAACATTGTCTTGCAGAAAGGTCTGTTGGATTGTGCCCATACCAACACATTTCCCACTTTAATTCCTTCGATCAAATTCAAATTGCACCAGTCTAGCTAACACTTGATAACAGGCCAGGGCAGTTTCGTTTGGACGGATGAAGGACGCAAACTCCTTGATTTCACCGCGGGAATTGGTGTCGTAAATCTAGGTATTACATTTTCCAAAATGGTATCTTTGCCATTTCTTGAATTATTTATCAATATGAATACATCATAAATATCAGGGCATTGCCACCCAAAGGTCACCGCAGCAGCACAAGCCCAGATAGGCACTCTCGTCCATGGCCAAGTCAACATCGCCATGCATGAGCCCATGCTCAATCTCATAGAACGTCTCAAACCAGTGATGCCCGATCCGTCCCTTGATACCTTCTTCTTCTGGAACTCAGGTGCCGAAGCTGTCGAAGCAGCAGTAAAACTCGCACGCATGGCGACTAAAAAGCAAAACGTCGTCGTAATGCAAGGCTCTTACCACGGCCGCACGTTTGGCACAATGGGATTGACGAAAAGCAAGACTGTATATGGTTCCGGGTTTGCACCGTTCATGCCGGGTGTGTTGACTAGTCCCTTCCCTTACTGCTCTCAATGTGCGGTTGCAGGCGCGGACCCTACAATGGGATTCGAGAATTGCTGCAACAATCCAATTCACGAGTTGAAGATTCTTCTGAAACAGCAATCCGCGCCGTCCGATACCGCAGCGGTATTGATCGAGCCGGTGTTGGGAGAGGGTGGATATGTCGTACCCCCGCCGGGATTTTTACCTGCCGTTCGTCAGATTTGTGATGAGAATAACATCCTACTCATCTTCGACGAGGTACAAACTGGGTTTGGGAGAACTGGGAGGTACTTCGCGTCGGAGCATTGGGCTGTTAGGCCGGATATCATGGTTATGGCGAAGGGTATCGCGAATGGAATGCCGTTGAGCGGTATTGTGGCGAATAAGGAACTGATGGACAAGCAGAACCCGGGAAGTATGGGAGGGACTTATTCTGGTAATGCGGTTGCGTGTGCGGCCGGTATTGCTTGTGCTGAAGTTATGCAAGAGGAGAAGGTGCTTGAAAATGTTGCGGCAAGGTGAGAGACCTCTACGTAGAAAACGAGGGAACTTCGGTCTCTAACAAATCCATAGATCGAAGCAACTTTTCGACACACTCAATGCACTCAAGGCGTCGCCGAAAACTGGACATCTGATTAAAAATATCCGAGGTCTCGGGCTTATGATTGGGTTGGAATTCAATTCTCCCACCTTCCCAACTTTGGTGCCGAAGGATGTACCTAAAGGCGTTGCCAGCAAAGTGCAAGCGAAATGTCTGGAGAACGACATGCTAACTCTCACGACGAGCATCTATGAGACTATCAGGTTCATTCCACCACTGACGGTTAGCGAAGAAGAAATGAAAACCGGGTGTGAAATATTGACCAAGGCTGTCGAAGATGTTGCTAGAGAGGGCTAGACAAAACCATTTGTGAAATAGCCACCAATAGGATGTTCAGTAATTATTCTTTATTTCGCTCCGTTAGCCTGAACAAGAACGTTGTAGTAGGACACATATATACATGTAGATCGGTCAGCCCATTGTCTCCAATTCCTCGTCTGTGACGCCCGTCCTCAGATCGAACGCCAGGCCCCACGGCGTATTCGCATCCGAAACTGACGCTTCTACGACTGTAAAAGTCCATACCTCCACGAGATTATCATCATAATCCGCCTGCGTGTCAGACTCTTTAACAAACATTACACGCTCCAACTCTGTAGATCCACCATTGATCCAATCTTCAACCCGCTGTTTCAAGTAAGCCATTAATCTTTGGGACTCTAGAAACATTAAACAGGGTACTAGCATCATTTTCAATTTCTTCATCTTGCCGATATTTGTGTAGAGCTCGACCATCTCATCAGGTCCCATTCGTTCCAAATCCCCAACATCCACCATGACCTTCATATACTCCACTTCCGGGAACCGCCATACTAGCTCTCCAAAGTAGACGGGAAGGGTGAAACAGGAACCTATATAAATCTCCTTGATGTTTGGGAAAACTGTATTCGGAAAGGGGAATATTATCGGTTTTTCCATCGTGGAAGGTGTCTCCGCGGCCGAAAACCTATTGAATGTGCCGAATAACACTAGTTTTTTCAGTGTAACGGCTGAATTTTGTATGACACCGTATGGATTGAAGCCGTCGAGCATCGAGAAGTGGTTGACACCTAGAATGTCAATCCTGACCTCTTCCAAAGTCGCAGGATAGTCCGGCGATTCAACTTCTATGATTCGCTTGGAGCTGTCGCTCCTAGTCAGTTCTCCAACAGCATCATCCTTACGATGGGCACAACACCGATCGGTATCGCCGGAATCGGAAAGTAATCCCAAGAAACGCTTATTCTCCAAGGATAAACAATCATACGACCATTCTATTTCCTTTTGATTGTTTCCGTTATGCCAATGTCTATGTGAATGGTCGATAAAAGAAAACTGTACCTCTTTGAGAGGCGTTGTCGGCGGGGTGTTAGCGAATGGGTAAGAATTCGAACTCATGGAGAACGGACTTGAATTCGAAGTCCGAGATACCTCCTCGAAAACACCATGGAATAACCGCCCGTCGAACTGAGAGAGGGTACTCGTGACGGCGTATTTCAGCGTCAAACTCTCATAATATATCATTATACTCTCTAGCCTGGGGAATACCTTCAACCCAGCGGCGCAGATGCGGTAGTATTCGACCGTTTCCGAGATTTCCTCAGTTTGGTTCTTGTGCGCGATGTGTCTGGCGGTATCGAGGCTGACATGGCGCACAGCGGGGGAGATGTGGGAGAGTGCGCCGCCCGGGGAGAAGGCTCGCGGTGTGTCGCAGGAGATGTAGATGGCACGAAAGAGGATGGGTAGGGAGAGCTCGCGCCAGAATTTAGAACAGAGCGAGAAGGTGCGGATTTCGTTGTGGGAGAGGTAGGATGTTATCTCGTGGGCGAGTTCTGGTGGAAGTGAATTGAAATCCATTTTCAATTCTTCCTTCTCCGCCTGGGTGGATGCACAAAGGGCGTGTACGGGTATGATAGCCTTTGCGCAACTGGTCCTCGTCGCACCTCCGCTGGCACCGCTATGAGCTTATAAATATCAGCAGACCAGTTGGGAAACTGGTTGGGTCAATGTGTCACAACCAGTGGGATTATATACGTTCAACACGGTTGGGTTGAATTGCAAGACTGTTTCCCCAGCGGACTGGATTAATTGGAGTTCAAACTTCAACCACCCGTCCCGAACTGTTGTTTCTTTTCCGCGCGCTGAGAAGATGGTCCAGCTCTTCTTCAAGTATCACAAAAGGGGTGCCTGAGCACCAATCACGTGATAGACAAAGTCGTCAGGGGCCAATGCGAAGGAGAAATGGGCGTCCGACCGTCGTCGGTTCAGCCGGCCGGACGTGGACTCGAATACTGACGTCGAAGATGAATCTAGAGCTGCCGTGAACTCGATAGAACTAACCGTGCGAGGAATTAGTCTCTTGGGCGTCCGATCGAACGGTCAGCTCGACTTTTTAAATCTCGTGACGCCCCTCGATTAAATTCTTCATCCAAATTATAAAATGCCCGGCTGTCCTGGCTCGCAACGCTTAGCCCCAGCTTTCCCAATTCGGAACTTCCAGACCTCAAAGCCGGAAATGGATATAAACTGGCCCTGCTCGACGAAGCCTCACCAGCTCAGCAAGAACCTTGCAAGGCTCTTTTTTGGTAAGAAAAAGAAAGAAAAATCTGACTCGAGTTGTTAAGGTTTAGTTGACTACAGGTATTCTCGTATGAGCGCATGTGCACACGTGCACACCCAGATTGCAACAGAATGCTAAATTCTCCGATTTCACGGTATTCGTAGGGCATGAAAACCAGGAATTCAAATTGCATCGAATCATACTGGCTTCCATGTCGCCCGTTTTCGAAACCGCTATGGACGATAAATAGCAGGAAGGAATAACTGGAAAGCTGACACTTCCCGAAATCGACGCACATATATTCCAAATCATCGTCGAATGGATGTATAATGACTCGTTTACACGAGCGAACCATTCGTGGGAAACCATGGCGGATGTCTATAAAGCAGCTAACTACCTCCAAATGTCAAACTTCAAAACAGAAATATCAGCACAGATTGTCGATAACATAAAACAAGTCTTGCGTCGGGAGATACCACCGACGCTGTTGGATGGAAAAGATTTTCCTAGCGGGGCTTCCTTGGAGTTAAAAGTTAACGTTGCTACAGTTTTTCAGAATACTGGAGCAATTGATTGGGATAATATTCAGCAATGTACCGATATATCGACTACCAGAATTTCCTTTTCGAAAGAAATCATGAGGGAGTGCATGGCAAGAGTTTCGGAAGCTTCTGTGTTTCTTGCCGCTCTATCAGTTTCTTTGTCTGAAGAAATCGAACGGCTATACTGCTCTCGCAATAATTCAAGCCCGACATCATTTTTCTCTAGATAGGCTGTTGAAGCATCAATAATAAAAAATACTTCAGATGTTGACGAGGGTAATATTTATAGACGAAATTTTCGGGATTACCTCTACGGAAATTCCATGTAAAATCAATCTCTAGTCTTTGCGCTTCTATGCTGTACCTTAACTTCGAGATTGGATGATCAGTTTTTATCCGATAACTCAGTTCATCATCAGACACAGGGGCCTGGAAGCGAGACCCGTTTGGTTATCGCAAGTCACGAAGCCTTCTAAATGATCCCGAAAACCATGCTCCAACTTTTCACATAGGTGAAACAAATATGTATCATCTATAATGTTGACTCTGTATTTACTTTTTGCCTTTACAGGAATTATGCCACACCTCCATTGTACGACAATTCTACTCTTCGAGTCATATATCCGAAAATTAGCCTCTCAGATGATAAGCAGAGTACACTGGACAGCTCCCCGAGCCACTATCCCTTTCATGCTACCATGAATGTCTAGCAACACGAAGAAATAGTCCAAATAATCCATCCTCCTCTGATAAAAGCGATTGAATGTAACAAGCCTCTCGGTTATCATCCCTTGATCGAAAATGCCCTTGGAAAGTTCTATTTGGTCCTCTTCTGAACTCTCCAGTATCTTCTTCAGACCTTCAAGTCCCTTGTTGATAAGAAGTTGAGCAGGGAAATTCTTGCTACAATCTAGTAGTGTGAGAGTTAGCCTCGCTCTTGGATGCATGCTATGGTTGATATTGTGGGGGGGAGTCTCACATATTTCTAGACAATTTGCCTCCAACAATCCGAGATTTTCTAGCGACCTGTAGCTCGTAGCGGTTGGGATAGAGGCTTTTCGATAGATTTCTCGAAATAATTGGCACACAATGGACCCAAATGGATCAGTCTTGAGAAAACGAATTTTACAGCAGCATGCAAGATCTTTTCGTCTGTGTGGATGTATGTGAGGTCCGGTTCGTATCTTACGACACCCAGAAGAGTTTTCTTTCTCGCAATGTCGTTGTCGATCCCAATTCCGTGGAACGGTGGAGGGGATGCTTCTAACCACAGCCAAAGCAGACACAATGCTTCCTCTACTTTCCTTAGTTCTGTCTCCTCTCTCCAGTCTGTATCCGAGTGCGAGCCGTCAGTTTGATCAGTCTTGTTTCGAAATCGAATGAATTCATCTCGGAACCACCATATCGTATCTCGTGTCTTTGCCAAGCTTCCAACATCATCGGCAGTCGGATCAACTAAACTCAAACGACAATTGCACATGTCAGTGCTCACAGTTGACCATCTTGGATTGTCTTGTTAGGGTATACGTCAGCCTTGGACTCAGTATGTTATACATATGCTCCGGGATGGGCCATGAGAGAAAACACGGTTCAATAGATTGATATACTTTCCATACGCCGTGGCGTGACTTATATCGTCTTAGTGCTATGAGTCCTTGGAATTCAGCTGTCGCAGCGATCGAGCTTCTGAGATCTCTTTGCCATACCAAATTGCGTATGGAATTGCAATGTTTTGAGTATTTCATGCTGCGAAAAAGAGTGCAGGTATTACAAAAGCTATTAAAATCGATGATGTTATTCAGTTGGCTTAGGGTCTCGAGAAAGATTTCGAAAGGTAATTTCGTGATTAGTGCCATATTGTTTCGGCGTAGTTATAAGGGACAAAATTCTTTCCAGGTACGTTCTGAGAAGAAACTTTAATCTGATAGATCGGAGATTTATTCTGGCCAGAGAGTAATAAATAGCAATATAAATAATGTCTTAAAGCAGAGTTAGATGTAGAGAAGAGCTCAAATACGCATAGTCGGTGATATGATACTTTGTACATGAACACCCCAAAGAGAAAAGCCCTTGCAATGATGCCTAGGGAGAATAATACAAGTATAGTCGATCCGATTGACCAATCTTCGAGTTTCTGCAGATACAACATTGACACGTTCTGCGAGCAACTTTAGTGCAACTCAAATTCTAGTCAAAATACCACACATTTCCACTAGATATAAATTGAGGGCACTCGTCATGCCCTGTGGAAATCCTGTTCTAAATATTGACCTTGGTTTTACTATCAGAGAAGCTGAGAGTCCTAACTAGCAGTGGAAGTCTAAAGTACACAGTGGAACAACACCCTAATTAGAGAACTGATCTGCTACACGCGCTGCTGGTGTTGTAACTTGTCAATTGCTCTCAAAATCTACCCAATCCATCAATCTCGGGACCACCAATCCATGGCAAAGCAGGGAGAGCCCTCAGTGTATTTATTTTGCAACCAAGTAGTCTTGCACTTTCACTCATCCTCCATCATCCTCTACCATCATCAACTTCTTCTTCATCTTCATCCCTATCTGACTCCTGGCCCGATAGCAATTCGCTGTCCTGTTGTGCCTTACCAGCCTTATAACCACACCAAATATGCAACGAATACTCGCCTCGAAATATCTTTGTCATACTGATGGCTAATACCCAAAGCCCGAAAGGCTCTTCGCAGCCTCTTAATACATCGCTCGGCAAACGATCGCGATCACCAGAGTCCGAGATTGAAGATCATGCAAACTCTTCCTAAAGTAAGTTATAGAGCCGCCAGTTCATTCGAATTTAATACACATCAGTTGCGATTGATTCCGCAGCCTAAGAGTCATCTTCTGTTCAAGGGTTGCTGATACTTTATGAAACAAACTAGACTTCTACACGATCCTCGCTTTTTCCGACGTTACTATCCTAGTGGGTAGCGAGAAGACTGAATTCAAACACCGTCGAAACATTTTCTGCTTGAAATCCACATTCTTCAACACCGTCTGCAAAGAAGGAACTCTCCAAGAAGGAAATTCTCAAATCATTTCGCTTCCTAGGATCAAGACGGAGTCATTTGAAACTATAACAAAGTGGCTCTATGGTGGGGGTTACGATATGCCTCAGAATGCAGACCCATTTATCGCTGTCTACCAAGGAGCCTGCTACCTAGGGATGACCGCATTGAAAGAGCGTATGAGCAAGGAACTTCTAGAAGCTATTCAACAGGATAACATACAAAATATTAATACATTGGGAACGATATGGCAGCTCACATACACGGCATCTTTATCCGATTGGAGTTTGTTCCAAGAGCTAGAGCTAGTCAACCAGCTAATTCCATGGTGGCGTCTTAAAAGCAACGGTCTTGCGAAATTAGCAGCATCTGAGGATAAAAACGGTTACTTTTACGCCATGCTCCTTGATTCTTACCAGCAATTGATTCGTACGAAGACCTGTTCGCCCTGCCAACAAAAGCTAACGGAACAAACAAGTGGAACCTGCGTTTTTTTGCAAGAGAAAGGCTTTAGACCAGCCGAGAACGGGCCCGCTAATATTGCTAGATAATGATAGTTAGTCTTCTTTTTTAAGAAATGCTGCATCCTCGCTATCGAATTTTGTATATATCCGGAATACCTCCCAATATTTAATTTCACTTTGAACAGATATGATCAATTCTTGTTAGAGGAAGTAGATCGTATCTCGAAGCATCAGTCTTGTTAACTGGATGTTTAGGACCAATAGTTCCACTAGATTCTAATTTCATATTAGTCACATAAGCCACAATCATAGAACACCTACGGCTCAACCGCTATACCACCACTTATCATCTCAGATCCCGATTCGTTTAGATAACTTGTAGTCCGGATGAGTACCTATAGGGCTGAAACATACAGCCGCTCTGTGTACTGATTTCAATCACTTTTTACTTCTAAATATTTAAGAACTAGGAAACGAATTGATTGGGATATACATATTGACGCAACCATGCTCATGCGACCTCTCACATCGGGAAATGCTTTAAAAGGCTCCGGAACGAGTGGTTTCCAGAGAGTAGGAAACACAGACGAAACTAATGTAGCAGCGATGAAGCAGATGCTTTGCTATCCAGATGTAAAACTCGGTGGCACATACGACTGAAATGACATGATAGAGCTCCAGAGCGAAAAGGATTAGCGTAGTGCAGGGTTGATATATATAGGTATATCATTTCGTCGAAGCGCTAAGCTTGTTGAATCGTCTCCCAGCTCCAGACCTTTGTTGTTACAAAAGGATTCAAGTAATGAATCAATAGATCATATGCATTTACTGCTTATCAGAAGCAGGATTGATTCATTAGTAGTGCAAAGGGAGAACAAGCTGATCCTCATGCTCATTAAACTTGTGACTAACTAAACCATACATCCAGTTCTTGACCTCCTAGCCCAAAATAAAGTAGCCAAAAGCCCTCATCCCGAACTCTTTTCAAGTTTTGCGCACATTTATTCTGAAATTCTATATACACACAGTCTTATCGACAAACCATCGACGCCGATCATTAGCGGTATGATTGCCGTGAAATTTCCTCGGACAATCTCATTACCTTATACCAAATTTTGTCTTACTTTTCAATCCCAGTTTACCATACCTACGAACTAAGCCTCCAAGAGGCCTCGCAAGAAGAATAACAAACTGTGAACGATATCCCGGAATGCCCGGTCGAGCGCGATCCAAATCTGCAAACCTCCAAGGGAGGTGGTCTAAAGTCGACGCCGAAGTCAACAGTATATCTTCGGATTCTGGATTTTCTCTCGGAGACGGCTCTACAGAGACTCTCTCCGAAGGTAGTGGTGACAAGGCTCCACCCCACCAGCCTCTTATTCAGCTCTACCCCTCAACGTTCTTATATCACGCGTCAAATACTATATGAAAACTGCAGACAAAGTGTCCAAGATCCAAGACTGGGAGAATCAATGTATTGCACTTGACCGCATCATCGAACAGTTATCCAATCCTCCGTTTCCAAAAGCATACGAAGGGTACAACCTAGTAGGGTTCGAGTACAAGCGCTCACTATCGATTGCTAGACTCTCAAACACTCTCCCCGATCGCAAAGTGACCACGAACTTTTTTACAAGAATGCTCGGACTACACAGCGGACGTTCGGCGGACCGAATATCGAGTTTCATTAATTTGGGTATTTTATTTGACAATGGTCAATACGATGAGGCGGAAGCAGAAGCGAGCAGCGCCATAGCTATGTCGGATAGCTACAATTCAACTTGCTCTAAGAGAGGCAAAGAAGCTACTAGATTCATGGCAAATTCTAAGACACCAAAAAGGTAATATTATGGAGGCCAACTTTTACAAATCTCTATATCCAATCAGGTTCTGGGAGTCAAGTCAAGGGTTCTTTATGAACGCTCACCACATGCAGCTTGTTAAATCAATCCCAAAAACTTTCTCGGAGACAAACACAGAGCATTCCGATCAATACTTAGGTCCTACAGGGTGGGTCAAATTGAGAGACTACTATCTCAACGGAGGACAGGGTCACCCTCCTAGTGTTTGTGTAGACATCTCCGAAGCAAGAAAGCATTCATGGATCGAATTAATACTCCACACTGTTCTTCGACTCTTCCTTGCAATCTTGGTCACTACCGTTTTGCAGATTAGTCTTCATTATGCAGTTAGCGACAAGAGCTATTTGCCGTGGTTCCTAAGAACTACTTATTTTGAGCCTCTTGGAGGCTCCTTAACACAGATATCTTGTTTCTTTAACAATTTAATTTGTCGGGACACGTGATGGCTTAATGCGTTATAACGATTTCGAGGTGTCTATGAAAGTCGTTAATACAAGAAAGATATTTATACGACTCGAGAACTAGTACTTGCGTTGCATTTCAGTTAGATGGCACTTCTTGAAATAAATAATCCTGTGGCTACGTAGATGGGGAGGAGTGTTATTATTCAAGACGGAAAAAGCTGGACTCCGAGACCAGACAAAGCCATATGAAAGTTAAACCCTTTTTAATTTTTTGACCATAGTGAAAAATAAAATTCCCGTTTCCCATGATTCTTAATAAAACAACCGTCAGAAGAGTAATAAAGGAAAATAAAAGCTAATAAACAGGCGAGAACAATGAGTCCCACAGGCAAAGTACAAAGTGGTTCCCATTGAAAGCTGCTATCTTCTTTTGCTTTCGGATTGAAAGTCGCAGGAGAACGCTTCCTGATCAAAGAAGAAAAGGTCTTTAACAAATATGAACAGAAACTTTTTATGAGAAGATCATATGGTCTCCTAGAAAACAATGACAGGTTGATCTGGGTCGACATCGTCGTCACAAGCTCCGTCAAAACCCTGAATGGCTGGGACTGGTTTAGCGGGTTCGGTCGGTCTTTTCAAGCTCGGATCGCTTTTTGTCGCGGAGATCTCGGGACCATTGCTCCTCAACAAGTTTATACGGACCTCCATCACCATCATCATTGCTAACGCTGGCAAAAGAATACGATCTGTATTCACAATTTTCGTATTTATCACGAGGTTCAACGAAAGGGAAATCTTGAGGTGTGATCCATCTCAAGAACCCAGAATGTGTAACCTTAGAGAAGCGTCAGAATCGCTGTATAAAAATATTTTTCTAAACGATTGAATGAGAATGAGGATTACTTACCACTGCAATCACTTTCTCGGGTCGTTCATACAAGTATTTACGGACCCAGGAGGCTCGCAAGGGTAGATTTTCACGAGTGTAAAACCCGTGTCTCTTGACCAACCAGTTGGTACGGTCGCATTCCGAGAAATCAACCCCTGGAAAGGCTTTAACAAGATCCTCAGTAGATCTTCCCGTGTCACAAGGGTTTGGTGAAGTTTCTAAAGATTTTAAATACGGCGTCAGATAGAGCAAATGGCAATCAAACGTCCATATGATGATGGAAGTGGGCATACCTTGAACCTCTGGGAGAACAACATATTTCAAACCATTCTTCAATTGCTCACCAAACACCGCAAAGCCAGTCTCCAAAGTTCGGAAGAGAGGGGAGATAACAACGAGTTCGAGGTCTTTGAAATCTTCCCACTCACCAAGAGCGAACGCATCTTTGAGAAGTTTAATGCATTGTTCCTTCCCCAGATCAGTTAGAGGAGGATCATGTTGTTGAAAATCCTGCCTGTTGTCAGAAGGGTAACTTCTAGAATCAAAAGGCGGGATGAATGACTTACATCATGGAGATTGTGGGTAGCTTCTCCGTGACGGATCAAAATGATCTTACTGTTGGGTGCCATAACGAACAGGGTACCTTTGGGAAAATTTGGAGAACGTTCAGATGGACAAGACAAAGGCCTGATGCCTGCAGGAAATCAGCTGATCGTTAATCACTGATATACTTGTATTCTTTCAGACTCACCTCGAAATCATGCAAACGGAGTCGAAGAAAGCTTTCGATGCGAGATATTGATATCACCGGGTTTCTTATGAGAGCAAGCAGATGAAAAAGGTGATGAACGAGAGAGAGAGGAGAGAAAGAAGAGGAGAGAGAGAGAGAGAGAGAGAGAGAGAGAGAGAGAGAGAGAGAGAGAGAGAGCAAGGCCCCGAATAAATAGTGAAGAACTCTAAACGTGCCAGTAGGAGATCAGTCGCAGTGACAGATAAACAAATACACCAAAATAACCTTTCTCACTGGTTGGAAGCGGTGTGAGTATTCAAAGCAGAGGAGAATGAGTGCGTAATATCTGCAAAATACGGAAGGAACTGTTGTTGAACGACGGACCGTCAGCGCGCAGATTGTCGGGGCGCCAACCCGAAAGAACAGAAGAACCGGCCAACAGCTGGTCTTGGTCACTTAAAGTAGGATCGCAAGATGTCAGTGTTTGTATACTATACATTATAATACCACAATTAATATCAAAGATATCACAGACTGTCCGGAGGCGATGTTCTAACAACTTTGGAAAGACGCCCCGAAGCAATACGCATGTAATGCAAAAGCCCAAAATGCCACAGGGTTTCTGCGTTGTGTGGACGAAATGAGCGTGGGTGGTGCAGATTGAAAATAGAAAAAAATCCCAGCTGGCAGCAGAACCTCCTTGCTTGGATACTCCCGGCTCCTGGTCCACGGAGCTCGAGATCGTTTTGGTGCTTTATCTTCGGACAAGGGAGGTTGACGACACCTTTTATAGGACAAGAATTTTTCAGGCTCTTAAATTCGCAGCTCAAGCTTACCCCAGATTTTTAGAATTTGAGAGACAGTGCCCCCCACGAAACAGCTTAAAATAACAAGTGTATTTCTATCAAATACAAGCTGGCTAGTGGCTCCGAACCAGTGTGATCTGAAGATCACGGGAGCATATTTCAGGGCTGTCTAGAACGTGGTGAATGATATCCCGCTATCCTCGATTCGGTGGAATGTTCAAGCTAGCTTCTCATGAGCTCTGTAAATTTGAACATTGAAAAAGAATTGAGTAAGCTTCACTGGGAAGAAAAATTCTTCTACCCCATTAGAAGCGGTAAAACCAATTATTCTATTACATTAGCTAAAAAGCATAGTTAGCCCAACAGAAATCAAGGAATATTTTCTGCCAGAACCCCTTACATCACCGTGCTCATTGTCGGCTTCCCGTTACTCCTCTTAGACAATTATCGGGCTTGACGCGAGCAAAATGACAACTTTTCGGACCGAATTTCTCGCGTGAGATGTTGTGTGCGCCCTTGTCCATACATGAGAACAGGTTCAGGCCCTGCACCCGATAGGCTTGGAGCGTATTGGGCTTATTCAAGCTTTCCCGGGCGGCCAAAATGTGCCGGGAACACAAAAATTTGCGCAGCTAAATACCATAACACTGTCCAGATTCAAATGCTATCTTCCCGAACAAACTCCACGCTGAAGCCTCTGCTATCTTTTCCTTTTTTTACCCGAAGATAGAGCTGTGTAACCAGAAATCCATGTCAAAAGTTGAACTCAGATCAACTCAAGCACTCACACCTCGTTCTCATACCAATGTTTTTGACTTAACGCGGCATGCCTGTCGACGTCAGGACCGCTGCACAGTATTAAGCAAACGAACCGCATTCAAGCAAATAAACTTCTTCAATCTATCACTTGCAATTGCAATCATCCCGTATACTTAGTGCAACTTTCTCAAAACTAGCCCAAGATCTCCCTTCGTGTGATTAGGAGAAATGGTTTGGTCTGGTCATAAATCCAACACATCATTTGGATCAGAAACCCAATAAGCGACGTATTTCGGCCAACCAGCCCCCCGATCGCCAAGCATCTCCTGCATGCATAGCTTGCATAGCAAGTTCCATAGTGGCAATTTTGAGATCCAAACAACATATTACAGCTCGGTTTTCTTCGCTCTATACACGTGTACATAGGATCCTAGGACGGGTAATAACATATTCGACTGAATTCGAATTCAAGAGTATCCGAGCAGCCGAGCGCGACCTGAGGCTTCTAGAATTTCAACAGGCGCAACTCGATGAATACTACAGCATCGACCAAAGTTTTATCCACTTCCGAACTTCTCGAGCAAATTCTCTGTCACGTAGACCCTCTCGAGCTTCTCACTGTCGCAAGGGCCGTTTGTAAATTTTGGAAAGGATTACTCGAAACATCTCCGCTGCTGAAATGGATGACCTGGACCTATGATAGCCATGAACCGCCAAAAAGCATTCTCAAACAACGACCATCACCAAGCCACTATCACAATTCGTTCGAGAGATCGCCATTCCTAGAATTTGTTATGAAAAGATTCTACAAAGAACTGTTAGACCTAAAACCTGAAAACCGCAACGAAGTCGGATTGCAAAAGGTGTACGAAAACGCAACAAGATGGATCAACCGCTTCGGTACCACACTTAAAGTATGCCGTCCGATACCTAAATCTATGGGCGTGAAATTTCATTTCGAAAGATATTCCGCACTACTTCAGTCGGAGTACACACCGAGAGAGTACTCCCGGTGGGCACAGAGCATGGAATCGAAATCGTGGGAGAAGAACGTGGAACGGAAGGGTTGCGATTTTGCTGGGTTTTTACGATTGGCGTTTGTGCACGCCTTTTCGAACAAAGGAATAAGGCTCGCTGAAGATGTTTGGAAATTTGTCAAGAGGGACAGATTCTTTGCGAGCGGGATGGGTGTACCCTGGGAAGCACAAATGTGTGATAGGTGGCTGGATATTCTTATTTGGGAGGAGAAGGAAGAAAGTCCAGACTTGCTACGAGGAGGGATGATGATAACGATATTCCGAATAGATTGTCGCGGCTTTGATCTGCCTCGGCTGCTAGAATAAACTTACAAGCAGCCTCGATCCGTTGGCCAAAGGATTTTCACCCAACTTTCAAGTTCATGCAAGTATGAGTAATTTTCAGAAGTCTCAGGAAAGAGTACTTGATTTCCGTAGCTAACTAGTTAAGTAGTTCAATGGATATACGTCAATATATATTACAGTATTTAAATATCTGAAGCTGAGTGAGTTCTTACACGTAAGGTCCTTGATCACCACATTCTTTCACGAATTTAGCCTCAAAACGTAAATGCGAACTTATATCCACCCAGATTTCTTGGTTAGCAGCGGGTTACCTTGCATGCAGGAAATTTCCTCTGCATAAGCGATCGGTTCCGGGATATTTCCAGATACGAGCCTCCTCGTTCCTTAATAAAACGGCGTCTAACCAAACAAGGCATCCTCTTCTCAAGCCTCGACCCAAAATACCACACACACTCACTCACTCATTCAAAAATACGCATACATTTTACACTGACTAGCAACCCCAGCCATGCGAATTAAATAACCTGTACTTCATGTTAATGATTATTAATTGATTAATACTACCTATTTCCATGTAAAGAGCACCGTGATTTGCTCACCGCCCACAGATCTGCTGGTACCAGCTGAGTGCCGGCACGTAAAACAAATGAAGTAATACAATACATGGTGTGTGTAGGACATGTCGAATCGAAATATGGCTGAAGAGAACACCAAATGTATATCCAGGCCGACAAATAAAGAAACCTAATGACAGGATCCCCAAGAAAGGATTGTCTGCGTGCTCTCTTCAACTCAATTAACCATCGTACAAGCCATCTATCTAAAATAAAAATCGATCCTCTGACGCTGCGAAGATATGACGCGGTTGAAAGATTACGCAGAGACAGTTTGGGTGACCGTCGTCGTTCCCGAGGTGACATAAATATATGTTCCGGTAACAGTTGTTGCCGCTACGTTCAAATTTATAATAACGTCCGTAACAGTTCCGGTAGCCTGCGCAGTGACGGTTGTGGTAGGATCGAGCAAGATAACTTGTGAAGTGACCGCTGCCACAATACAGCTACAAGCACTGGCGAAAGCTGGGCCATCTGTACAGACTCCGCTGGCGTAAGATGGTAGAGCTCGTGCTTGGCGTTTGACTTTCTCCATCCCGCCGTCTCTGACCATCAACTTCGCTCCCCCTACAGAAGTCGTGACGGTAGAAGTAATAGTAACGGCCGCCACGGTTGTCGTCATGGTTGGACCAGGTAGGAAGGAGGTTTCGGTGGAGGTAGATTCCGCAGTAGCAGTTGAGGTGATGAAGGTGGTTTCGGTGACCGTAGGGGTCGGATTGTACGAAGTCGTATATACAAACGATCTACAATCGTCGACTACACTTTGTGAGGGGAAAAACCCGGGTCCCTGTAACAAAGACCAGCAGGCATCTTTGAGACAATTACATTCGCACGCCGACTGTGCAATTGAGAGAGGTGCTGTCGATAATAGAAGAGCGAGCGTTCGGACAGCGAAACGTAACATTTTGGCGGTGTTTTCTTTCTATATTGGGACCCTCAAGCTATCCACAGAAATGTATAGTAGCACGAGAAGGAATGGGAAGGGTCAATACTAAGAGATGGCACCCTCTACGAATATATATGTGGACCACTATGATGCTCCGTTGATGCCCGTATATCATTCCCAATGTGTATACGCGCAGTTCCCGCCCAAAAGACGTGTTCAGATGTGAAATATATTGCGTGGCTTACGCAGTATAACGGATTTATTATAAGAATTCTAGCCATTCGATTTTTTCTGATTTGCACTAAGCGTCTACTCTCATTGCCTTGAAGCAAAGGCAGTCGATACACGGGACGACCTGTCGCATGTGAGAACTCAAATTGTCGATAGCAAGAATCGGGCATCCGTCTGCTGTCGGCGAGGTTGTTGAGGCTGAACCCTGTTGAGCATTAAAAGGAAATCCAATCTAATCCCACTAACACGTTAATATGAGCCACTATAAATAAGATTTTGTTCATCCTCCGCCCTCTAGGTCCAGCGGACGTGAGGGGAAAGCCAACAGAGGCAGTTCGAATAATCAATCCTGCACGGGTATCAAAAAACGTTAGGAAACATCAGCGCTCGAGCGGACGAGCGTTTCTCCTATCCAGGTTATATCCAAAAATCCTGAGGCGGGGTTCCTGGAAGATGGATGCATCCCTCCGCCGAAAATTTGGTTCCTAGACTTATAATATTCAAATGTAGTAAATATTTCCGAGGTCTCGACACAACTTTTAGTCCTCGAAGCGAAGGAATAGTAGCATACTACCCAATTTCACATTCCTAGCTTGTATTCTGGATTCTCCCCTGATATTTGTGCAGCGTATCGGGTTAATCCAGGATCAAACCCCGTGATATATCGGGAGCGTCCACGACGAGCCGGAGTACGCAAAAGTCGTGGCAACCGGGACCCCAAAAGAGATTTAGAATGGATCGAGAAAGCCACACACAGACGCCTTCAAGCTTGTAAAAGGCAAAAATTCAAGCCAAAATGTTATCGCTTTATCATGACGCAGAAACTTATGGCCTTTTCGGCACGGCCTTTCGACTCGATCGACGTAATCCATAAAATATACCGTCGTCTAGAATAAAGCCTTGTTCGGGAGTCGATAGTTTCAACTCTTGTGAGAAAAATCGTCAATTCCCTAGTCATGTTCTTTGACAAAAGAAAGGTAAACTCCTGGTTTCACGGATATGAAGAAGCATTTGTATGGTGTAGATTGTCGCCTACAGACAGAATTTGCGTTGATGTTGCAGGTTATTAAATCGAGAGGCTGGCGACCTAATGCAGCACGTACCATCATTGAGATCAGGGCCAAGCTTAGGAAATACTCGATAATAAAAGGTGTAATAGTAAGTGGGGAATCAGTCTCCACGGAATGGAAGGTAAAATTAACCATATATGTTATCAGAAGCCGTTTCGGATTTTCGATAATCTGGACTCGACGTCTCGAAGTGCTCGAGGTTAGTCCATTGATAGCGTACCGGAATAGTCAATCAGTCGTTAGTTTAGATGTCCCTAAACCTTGTTTCAATGAGTACCTAACCTCAACGACAATTCATCTTTTGTTTTCAGTCCTTTACCTTGTTCGAATTTGATTTCCAGCGCATGAATGCACTTCAATCCCTTTGCTACCGCTTAGCAACTGCCTCTCAATCTGTAGACACCCAGCATGTTAAAACGCTTTCGTCAAGTAAGTCTAATTAATTCTTGTTCCTCGTCTTTATCGCCATTATTCTTCAAATTTAATACTAGTAAGTGTGTTAATGTTAGGATTGTCAACACGGCTTAGAATTCATAGTAAACAGTGGGGTCGTACTCTAACAACTGTAAGTCAATTGGTCTTCCGAAAATTCCTGAAAAGTAATTGGGCTAAACTCAATAGTTGGTCGTTTAAATATCATCTACGAGATCACATATTAACTAAAATATTGTGAATTAGTAGGACCCTGAGTGCGATCGGTCGCCCGTGGCTCCCTCTAACTAGAATTCTGTTGCGGTCGAGAGTGAGTTTTATATTCTTACATGTTCAACGCTTATCTGCGAAGAGTGCCTTTAGCTCGTGTAATTTTTCGCTAGCGACAGTTCGTTTTGTGGATTATCTCAAGAATTTGCTTTGGATATCCCTCGAACGTCGGCGTCAAATCGAACGATTGCAATATGCCTCGATCCCATAGGGTATCACGTTAATATATAATACGTCGACAGGTATGAGCAGAGTGAAAACTTTCATTTTCATTTTGACTGACTTTTAAATGACATTTGACCCAATCGCCTACCCTCTATAAATATGACACTCCATCCATGATCAACGCCGATGCCTTTCGCGACTGCGGCTTCTATGTCGCCGTCTATCTCGATCTCGATCCTCATAATCTGATGAACGATACTTCCGATCATAATCTCTGTCGCCATCCTTTTCCTTATGTCTGTCTCGATCTCTTCTATCACGTGAGCGGTCTCGATGAGAATTGCGATCCCGTTCCCTGTTCCTGTCGCGTCTGTCACGGTCTCTATCGTCGTCGCGATAACTTTCGCGATCTCTTTTTGACCGCGAACCTTCTTTATCACTGCGGTGGTCTCTGTCACGTTCCTTCCTGTTGGTTCGATCGTCATCGTCTCGTCGTCTCCAGTCTTTCTCTACATCCTCTTTTTCTTTGCCTCCATCTTCTTCCACTCTTTTTCCATCTTTGTCTACCAGTGTTATAGGCAAATATGTTTTATCGACTCTTTGTCGTGACTTTTTATCGCCTTTGCCCCAAGCCCCGATCTCCTCAGCGCCCATCCCCTTTGCTCCAATGCCTAAAAACGCAGGACGCTTCTCAACCAAACGAGGTTTGCTTGCCGCGCTCCCGCTTCTTCCTATGGCCTGTCCCTCTTTCCATCCCATACCTCTCAGCAATGCGGCTCCGAATTCCTCCACAGGAACAGCAGCATATTCTTCCAAAGTAGATGCATCAGGTCGCGATGCGACATCAGCCCGATACGCGTCATCTTCGTTCTGCACAACTCCCCTGCTACCAGGCATATTCAAAGACGCAGCCGGAATCGTCAGCGTGCTAGCTTTCGCTTTGTCTCCTGATAGTAAAGCTTCCATTGCAAGCTGGTCCTCGGTTTTCTCGGTTTTCTCGCCTTGCGCATCGGCCTGAGTGCCACCATTACCGGCGTCCGGCATAAAAACATCCCCTTCTGCGATGGACATACCAGCTGTTGACCTTTCCACGAACTGGAGGCCAACTTTCATCGGCTCGTCTCCAATTATGTCTCGTGTATCAACGGGTGCGCCATCTCTTTGGGCTACCGCCTCAGGAGGCAAATAGATCCCCTTCTTTTTCCGGCTTTCAGCTTTCCAATCTTTATTCTTCAGCGCAGGTATGACCAGTGTCTTCGACTCCTTTTCGCCACCCGCTGTGATAGCACCCCGGCTGCCAAAGCCTGTGACTAGCTGGACCTTATCTCGGTGGTCATCAGCGTCGTGATCATCTTCATCATCGGAAAGAGCCGGCCCTCGCTTGTTACCGGGTTTGGAGAAGGCTGAGAGACCAGTTGCAGGTTTCCTTGGTACAGATGTCGATCCGCCAGCGGATTTCTTCGGACCCAGTGAGATGGAAAACCCAGACGATGATCCAGCTGGGGTTTTGGATTTGTCCATCGCCGTTGAGTGAGTATCGGCGGAATATAAAGGAGAGATGTTTCGATGGTCTAGCGTGCGAAATTCGTGACTCGTTTCGATAGCCAGTGGATCCTCGATCACGTACTGGACCTCGGCCGGGATGCTTGTATATCGAGTCTGCCCAAGTTCAGATCATGGTGGTGAGAGATGCGCCTACTTTGCCAACACGGTACCGTCCTAAGAGATCAGGGTGGCGGTTGATGAGTGGCCAAGTTCGATCGATTTCGAATGATGGTTGATGGGAGAAGATGTCGAACCTGGAACCTGACGTGTGTTGCCAGCTTGGTGTTTGTTAGAGCGATGTTTGTCACAGCAAAAAAAAAGCTTGGCGTATAAAAATCAAGGAAGATGAGGAAACAAGGCGCGGACGACATAACCTGCAAGCAAGACCCTGCATCGGAACTTACTGGCCGGTACTTATGTACACGAAGACACTTTTTAATTTATCAAACTAATCAGATGATCTAGGAAGTCATAGACAGAAATAGAACGTAATTTTCTGCTCGGTTGGCGAATCGAAGGCGTTTATTATATTGAATTCAGCACCTAGGTGGCCGATGTCGTCATTTGATCGAGCGACTTGCGGCTTTAGCGGCTCATGTTATTCAACTTGACTAACAGAACCAAGAACGCGCTTTGAACCATGGTTAGCTCAGATGGATTGACTGATAAAATTAAATGTCTAACAATCCAGGGTATAAATCTGAAGCAAAAAACAGGTTCTCGGAAGAAATTTTGAATCAGATTCAGGGTCCACAGCGGGACAGTGATGTCATGCCGCGCACAGCTAGTCAGAACAATATCTCCCAAATAGAATTGATTTTCGAGTATTGCTTTCCGTTTCGGTGTTTTGTGTGCTCAAAACTTGAAGGATGTGGAGAAGACCAGCATCTTATTTGTCAGAACCTGGCAGATATTTCTTATAATGTGCGACTGCGCACTTTTCTCAATTCTTAGTTTTGATAGGTTGACCACAGTGACCTAGGTTGTTTCTTGTTTCTGGTGATGCATGGAAGGCACATATTCTCCCGCTAGTGCATAAAATTTCCAAGAATTCTAAGTTCAAACATGACATGTATGACGAAACGGACCTTCATTCCACATGGTCTCGCTATCTGTCAATTTAGCTTAGTCCACGATCTAACTTTCAAACCATTAATGGAAATGCGAGATTCCCGCTCACAACAGAACAACAAATCACTGTACGATAGCAAAAGCTTGGAATCACGAGTTTATTTCTAAGCAAATGAAAGGGAACAATGAAGTCAGGCTATAAGTTTGAACCGCAGGATAATGTAGCCAGTCATAAATACATTTCAATTGGGAGAAAGAAGAGACTTTGTGACTCTGTTTCGAACTTAGGATTCCACGATGCTGATTTGTTAGGGACCACAGGGGCTAGACCTCACAACGCAATTCAAACAGATGCTAGATACTGTAAACTTGGCAAGTAGCCCTTTTAACCTGTCTCATGAGAAGGTTTCAAGCATGGAAATGCATAAATGCCTGTATGCAACCTATTTCCAAGGAAAACCAGGTTTGAGAGCTATCATTCACAAGAATTATATGAACTACTTGTCAGCCGCTTTTCAAACTTCAACTCCACCAACGATCTCTTTCTTTTTAATGCATAAACCAGCTTTTCTCTAGCTGCGCCTCAATGTCAAGTTATTTTAAAAAGAATGGTAGGTACACTGACAGTTCTTGATGAAATTCATCTGCAAAAGCAGGATTTCATACGATCTTTTGTGTTGCATTCTGTATTTCCAACACACCTTTCGCCTGGTCCCGACTTTCATCAGCCTCTAATAAAATTCTCCTAGTCATTCCTTCTTGCTTGCTTCTTGCACTGCGGATAAATGGTCGATCATGTGCGTAATTGGTGCACGCTCAACAGGGTATTTGACTGGTCCTAAGAGGCCATGCAGACTCTGCAGGGTCTTTCAACAAGCCAGTCCTTTTTCGTACACAGACCATCCAATGAGCCACGGTGGGAATAAAGTTGCAGAATGATCGTCGCTGGCTGATTGGGAGTTTCCCTTCTTGCTCAAGAAGCAATGGGGAGATCCGGAGCTTCGTGCATCTGATAATCCAGGAAGGTAAGATACAAATTCTAAGTCCCGTCCCACCCCAGCGTGCATCTAAAAGTAGGCCCTCGGAGCCCTGGCAGCATTTCACATCCTATCCGTTCTAGTCACTCTGCAGCTGCAGAAGCTTCTAGTCTGGCTCGTAAGCACGCCGTTGATTCCAACCTATTGGGTGGTATTACAGATTTAGAGCCAAATAGGATAACAGTATCCCCCATATCCGTTGAAGCTGAGGCGTTGCAATCAAATACTACACACCAGAGGGTGCGCTTTCACAAACGGTTTCCCTCGAAGAGACTATTAAGGATACCACCCAGGCTCTCTAAAATGCAGACTGTTTGAGAGACGCTGGAAGGAAGACAGGTTCAGGCCTCGCAGATTTGGTATAGTTGTGAGAACGAGAAGGACCAGAGGGAAAAGGCAACTAAACCGGGTTTAGATGCAACTAGCGCGCTCTCTCCAGCTTCGAACTGAAAAAATAAAAAAATAATAATTGAACGCCGGAGCATTCCGTTAATCAGCAGCTTACAAGAGTCGTATCTCTTTATCGTTTCGGTTTGGTAGACCTTTTTTAGAGTACTGAATTGCCCTCGGTCGATTCGGTTAGTGGAGAACTTCAGAGTTCAATAATCTTTTTTCCCCAGTCAAAAAGACAGTTGGCCGCCCCAGCCTCCAGGAGATCAGAAATTGGCATCTGATTTTGTCTACTTCTCCTTCTTAATGTTCCCCGCCAACGATCACGACATTTCTGAGTCCTAGTTTAATCGAAGCATTTGCTGTGTTCAGATAGGAAAGAAACCCCGCAGCTAGCTGCATCCAGATACCACCAGATGCCACGTAGAAACAGCTCGATCCCTTGCGCCTTGAGAATGCCTACCGAGAGGAGTGAAAATAATCGAAATTCCCCCAGAAAACATCAGTTAGTATTAATCGAATCTCTCCCATCCTCGAAAAGGATCTTTTTCTGAACGAAAGGCCTGCGTTGAGCGACGATTGGGGTTGCAAAAGTTGACTGCAGAG
This sequence comes from Dactylellina drechsleri, assembly GCA_036971345.1. Lineage (NCBI taxonomy): Eukaryota > Fungi > Ascomycota > Orbiliomycetes > Orbiliales > Orbiliaceae > Dactylellina > Dactylellina drechsleri. The sequence continues at coordinate 139,337 of JAJTUB010000012.1, forward strand.
ATCGACCTTCTTTTTTCTCTGGTGAGCCTCCAAATTGCGAATGAGTCGGTTCTCACACCGCCATATGATTTGGGAAACCCGGATAGCGAATTGGATTCATGGAGAACGTTTAGAATATCTAATTGGAAAACTAGATGTGAGGAGATGCGAGAGATTCGAGCTCCAATGGAAACCCAGGACTCAGATTTCGAAGACACGTATGTTGTGGCGGAACTCGGTGTGCAGTAGAAAAGAGTCGCATGAACGCTCGAACAATTTGCCCCGACTAAAATGAATGGATCCTGCGACAAGAGTGCTCCAACTTCCAGGTCTAGATTATCTACGGCCCTTTCCCTCCTTCTGGCCTTCGACACGGATACGCGTGTGGCAAAACTTTGCCAAATCTGATCCGACGGAGACCAATCTGCAAGTCCATTGCTGAGATACTCTGAAAAAGATACTCGAAAAGTCTGAGCTGACGAATGGCCATGGGACCCATTTGAATCCACCCATGCAAACCGTTCGCATTGGAATGTCCCTTGGATTTCCGGCCCTTTCTGTCAAAATCATTGGTTCACCATATTCTGCTAAAACCATAAGGCATACCAATTTTTTCTCCAAGAGTAAAAATCTTAAAGAAGCAAGAAGAAAGACATAGAGAAATAGACGGACTAGCCAGAGCTATTCGGTGGTTGTCACTGTGGTAGGCTTTTGGATTCGAAGAAAGAGTTCCAGAGTCGCAAAAATAAGGATCACTCCCTGCGAAACGAGCTCGATGTCTTCAACCTAGATGGGAATCTAGAAGCCAGAAAAGGGGAAAGTGAATTACCATCCAAGCTTGGTGGCGAAATTTCTATCGCCCAGGAAAAAAAGAAGAGTGGAATTCCAAACGCTACTTTTAGCACGCCCCTAGCCGAAATGAACAATTCGATTTGGCAATATATCGAAAAATTAAAAACCCAGGCCGGAACAAAAACATGAAAATAAGAAATTCCCAACCACGAAGGAAATGCCATTTCTAAATTAGTACGCCGGTGCAACAGACGTACAGGTACACCCCAACCTCGACGAACAAAAACAAAACAAAACAAAAAAAACACCCAGCGAACTCGAAACGAGAAGGTCGCGTTATTCTGATAATGGACGATGTTATACACAAACTTATGCAGGGAGGAAGCCCAAGACGAATGGTTTGAAAAGAAAACCAAAAAAAGGAGGGGCGCGGGTAAATAATCCCTTCAAGGCCACGCGGGGTGTAACTAAACCTCGAATAAGTATTAATGTGAGAATTATTTCACGGACCGAACGTCGGTAGGATAGGCTTCATTTCGCAAGTAATAATGGCGTTCAATAATCTCCGAGCTTTGGCAGTACTTTGGGCCCTAGTGTCCGCCAAAGTGTTGGCTCAGAGCAGGCACCGGGGGGGAAGAGTGCTTAATTCCTATATACATAACGAGCCTTTAAATAGTCGAATTTCGAAAACAAAGCATAGTAGAAGCTATTAAGAGAGCCAAACGCCGTTGCGAAAACCCCTGCGGAAAACGGAGGACCATTCGATGTCTCTCGATAGTCATAGAAGAGGTGGGAAAGGGCCAGGTAACGTTGTAAGAAGTGTTCAAGAAAAAGAAATTGGCATGCAATTTCCCTTCTCGCGCAAGATGGGATTCTTGAGATTGCGGTGTGGCAGGGTTCTGGCTGCCATCCATGTCCTGCAGGCCCCCAAAGGGAAACTTATCTTAAGAGAATGAAGCGCAGAGCAAAGCCCGATTCGACTTGGGCATGCCTGTGCAGCCCTCGAGTTTCTTTAGCGTACTGGTTTCTTTAAAAGAACCCACAATGCCCTTTTCCTTTTTCCCGTTATTAATATTTTCGATATTCATCGAATTATTGCTAGGACCCAAAATCTTCGAGCACACATGATACTCTGGGAAATTTTTCCAGAAAGAAAAAAATTAAAAAAAAATAAAAATAAAAACGAGAGACCTGATGGACGATGAAGGTAGATGTGTTTCCTCAGGTGAGAGCATGATGATTCCCAGAACTAGTAAGTGCCCTTTTTTCAGCAGAAATAATATTCTTGGTTTCGTCGGTTTCAAAGATACCGTCTTCATGATAGATGCATTATTGCTCTAAGAAGACAAGCGGTGGTTTACTGATGCTTGGATAAACATGACTTTGTGTTGTCGATGGTCAATATCCCTCTCCTTCCACGCCAATATTTATATAGATATCTCTCAACTTTATATTTTCACAATGACAAAAGCCATTGACTAACATGATTTTGGTCCTTTCCTCTGGATAGTCACGATTGATCCGTCCCCTCCCCACTTCTCCGAGGTGACTGGTCCCGCATCTTCTGCTCCACTAACGAGGCGAGCTGGCCGCGTGGAGACGAGGACGTGGAGCCGTGCCCCGGGTATCCAGCCCCGCTGGTCCCACTCCCACTCAAGTCTCTCGTTGGTCGTTGAGTAAAGTAACTTGACGAGCCTCGCTGGGACGGACTGGGATTTCGCAAGGGTGGTAGAGCCCGGAGGTTATGACCGTGAATTTGGCGGCCGTCGCCGTCTGAAGGGGTCAGCGATGGCACTGATGAGCTGGCGCTACTGCTCATCGAATTCTGCGTGGACAGTGTATCCCCCGATTGCAGTGCGGGACGTTGTTGTTGATGTTGATATGACGTACCCGATATGCTCCCTGACCTTCTCGGATGTTGGGAAGGCGAGTCTCCAGGTGACGGCTGTCCCCTCGAAAACGACAATACTTGCTGGATATGCGGCTGGGCATTGATTTTTGGTAGTTGCATCAGACCTTGGTCGTACCCTTCAGGATGCCCTCCCGGCCCCGCTCCCGGCCCCGCGCTTCCTCCCCTTGCTCCTGCTTCCCCGTGGGGTGGTCGAGATTGGTCGTAATACTGCATATGCGTCGAACGGCCAGGACTATCGCGGAATGAAAGCGTTACGGCTTCACGTTCATAAGAATTCGGCCCTGCTCCCGGTGGATACTGCCTCATAACATGACCGCTGCCTGTCGAGGACTCCGAGAAGTTGATAGGGCTCACCATCTGGGAGGCCGGGGTAGACGGTTGCGTGAACGGCGAGTGATAGGATTCTCTTCGACCATGTTGAGCATAATGCCCAGCAGCAATACTTGCCGGCTGGGGATAACTAGGGCTTTCTCCTGGATGTTGTTGCTGGTGTGATCGAGACGACGAACTTGTATGAGAGGCCGGTCCAACTCCACCAACTGATACTCCGGATATACTAGAGCCAGGTAAGGAACTATGCGCTGAACCTTGGGATGGAATGCTTTCTAACTTGGGTCGTTTGCGAGGTACATCAGGAGTTGGCGTGAATGACGCTTCTAGAACAAGCCTTGCGTAAGGTTAAATTGAAACGAAAACCTCAGACAATGTGAAACCAGGAACATTCTTTGCTGGTAATATTTACCTCCAGCCTCCTTTGCGGCTTCTTTTGTTTTGAACTCCAGTAAGTACTGAGCGTACTCTTTATAGTTGTCTGTTTTCTTATATGCTGACAATTCTTGGTTGTATCGTTCCTTCATCGTCGTTGCTTGGTATTCATACTCTTCCTTCTGATCTGGTTCGAGAACTTTCCATTTCTCACCCACCAATCGCGCGATATCCGTGAAGGAGAGATTTTGCCCCTTGAGCTCTTCGCGAACACCTTCAAGCGTTCATATAACCGGTTAGTCGATCCCGAACGGGAAGAAGAACCACAAACATTTTCGGGGCACTCACTATTGGCAAACATCACATAGGCAGAGGGCGGCTTTTCAGGCGCATTTTCGTCGGGCTATGGAATTGGTTAATATTCACGGTCTCGCGGAAGCCTAGATAATAGCTACCCTTATATAAGGGGGTTCTTACTCGAGGATGCCGGCGGTATTTGCGTTTGGTTTGAACAACGCCCTTATAGTCAGGCCGATAGCCTCGAGGAGATGACTTATCATCAGGCTCGTCACCAGTATCCTCTATGTAAGGCTGTTGGTATAGCCACGGAATCGGATCGTTTTCTGGTATCCCTCTTTCCCGTGCTATCGCCCTTTGGAGGATCTTTTGGGCCAAAAGATATTGCTCGTATTAGAAACGCCCCATCAAAGACAAGCTGACGAGTTCTTAAACGTTTTGTCATCATTGTCTCAGACACCAAGGTTGGCATCTTTGACACAGCCAGCAGTACTGCAGGCTTAATAAACCAGCGTAATGAAATATTCAAAAACCATTAGGGGAACACGGAAACTCACCCGACGATGACCTAGCTTAAATCCCATATACGCTCTAGATGGCCAATGGATTCGTTAGGCAACTTCTGAACCAAAATAACGACGCGATCGAGCAATAGGATAAGTTGACAAACAATTGACCAAGTCAGCATTGGATTAAAGGCAGAGGCACACTTACAAATCTGATTCTTGGATGTCCAGGACTGTGTCCCACCGGTCGAAGCCCTCATCGAGAAGACGTCCCATATAATGGGACAACCCGAGTCTATCGAGGGCGTCCCTGAGATCCGACATGCAAAATGATTTTGCCCGACCAGGTGGCGAGCAGTTAAAGGAAAACAAAAGTATATATCAGGGGAAATGTTTCGGTGGGTTCGCCAACCGTGGACAAATTTATACACAAGGAGGAGCTAGCAATATTTGTGTGTTCCCACTTCAATTCTAATTTGTTCGGCTGTACAAGAGTTGCGCCTTCCCAAAAGTTATGAAGGAAAGAATATTCGCTGGCTAGCTCCGTTCCCCAGAAGAAGCTTTGACCGACCAGTCGGTACCCCGGAAGCTGGATGGGAGGTAGGAGAGAAAGCAATCGTTAGTTTTCGTCGAAGCCAAGGGCTTAAACTCCTGCTGTGCTGTGAAAGTTCTGATAATCGATAACATTACAGCCAAGGGTTTCAAGTCGGGATGGTCAATGTGGGTGAAAAATGCAGATGAGAAATTTCGACAGACAAGAAAGCGCCCCCTCCTACGCACAAACGGAATGGACCAACCAGGTGCAGAGGGCTAAATGCAAGAAGATCAGACGTCGCAAAATCTCATTCGAGAGAACATTTAAAGGCCGTTGATAACGAACACCAAGCTCATGAACCCATAACCAAGCTAATAGGTGTCAACAAGCCTGAGAATTGCGGGGAAGAGCTGATCCACTTATGTGCGTCGCGACCTTGAGTATTTGTCTCGACTGTTCCTCACTTGAGACCTTCTTCGTTCCTTCCTCCCTTCAACCACCTGCAACTTGCTTTCCTTCTGGCGACCTAATGCTGGTGGCCAAATCTAGGTGTCGTACCGCTCCGCTGTTGATAAAACCTCCTCCTTGAATTAAGACCACCTCAATATAATCCCTCCTGGCGGGGATTGAAAAGCAAAGCGAGATTAACCTTGAAACCAAATAAGCGCGTCGGGACGCAGAGAAGCCTTATTCGGATGCTTGTATTTTGGATAGATCGGAATGTTCGCCACGGAGATACGTTTCATCAAATAGGTGTGTGCGTGTGTCGTCTCAACTTCTGTCCACCCCCTCTCTTTTCATCTGCTTCTGCTTGACTCTTTTTGTTTAAAAAAATTAATAAAAAAAATTAAAAAAAATTAAAAATTAAACTTAAAAGGAAGAAGAAAAGACCTGAAAAAAAAAATTTTTAAATTTATTATATAATTTTTTTTTTTTTTTTTTTTTTTTTTAAAAAAAAAATAAAATTTCCTCACTTCGAATCTTCCGCCTCTGTGTCCGTGTCGCCACTGGTAGTACCTACCGGAACGTTAAGAAACCAGCTGTCGTTGGGTCAATTATGCGAGACCTTTCCTTGAGGCCCTTCTAGTTAGCCCTTATTGCCACCAGCGCCAGATGTGCTTTCTCTAGAGCTCTAGGGCAGGGTAGAATGATGCTCTTCTTCCTCAGAAATCCTGCGACCTCGACAATTTCGTCTATCTCATGCTAGTTGCGCCAGACCCCAACGAAAAACAAAAGAAGCCCGAGGGTTTTCAGGTGAGATTTTTCCTCCAAATTTATCTGTTTCTTCCTAGTCAAGCAGCATTTTCTGTGTGCATGGATGGACCTTGGCGAATGAGATTTCAGCTCATCAACAGGAGCAGCAGGCGATCTAATTTTTACTCGGCTCGTGTTCTTTTCCTCTTAAATCAGAAAATTGTTTTTTGAGGATCAAGTAGTTAAAAGTCAGGGTCTGGGCGGCTTGAATCGAGCTAGGTCGTTTTTTTTTTTTTTTTTTGCTGGCTGGCCGCAACCTATCACTTATCTCTTTTGGCTCGCACAGTTTATACTAGAACTGGATATACGAAAAGACACTGAACCACTATTCCCAGTGGCAGCCGCCTCTTTTAATTCCTTGGACCCGCCCACAGAATCACGTCCCAACTTCCAAGGGAAGAAAATTCAATCTTGCTCTATTTGCTCTAGTTCTACGTCTTCACAAGGGCATTCAGCAAAAACCACCCAAGAGGGAATCGCTAACGAATTCAAAATTTTGATTGAGGCTAGTCAGAGTCATAGTCGCACTCGCTGGCCGAAGCGGATTCGCCATGGGTCTTTGGCAGGATGGGGTTTTCTCCAGCCACAGGAATTCGAAATGATATCTCGGTTGCCTGGCTATTTACACGTAGTATAACGAGGATTTCAACATTACCTCGAAGTGATACCATGAGGGATAATATATCGAAAGGGATTGCCTCGAAGGACTTTTGTTTGGCGAAAGGATTTTTTTTATAACAAAAATGGATATTCGTATATCCAATACGCAGATGGCAATGATAGACAACCTCCAGATCGCCGCGCTAACACGATGCCAGAATTCAGATCCAAAGAGAGATCTACAAGTAAGGGGACGTGAAGACGGACCCCGGACCAGAGGAAACGGCAAGAAAACCGACCAATGTTTTTTGGCGATGTTTCAACAACGCAGGTCAGATGCATGCATGTCTGGTTCGAATGGAAATTGGTGAGGCAAAGATGGAATTCCCTTCCCAGAAATGTTTTGGCCAACTAAGGTACTTAAGTAATTACGCTTATGTTTCCTTCTGTTTTCTTTCTTTTATTCAAGCCAAAGTCCAAGAAGATTCACATCCAGAAAGATGGAAGCACCAGGTCAGCTATTCTCGCGATCGGGGTTTTGGCAGGTAATCTTCAATTCCCAGCTGGAGCTTTTTTTTTTTTTCGGGATCTGGTTTCTTCCTCGGACTTTGACTTGACTGGTTATCTCAGCTTCAACCAACCCGACAAATAAAAAAACGTGGTTTGTGAAGCATGTCTGTCAATGGGAGTGTCGATCATTTAAACTCTTTTCATGAACTTACAGAACAACTCAGGACTGCCAAGGAACATTCGAATGGTCTGGGAAAGGGTAAGTGGAGCGAAAAGATGGGTACTGAAAGGAATTCCCCTTGTGGTGAAGGGAAAGATATACAGCAATCGGACCAGTACAAGAAAACTTGTAATATCAGATTATTTGTGATTTAGCCCTTTTTTCGCAAGGCATAACTCTTTTTTCACTTTGGACGTTGTCAAACCATGCACAACCGCGGCTTTCGCCCCTGGGCATTATGACGGTGTGCTGTCACCGAGCAGAAATCGCCCGCGTGGTACTCATGCCATGCTGCTGTCCTTAATGTATTAATATATATGAATTATAAGAAATGTTAACAAATGAAATGAAATGAAAATGTTGAGATCTTTGAATCTCCAATGTTAGGCGGAAGAGGAGGGTGTGTGCAGGTGCAAAATGGTGCAATTCTCACGAATATCGATATCGCAGAAAGCGGGTCTGGGACAATCAAGATTGACTCTGCAGGTTCATTCGGCGTAAAATTCCAGGAGGGTAGCCTACTCGAGGATTGGCTTTTCCGAGATGCAGGCAACTCGAGACGATCACAAAGGTATCTAGCGGGTGGATTTCTTGGGATTCCAGCCCTCTTTTCAATATAGGATATACTTCCCACCAGTCAGAGAGCCCGTTTGCCTCAAGACAAGTCTCAAATCTAGAGACCTTCGATCATGAATGCACTAACTTATTGCAGCTTGGACGAGCTGTCGAGCGAAAAAGCAAAAGCTAAAACCCAGCGTTGAACGGTGGCCCGCCAAAGTGGTTAGCATCATATCGGCTGCGTAACTGACAAGCCTAATTCCCCAGGGTCTGTTTACTGCACTAGACGATGCTGAAAACCCATGATTCAGCTCTGCTGGCTTCCTGCTGCACGACGGACAGGGCCTCAGGCAGGTTTGGGTGATTACTGAAATATCATGCGAGGTTCAATAGCAGCGTGCATACTTTTGATGTTCTAGTCGGGTCGATTCCTGCGCTTCTCAGCAGGTTGTCCATAGTGTCCCATCCCCAAAAATGATCAGAAAATTTCAAATTGAGCGGCGCCCAAGAAAGGGAAAAAGAGTTTCTGTCAGTTTCACAATTGTTCTTCTTTTCTTTCCCTTTTCTTTTCTCTTTTTTTTCCTTTTTGTTTTACTGATTTCGTGCTTTGGAGCTTGAGCTTTTTCCCCACCGCGCACTCCCTCCACCTGGCATTTCTAGTGGAGTTCAATCATTAGCACCTCCGAGTTTAGGGATTTTTAGGCTAGATGAACCAGGAGTCAATTTAGCTCCTTTTAGTTCGGAGTTCCAATACGGAAACAACGGATTGGCCCCAGCCTCAATTTCCTGTGCGGCCACCTTGGACTTTCTCTCCTTCATGATATCTCAATATTCCTCCGAGGAGGATCAGCCCAAGCCAAAAGGATAGCACCATCACCACGCCCACCATCCACGACCAAGAGGCCAGGAACAAGATACCCGCCGTTAAAAGCCGCCTGCCAATCTCGCAACTGTTTCCCGTGTTTTGGGGCCCAAACAGAATCCCCCAGCCGCAATCACAAAATATCAGAGGCGGAAATGCCTTCCGAATCAGATGACGCGAATATTGGACAGGCAAGTTAGGCGAACTCCAGCACTCCAGGTCACTCGCTAATCTGTCCACGTTTCAAGACCTATCAAGATCTCGTCAGGTGAGGGCAGATAATTCCCAAACCCTTTGTTTTACTTGTTTATTTTTTCACGCTCATCATTTGGTTCGGTTGTCTTTGTACCTTGTATTCCCGAATTTAAGGAGGTAGTTGTGCTCTGAGGAGAAAAGAAACGCCACACATCTGGCAAGCTTATCCCTCCAGCCTGCTCTTTAAAAATTTGTAGCTCGGATCCGGTTTTGGACGCGTAATACAGTTTGTTTTTGTGAACAAGCCCGCATCCCCTTTTTTTGATATTATTTTCTCTGGAACTCTAACTCCAGTTTAGAGCGGAGCAAACAGCAAGTGAGCTTGAATCCCGGCTTGACAACCTCGATGTTCAACTTTTAGAACTCGAACGAGTCTTACGTGATAGCAACATCCCCCCAGAGCTGTTTTCTCTGGATGATGAGGCTCTAAAGAAGAGATTTGAGGCTGCAAACGCCGACCAGGAAGCGAGGGAAGAAGTGGAGGAAGAAACCGATCAACCAAATGGAGCGGACGGGAAGAAGAATGGCTAGATTGCATTGGCATTTGTTTTTCTCTTTTCCAAAAGTTTGCAGCAAAAGTTATGTAGACGGAGAAAAGTCTAGCGCGCTAAAAGGCCAGTCTTAGTTACTTAAGTCCTAAGTATTCATGTACTCCAGAATTAATGCAAGGTCCATACCGAGCCAAGAGCGAGCCAGAAGTTGCCGTCAAAGCGTTGGTATCGTGCGGGCCGAAGAAACCCCGTGAACGTTTCGAGAGAAGAATCTTCAGTGAAGGACGAGAAGAATGTCGAATAACTTCATCGCGATTCGGTTAGGCCCCTTCCCAGCGCAAACTGCAGGCATCATCTAGCCACTCCCTCATTGGTGGATTTGCATTCCGGGAACCGCGCTTCAAATTAATTGGGAGGCATGAAATTTTGGCGGCTCGCAGCACAACCTCAGCTCAAGCTCCTAAGGGCAGCCCAAGGAGAAAGTGACTCCCTTTGAGGAATGTACGTCGTAAGTGGAAACTCGGCCTTTCTCACAATTGACTTTTACTTTCACATTCCATGAGTTCTGCAGTAAGCAGTCGTATCACAACATTGCGGCATCTACAATGAGAACATTTAAGTTTATCGGAATTGTCCGTCATCGATTCAAGCCTCTTTTTGAGATCTTCATGTGCAAATTTTATCTCTAGCTCCTCGTAAGCGACACTCTTCCGGTAAAGTGTGCATTCCTGTCGTAACACCGAGTCACCTTCAAAATAGTTCGATATCTCCGTCATGCATCAAATTTACTTGCTTGGGGCAAAGTTCCGTTTTTACTTGTTGAATATTTTAAGCTGTGGCTTGAACAGTCGGCGTCCCCGATGCCGTCGGAAGGGCTTGGGACCCTAAAAGTCGTCTTCTATACCTCCAGTAGTTCTTTCTCACTGGATCAAATTTCGACGCGAGCAACTCAAGAGCCTAGTGGTAGAAATAAGTTGATGTATTAGTCACCATCCAAAAATCCACATCACTGTATTTCTCGGCATTACCTTCTCGGCTTTTGCCGCATCCCCTGTTTGATCGTATATCTCCGATAATATGTCGAGTGCGTGGGATGATTTAATCTCATCGGGCGAGAGAATTGGGGAAAACCCTTCACAGAAAGGTTTCAATGTCGCCAATTCGATCTTTCCTTTTCGTAAAACGCTAGAAAATGAAGACGGAATGAGTTATATGATTCACACTGAGACTCTCGGATTCTAGTCACGTACGCCTTCAGATAACTCCACGGACTCGGGTTTTGCGGAGCCTTCAAAATAGCCGCTTTCGCGAATTCGATCTCTCGTTCCAATACTCCCGCAACACTATCCGTACCCGGCTTCCCGAAAACGATAAAGTATCTGTGATTCCAAGCACTATTGTTCCTCACATCTTCTTCCAGCAGCCTCGCAGTCGTTGCTAATTCTTCTTCATCGAACAAGTTGAATCTTTGGACCAACCACTGTCTGTATGTCCACACGTGATAGTTTTTCGAATCCAACTCAAACATCCCCTCTGTTACCACCCTCTCACCCGTCGAATCACCCAGGTGATCAATTATCAACTGTCTGTGATGCCAGATCTGGTAGTTCTTCTCATAACGTTTCGCAATGGACTCGACCCATTCAAGCTCCTCCCTCCAGCTCCAACTCCAGCCAGTGCTTTTATCTTCAAATAAATTTGAACGATCAAGGAACATGAGCGTCTTGAAGCGGTAGCCCCAAACAGTGTAGTGAGCAGCATTCATGCGGATGATATCGGAGGTGAGGTGGATAACTCGCGAGGAATGCTCATTCGCGGCCATGATGGCACGCAAGTAAGACATGGCGAGGGTGTATTCAGGAGCATATGCTATCTGGGCTAGTGGGTTTTCGCCGTCGTCCTGAGGTAGAGGGGTTACGTCTGCCCATCTTGGATCTGTGGAGTAATCGAGTTCCTCCTCTTCAGAATCGTAACTGGCCATTTCGTTCTGTGACACGAACCTATTCCTCGTCGGTAGAAGCCGCGGAAGTTAGGCGTAGATGTAACCAGGTAACCTTTTTCGTAATGTCGAGGATAGATATCCTTCGAGGTAAAGTGGTGAGGAAGAAGACCCCGCAACTGCAATAACTACGTGGTTGGAGGGTTGAGCAATTGAGGAGTGATCGCCAAGTTCCAACCACGCCTGATCGTCAACGTCAAACGCCACAGAGAACGCGCCAGATTGATCTTCTCACAACGCAAGGCAACTCAACGCTAGACCGCTGCGAAGATAACCTCGTCTCGAAATTCGGAGTCAAACCATTCTAAGGAAAGAATGGGCTGGATATACGAATTTTGAACATTCGCTCGTGAAAAATAGCGTTTGTTTGTGGACCCACAATCATGCGATTGAGTGAGTGGAGCCTCCAATAAGTCCTTGTTGAAATGGAAGAGCTGTACCCCTGAAGCATCGGATTAGGGTCCTTTATTGCATTGACAAGGACAGCTAGCCTTTCCCCCAAGCCCCCAGCAGCTGATCAAACTAAGCTTTCTTAGGCCGTCGACCTCCTCGAATATGATAACGCAATACCAAGAAAAACGGATAGAATCTCGGCTATTAGATTGTTGATATCAAGTCTTTGCATTTTGGATGCGGTTTCAAACAAAGGCAATGCCAATAGGCCTCCCTTGTTCGCTTGGATATTATCATTATCCGGCAGACATATATCGAGTTGCACAACATTTCGGTGTGCAGATTTCATTAATATTGAGATGATATATCACATTGCAAGTTCTGTATATGGCGCTGCCTTGATCCATGGATCCACTATATTCGTTATCCGATATTTGCGTCCTTAGATTTTAAGTATCGATTTTGAAACCTGCTATAGCAAAAGTGCAAAACCGGCATGCAGTATTATTTTTTTGCCATCCTCAATCAGCGGAAAATATCAAACAGTAAAAGAGAAGGAAAATATAAAATATAAGATGTTGCATGTTATAAATTCGTAACCTCATACAAATTCATTTAATAGTCCCCTTTTTTACAAGCAGATATTAAGTCTAGTATCATATCATACTCTGGATCATTAATTTGGCTTGAATATTGTAATCACCTAGCTCACTAATTGAGATATTAGAGCGTAATGATTTTAGATATTGTACATTTGCATAAGGGTAGTTACGTAGATTCTGAACAGGAAAAATATTTGGGAACATGCTCCCATACGATGATCCCTATGACAACCTAGGCGCCACAAGGTGAAAGTATATATTTTGAATTAAAATACTGTCAAGAGATTCAGGAACACCAGAGTCAGGATGTGAGCATACTGAGTTAGGATATATATAGCTGCTCTGAGAATTGTACAATTGCGTATGCATATATGCGCCTGGTTCATAACTTCGAATGATTAGTCAATCTTCGTCTAATAGACGTCTAGCGAAACAAGAAGGTGTTATATGCATAACCTTGGAGGAACTTTGTCTCCGGAGATATAACCTTAGATATAGAGATCAATTCAAAGCTAGTCGTTCATGTCGCTGTTTTATTGAATCCTTCATCTGCGGCCTATCCCTGTATCTCGAGATTTCGTAGAAAATTTATCGAAAAGCTGTTACGGCCCAAATTACAGAATTGGTACAACTCTAAAAAGAGTCCTAGCCACCTCAGTCTAGCTAGAGAAAGTGTATCGAGTAACCGAAATCTTTGATAAGGAATACATCGAAATGGAAGCCCCAATTTCTCAAGTCGATTGCATTGTTAAGGAATATACAATTAGCCACCCAGGCGCATGCCACTGTTTCTAATAAAAGTTCTGCCAGATACACCCACACTCTCACAAGTGCTGGGATATTGCAATTGACCCGGCAACTAACAATCCTCTCTCTCGTTTAAATACTGGGCGATAACCCTCTTTTTCATGGTACCGCGCTCAATCTAGATATCTAGGTAGCGATCGTTCATATGGACATAATTTTAAATTAATATTTTTTTATTTTAAATTAATTTTTTTGTTTAATCATTTTAGTTGGTATAGCCTTCCGATTGATGATATTGCAGTAAATGGGGAGAAGTAAAGAAGTAGAGGAGTGAGTGGTGACTTACGGATTGTTAGAGCTAAGCCATGTCGCATCATAATAGTCCTGTTGCTGCAAAATTGGTTGTCTCGTAAACCAGTCTGTCTCCTGCAGGCCTATTTTTCGCCAGACCCGCATGCGTGTTTGCAATGCAATGGCTCTCTCCAGATCTGTGGGAATGACCAGTCAAATTTGCTCACATTTCGGAGATCTCTAAGCTGTTCACCTGGCGTTGGCTAGCTTATGATTGAATTTAAGCTTCCTAGCTCTTAGGATTTCTCTTCTGTCTTAAAATCGTGTGGACTTCTTTTCTATCAAGTCTTTGGATGTATGAATAATAGGTGAGATCGTTCAGAACAGTGTCAAGTCAATTCATCGACGACGCTATATGTGGAACATGAGTCGTATCCACGGTAGCTTAGGAGCTAGGTATTGGCGTCTAGGGTTTAATATATGTAGCCGCTAACTATGCATAGTAATCATTCGATGAGCAGTACGTCACCCTAGTAAACCTTACGAGAAGATGAAAGTCGTTAGGCTTCCAATGCAGCTTTCACAGTACCAAATCGGAGTAATTGGCTGTTAGATGTCTAACATTCAAACAGGCTTGACGTCGGACTCGCTGAAAAACTATCGGAAGATGGAAGTGAAGATTCTTAGGATACATATCATGGTTTTGAAAAAATAATCATGAATAATAATATACTTGAGAGTTTAATCCTCAAATGCAATGGTCATAGAACCTAGGTACTACAGGGAGCTAGGATGAAGCTTTGATATCTAACGAAATAGCCAGAATGCGTTTAGAATATGTACAGTACTCTAGGATATTGATCCGCACTTGATCGATTCTCCAGTTTATACTCGGGATGTTACATATCTTTAGCCTGGGAATTCAAATGAACGGGTTTGCAAGGGCTAGCAGGTTAGCAGCGACGCAGAGAGCAAATTAAACCATAAATAGCCTCACCGAAATGATCATTTATTAGAAATGAGACATAAAATCGCAATTGTCACAAAATCATGATTCCAGAATAGCAAAAAGGTGTTGGTGTTGGGTTTGGTCTGCTATTGTTCGTGAGGATGTGTGAATGGACCTGGGCCGAGGTTCGTCGTTGAAACTTGTTTCCTCCAGCATCCGTCAAGCGACATCGCCGGATTGGGACCGAAATTCTCAAATTCTTCTCTTTTAAAATTTCCGATAACAAAACTCCGTTTCCCCACACCTGTTAGTTCCACAGAACCAGCATTCCTCCCCATTGATATATAAATCGCCGTATTTGTTAGGATCAATAGCTGGCACACATATTATTGATATCAGTCTACGAGGTCAAATCGCAATCGCCACGACAACCTGATCTTCGAACCGTCGGCATGTCCCGTCATACCGGTATCCAACGTGAAGTTCTGTCATTATACCGTCACTGTCTCCGAGCGATACACCTCAAACCGTTGGAGAGCCGGAATCTCTTCAGGACATTCGTAGTAAGGGAGTTTCGAAGGTATGCTGTCGAAGTGGATCGCAAGGATTTCGATACTATAGAATTCTTGTTGAGGAAAGGAAAGCGACAGCTGGAAGTTTACGGCGATCCGAACATCAAACGGATGACGCTGAGTTGATCTGGGTATAAAAATAATATATCGAAATACTACGGAAGACCCCAGAATTGCAATTTAAAGTGAATTGCAAAACCAGAAGATTGGAAAAACGGCAAAACCCTGGACTTTGCGAAGCGGAACAGTACTATTTTCACGATACGGGCAACGGAAAACCTGTACATATACAACACTTCCAAATATGGATCACTTGCGGGCATGTGTCTACAGAAACGTGGAGCACAGATATTTTCCAAACAGCTGTTTGTCCAAGCATATCACAATGTTACATTTACCCAGACCGACAGGCGCATGATAAGTGCATTCTGCGTCGCAATCGGTAAATAATGTGGCAGAATGGTCTCACGAAACCTCAAACCACGCGACGATAGCGAGATTATCATCGGTGGATCTGAGCTCGCGAATCCGTTATTTCTAGTTCTTAAGCATCAAAAATCTCTTTCATTCTCGATTTGTTTGGAGACTACTAGAAAAGGAAATGTTCGAGAAGGGTAGACTGCGGTCTGAAAAAGGGTCCAAACTCTGGGCTTGGGGCTGACTAGAAAAGTAAAGGGGATTAGAAAATGTGGAAATTGATTAGAATTATTAGCGCTTTGGGCAAGAAAAACTTGAACACTATTCACTCGCTTTCCCACCAGTGGCTGCAACATTGGTGGAGCAAAATATGCACATCGATGGTCACAATTTAATCTGATTGCCTCTTTTTACGCGAGGAAGGGAAGAAAAAGCTCATCCCTGGCCTTTTGCCTGCGAAATGCTTCATATACTTCATTGAAAAAAGGGAGACACTGAGGAAAAAATGTCTGCGAATTGCACCTTGGTCTAGCACCACGTGCAATGGCAACTTCGGTCAATTAAGAACCACCGACGTTCTTGTGTTAGGACTTGCTTTGAGGAACACGGCCTGGGAAGCTGAGGCTGGTTGCTTAAAATAAGATCGCCATCCCCTGACCGCATATAAAATTTGAGCTTAAGGAAAGCTTGGCCCGTATGGCGCAAGGGTAAGCTGAGGTGTGGCGAGAAACTCGGCAGGCAAAAGGGAGAGGGAAAAAATTTAGAAACGTTGCGAGAGTGGGACTTTCACAGGAATTTCGTAGCTTATGCAATAATTGTTCACATGGTGAACGGCTGTTATAGGTAGTTGATATCACTCCGGCATCTGGAATGCTGGAAGCACCACGAAGGTCTAGGTTGTCGTCTTCAGGTACCTGAAAATCATACGACTCGCTCCGTTGACTTGATATTCTCTTGTCATCGTCAGGTAAGACAGTCTCTCCGAGACACAAAACGCGTTTGGGCGGGTCTTGTGGGCTTTGCGGGTGGGGTGGATAGTCAAATGCTTGACCGAGTCTCTCGAGATGAAAGTAAAGTAAAAACCGTCATCGTTCGAACTCGATGAGGTTAGCATCCCAATTGTTGAAGTAATCATAACCGTTTTCGTGCGGAAAAACGGATGCAGGGGAAATTTGACGGTTTCCTGGCTAGACTAAGGGACCTGAACTAGCGATATAGTTGACGTTGGCGTTCAACGTGAAATTTGTGCGAAGATAATTGCTTCACAAGATCCGAGTCCATGTGAAGATTGGATAGGTGATAGATCGTGGTGTGTACTGTTGGTGACCTTACAGACGTCGATAATTACCAGTTGGAGAATTGAGGAACTGGGTCAAAGAACGCGAGACTTTTTCGTGGCACATATTCCTTTTTTACCTCGCTTCGAGCGTACAAGATTTCGAAAGAGAGGCTTTCGGTTCCGTCGCTTCACACCGAATTAATAATTAATGGCTCCTGGAAGAAAAAAATTTTTCTGAGTGGCATGGTTGCGCTATTGGGAGCGGGTTAAGCAAGTACAGTACAAAGCCCAACCGGGCCAGGGTTCAATATTAAGTGAATGAATTAGCCATCGACCATCCTGATATCTTTCTCATTTCTATTCCTCCTTTTTCCTTCTCACAAACAGCTCGCCCCGCTCAGCCCACTCGTTCAGCAGCGTCAGCGTCTCTTTTTTGTCTCTTACCTTTTGTAGTGAATACATTCGTTCTTCTTTCTCGTCGTCCGCTCAGCCCTGTACAGCTTGTGTGCATGAATAACGCCGCCCCTCGATCAATCGTTTGAAGATTCGAGTCTGGCAAGCCGTTCGCTCGTTTTAAAAAAGCATACCTTCCATCCGGGGTCTCTTCTCTTCATTTTAAAATTTTGTTCACTCTTCTCTTTTGCCGTGCATGCGTGTGTAGTTTTGTTCGAAGCACGACATTTTGATTCATAACCTCCTGCTCGTGTTTCTTTTTATAGCCTGTAGCCTGCTTCAGATCCATTTCCTTCGGACAATCTCGGCAGACAGAGACAGCACCAAGCGGATTTAGGGAAAACCTTCCAGCAGAGTATTTGGGACTCGGAATATTATCGAAAATTTTGGTGGGCGCACGTACCCCAGATCGGAAGCTGCAAGTTGCAATTTACTCCTGAATTCGAATATCGATTTGATATCCACAACTGAGGCCGTAGCTTGGAGTACCACTTTTTGCGCCAGTGCTGTTCATATCTTTTGGCATCGTCGGTCCTAGATCGCTAGTATTTTCCACCGTACGTCAACACCGCCACCATCGATAGGGCTTAAGTTTAACAGATAGAGAGGATCTACGATAGTCGTGATTGTCACCCAACAACGTCCCTCGTCGCACAGACAACACAACGACGACGACGACAACAACACCACATCGGCGGCGTTTCATTGGGATTTCGCGATAGTTATAACGAATCGAATCAATCGTCTCGACGTCTTCATTGCATCCAATCGACCTTCGCCTCACTACTGCAATTGGTAGCAACAAAGGAAGAGCCAAAAAAATCCTTTCTCACGAATATTGTGACGACTCTGAATGATAGGTTAGTGTGGTGTGCCGTTCAAAACCATCGTTCACTTTTGCATCATGCCGTTTTAAAGTTTTCTGGTGGGCCTTGCCCCCGGTTGCAATTTGGGAGTGTTACCAATCCAACCTCCATCCTCACTGCATTGCGATTTGCTTGCCTGTTCCCCGTCCCATTCCATTTCACCCATATTGCCCCATTCAATTTCACAATCCGGCGGCGGATTCTCGGCACAGTTCGCAGCCGATCTGATGCCATCAACTAGAGCACACAGCCGTGGGTCTCGATCGATTCAATTCGATGATTATTCAGCGGTGATATTATTCTCCCCTGGATCAATCAATGCGCATGTCCCAGGGAGATTGTTGTGGCTTATATCCGTCCTGGCTTCGAAGTAAAAAAAAAAAAAAAGTCCAGGCCAACGTTTTTCGTTCGTTGATGGTGGTAAAAGTCCTCTTCAGCTAGCTCGACTAATTTAATAATGCTGAGTTAGTCTGTTTTATTTTATTTTAATTCTCTTGCTTCTCGCTCGCCTTTTTTTTTTCAGTTATTATTCCTCTTGCAGATTCCGTTTCTTCTTCTCTACGACTGCAGCTGCAACCAGCCTGCGAACGTTGGGGCCAGAAGAGCAGACAGGCACAGCAACCAGAGTCGTCGGTTTCCTCCTGTCTCGTACTCCTACTCCAACCTGCCGATTAGTAGGTTTTTATCTTCCCTTTCTTGACTTGTATTCTTCTTCTGCTTCCCTGTCAATTCAATTCAATTCTTTTTTTTGCATATTTTTCTTTTTTGAATTCGCATTGTCTACTGATATTTGGGGGTCGCATATTTCCTTTCTTCGGCTTGTTGTCATCGTCCAAAGTAACACGGGCCCAATCCCCATTCATCCATTCCTCACATCCACCGCCATCATAACCGACCTCCCTTCACCTGCATCCACTCAAACCTCCCTCTTCGAAATATAACTCCATCTAGAGAAGAGAGCAGCATACCCAGTCTCATTCTGCATTCTGTTCAGCGGCCTTGCGCGTCTTGTCTCGCTTGGACTCTCCAGAACCCGTTGGAAACTTCTTTCCGTCAACACTGAACCGAATTTAACTCTTACTAACCATGGTCTGATACCCTTTCAGGATATTGAGATCCCCTTTATCACAGTCGGTATACGTATATACGCCTGTATATCGCTTCTCCTCAGTGCCGCCTTGCGCCGAATTATCCGGCCCTTTTACGATCGGAATCAAGCAGCTGGATTGATCTCGGATTATTTCAATGCAAATGTTGCACTCCTTTTGAGCGTGGGATATCCTGTTACCTAATATACACCACATACCTCGCTCCTGACGTTACTCCTGACCTACCTAGCCTTGGAATTCACCAAGATACCCTCTCCCCGAACAAGAAGCTCCGGTACACACCATTGGAACGAAGTTACGAGCTCGCGAAACGCCCTCCCAAAAATTTTCGTTTCCTGGTCTTACCCTTTCGTCGCATTAATTCCCCCCATCAATATATAACATTTTTTCACGCTCTATTCAGGGGTCAGACGTCACCAAATCTACCCTATGCCTATCAAACTCCCTCGATTCCGTCGCAAGTCCGTTGGTAATTCTCTAGACGCCACCTACCAAGCTGCCGAACCCGAATCCCCAGGTGCCCAGCGCAGTCATAGCCAATTCAGTTTTGACGAGATTGAACGACCCGTTCCTCCAGTCAACCGAAATCAATACCCACAGTACCCTCCTCAGCACCACCAACAACAGCAGAAATTCAGCCAGCCTCACCAGCAGCATCACAGATATTCTGCGAATCTAAAGTACGGTGACTCCACCGGCTCTTCGTCGGCGAGCCGGAGCAACAGCAATAGTGGTGGGAGTACCGGCACGGGGTATTATGCTTCGGACAGACAATCGTCGAGTTCCACACTACCATCATCTGCTGACATCCCTCGCACTCCTCCGTCGACGGAGGACCACTATCGTCCAGCTTACGCCGATAGTATGACTGCAAAAGATCCAATGGCGTACGGTAGCACTGGACCCGTGGCGAGAGGAGGATGGGTTAATTCTAAATCGGGGCCAATGTCGAAGCCTCCCTCATCCTTTAGGATGGCCGAGCCCCCAAAACTAGAAACTACCTTGGATTCGGAGCCCCTATTTGGAGACGATATGTTCAAGTTTACCTCCGACGGGAAGCGAATGTCGACGATAGGAATCTTAGATTCCGTGGGACCGAAGGCCGCTACCAGTCTATTTATCCCAACCGTGAGTGGTCTGAAACCTGAACTATTGCCATGTTGGTGTTACTGACCTATCAACTGATATAATAGAAGAGCGCACCACTTGAACCTGTGGCTCCCATTCCTCCACCAAAATCGGTTGGTCCAACAGTACCACAATCGAGAAGGACGCTTGATTCAAGAATACACGGGGACAATGATGATATCTATCCATCCCCGATCAGCCCTCGGTATGGAGAGCAACGAACGGGATCCCCGTCTTTGCCTAGTCCCAGTATAGGCAATGGGAGACCTTCGCCTTCTGCGAAAGATGGCATGTATCCTTGGGAATCGCGGCAGCATTCAGAAGAAGACTCCCTGATATCTGGTGAGAAATCACCGTCTCCCGGACCTCCTGCACCGCCTCCCAAACAAGAGAGCTACCAGCCGCGCCACAATCGGACCCTCACCCCAGCCTCGACCTTCCCCGTGAAAACGGATACCATGGACTCCCTCGCCACACCTCCTCAAACAGGTCGAGCCCCGAAACCAACTAGCAAAGACGGACCTTTCAAACGAGCGCTCGGAGTTAATAAACGGCCAACCACCACGGGCTCCAATGGAAGCCAGGACGAAGTCAAAAGCTCCCCGGCATCAACAGTGAAGAGAAAGGAAGTGCCATCGCCACCTAAACCCGTTAAGCCCGTCGAATCGCTTTCTAGTGGAGAAGAAAGCCCGTTGCCTTCGCCTATACCAACGACAACCGTCACCCTGTCATCCCCTCCTCAACTTCCCCGTGTGAAAACAGCACCGATTTCCCTTCCCTCCAGCGCGCTTTTTACCGATTCAGGATCGCAGAGCACGTCGAAAACTAGACCTCCACAACCAGCGAGAGCCGAGACCGAAGACTTTTTAGGCTCTGCATTAGCTAGAGATGCTGCTATTGCATCATCCTTTGAAGCCGGCGAAAATCGCCGTCTCGATCAGCCAAGGAAGGTCTTCACAAAAGCCCAGTTTGAGAGGTATAAAGCCCAGCAGGAGGAGGAGAGGCAGTACCAGGCCAAGAATGGTAGGAAGGATGAGAGTGACTCGGAAAGTGATGTTTCGGACGACGATGACGAAGTTGAGAAGCAGAGGGCTCAAGCGAAGCAGCGCGCCAAGCAAGATGCCCATCTCTCGGTATATCGTCAGCAAATGATGAAGATCACTGGCTCACATGGTACCGATACTACGAATTTGGGAATGACGAACAAAGGCGCATCAAGTAGCACGCCCATGCTCTCCCTCTCGGTTCAAATGCCCCATCTCAGCGTTTCGTCTCCTAGCTCTGCTGGGGACAAGTCGGATGGTGAAGATGAAGAGGTTCCTCTAGGGATCTTGATGGCCCACGGCTTTCCCAACAAGCAAACTGGTCGACCCCCTACCCGACTTTCTAACTCTAACTCGTCTCCCAACCTTCGTTCCGTCTCCGGTAGCACCCAATTCGTCGACAATGGAGCAGGTGGAAGCCTGCCACCGTTTGCAAGGCATTTGCCCGCTGATCCATACTTTGGTGCTGGCCTCGTAAACCAGACAAACAGGGTTTCTATGGCCCCACCCTCAATCTATGGTGGAAGCCAACGTGAATCTCAATACATTCCGTCGCCTCAACCTCCCCGACCTGCGCCGCAAGGACGCTATCCAACAGGTTTAATTGGCAACATTGTCCGTGATGAGGAACTTCGAGCTGCCCGTCGTGGTGGAACTCAACATGCTCCATTCTATAACGATTCAGTCTTTTCCTCCGGACCTGGACCAGTAACATCTCCGATGCCCTCACAGAATGAAACTGTCCAATTGCAAATGGCCAATCAAATGACCCAGATGATGCAAATCCAAATGCAATGGATGCAGCAAATGTCGCAGATGAACCAGCACCAAGCGCAACAGCAAATGATGGCCATGCAAGGGATGATGCCGGGGATGATGCCAGGGATGCCTCCGATGATGGGTGGTAACAACAGTCTGATGCCGAACATGATGATGCCAGGACAAAGAGCGATGAGTATGGTGGATACCGGTTCCGTACCGCACTTCCAACCGGGACCGGGGATGCTAAATCAACAACCAGGAGCAGGCCTGAGCCCTGGGTATGCTGGATCGGTATATGGACACAACAGGTCCAGTACCCTCCCGAACTTCTTACAGCCGGGTTATACCCCTTCCATTGCTCCGAGCGAAAGGAGTAATATTGGACAACCGTCAAGATACCGACCAGTTACTTATCAAACCGGATCGGGCGGCAGTAGCGCAGGTGGTGCCGGCAGAACTGGAACTTTAGTTTCAGCAGCTCCGCCATCGGGTCTGAAAACTCAAATGGCGAAGGATGACAGTGACGATGAAGATGGCTGGGCTGAGATGGGTAAGAAAAAGCAGGCCAAGAAGGAAACTTGGAGGAAGAAGAAAGAGGGCGGTATTCGAAGCGTACTCAACTTTGGTAACTAAAAATAGTGCGGTTCTAGCCGATACGCCACATTTTTTGGCTCACGAACCGACCATCTACCACCGACTCCTTCATAAATTTATATATACGACTCTTTGAATGGCATTACTCCTTTTGCGTACACATAGGCCCCTCCTTTTTTCTGTACATTTTACGCATTTTCAAGTCCTTCTCTTTTTTCTTTTCGCGGTATTCAATATCAATCGTCAGCAACAGCCGTTTTTCGCAACCACTTCAGAATTCTCAATCTCGCGAACAAACACCCCTAAGCATCCACGGCTTGAAGTAATAAACAAACCACGTTCTTGGAACCTAAAAAGTTTAGAATTTTTTTCATCGGTTTTTGCAGGGGTATATAAATATCCTCCTTAGGAGGAGGATCGAGGGTGGGATTCTGAAGAGAATGGATACAAAGACCCAAGGGGGAAGGTTAGGAACTTAATTTTGTAATTTTGTAGCTTCGCTTTTTCCTTTTCCTTTCTCTTTCTTTGAGGGTTCCCTTATTTCATTTTTTAATATATATCATTGTTCTTTACATTCATTCTTGGCTAGCTAGCTCTTCGCTTTACCTTTTACTCTTTCTTCTCGTGCGGAAAAACTCAAAATCAATCATGTACATGTACAGGGTCATCCATCTCTCATCTCACACCCTCCTTGTTTTCTTTCTCTTTTGATTCCTTTTGATAAAGCCTTTTTCTTTTTTCCTCCCTTTTTCCTAATGTCTTTATCCATGTTCATTTAAAGTCTGTTAGCATCATAGCCCTTTCTTCCCTTTTCTCCTTTACTTTACAAACTACAACTTGACCTGGACATTTTGCGAAGTAGTATTCTTTATATTTCTGTAGCTAACCATTAAAGCACTTGCAAACTAATGATATGGCATTCCATAAATGTATTTGTTTTGGATTCCCCAAACCTTTATCTTAAGTCTGAAAAGGAGATTGTGAACATTTTTCTTCCCAGAAAAGCTATCTATACGGTCTGCAATTTATCTATTAGAGACAGTTTTAAAGTTCTATGCACTAAAAATACGTCTTGTATTGTCTTTCTATAAATGTGATTTCTAGATACCCAACAAAAATTTACCTCAGCATATCGTACATCATCACCCATTCAACCCTACCCTTCGAATAAAATACTTTTATCTTTCCTCTATATATACGTAAATACGAGTGTGATATGAAATATTGATTTACGACTGCTCCAAAACACTGACATCCACCATTCCTTCCCCTCTATTCACCTGTATCTTCTTATTCTCTCCTACACTCACCAATCCCACATCCTTACTCCAATCCACACCAAACACTTTACCACCCCCACTTTCCCGCTTGATAACAAACAAGCTGCCGCCGCTCTTTCCTCCATCTTCGTCGCCAGATATAGACGAAGGAACACTCCTCACATCCCAAATCCGAACATACCCATCGTGTCCACCGCTCGCGAAAACGTAGTCGCTCTCCGGACTCCTCGCGAATGCAACGACAGCGTTGGTATGCCCTCTCAACACTGCGCTCTGCACTGTCTTTGAAGATGCGCGGGGATCGTGCAGTGTAATGTGTCTCGCTGCGGAGCCTGCAGCGATAAGGTTGAGGGAAGGTAAAGTCGTGATGGAGAGGAGTGCGTGTTGTGTCAGACGGGTGTCCACGACCTGACTTGTGACTAGATCGTGTGTGATGATAGATTTATCCCAGGAGACGGAGTATGCGGCTGTTGGATCCGGGGAGTGGGTTACTTGGGATACCGGAGCTGTGTGGGGTGTCAGTACCGTGAGGGGTCCTTTACGTTCGGTTGTGGGGAGTTTAGAGGTTGTGCGCCGTCGTTTGCGGGAGAAAGAGGTGGATGTTGGAGCTGTGGATGTGGGGAGGAGGGAGGAGTCGGTGGACCATAGTGCTATTGTGTGGTCTGACGAGGAGGAGAGGAATTGGGAGGTTGAAGGGGAGTAGGAGAGAGATGTGATGGTGGATTTGTGGGAGATGTAACTTGTTTTGGGGGATGCTTGGACGGTCGATGACGGGTCCGCGGGAGGGGTATAGGACCAAAGGTTGATCGCGCGGTCAATGCCGGCGGTGAGGAATGTTGCTTCGTTTGTGGAGGTGGATGGTGGAGATATCCAGGTGACGGTTTTCACGGATTGAGTATGCATTGGAACCGTTCTTACGGGGACATCCCCTGATAAAGAGGTAATTTGGGCGGTGCCATTGAAAGAACCGGTCAGGATTGACGGCGAGGGAGAAGGCGAGAGGTGAATTGAGGATATCCAATCGTCTTGTTCAAAGCTGCCGATATAAGTTGGTGGCAGCTGTGAGCGAACGTATTCGAAATCGAGAGGCTTCTCGGAGCTCAAGCCGGCTTGAGTGAGGTACTCGTCGATGGAAGTACGGAGGTATTGGCCATCGATGAGAAAGTCGAAGGGAATCGGCTTGGCCGTCTCGAGGAGGTGGTTTACTAGTGTCGAGAGGCCATAGCGCTTGAGGTTTGTTGGCACTCGAAGGGATTGCAGTGGGACTGAGAGGGTTGGGTCGCGGGTGGATAGATTGATCTGGACTCTAGGCGCCGAAGTGGAGGCCGAGTCGAGATCCATCGCATCGGCAGACATTTTTATTGCATCTGGTCGCCTAGGGGCTGGAGTATGTTTTGGGGGTTATGGGCGATGGTGGAAGCAAGGTTGGCGATGTTGAAATTTGGTGTTTAATTTTTTTGCGACGTTGAAAATTTGGGCCGCGACTAACAAGCCACACCCACAAGCTACAATTACACTAGCCACCGCCCACGACGTCAAACACACAACGCAACAACACATCTTTGTCCTGTCGGAGCACTTCAACAGAAAGGAGACCTCAATGACTGATGGGTGTATCGAGAAAGACAGTCAATCTGGAGTCGTGATCTCATGCATTCCACCGCCTCCGCACGATCTCGTCGATATCATTCAATCAGATCTCAGATGACTTTTTCTACACATAGCCTAAACTTGGCTAATCTTGGGTGGAGGACGCCACAGCAAGAGATCGGAGCTTGGCCGAGAAAGGTACCTTGCAGCCGGAATCCAATTGAATCGGATATAGCCCCCTGTCTAGCGAAGGAGAGAAAAAAAGATATCCGAGCTAACTTTTAAATCTAGCAAAGTCCAACCGAACGAACGAATACCCGTCTGCTGATGCCGGAGAATGGATGGGCTATTCTTGTCTTACGATATGACACGAATGGAATACTCGTCGATACCCTCATAAGAGATTTACGACATCTACCGTCAATGTGATGGATACATGTAAAATATGTGCAGAAAGGAAAGGAATTATAGTGACGGGCATTCCGGCCCCGAATACGACGAGCGACATACTGCACTCGAAACTCAGCCGGTCTGATTTTAGCCATCCTGGCGAGACTTCTGGTTTGCTGCTGTCCGACGTCATTTTAATGCCATGATCAGGCCATGGGAGATCCATTTCCTTGGGAAA
The DNA here is from genome assembly GCA_036971345.1 of Dactylellina drechsleri. Lineage (NCBI taxonomy): Eukaryota > Fungi > Ascomycota > Orbiliomycetes > Orbiliales > Orbiliaceae > Dactylellina > Dactylellina drechsleri. The sequence continues at coordinate 165,515 of JAJTUB010000012.1, forward strand.
GGATGCAGAAACGAACGGGAAAGGCGGTTTTGCGGGCTGCGGTTTGCCGGCGTGGGAACTGTTGGGCTGGGCTCCTCCTCTGGCCCCTTGTTCAACTGTAGCAGCTGGAGCGAGAAGAAGGAAACGCACTTGTTCCGGACTCCAGAGCTGGGGGCGCGGGGCAGAAAGGGAACAGGGCGTGGGACGGGGCTCCCCTGCGAACTACTTTTCTCGACGGCGGATTGGATTGGCTTGGAGTTTGGCTCTCGCAAAGAGTGGCCTGAAAAATGGGGGGCCATGTTCTCGACGCCTCCTGGCTTGCTTGACTGACTTAATACATTCCTTTCCTTCTCCTCGTTTTTCTGTTCGAATTGGCATCGTCATTATCTTTTCTTTCATATCCTTCTTTAGTGTTTTCTGTTCGGTCTGTTCATTGATAACTACGTGGGAATTTTTACAAAAGTAACTCGAGTTTTTTTTTTGTTGGTTATATTTTTTTGACGTGAGTGTGCTTTCTGTCGATGACCTCGTATGCATTACTAATGAGAATGGCTTTCTTAGATATATAATTACATCGACCATTGAATAATATATAAACCTATCTATCTGTATTATCGGATGACCCGCGAAGAGGCCCCGATGCCATCGTCGTCGCACGAAGATTCCTTCAAAATGGTTGACAAAGACTTCCTCGACGTCTCCTCTCCCTCCAGAAAACGCGCCGAAAGTGAAGTTTCGCGGTACTATGACGCACAGGAACCGGCCACCGGTCCCGATTCCGAGCTGTTGGCTGGTATCGATTCGCTATCTCTCGCCCAGCAAGTCCCTGACACCGACGTCTCCAGCATCCCCAATGCGAATCTCAATTCCAACAATGTCAATGGATCTTCATCTTCAGCATCGATTGTTGGTGGGGAGAGCTCCAAAGCGACTGGCGGATCGGTTGCAACTTCAATGCAACCAACTTTCCCACCCCTCCAACGCCGTGACAGCGATCGAGGCAGAGGCAGAGAGCTTCCTCGAAAGTCTTCTCTCTCCATGCCCTCCGCTCCCATCCCCTTCCAGCATCATCACCACAAAAACTCGTCCGGCTCTGTTCCGCGCTTCTATTCTGCTGCAACCGCTCCCACAATAAGACAACCTCTCAGTCAGGAGTTCAGAAATGATCGAGCATCGCCAGCCCCAGAGTCTACATCAGTAGCCTCGGAACATCTCACCAATTCGATACCACCTTTTACCACCAATGAACCCGTCAGGCCCGGTCTGAACGGACGAAATCGAAGCTTGTCGCGAACCAGAAGCTTGTCCTATATCAAAAGGATGGAACCAGAACTACCCGACTTTATGGTATCAGCGCCTGCAAAGGTCATCATGTACGGCGAACATGCCGTCGTCCACGGAAAGGTATCTACACCCCTGTATTCTCTGGCGAGATCATTAGCTAATTATCTCTCTCTTTCTCTTTTAGGCAGCAATAGCAGCAGCTCTTTCTCTCCGTTCTTACCTTCACGTCCATCACCTGCCCCGCGATAACCGTACTGTCACCCTCCATTTCGCTGATATCAACCTCAACCACACTTGGGACATCGAATCCCTACCCTGGGACTATTTCAACTCCCCTGCTAAGAAACGTCTACACTTTGACGCCGTTACATCTCTCGACGACGATCTTCTCGAAGCTCTGAGTCCATTCCTCGAACCCATAATCAACAAATACCGCTCTGCAGCTACAGCCTTCCTCTACGCCTACCTCTGCCTCGGCTCTAAACACTCTCCAGCTGCAATCTTCACCCTTAGAAGTACAATCCCGATCGGTGCCGGTCTCGGTTCTTCGGCAAGTGTCACCGTATGCCTCTCGGCAGCCCTACATCTCCAATCCGGTATGATCGTTCGCCCATCTGCCAAACTCTTCGAGGAGGAATGCACCCGCCAATTGAAGCGTATCAACGACTGGGCTTTTGTCGGCGAAATGTGTATCCACGGAAACCCCTCAGGTGTCGATAATACCGTTGCAACGGGTGGCAAAGCCGTCCTTTTCAGACGAGGAGATTACTCGAAACCACCCGAGGTCAAGCGTCTGGAACATTTCCCCGAATTACCCCTCATGTTGGTCAACACGAACCAATCCCGTCGGACAGCTGAGCTCGTCGCCAATGTCCATAGTTTGAGAAATTCTCATCCGACGACCTGTGGGTTGATGCTCGATGCTATCGATAATGTAACGGCCGAGGCGATGATGTTGCTGGATAACAAGCATTTCAGACCGGATGATAGCCATCTGACGAGATTGGGAGAGTTGGTGAGGATTAACCATGGGTTGCTGGTCAGTCTTGGTGTCAGCCATCCTAAATTGGAAAGAGTGAGGCAGATCGTGGATGGTAGCGGAATTGGCTGGACTAAATTGACGGGTGCCGGGGGTGGTGGATGTTCGTTTTCCGTGTTGAGGCCGTTGTGCGGGCCTGCAGATGAGGCTAAGAAGGTCAAGGTTGAAGAAACCTTGGCGGAAGAAGGAATGCTCACGTATGAGGCGACACTTGGAGGTGATGGTGTCGGTGTGCTATGGCCCTCGGCGTCTGGGAAAGCGGAGGAGAGAACTCCTATCACAAGGGAGATGTTCTTGGCGGCTGAAGGAAGCGAAGGCGTTGAAGCTCTCGTCGGGGCCAAATCCTTAGGCACTGGTAGGCTAGGATGGGGCTTTTGGAGGGAGTGGTTGCCTGAGGAGGCTTGATTTTCTTTCACCAGCATGGATGGATTCACTTTTGGAGATAAATATATTTAATGATCCTTGGTTTTGATAATTATGGGAAAAGAGCGGATCGGTTTTCTTCACTGTTAATTGTTCATCTAAATGTTTGGAGCGGGAATTTTGCATTTGATTGTGAGTGATAACTTATCTTAGGTTTCCCTTTTATCTCCTTTCGTACATTCTTCTTAGGAGGAGTCGTTCAGTCTCGTGATCACTACTATTTCTACTACTTGAGTAGCGATACCATAAAAGCGAGGATTACCAGGTCCTTGATACTTCAATAATTCTTGTATACATGCTATAAATCTAATGTGCCGAGCTCGTCGTGAACACGTCGCGCCGCTGACTCTTATAATCTCGATTCATATCCGCCGCCCACCGTTCCTCATTCAACCCCTCGAAATCTCCAAACGTCCGTCCCCAATCTAACCATAATTCCCTTGGTGTCCGCCACGCCAACTCCTCATTCCTCAAAAACATTCTCATGAGATGTCTCATCTTATCCAGCGGTTTGTCTGAATCCTCCGTGAACTCGTTACGATTGTGTAGGATGGCCAAGTTATTCACAAACACAATGGAACCGGAAGGTAGCAGTTCAGTTATGCTGTATTTTTTCGCCAGGGTTTCGATTTCGTCTACGGCGATTTGTTGGCGGGGTGTTAACGTTGGCAATTGTAGTTTACGGTTCGGTTTATTGGTTGTGGATAGACGGTAGGGTGAGAAACTCGTGATGATTCTCCCAACTTTGGGGATACCGTTTCCCACCCCATCCTCCTCTTCTTTTTCTGTTTCTCTTGGTGTATCTTCGTTGAGGTTTAACACTGATGCGCGGGGTGTACGTTCCCCCTCATCTTCCTCGTCACTCTCATCATCGCCGTCATCATCTATAACCATCGCATCCCGATCTTGATCCTCTGGAGGACTATAAAATAGTAAAGGACGGGTATGCCACGGCGGGTTATACCCGTATGTATCGAACACCCAATCAGGGGCGGCAAGGGTATGTATGATCTCCGGGTTATACCGTGCCAAATGGTTATATATCCTCGGAATCGAAGCGAAAGAGTTGGCGCCACCGGAGGAGGCCGGGGTGATGCAGTACATTGCCAATATATCCGCCACGAAATCGCAGTGGAAGACTTGCGTGTTGTTGTTGAAGATTGGGGTTTGATTGTCTTTGTAACCTTGGGAGAGGGCGTGGAAGATGTGGACTTTTAAAATACATATAACGAGGTTAGTGGTGGGTACGGGTTTGGTTGGATAGCTGGGTAGTATTCAATTGCTAACCTAATCTGGCGCCGTCATCACGTTGACGGCCTCGGGTTTCGCCAAAGTAGGATGAGATACCGAGGAAGATGAGGACGTTTTGTTCGTCGGTGTAGGTTTGGCTTGGGATTCCAATTATGATACTGATACCTAGCCCGAAGTGGACGGAGTGACATGCGGCTTCTAAACGAGGACCGAGGGTTGGGAGGGGAAAATTTAATTTAGATATTGAAGATGGTGGTATCGATAGATCTGTACAATATTTAGTGTCTGTAATTCCGTGATATATTGTATTTGTGTGTTACCTTGGATGAATTTGAAGGCAGTATCTACCTCTGCTACTTCCGCTTTGGAGAGGTATAACTTGTGGGAATCGTCTTTAGGGAATATTTCCGAGTCCCATATCATTGGCGATGGGGGATGTTGAGATGGCCAGCCTTCGGGTACGGTTCTCTCGGGCTATATTTTGTATGCAAAAGCGTTTATATCAGCCTATTCGACCTATTATCATGCTTTGTGTTTACTCAAGTATATATGGTATGATTCAATTCTCACATAATCAGGTCTATCAGATGCGTTTTTATAGCTTTCCTGAGATTCTAAAAACAAATCGGCAAGTTCTGCGGGATAATAATCGCCAAATTTTGCAGCGTAAGGTTCCGGTACTTCCGTTGGTGACATTTTTGGATTGCGAGAAATATCGAACTAGGTCTCGTATGTATTTCGTACGTATATTGTGTCTTATGGGTATCCTGTAACAACTGCGTTGATCGTGAGGGTGTGATGTGGTATTTTGATGCTGCAGTTCAGGCCGGCGACTTCGCTTCGAAATGAAAATTCTAGGTGTTACCGGATTTTCTGTGGGATATATATGTAAATTTGAAGGTAAGAAAAGCAAGAAAAGTGCCGGTAAGTGGTCGCCCTGAGTTTGTTCTATATTATTGCAAGAGATACACGTATTGTAGAGCCTTTGACGAACGTGCATTTTAGTTCTTGGAGCCTGCATATTCGATGGATCATAAACTCGAGGTTTCGTAGTCAATAGTATCAGGCAACCAGCCATAAATAGTGGCAGTGCAACAACTCAAGACCCAAAATTGGATGAGTGGTAGCCGGCAACTTGAGCGAACGGAGTGATATGTTGACGGCTATTTGAGTAGGCCTCCCGCCTCCCCAGTATTGCCGATTTCTACATCTAAGTACGGCGTGCTATTTATCAGAGCCAACATACCTACTCAATGCTTCAAGACGAGTTTTCGTGTTGGCATTTTGGTCAACTTTCAATCAGAATATATATTGATATTCACGACACCAACTAGAAAAACACCTACGGACTTAAGTAGTTAGGTGCTCAGATACTAGCTATATGTGGGCCTGCATGCGCAACTTGAGCTTGTACTTGTAATGATCAAGCCCCTCCACAAATAGCACACCAATTTATTGAAAAACTTAGCATTGTCCCCGAAGAATGGTTTGAGAAAAAGTCTCCTCCTCTCAATCCTAGCATTTAACGTAGGAAATTTAACAAAAAGAAAGGATAAAATGGAATTGTGACCCAAACCCATGTTGTCATACCCTTTGAAGAACGAATGAGAAAATAAAGAATAAGAGAAAAATGAGGAAGCATCTAGAAAATTTATTGGTGCAATTAATTTAAGACTCGAATACGTTAATTATATAGCGGGGCAACAACCAGATATAATTTCTCACCAATTTAAGGGGAAATGATTGCGGCGGCTAAATACGACTTTAGTATCTAGCAATTTCATAAGTGTTATAAAATCTATCATTATATAACCAATTTGATCGTCGTACACTGCAGAGCTATAAATTTATCTCGATGTTTTGGAGGTACGGCCTGTTAATCATCGATTGAGCGTAGCCACAAATCTATCGCATATAATTATGTGTACAATGTTGCAATGCTAGCCTCCACTCTTGGATAAATATCATCCTGCCAACTGTTGGGAGAAAGACCCATCTCTATCCAAATTCGCATTCCATACACTTCAATATGTACACAGAATTGGAGCCCTGCGTTTGGTAAAACAGCTTCTCAGGTATATCGGTAACATGGTACTTGCGGCTATGTAATCGTCTCTGGAGATCACATGCATTGTTCTAGAATAGGGCTCTGCATTCGTATGAAAGGTTGTGCAGTTAACTACCGAGGCACAGGGCAGATTGGCTAGGCGTGCGGGATGCATCGACATCGTGCCATTACTAAACCTGAGGTATTAATGATTCGAGGCTAGGGATCAAGGTGTTTCTTAGTTCAGTCAGAATGGAGAATTGCGAAAGAAGAACAAATATTTCATGCTATTCGATCGAATTGCCGGGAGACCAGGTTGAAACGTCTATTTTATAATTTAGAGTTTTACAAACTGGATTACTAAATGGCAGCCTAATGTACGCGAAATGGTAATTGATTGGACCCGGTGAAATTATAAATCGTATTAAAATTTTATAGAGAAGAAGAATTCTGGAACTATGCCATAGTAGGATAACACTATACATGTATCTCCCCATATATGTTACATACAGACAGACAACGATATTATATCTGTAATATTTAATCTAAGTTTTTTGAGATCTCAGTAAGATTGGTTCATGTCACCTGCTCTATCGAGTTATCAAACCCATGGGGGAGAAAATTTGCAACAGAAACAACAAACTGCCTGGAAAGAATATGGCTTGTGTTAAACGTTATATCGAGGTGATATTCATGGTTGGTTTGAAGATATGGATAGAATCGAGAGAAATTTCTTATTTGCCGTGGACTGCGACAGACGGCGGTTAGTGGGAATAAAAAGGAGACAGCTTTTGTTCAAGTTTCTCGTATGCCTTGTTCATTGCAACTATACCAATCTAATACACAATTTTTCAGAGACTCCCTGAAAGAGTAGTAGATAAATGCTCAAACTTTACACGAGATATCATTCAAAATTTTTTATAATTTGACGAATTTTCGAACCCCTCAAACTCATAAAAAAAAGCGCTTCGCTACCGTTCTCACGTTTCCTCTCTTCCTCCTCCCAAGTGCCTCCCTGGAATGCCTCCACATGAGCGCCGAAGTCCACAGTGGCCTCGGACCACTGTTTCCCTCACGATCACCGACAACGGTGTTAAAGTCTGCGGCGGCCATATCAATGGCTGCGCAGGAACAATTAGTTGTTCAACTTCCCCACGATGGAACTGGGCGTGGATTGATACGTGTCACAATTCGTTCGACAAGGGCCCAAAATTTCAGTACCAAAACGATCACGGAAAATGGGAATGGAACGGGATGAAAAGTGAGGGCTGTTCTGTAACGAACTGTTGTGGTGGGAATATTCCGTGCACTTGTAGAGATTGCAGGCATTCGCTTCAAGATTTTTGTTGACTTTGGGAAGGCTAGTCTGTTGTCTTGGTGCTCGTCTACAGTATTATTTAGAATATTTATCGAAACTAAGATCTCTTCGACATAGTTATATAAGTCGAAGTATTGTGGATGTAGCTACTAAGTATTTAAATACTAAACGTGTTGGATTCTTTTTGCATGCCCTCCTCCCTGAAAAAGTAATAACTCTAGTCCATTATCCATAACTATATGCCTATTTTATTGTAATAAGGGGTTGATTCTCGCGGAATAATTGAGCTACTTGTATTGGGATGTAACTCAGAGGCTCTCGGCTAGTGTTTTCTCCGTAGTCTAAATTATTTAGTCGAGATTCTAGAGATAGAGCCTGAGTGGAAGTATAGATGTCAAGTCGCACAAGGTACGCTAGAAACCTAAGAACCGACTCTCTGGTATCTTTTGTTCGAATATATGCATCAAACATCATTTTATTATTCCTTATAGAACTTTTGCATTCGCGCCATCTTTCTCTAGATTTCCTTTCAAGCCATTCAACAAACTCGTCCCGAGTAGTGGGGGAGTCCTTAAAATTCAGTGCGACTTTAGCGGAATTTTGAGCTTGGGGCCATCTTGAGGCTTCGATGTCCAAGACTGCATCGAGCGTGACATATTCATATGGTAAACCAAATGGGGTCACTCTCCCGTCTAGAATCTTTAGTTCCGAGACCGAGCTCTTTTGTGCATTAACTGACGCACCCATTACGACCAGGAACCCAATAATGTTTATATCGCTTTCCAAATTTAATCGGAGGGCAAAAGGATCCATAGCTTTAAGGTCATAGCTCCAGGTCCTCCATAAAATATGGAGTATTGCTGATCCGAGAATCCCAAGTCGATAATGATCTGGAGAAGTCTTTGATAACTCGGAAAATTCGCTGACAGAAGTTAAAAAAAAGGTTTTAACATCAACACCACTTTGTGACTCGCAGAGCATCTTGATGGCGTTGAAGTGTCCATACTCAAAAGCGGCAAGAAATCCGTATTCCGGCGATGAATATAAGAAAAATCTAAAAACATCCTCAGTATACTCCTTCTCAAAGATTTCCCCTAGAATGGTACGTCGGAGAATTAGCAGGGAGTTGGGTCGGTGGATTGACTGCCCCGTTATCGCGACTAAACCCCTCCTTCCGTCGATGTCCAAGGCAAAAATAGTCTCTTCTCCAGTTTTAGTATTACAACGAAGGAGAAAATTCCACTCTTTCTGTGAGAGTTTATTGTAGAGTATTCTGAGCAGAGCTATATGATCATGTTTAGCCGCCCAAATCAAGACCTTTTGTTGACTTCGTGAACTGGATTCGCCCATAGATTGATGCTCTGACCCAAGAGACTGGGGAAGATGTTCGAATGGAAGAGTTCTTTCAAAGATTAGCTTCCAGAATAACTTTCCTACAGGGTCTTTTGCCTTTATGTATCTTGAGTGATCCATCCAGTTTCGGCGGGCATAGTTGGCAAATTTGTAGAGTTTGTAACGTTTATCAAAGTTGTCAAAGTCCGCGTCTTCACGCTCTGAAACATTTTTCGTCATTTCAGGGATGTTGATATCTGTTTTGATAGGTGTAGAGTCTTTGGAAAGTTGAAAGTTGGATATTTTTGAGACATTAAATAAAGCTGCCATCATAAGTGAACTGGACTTGCCAACGTTCGAATTGGTGACTCCAGCGATTAAATCTTTCGGTTCCCATAAAGTTGGATTGATTGGGTTGGAATATGCTGTAATTTGGCGCTCGAAATCGCAGAGACTGAGGTAGACAATGCAAATATGGCTAGCCATTATGTGCGCATCTTGATCAATCACTAAACCTCGGTTGCGAAAATGCTCTAACACAGTAGAGTGGGCAAAATGAATCGTGTTTTCACCATTGAATCGTTCGATTTTAGCGAGGTTGCCACAGTTCAGCACCAATTTGAGGCTATCAGTAGGAAATCGTCCTTGATTGTAACTAGTGTCCCCAAGCTCGAATGCAGTAGCTTCGGCGAGTTCTTCTAAACTCACGGAGTAGAGGCAACTGCAATCCAACTAAAAACTTTTTTGGCACTATCCATATCACCGTACTGCCTGATTTTTTCCAGAATTCGGTCGTAGGTTTCAGGAAGGCCACGTGGAAGCATTTCCAGGCATTTTCGTAGGCCATCCTCCGTGATTGCTATGCAAATATCATCAAGTTGAAATGTAACATATAAGAACCTTATAAATATTAGTATATGATCAATTGGAATCTGCTGCCGGGTTTCTTTGTATTTGTGCAGCCTAAAGCTTGGAAAAACTTACATTCCTCCTGCCTTTTCCAATAAGCTAGTTTTAATTTCTTCACGCATCTGATCGGTTACAGTCAGACGGCGAACACGGGTTCTTTCCTCTAGCTCTTGTTCAATATACATTCTAATATCTGGATGAATGTTGAGAGCCAGATCGATCTCCTGGACCGTATTAGGGGGCATCTTTCGCGAGATGTCTAACGAATACCGCCCCGAAATCCAGATCCTAATATGGCCGAGTTGAGATAGCTGTTCGAGTATCCGAAGGATCTGGTATTTTTCAGACTCATCGCATTCGTCGATAGCATCAAAGATTAGATAGCAAGGGTTTGCGACGTTGACAATGTCTCTTAGTATATCGGATAATGCGGCTTGAGAGACGGGTGTCTCAAATTTCCCTAGAATACTAATATTGCCAACGCTTAGATGTGAAAGAAGCTGTTTTATTATGCTCCGTATTATTGTTTCCCATTGGAGAGCTATTTTTTGATTGAAATCGCAAAAATAGAAGGCTGTGGAGCGGGGATATTTGGTCGTTAGGTAGCTTGTGACCTTTGAAGTGAGAACGGATTTTCCAGAACCAGCTGAAAGAGAGCACAAGCTATTAATAAACTGTCACCTAAAGTGAGAAAAACTGGTTTTAGCAAAAATTCGAAACATACGTATTCCATGACACCACAAGATAGAACTTGAAGATGTGCCAAACTCCCATTTGACAAAGTCGTTGAGAGTAAAAACCCACTGCCCTGTGCCCTGTTGACCCTTTCCAAGATGACGGAAGTACAACCCATGGTAATTGTGGCTTGTTATTTTCTCTAATAAAATATCTCGTCTCATGGCTTAAAAATAATTAGTTACCTAAATTACAAAATTTGAGGGCAAATTTCTTTACCTTTTTGTCGTTGATCCTGTTGTAGCTTCCACTGAGAGGACTGATCTCGTCTCTGAATGCTGCCTTTTGTATAATCCACGAGCTGGTTTCTGAAATGGGCATTGGCCTGCCGCTCCCGATAGTGCTCCCTTTCAGAAGCTAGTTGGATATAACCATCGACATAGGTCTTATGCCTCTCAATTTTCTCTGTGAATTCTTTGAATTCGCCTTTCAGAGAGCTAAATGTGACTTTGAGGAATGATTTTACGGGTTTTTGCCGTAGGACCCCGAGAAAGCTTTCACAAAAGTTGATTACAATCGCATAGAATTCGCAAAGGACATCCTGGAAGCTCGCGTCAGGGAGGAGATTGGAGAACTCTTCAAAAAAAGGACAATAGCGTCCGATTCTTTCTAGAATCGCTGTCCCTTCTTCGAAGTATCTATCATGCGCAAGTAAGATCTATCTCCAAAACCCTCGTTGTTAACTGCTACATGTTTTGGATACTCGTAGAGACCCGTATTGGGTTTAAAAATTCTTCTTACTATCATGACGAATTTGATGCTACCCTAGACTAAAGATGCGATCTCTGCGTTACTTTGTACCATTACATCCACAACTATCGAGAACTCGTTGACCGCTTTAAGAAATGGCTGAATCCGATCTCCAAAACGCCTCGATCTCCATGTTGAGTGTATAGAGTTGGCTTGAGAGACAAGATCTGCGACATCTTTGGAGTTTGGAGCTATGGGGAGTTTTGAGCGGTCTGCTGGCGAAACAGATGCACAAAAGGCATCAATTGCATCTTGAAGGCGCTGTTTTCCTCTAATCCCATCCAAGTATTACCATTTACCAGCAAGCGTAGCGTTAGCGTGCGTAGTATAAGTCGTTGAGCAAGGGGAAGTTTAAAAGGCTGCGTCTTTAGCTTACGGTGATAATGCTGTTGTTGACATGATTCATGGGTGATCCTAGAGCCCTAAAGAGCTCCTTGGACTATATAAAAGCTAGTAAATCGAATGATCAATAAGATAAAATTCTTTTCTTGCAGGTTTTAAGAGTGTAATATTTTATATCCACGAAAGAAGACGCCGGCCTTGGCTGGCAAAACGTGCTTTTGAATCTGCTCAGCCTTGAAGTAGAACATGCTGTTGAATTTAATCAGCCGAGCCACGCTTGCCTGCGTCTTATTTCGTTTGTCCATGCATATGCAGAAAGAATCTCGAATATTCGAATCCAGGTGCTAGTGTGTATCTTTTAACAGGTTACACTTCGGTCGTGGAAGTCTAATACATTTAAGGAGGCTGAAAAGAGGTAGTGTCGAGACTCGCGCTAACTACCGCTGGTTTTCAACTTTAATAATAATAATAAGCTAAGAGATCTACAAATTATATATTCTCGTTACATGGAAGTCACTAGGCATCCTAACTATAAAAGAAAATCACGGTCTCCACCTTACACCACCCTTCACCCATCTCAGATTAAAGCCGCCACCCTACCTAAGCCCCCACCAAAACCCCTTCCAAACCCTCACCCTTCTCAGCCCTCTCCTAGCCATCGTGAGATCGCTACTCCACATGTAACTCTGCGTCAACCACTCCCTCAAAGTCCAAGCCGTGCCAAAAAAAGGCACGAGACTACTAACAACCGCCCCAACGATCCAATACCTCCCCACATCAAAAAATCTCTTCACATAATTAACCCCATCAAACACAACATACCCCCCATGAGACCCAATAACACTTGCCCGACACCAAAAGAACTGAAAGGCACCAGTAGTCTGCATGAAAACTGCAGTAAACAGAAGCACCGTCGTAAGTATCTCGAACACATATAAAGCACCGCCAACCTGTCCTCTGAACTTCTTGGACTGGATATACCCTCTCCAACCCTGCTTCATCACAATATCTCCCGTCCTCTTCCTCCTCACGGGCCTGTAAACTATCGGATAAAGTGCAACCTCGACCAACCCGATAAACGTACACAGCACTAAAAACATGACGTAGCTGAAACTCCGGCACCCGAGTCCTACCGTCGGGGTATTATACGATATATACCATGCACCTAGCACCGAAAGCCCGATCGTGACCCATGCGAACAACATGTGCACGACCTCCCACTTGTTAAAGTAGTTTATACTGTATCCTTCCAACTCCTTGCTCTCCCAATTTTTTTCGATACATTCTACCGCGATGGCGTGCCAGTCCACTGGCCTTTTCAAGCGTTCAGGGTTACGCTCTAACATCGATAGTATCGGGTGTGCGACGCCGTAGTGCCACCTTCGTCTACCTTGGCCTACGAATTTGGTAAACGTGGTGTTGTAAGGGTGTACTTTGCGCATCAGGTTGTTTAAAAGAGTAGCGACGTGTTCACCGTCCACGCTGTTTCTGTCAACGATGGCAGCAGCAACAAGGACGGGTAGCCAGCCCATCAGTAATCCTAGTGCCAGATTATGTGCTGTGGCGTTATCACCAACGTCTCCGAAGGCTTTGTACATTGAGATGGCGAGAGCGAAAAAGTACCACCCCAGACTAGCTAGTACTGGCACTACACCGCGTTTTCGGAGACGGCGTAGTTCGGCTGCGACAGCTGTGCGGGTTGCGTCGATGTTAAATTTTCTAGCTGACATATCGGTAAGGAAGAGAGCGGTGATGATGTTTTTCCTGAGAGTGGCTTCGGAGATGGGAAGAGAGGAAGAGAGCTTGTATTGGTTCATGACGCAGAGAATAGAGAAGGAATCGCGGACGGAGGAAAAAGTTTCATCATTCGGATCTGGATCCTCTTCGAGTTCCTGCTCGGTTTTTTCGGATTCTTGGTCTGCTGGTCGTCGATCAGGGGAAGACTCGCGGTTGCCGGATTCAAGGTTCTCAAGCTCGATCGTTTCGTCATCGTCATCGATACCCTTGGATTTTAACGGTGGCCGTTTCTTATATTTGATCTTGTGGGATCTAACCGGAACTCCTAGGTCGATAAGGGTAGCAGCTCGCCCCATCACTCTCAGGTTCCAGAATATGTATGTTAAGGTCGCGAACGGCGAGCCTATCCATCTGAACAACATGAGAATGGTGTGTCTTCTCCGGTTCGACTCCCATGGTAACGATACCACGAGTCCGAAGAGTGGTAAAATCCATGTTGTTAGGGTATCTGATACTAAAGTCCATTGGTACAAACCTGAAGTTTGACCACAGACATTTGTTACCGCGTGCAAAGATACCGCTAGCGGATAAAATATCTCGGCAGGCTGATTGAGAGAAGTTCCTGCCGCGGCTAGCAGAATTTCACTTATATTTTGTTCTGATGAAGGTAGGTATGAGTTTGTAAGATTAGAATTGAGACGATAGAAGAGGTCATAATTAAAATTGGCAATGTGCTTTGACCACAGCCATGGGGAGTTTGTGTAGGTGTTATTGCGAAAGTAAGCGGTACAGTCGACATCAGTAAGGTCAAGGTTGTCCTGTTGAGCACAAACATGCTGGAAGAACTGCAAGAAAAGAAAAGGTAAGAATAGTCGTATCATCGTGGAACCCGAATATTCTAATATTATGAACTTAAAAAAAACATGTAGAGAAAAACCGAGAAAAATGAAAATGATGTATGGCTTACAGGAAATAGGTTGTCGATATAGTCGGCCTTATATGAGGAGTGGAGGAATAAATCAGGCCAACTGATTAAACCTTCACCACCTTTGCCCGCTGTGCCCGCTACTCGTCCGTGTGACATGTGATTTCCAAATACCCAATATCAGGATCCAAGAAATCCTCTTCTTTTGCCTATTCCCTTGTGTCGCACGGTGCACGCGGTGCCTGTCTGCCAATGAGATCTCGGGATGTGTTGAGGCTGTTGCCATATTTATAGGTGCCGGCAGATCGCAGTGTGAGATTCGAAACAGGATTTCTCTTGTTTAAGCTTGCGCTGAGACAGCTTCCCGCCGAGCCTCCTTCTGACGAAGACGTAAGGCTGACCGGTTGATAAACGTGCAGTTATCGATACTACAATACGATCGATCGCGTGCAGGCTGCGGAGGTCGAATCGACTATGGTGCAGATGTTTTGGCTCGATCTTATTGGTACCTTCGCTGGTGTCACACAGAACATGCACGATAACGGCGTTTCAATCGTCATGAATGTCAATTCCAAGCACAACCATGGCCTTTAGTTGGGCTGGCATTTGGTTGGAATCGCTATGTGATACGTTTAATCCTTCTTATCGAAACTCCAGCATCATCTAAAACATCCAATCACAGCATTACCCAATCCAGCTCGTCGACCAGCGCCTCTAGCGGCAGCACATCACTCCCACTTTCGCTTTCTCTCAGTCGCACAAATGAACTCGCATTATCGTCATCCCTTGTCACCATCAGAATACAGAATCGTATTATTTTGGTTTATTATTTTCTTCTCCAGCAGCATCCTACAGAAGACATTTGGTGTGGATGAAGGAATTGATAAAGAAGAAAAAAAATAACCTACATCATTGCTAATGTGATGTGTAAGAACCCGTCCGGGTACATGGCTTCTCGCATCAGTTCCAGTAGCGGTACACTCAGTGGTAGCACGATTCCGTGCATCACAGGTCGGGCAAGAACAACGCTTCGTTTTGAGGGGAACAGTATGGGAACCAGAGAGTTGAGGGCTGTGCCGAGAGTGTGAGGTTCACCACCTGCATCCGGGGTCAGCAACTGACGTACCAGCTAATCGGTAATATTACGTACGAATGGTTCCTGGCTGCTTTATGGGTACGGTTCCTTGAATCACCTGGCCGGTTTCCGGATTATAAACTCTGATGGGAACGCTCCTCACAGAACTTCCCGAGTGATTTAGCATCTTGTCGCTCACACCCCAAAACCCATCGAAGTCATGATCTTGTAGGCTGACAAACAGTTGTCGAGTATCGGCAGGACTCAGGCTCATCGCCGCCTTCGCAGTTCCGTTTCGGGCGAAATCAGCCTCTTTGATAGTGTTGATGAAGGCGTCGTGCGTTGAAGTTGGAGTGAGTGTTGTGAGGAGGTCGTGAGGGTAGGACGCGAAACGAAGGGTTATCGTCCATGGCAGTTGCGGCACACCAGGCTCCAGGTCCGGTGGATGTGGGGATCCGGGCCTATCGTGGTTTGACGGCGGTGATGTGGGAGCTTTTGTGGGATCGAGGGCAGTGTAGAAATCGTAGATTAAGCCGATAGGCCAGTGCCTAGCGATTGTTAGATGAGCATCCAAAAGATCGCAGTTGGAGCGGGGGAGGGGTACCATCGTAGTGGAGCGTTATCAACCTCAAACCAGGCATTTTCCACCGTCGCAACAGTCTTGTCTATTAGAAAGTCCTCGAAGAACTTGTAAATTCGTGGCAGAAAAAACGGAAGGTATGCGACCCGGTTTGCTTGGAACTATCTCCGTTAACGAGGGGTTGGAGAGGGACACAGAGCTGCGAATCAGCCATTCTATTCCGAGACCTTTATCATCATAATCTTCTTCTCAGCACGGGCAGGACGGTTGCATAGGAGGGGACGATGGAAGCATACATAGTATACGTCTGCCTTGTCGAAGATGCGGCATTCGCTAGGGTCCAGGAGGACCCTGAAGGGGACGCTGCCATCCCAAACCGCCCGCCGCACCGCGTCCGAACTCGCCATATTTGTTCAGAAGTCTCCCTCTATTCTTCAATAATATCGCGATACTTTTCTCTTAACGTTCGTAGTAGCTAGCGGATCCGCTTGGATAGTAGCGGCGGTGTAGGCGGTTGGCGGTGATAAGGTGGGATGGTGGTAAGATGGAAAGTGTTCTGGAGAGAGCGTTGTTTTGACATCGGCCGCAACACACCCAGAAAATTTGTACCGTCGTCCATCTTCACCTATTCACCGTTCACTCGTTAATAATCTCGAAGTCGACGACGACAACGAAGACGACTGGCGATGCCTCCCCCACGGTTACGGCCATCACGGTTACTCTCTGGATGCTCCAATTTGGTAAGATACATGTTCAATTGTTGCTTTGTATATCTATCGCAGCTAACAAGGTATTCATGATGATACCTAGTTGACCAGCTCGCGGCTGGGCACTCAGCGGCTCTCCCATCCATCAATCATAACTAAACCTTCTGCACCTTCCCAAAGCCGTTGTCTATTCACCGTCCCTTCGCTCAATCGGCAAGACTTATACCTCGAGAATGGAATCGGTTCCTTATACTCTGCGAATCAGGTCCAGATTGCTTGGAAGGAATACCAAACCTACCTTACGGACCGCCTCAACCTTCTCACAGCAGGGACAGAACTCCAATACCACCATGCCCTCCAAATAGCTATCATGACGAGCCGTAACTCTGACCAAGCTGCTGTCTTCAACTATGCCTCGATGTTGCATAACAACCACTTCTTCTTCCAATCTCTTTCTCCAGCACCTGTCCCCGTGATTCCACACCTTCTCGCACAAATCGAAGAATCTTTCGGACATATGGACATCCTCAAAGAGACAATGCTAGCGACAGCGATGGCCTGTTTCTCCAATGCCTTTGTCTGGTTAGTTATTGATAATGCCAACAAGAAGATGCGGATCCTCACGACCTACAACTCCGGCACACCATATGGTCTCGCCCATCGACGTCAGTCGGTCGATACCAACACTACCTCTCCCCTACCTCCCGCCCCTCCTCCCACCGACGCTATCTCGATAAGCCAAGCACTCAGCCCAACAAACGACTACCAGAATTCAGCCGACCAATACAACAAAGCCCAGACAGAGCAAGCTTTGACTGACGTTCCTTCCGAAATCGGACGGTCTTCAATATTTTCTCCCCTCCTCTGCGTCAACGTCTGGGAGCACGCCTGGTTGGTTGACTATGGTTTCGATAAGAAGGAGGAATATCTAGAGAATTGGTGGAATAGTGTGGATTGGGGTGTCGTTTGGTCGAGACTAGAACCTTTGGGATTCCACAACGAGAAATACCGAAGAGCTTACATGGGAGCTAGCGAGGTTAGGGAAAATGAAGGTGGATCGGTATCCGGAGAACCCAAGCTAGCTGATCATATGAACCGTCGGTCGATGAGTCGCTGAGAGCAGGGTATTTTTCATGGACATCACACCTTTTTTGTATATATCATGTATGTAATGTAACTACTTTGCTTGAATTCTGTTATGTGTATACAATTCTCAAGGGTTCTACGAGATTAACATTTGAGTTCAATACCAGTCTCAGAGTGTTGATTGATATATAACGAAGGGATATTTTGATGCCGTTAAGTTTAGATTGAATTGGTTTTGACTGATAGAACGACCAAAGACACACATCGCAATTCCAACGATGTCTCCGAGTGATATATCTCAGAATGAACCAGATAATATCCGAAACGTCCTCCGACTTCCCCAAAATATTTTGAAAGACAACTTGCTGTTAGGCGAAAAAAGGAAGGGTTCTAGAAACCCTTGACTGCATTGAAACTGTTGACCAGACATGCCCAAACGTAACTGAGTAACAACACACACAAAATCCAACATGTCAAAATCTCAACGAAGAAGGTAAGGTCTATCGGCGGCTCAAGTCTGATATGCCATGGAAGACAATCGGTTTTGCTATGAGATATTCTAGATATACGTCTCGATTGAATTTCCACATTCATGTACTCTCTAATAGTCATACCAATCACTGTCACTGGTTATCCAAATACGGATTTATAAATAGTACCACTTATCCACCAGATATTGGATCTCCAGAATAGGACACCCATCGATTGGAAGAGCACTTGCATATTCTCCTATCCAAAGTCCAATCTCTAGGAGGGACAATATATTCTTTTCTTCGTTTTTTTTCTTTATATATACTAATTCACACTCCAAATATGATTACCATATCAATAGCCATTTCCCTTTTGGCATCATTCACCTATGCTCTGCCTGTGACCGATGAAAGTCGTGGCCATTCTAGCGCCTTCTCGCCAAGTAATCATCCGTTATCTAACCTCAGTCGCACTTTAAGTGGAGTCACTCCTGGGGCTAAGGGTCGATATACCGTTCGTGCGAAGCTCGTAGACTCAAATATAACCGGAGTAGAAACTGGAGTTAAACAATACAGTGGATATTTTGATAATAATGATGAGGACAAGCATTTATTCTTTTGTAAGTTTTATAAAAAAAAATATAGTATTGTACATTTGTTAAGTATTAGACAACTGGGCTAACAATTTCATGCCATAAATATAGGGTTCTTCGAATCACGCTCAAACCCAAAGCAAGACCCAATCGTATACGACGTTTCCGGTGGACCCGGTGCCTCTGGAGTAGCTGAAATCTTCGGAAATTTCTCAGCTGCTAGCTATAAAAACAGCACGATAGCACCCCAAAAGATCTCCTTCCACAACTACGCCTCAATGCTCTACATCGACCAACCCATAAACACCGCATTCTCGCACTCCAAATCCCGAACCAACAATTCCATCGATGCGGCCCGTGATCTCGTTGGCGCCCTTACTGCCTTTTTTGAACATTTCCCAGAATACTCCACCCAAGAATTCCACCTCCACGGCGTCTCCTATGCAGGTCGTATCATCCCCAACCTCGCCCACCAAATCCTCTCCATCCCTGCCACCGAACGAAAAATAAACCTCAAGTCAATAATGATGGGTAACGCCATGATCGATCCCGCTAGTCAATCAGTAGGTGATTTGCCAACAGTTTGTGGAAAGGCAGGGTACCCGGCTCTGGCCACCGCCGAACAATGCAAAGCCGCAGAACCCAGTGCGAAAGCTTGTGCGACCGAAATCCTCAAATGCTATGATCTACCACAAACCCAAGTCTGCAAACTACCCGACTCTTGCGATGCTGCTAGGATGCTATTCGGCAACGCGGGTAGATTCACCTACGATATGCGTAAACCGTGTGACCCAACGACCGACGCATGTTGGACTTCCAAACCGGCGGAATATATTGAATTCTTCCAGAATCCCAAGATGGCATCCGCAATCGGGGCGAATGGCACTTTCGAGGACTCTAGCCTCTCGGTTATGAAGGATTTCTCAAGGATAATGGATGGAACAAAGCCGTATCATAGAAATCTGCCAGGGATATTACAGCAGATTCCGGTGCTGATATATAACGGCGATGCTGACTTTTTATGTACCTGGTTGGGAGGACTTGCGACCGCTGAAGCTATCCAGTTCCCGGGCAAGGATGATTTTAAGAAGGCGGAGTTGAAGCCGTTTATTGCTAATGGGAAGGAAGTCGGGCAGTCAAAGACGGCGCGTGGGTTGACTTTTGCGAGGGTTTACCAAGCTGGACACGGTGCTTTCGTGTATCAGCCCGAGGCAGCGTCGGTGATGGTTAGGTCGTGGTTTAAATCTAGAAGCATCTCATCGATGTAGTGACTTGATGTTTGTTTATGTATTCCTCAGAGTCTGAAATATTTATATAGAAGTATCATTTGATATTATTCAAGATTAGTTTAAATCTTAACGAAACAGAGAAAGGAAACTTAGGCCCTTGTCATTCAGGCACCTGTCCACAGGAAAGAAGCATGATCTCAAGATGATGCCAAGAACATGTGAAAGAAATTTACCATATTATTATTAGTTGAGTTAACACCACTGACAATTGAGAACAAGATGGAGCCCATGAAGGAGGTTGGAGAATTAGAGGATATAGCTACTTAGCCATTCTCAAGTGCCTGAATTCGACACTAGGTCGGTGCTGAGATCGTGTACGCGTGTATGCGTGTACATGTTTTCAAGAGTCAGATTTAGGCACTGTAAATGGTCGTGAGAGTGACACTCCGTGCAAAATGCAATTTTGAACACGAACAACCTCGAAAGGTATCGATCAGACGGCTCCACAGGGGTTATTATAGGCTACAAGACGTTTTTCTGTTCAGAAAACAATCGATTAAAGGAGCACAACGGAAAAGATTTAAGCTTTTGGTGATAAGGAAACCTGGCAAGAATGTCGGATGGCAAAATCTAGGAATGCCACTACTGAGCGGAAACAGCCCCATGCCAAGATGTATCGATCGAGCCATTCCAAGATTCACTATTCAAGGGTGAAGAATATCGAGCCAGAAATTGGCTAATTAGGTTACCCTCAACTCAAGAATCTCCCATTCCTTCTAGGAACTAAATTATAAACCTGCGACATTATAGAAATCCCCAAGATCCAAATCCAAATAGACGCAAGCCACGGGGTATGGATGATGATTTACTACTCAGTGGGACCGCAGTATCAACCCAAGCCAAGCCGTCGCATGTTTAAACCCTTCCAACAATCCATATTGCTTGGCTCTCTGGTCAAGCGTGGCCAGCATAGAGCGTCCCAGAATGGGATGTTGTATATTCCATCAGTGTAGACGCACCTAGTCTGACCTTTTTCGATACTAGTGCGTTACAAATGCTCTAAGCTAATCCCCAATCGCTTCGCTGTCAGCCTTCTATCGGCCTAGTGAGCTCCGATTCTGTATGGAGATGTCTGGAAGCTAAAAAATCTGCAACGCAACATGTTTGCTTCCTCGAACGTTACAGTCGACATCTCGACGCCGAAACATTTGGATTCAGAGAGAAATCATATGCACGAGATTGCATAGTTATCCGATGTGGTTCGATCGTCCGAGAGCATTCGCATGCTTGATACTATCTCGTCTCTTTGGCGATCAAAAGTTTAACCTGTTCATGATTTGGGTATATTATGCTACACAGTGTGTTTTGTGATATATAAGATCCCAAAGTGCCGCCTATCACTTCTTTTTCTTTAATCATCATTCGATCACAGCAATTTCCAACCACTCAAATCATTATTTTTCATTCTTTTCCGTGGCTGGTCCACTATACTCAAAGCTGGTTCCTTTGAGTATTTATTATTAGCCATATAATTTATTTATAACGACAAGTAAATCTCGCGAGTTCCTTTTCTTTCTCATATTGCCACTTTCTTTAAAACATATATATATTATAAGAAAGAATGAAGTTCACTACAGAAATCGTCTCCGCAATCCTTCTATTCGCTTCATCCATCTCTGCCACCCCAGTCATTGCTCGCGATGTCACCGCAAGTGACCTAACCGTCCAAAGCGTTGGAGACACTAGTTCCACCGCCTATGCCGGATACAGCAATATTGAGGAATATGCCCAAATGAGAGTGACCGAGAGATCCGTACCCTCCTCAATGGAAGTTGAAAAGAGAACAATCGCTGCTCCAAGAATCTTCCATTGGCGTTTAGCTGACAAATTACGCTATGAAAGAGAAAGGGTTTTACGTGAAAGACTCTGGCGTGAAAAGCTTTTGACCGAATCGCAGATATTGGAAAGAGAAAGATTCGAAAGAGAACGATTCGAAAGAGAACGATTGCTTGAAAGAGCACGATTTGAAAGAGAGCGACAAATCGGATACGAAAGAGAGATTGAGAGAACTCGCGACGAAAGGGAGAGAGAGAGAGAGAGAGAAAGAGAGAGAGAAAGAGAACGTCGGGAAAGGGAGAGGGAACGTGACCTCCTTCGTGAGAAGGAACGTATAGTTAGGGAGAGGGAGAGGGAGAGGGAGAGTCTTTTTTAATGGTAGATAGGGACTAAATACGATCAAGTCGTAAACTCCAAATAGGTTCGCGGAGGTTCAATTTCGACAGTAGTTAAAATATTCCATCCAGTCTGACTAATGTATGACAAGATAAAATATTCTTTTCCTTTCCTTATTTATAAGAACAAGCAGCGCAAGCCCGTTCAGTCCACTCCCCGTGAAAATAAATCTCAACATCACCAGTCTGCCCTCTTTGAAATTCTATCTCATAAATCATCGGGCCCTCTGGCGGATCCGGCCAAGTGCGTTCATTATACAGCTCCCATTCCTCAGGAACTTTCATCGCAATTTCTACAATCCAATTTATAAAATCCCTAATTGTGGGCTTATCCTCCGCTCTCCACGTCCTCATCCCAAAACCAATCTGCTCCAGCTCTACTACTTCATATCCTCTAGCCCTGGGAGGTTGTTCCCTCCGAGCACCAAAGTACGTCTCGAAAGAAAGATGGATGTCGTCTGTATCCTTTATCAATTCTAATGGGCAAAACAAAGGCTCGTCCCAAAGCCATGGTGTTTCGTTCATGTTCTTCAACCTGGAATTTAGTATGTTATCCTCCGCGTTGGTTGGTGTTGCATTTCTCAGAATACATGGTGGAACGAATCCAGAACCAACTCCATAGGCATCTTCTGAAAGATAATATTTATACTGTTCAATTTTATTGGTGGATGAGTTGAAATGAATACGGAAATAGCCGTTCGTATCGATTAGCTTGTGGAGCGGGAGTATACTATGCGATATGGTCTCTTGTTTCCACCCAGAAGGTGTTTCAATGGTGTGTTTTCTAGACGTTGGGCGAGTGTTGCAACGGGACGCAATGAGATAAGGCGAAGTGAGGATTATGGAACGCCAAAGAGAACAAATTTGAAATGCTGGGATTTGGTCAAGGACGAGTAGGAAAGAGAGAATCCGAGTTTGACGTTCCACCGGAAGTGCTTTATTGTGATACTCGGAACTTGTGGGTTCACCTGAGATAAGAGCTGGCCGGCTCATTGATTTTCAGAAGACTTGGACGCCATTTTGATTTTAAGTATTCTGCAGTTGAAGCAAAATTAAAATCCTAGATTTTAGCGTAATCTAGATCGGTGAGGTGATTGTGCTCACTTTATAAAGTCTTTCGTTTGGTCTGTGACAGCACCCATGGCGTTCTGTCATCCGTATGCCTTAGGCATGAAGGATTACGCGAAAAACCTCGCTGATAAATAAGCTGAGTGGGGTCGCAAGATCTATGACCGCCGCACTCAAGCTATCTCCCCATCCCCCTCTTGTAGACAACCCTGTTTCTCCGGCTTATTAAAAGCTCTAATATTTGGTATTGATAATGGTGCCATTCAGAGACGATTGTATACGAAACCGGGTAAATTTAGGTATCGGTGCGTATTCTCGGTTCTATCAAAATGAATGACCCGCCAGAATCCAACTCTGATGACGATAATGCGAAAACCGAACTTCCACCTCCTTTTCTGCATTGTAGACAACATTTTTCACCATAGAGCCCAGCGCGTTTGCCGCAAAAATTCCAAGAACTTCTTCGAGAGCAGGTTTTTCGTCAACGTCCCATTTAGTCTTCGTACACCAGTCGCTCTCTGGACTCCATGGGGAGGTCCATTTGAGTGCCAGTTCGACAGAAAATTCTCTTGTGGCTTTTTCTTCTTGTGGTACTGGTGGTCGAAGTGGCCTCGGTTTCGGGTAGGTAGCAAAAGGAGAGAAGACTAATTCTTGGAGAATGGGGCAGTTTGGTGGTATATGGATATCCTTCCACCGATACATGTGTCTCCGACGCGCCAGTGCATCCCCTGCCAGTTTGTTCGCCGCAAATTCATACTTCTTCTTCATGCAGCCAACGATAATTATACCTTTTAACCCTACCGCGCTGGAGAACTAGAGTAAAGTTTCCTGAGGCGTCAAGAAGTTTGTGAAAGTTTGGGATCCCTGGTCTAAAAGGTCTAGGTGCGTACCTAGCGCGAGCTAGAGAAGAAGTAAATATTACATTTTGCAGAGTCTACATGTTTGTGAAACGCAGAGCTGACTGATGAAGTCGAGATGGGAGAAGATTTCAAGGGTGATTTCGATTAGGAGCCTTAAACTTGGGTTAGACGTGTTTGTCTTCGGCCGCGATTCAGTGCAGGAGCCTGATTGTCGCGTAAACCCAAAGTTCCCAATATTAGACCACATTGGAGAAACTATGTCGAGGTAAGGCGATGATACCGACATTCCACCAATTTATATTGAACTGCTTTTGGAGGGGAAGTGGAATTCGGGTTTCGTAGTTTACACCCTAGCAAGATATCAGTACTTAAGTAGGTCCTTGCATGTAAACCCATTGCAATGCCGGACCGACACCGCGGAGGATCCAACGCAGACAAAAGCACGAAAGCGCAAGGCTGCGTCACCGTCACCGTCACCATCACCGTAACAAGTTTGTGGGTTACGAATCCGAAGCAGAAATATTGATGCTGGTGTAAAAGTGAGCTTAGAAACTTATGAGGAGCCGTAATAATACCTTCTGAGATTCATCATTGCACCAGCTGTTCTGCAACATTAGTCACAGATTGGGTACTCGTTTGGTAGAGTCCTGTAATAGTCCGGTACGGTCTTGTAACACAAAAAAAAATGACCTAAAGGAAAGGTATAACTGCTTTAAGCGGCATTCCCAGTAGTATTGGATCAAGACGCTTAGGGAAACCCGTGGCATAGCTGGCGTCCTGTTGCAAGGGACAGGGCTGCGAGACTAGAACAACTGGGCAATACACAGTCTCGGGCCAAAGGCAATACAAATTGTATCTGTAAAATTCGCAACAGCAACAACACGTCTTCAGCCAAATGCGAGCAGTAAGGCTAACATGTTATACAAGCACATGAGAATAAGCGCTCCCAAGCACCAGCTCCACAGCAAATTTGGTAATAGAGTGGACTTTGCGTTGAGCTATGGTCATTAGAAAAAAGATAAAGCTTAGATTTGCAGTAATTAACATACATATTCAGCTGCTTGTTGCTGATAGTTGCTGATAGTTCGATGGGTTAGTTAGTCTTAAAGTTATTGGCAATAGCTGTAGCTAGAGTCCGGGGATATATCATGGACACAATGTAGCTCAACCTAGCCGTGTATTGACGCTTCGTCATCGAGCTCAGTTAAACCATGGTCATAATTAAGAAAGTCAACTAGACCTGTTCATGATGACTTTGATACTATTCGCTCAGCTGTTCGCTTAAAGACTCTAGCTTACAAGACAACCTCTCTCGTCATCAAACCGCCCTTGTATTTAAGACATGCTACGGCTTTATTCCAAATTTACAGTACTCAATTAACTTTATGATCAGATGGGATCCCGCCCTGATAGCATGGTTAACCAGATTTAAATCGGCTTCGAGAGTGACGATCATGGGAATGATTTAATCGAATATAAATATAGCTTGGGCTAAATCTCAGTATCGTCACGCTCTCGAATGTCTCTGTAAATTTTAATACATACAAAGAACATGCTCAAGCAAAGAATTCCCCAGGAGCCGGAAATATTCGAAGTTGTTACACACATACTTACATTTATCACCAAAAATCCTTTCTGTCGTCTCGATAGCTTAATAGCCGAACATCATGGATTTATTCGTTCCAGCTAATCTTATCGTCCCATTCGTTCTCACGGTCGCAGTGGCGCTTTACACAAAGAAGCACCTTAATCTATGGTCTAGTTTCAGAAATACGCGATTCATCTGGCGAAACAAATACCCTTCATTCGAAGAGCTTCACGCTCTATATGACCGTGGCGATATCATGCTCTCCGCAGTCCTTATTTGCATCATCTCTTCAACTCTCGCATCCTGGAATAGCGAAAGTTATCCACGCTCATAGCACTTACAAATCGGATCCATGGCACCGGATAATTCGAACATTGGCCTTCATATATATCATGATACGTTCAAAGAAAAACACCGAGCGGCAACAGGTTGTGCAATGGTTGCAAAAGATTCATCTTTCCATTCCATTATTCGGTTTCGAAACGAACGTTTTGATATTCGCGACATTTGCGTATGCGTTGGCAAAGTCCCATGAATTTCTGGAAGCCATCCATCCGGAAGAGATTAATAGAATCATCAAAGGCGTCATGGGTATGGCGAATAAGCTCGACCCAAAGGATTATGAGAAACCCGTACCCAATACGATGACAGAAATCGAATCATTTCTGCGAAGTCAACTTTCTCTTGACAGCGATATACCAATGCAGAAATCCCAAGAGAATATAGATATGCATGCTGTCAAGACAGAAGCCTAGTGGGACAGATATTTCACCCAACCCTTAACTTCTTTCAAACTAGCTATTCTGTCACATTTTGTTACACATTTATCTATCACCGTCCTAGCACGGAGTCCACAAGACCTCGTTGGACGCTCTCTCTGGTGGTGCACAAGGAAGATTCATCTTTTTTTCTCATTATTCCACTATAGCGCCTCTTTATCGGTGCTCACATTTGATGGCACGCTAGATCTTCTGGCGACCAGATATCCACGACAGGCAGATGTGCCGATACCAATATTCCCAGGACTCTGCGAGGAGGCTATCGAGTTAGTAAAATGCTCTTATTACCGTGGAGTTCTCACAAGATACAACCTGCCCCTACATCTGGGATTCATCACGGACGGTAATCGCCGCTATGGGAGGGCTAGGGGGCTCAAAACCACCATCGAGGGCCATAAAGTGGGCGCGTATAAGCTTCTGCAAGTGATGTCGTGGGCTTTTAGCTCCGGCATCCAGAACTTGACTGTGTGGGCTCTCTCGGATGATAATCTCAAACGAGGCGAGAGTGAAATCAATCTATTGTTCTCCATGATGGCCAATTATATCGGTGAGATGATGGGCGATGTCCCTTTCGCGGTATTGAACGTTCGACTCCGGGTTGTCGGCGACAGATCTATTCTGCCTGATCACTTAAATAGAATAATTGATAAAGCCGAGGCTACGACAGCAAAAAATACAAAGTTCAATCTTCAAATCGCAATCGGGTATGGCGGGCGGTCAGAAGTGGTCAGAGCCGCGAAGATGGCTATGGATGCGAAGCTTAGACGAGGTATTTCCCCAGGAGATGCAGTTGCGGCCATCACTGAAGCGGATATTTCTGCCCAAATTTACTCCGCGCAGCTCGGCCTCCCTAACATAGATGCAATCTTCAGAACTAGCGGTGAGAAGAGATTGAGTGGATTCGCATCGTGGGAGTCATATCATGCGGAATTTGCTGTTGTTGATGAGAACTGGCCTGCTCTGAGGCAGTCAACGTTTTTGAAGAGTCTCCTAGATTTCTCGAGACGGAATAGGCGATTTCGTGCATAAATTTTTTAAGGGCAAATAAAGTCATTAGATTATCAAAGTTGAAAATTCTAAACTTAACCATTACGTAGTACCATGATCAGAATGGCCCTCTAAACGACCATGCTACTACCATTGAGACCATAATGTGTTTTAAGAATCCCCTTAGGCCTATTATATTCTATACGTAAATACTATGCGCTTTGTTATATCACTTCTCCACCAACCAAACTTTCAGTCGTCGTAGTTATAGAGGCTGTTATAAATGGTAACGCTCATCAGCGTAGGATCAACCGTATGCGCCATCATGCATCGACCATCGCCCTAATAAGGGCTACAAAGAGTTTAGTTATCGGCGGATCTGCAGGAGACCTCAAAGATGCATTTAAGTATTATTTATTTTTCGACCTAAACATCAGAATAGAGCGGTTCTTCTGCATCGCGTCGATGTAAAGCTTAGAAAGGTCAACCTCCAACAGCACCTCTCGATCGGACCTTTCTACAACCGTCTTAAATAATCCTTACTAGATTCAAGACGCCCGAGTACCATGGATCCAAAAGACAAAATGATCCCAGTTTCAGGAGGAGACCTACGCGACCCTACATTCGCACAAGAAAACAAAAAGGCGTTCTATCAGGAGTTCAGAGCGTCACTAGGAGACCGACCCACAAAAAATCTTGATCTCCCAACGAAAGACTTGACAAACAATTAGGTGGAAACAATCCTTTGGTCGTTTGTCCTAATGATGGGCTCTCGGTAATGGCTTTGGGAGCTGGATGGGCTGGTGTAGGATGTGAAATTATCCAGCTCGGGTTCCCGGACTGTATACCCCCTTTCGAGGACTGTGGTCTTATGGAACATGTAGGTGTAGTGGGAATGGTGAATCTTGTAGCATCCCTCCCTCAGGACGTGCGCGGAAACATCACCAATGCTCTGATTCCGGTTTGGTCTCAACCCAGAACCGATTTGAGAGCGGATTTCAAAAGGTTATCCGATTACATTGATATCGTTTCTGGGCCAGAGTTATCGGCTGTCGGACATTTCACTGCGGCTCATAACAACCATTCTCGATACATCATGCTGGCGGTATTCCTCGCTGCTGTCAGGCTGGGGAACATTTCTCTTTCTGGCTTTCGCGACATTCATCTCACGAAGGCGATCGAATTTGCACCAAAGATCAAGGTCCCAGCGAATCGCTTATGTCTACCCCATGAAGACCGAGAAGCACGAATTACTACCGCCGTCAGCCAATTGCGGGATTATATTGAACACAGTGAGGTAGAGAAAACCGATGAGTCCATCGCGGTCGCACAGCGGGCGTTGCACAAATTTATAGATCAGGAGGTCCACGGTATTTGTTGGTTGAGAGCTGACCCAGCGGTGCTATGGTCGACATGTGCGGCGCTTTTTGCGGTTATATTGAATATTGATAGTATGGCTGTGTTCCTTCTTCAAGGCGACTCTTTTAAATATCTTGAGGTGGAAAGTGATGTTTTGAGGATGTCTGGTTGGCTGAGATTTATGCCTCAAAGCCAGCGAATCGTCAACCGAGTAGACAGGTTAGTTCTCCTACATCGCTTATAGATTCCATTCTGTCTATTGAATTAAAGAGAAAATTATATCTTTTATTCCAATTTATCTCTCGGGAGCCGCGTACGACAATATTTTGATTGTGTGTAACGGAAAGCTGGGGCTGTCAAGGAGTAACCTTGAGCTTGAGAAGATTTGAGTAGGCGTACACAAGATGAACCCGACCGCTTGGAGATTATCATCTATAGACGACTCGATATAAAGCAAGCTAATTGAGTTGCTCTTTCCAAAGCAGATACGCACTATCTGGGTTTGATCCTTGCGAAACCAATCGTTACATCATGAATATTGCCCATGTATGAATTTGGTATTCAGTTGTTGCCTGTTGCACTTGTTAGCAGCTGTGTTAGCTTGGTCATCGAGTCAACATTGTGCTGTCCACGTTGAGAAATCCAACTCGATAACGTGGATATCTCACAAATGAAGTTGATAGAAATTGATACAAAATTACAATCAATTCGGGAGCCCTGTCTCCTATTTTTTTAATCAATGGTTAGTATTAAAAGAGGACCCTAGCGGTCTAAAATGTACTTATCTTAGTGCAAACGTCGTTCTAGTAGAGTGATAACATTGACTTCTCTTACGCAGCAGACTGCCTTAACCTTCCTCTTCCTCTTCCTCTTCCTCTTCCTCTTCCTCTCAGCAACCAACCAGCAACGACAGGGCAACGATATCATCATCATCATAATCGTCGTCGACAGCAAAAGCAACAGCAACGCTCTTCTGCTCTCTCATCTCGTTGTATCATCACTTCCCTCCCCCCATCATCACATCTGTCACCTCGTTTCTTCTCAACATGTCTTCAAGGCAATCAAATCCCAACCTCAGCTTCAACCTCGAACGCCTTCTCCTTTCCGAATTCTCTCACATCTTCAACGACAAGCAATTCAACCACGGTGCACCAGATTCCTGTAGCCGGCGTCTTCACAAAGCCTTCGAAAGCCCCTTTCTCGCAAACTCCATCAGAGAGTTCTGCGCTCGTCGGGACTGCTCAGAGCAGATGGCACGCTCCACAATCTCAAAGATAATCAATATGAGAGTCAGTAGGCTCAGCCGTCCTTCTGATCGTGTCAACGCGTTGACCGAGAGGACGAGACACCCTTACTCCTTCGGCCAGACAAGAAGCAGAGACAAAGAGAACTTTGATGATGAAAAAGAGACGTCTGAACAGCTTCAAATGTCACGGCAGGGTGCGAGTTCTAAGTCGCTTCTCCCTCCTGGCCTGCAAGAAGATGATGGTGATGATGACCTCCATTACAGTGATGGTGACTTAGAACCTGGCGAGATCCGGTTAGCAGAGATAACCGGATCTAACGCCGGTTACTCGCTCTGGATCAAGCCCACATCTCTACAGCTTGCCAGTTTCGATGGGACGAGTGATAAGGTCACTCAGTGCGACCTTGCTCAAGGCAAGGATTTCATCCCTCCTAGCACTTTAGCTGATAATTCTGCCCCTACGTTGAAGGCAAAGGCTGCCAAGTCTAAAGCTTCCAACGATAAGGTTCAGAAAGCAGCAGTAGCTTCGAAGAAGAAACAAGAATTGGAAGAAAGTTTATCGCGAAGGAAGGCATATAGAAGACGAAGGAAGTTGTTTAATTTTATCAAACAACAGCAGGCTAAGTTGGAATCTAACAAACAAGATGCAAAGTTGACCACCGCAACTACTCTTCAACAGGACCATCACGAACAATTGCTACCAATTAAGGGGCCAGTTGAGCAGAAGCATCCTATACAGAATCAGCCCGGGAACCAAAATCAAGTGAGGCAGAACCAACCCGGTTCTAACCAGCCCAAACAGAACCAATCCGGGGACAATCAACCCCAATTGGTCCAGCTCAAGCAAACTCAGCCAAAACACACTCCACCGAAGCAGGAAGATTCCAATCACGGTCAGTCCAAGCCAAGTCCTGCTCCCTTTGTCATAAATATAACGGTGCCACCTAAACGACCGGGCAGCGTATTTGATCCACCCAAGTCTCGTGGGCACGGTATCGCACCTCTGAGTCAGGAAACTACCTTCACGTCAACCGTTTCGCAATCTTCGCGGGCTTGGCAATCGTATAACTATCCCGTCGGTCCACCACCACCCCCTCTATTGATCCCAAACGCAGCTATGGGTTCTGTTAGCGGTTCATCGGTTTCTTCCTCAACTAGAATAGTTACGCCATTAAACCCAGCAGCACCTCCTTATCCATACCAAGACGCATCTATTTCTGGGGTCGTTGCTGAAAAGCTGATGACCCAACTCCCGCCCTGTCCTACTTCTCAACTCTGCTTACCATACCCTAATCAACTCGAAATCTTCACTGAAACCCAAAGAATTCTGGAACACGTTTGCTTTGACTTTGTCAGGAATCATATACCTCGCAAGATACTTGAGCTGCAATTTTCGCACGCCGAGAAGGCAGAGTTGCCAATGTGGATCAGACTCATCAGACAAGAAGGGTCATTTATTCCATATCATGCGTTCGACCCCACGGCTTACGGTAATGATTTGCCAGTGTGGGAGTGGTTTCGTCAAAGGTCTGAGTACCTCTGCAAATTGAGACATGCGGCTGTCCACAGGTGGAACACACCAAGCGTTCAGATCGAAAGCTATTTGCAGCTTTCAATTCAGTTCGCAGGCTTGTTGAAAGATACTGAACGATCGAATCAGTTGCAACAAGTTTTGAATCAGGTGCAGGAAGCCACGAAGCAACTTGAGATGAAAGGAATGACCAGGAGGACAAGGTTGCACGCCGAACTCGAGGATATCGAGAGACGAAGACGGAGTTTGAATGATCTGGAGATTTTAGCTTTCAATACCGCCCTGGAGGATACTAAACTGGTGGCTGAGAATGTGAAAGTGGATCTTGGGTGGTTGAAAGAGAAGAAAGAAGTGAAGAAGAGTGCAAGTGTGGTTCAGCCTCCAGTTCGTCTGGGGAAGTGACCCGAAGAATTACCCTGCTTTGTCAGGATTAACCCTGTGTTGACGAATCCGAATTCGCCATGAGACTTCCCGATTGGGACAGTTTTCTGGAACCTTCGCCAAGATTCTCCTTCCAGCAACACATTTCTGTGTCATAGACGATGCATTTCTAAGGCATCCGCGTATTGGCGGGCGTCGTCATCGTGGAATGGTTCCGTCGAGATACTTCTCGAGATTTCCAATGTCTCGCTCAAAAGTGTATATAAACGCTGGAGATCCGCCAAATTGATCTCGATTTTCATTTTTCAGATCATCATCTACTCTTCACTACTTTAGTAGCATTCACATTAAACTTCAAACATCTTCTCCACATTCACACAATCTTCAATATCGATCAGATCTCAGGATCTTAAATTTAAATAAATCTATATAACCAAAATACCATTCTTACATAGAATATATAACCCTCAAACAAAAATCATCAAAATGCCTTTCGTCAGATTCCAACCAGTTTCCTTCCAACCCCAACAGGATTCGTTCACGGATCTCCTCTCCGCCCTCCTTGGAGGTGAAGAACCATCCCAACCATCCCACGGCAAGCCTGCTTCTTGTGCCGCCAAAGCAAACTGCACTCCAGCACAATGTCAGACTAGAGCTTGTGCTCCCCATGCAAACCGCGTAGTCAAGCGCTTCATTACACCAAAGTTTGACGTCTCGGAAACCGAAGATTCGTACATCCTCGAGGGTGAATTACCAGGAGTGTCCAACAAGTCCACAATCTCCGTCGAATTTGACGACGCTCAAACCATAGTTGTAAAGGGCGAGATTAGCCGCGTCAAGCGACATTTCGACAAACACACTGAGAAGAAGGAAGGCGAAGAGTTAACCAAAGAAGCTCTCCAAGCCTCCGCTGCTGCTGATCAGGAAAAGACAACCGTTACAACCGCTGAAGGCGAGACTGTAGTCTACGATGACGCTGCCTCGGTCGTTAGCAATAAATCAAAGGGTAAAGCAGCCACGGTCGAAGACTCTGTCGACGAGTCCGAAACCGCCTCCAACGCTTCTTTCGAGGTCGTAGATGGACCTACCAAGGCTGATAAGGGTAAAACTGTCGCCAAAGATACCGATGTCGAGATGTCGGAGGCCGCAGAAAAGCCAGCTGAACCCACCACCACAGCCGCGAAGGCAAAGAACGCCAAATACTGGATCGCTGAACGTCCTATCGGTGTTTTCGAAAGGAAGTTCAAGTTCCAGGGATTGATCGATCAGGATAAAGTCAGGGCCAGCCTTGAGAACGGGCTATTGACAATCATTGTGCCCAAGAGAGAGGCCTTTGTTAGGAGTATCTTTATCAACTAAAGTCGATGAAGTTGTTCTTTTCAATTGTAATAGTTCCTAGCATAGCTATGGCGTTTGATCACTGTATACCGTTTTGATTGTTTGTGGTTTTTGTGGATTTGGGACTATGATACTAGCTAGTATTGGTTGTATTCTTTAGATATTACATGCGCATGTGTAAGTAATTAATTTTTGGTCCGAATCAAAGCTTATTAATTATTACTACAATATTTTCTCGTGACGTAGATATACCTTCGTAGTCGGATAAAATAAATATAAAGGAGATCTGAGGTATTGGGATCTCATAATCTGATACCATTATAACCAATTCTCAGTGAGGGTAAATGGAGACGCCAACATCTTGTAAGTAAATACAAAGTCAAAGACTTATGGATATCCTATACAATAAACTTATATAACCGGACTCCATTTCTGTATACCCATCATAATATCCTGTTTCCCCCGAGAAGATACACGCCAAAAGACTCCCAAATTATATCCTACTGATAAAAACAGAAAAATGACTGTCCTATACGAAAGACAGCCTAGCCACCTCTCTCGACCTTTCGAGTTCGCTTCTCAGCCCTACGTTTAGATTTTCGACAGGACACCAACCGTAGCCGTGAAACCTAGTCCCGTTCGCCAGATGGATACTTCCCGTCTTTTCCTCGAAATCCTTGATATTACCATGCCAGTGCTCGGTGAGGTTGAAGACCTTGATGAGACCTGATTGTTCGACGCTGCGGATCAAGTTTCCGTAGGAGAGCGTGACACAGTCCCAGTTCGGACAACCCTTTGAAACGTTGTCTTGTACGAACGTTTGTAGAAAGTTGCGCCAGATGTCGATCTGTCGCTTGAGTTCCCTATCCCGAGACGACATTATGCGCTCTTCATACGAAACTGATTAGCATATTCTCATCTTTATCAAAGCTATAGAGTAATATTATAGAAGCGTGAATAGAGTTACTCACTGAGAACGATTTCAGGTACCAATGTTGTAGAAACCTCGGTGCCCTTTCTCAAAAAGTACGATCCACAGGTACTCAGCGAACTACTCTCCCCGACCAACAACCTCTCCAGCTCCTTCACATTTCTATCATCTTTGAACACCTTGGCGATGAACAACCAGTCCTCAAACCCCGGTTCCAATACCGCAGACGCCCACTGATCCAGCCAGGCTTTCGAATACGGTTTCAAGATGTGCACACAATCGTATTTATCGCACAAGACGGCAAATGACCTTAGCTGCCCGAATTCGATGGATAGAGTGGGTACGTTCTCCGTTGCAAAATGCAAGACGTTGAGAACAGCGAGGAGAGTGTCCGGGTCGTCGTCCTCCAGCGTCATGCTGATGTGTTGACGACCCCCGATATGTTCAGTACCCGTTTTCTGGAAGGGAGAGTCCGGATCCAGGTGCTTTCGCCAGACAGGAGAGACCACACGAAGGATTTGGGAGGATACGAGGTATCTGTGAGTCGAGAGGGCTGTGGGGAGGTGGATCACGAGATCGGAAACGGGCGATACGGTGTGCAGGACTTGTTGTTCTTGGGGGAAGGCCTCATCCTGAACGATGAGTATGTTTGCATCTTCGTCGTTGACATCTGGAATGTGTGAGAGTGACAACGCCGCGGGGGGCTGTGTGAAGTTGAAGTCGTCTTCTTTCGCGGGTTCGGTGGACCAAAGTGGCAGAGGCTCTTCTGTGGAGGAGGTTAGCTTTCATTCTTTTCTGATGCTCGTGCGAGCTCTATGTTTTTGTACGCCTTCGTTTTGATTAGAGTTCGTACAACGGAAATTTCGGAACGTACTGCAGCGGGCGCAAAGAACCTCGTCGGCTACATTTTGAGAGGCCGTCACCATCTCTTTTAAACTCGAAAGAAAAGACGAAAGGACAAGAGATCGGGCGATAAACCAGTTATCGAGATGAGAAGAGAACAGGAGACGACGGTGGAGATGCCCGCCGAAAGATGAGATGGATAACTATGGGTCCCATGAGAACCAACCGCTTGGTTACTACGGCGCTATCCCTGTTGGAACTGATAGCACCCTGATAAGGGTGAGCGGGGCGAGCCACATGCCCACTGTTGTCTCGAGACAGCTGCTCGCCGATGCGTATTCATCTCCGTTTAGGCGGCCTGCCAAAATGATCGTACGATTTTGCGGCATGTTCGGACGTTGAAACGAGAGACAGGGCATGAAAACACCTCGCACCCAATACAACATTATTCGATAGCCAAAGACCGGGTATCCCGGTAGAAAATTCAAAATACCGGGTACCAGATGTCGTGAATATCGACCCTTGGTATTATTCCGCAGGTTGCTAGACCAAGTTCAAGTGCAACTCACCACCAAATCCGCTCCTGCATACCAGACTAAATCCGCTCTACTGCGGGTTCAACAGTGAACTCCAAGCATTAGCTAAGACAAACTCTTGATCTTATTAAGCTTGTATGCGATGCTCATCTCAAAGGTAACTTCTATCAAATGCGCTTTCAAGACCTGGTCTTCGAACATTCCCGCGTTCGAGATATATGGATAAAGATCATTGTCTTTCGACCTAGTCACTTGACAGCTCTACGATGAACCGCAGCATCGATGCATATTTGGTTGGGACACCCTCAATCCCACCTCGTTTGCGATCACTGGTCCTTCTGCCAAGGCCATAAGATGGCCTGGTGTTGCAGGCTGACAAACACACCAGACCGAGCCACTACACCCTCAAAGGCTCCCAAAGAAATCCCCTGGATGGTAAATCCGTGAAAACGGCATGACAGGATTCCAGAATATGCGCTCTTGTGGTCGTATCGCATGGTTCCGGGGTAGTGCGTGCCTCTCACAGGCAAATTATAACCCTAAAACAATAAGCTATATAAGCTACTCCAGCTTAGGTATTCGGTTCGAAAACTCACGCTATAGGCAGCTACAGGTGGTGTGGTTTTTAACTGTGACAGCCCGGTAGCTCCTCCCGAATAGCCATCTTCTCACTCGGAATCTGGCGGGAACGTTCAAATTCTTGAATAAATACGGCTCTAAGCCTTTAAATAAGTCATGAGGAATTCGTCACTCCTCTTTTTCATCGCTGTTTTCTTTCAAGTAGATAAATTGCTATAGAATGGTCGATTGAGCAATTGCGATTTCGCATCGTTTGGATCTCGAGCTTCGGACTGGCACACGACTACCTCGCGATGAACCTAACAAGGCACGCAGACACTAAATATGATTAATGATGTTCTCGTCGTCCTCCCGAATCAACTATTCAGGAGCATATATCACCTCAAAAATAAAACGTCAAAATCAAAATCGAAACCGAAACGGTTAAAACCCAACTGTGATTATAGCAACGTCAACCAGAGAGCTGCGAAGGACAACACCCGGCGTCAGGGAACTCAGTTATTAGACCTCCCAACCGAAATCTTACTTCTCATATTCGACAACTTGTTACTGATATCCAAAAAACGGCCCGACTTGGCCCGAATTATACCGACCTGCCGTCGTTTCCGACATGTTTTATTACCATACATTTATACCGAATGTAATCTTCTTTTCGAGCATAGCTATAATGAAAAGATAGGTGGTTGCGTCTATCGGCGCGACAAGTTTAAATTTTATAGGCTAAATGGCCACATTGTCAGGTACTATAGCACTTTTCACCCATGTATCATATATTTGATCGTCTAGTCATTGACACACCAGCTTTTATGTATCTTAAGGAAATTATCTATTACTACAGACCAAAACATTTATCACAATAGCGTGGCCCGTATAAACCAGTTCAAAAACAACCCTCCTCTCCCCTCGATAATCGAGTATCTTATTCCCAGCTTTTCCAACCTAAAAATCGCAGAGTTTGAAGGAAAAGTCGAATCCCGAATATCAAATCTCATAGACACTATCGAAGTTGTCATCACAAACTGTCTTACCCTCAAACAGTTGAATATCAAGATACACACTCGTAAAGATAGAGATCTACTTTCGCCTTACCAAAAACTAAAATTCCTACGATCAAAAATATCACCAACCTCTACTGAAAATACATCGGAAGAACAAACCTGCGACAATTCAGCTACTAAGGATGTGACAAAATCTCACGCCCGCCTTGAAACTCTCAACATTGGGATAAGAGAGTACGCGGCCGGACCATACTATGACTCATCACTGACCAATGAGGGTGGATATGATAATCCTTGTATGTTAGAAATTCTCGCGCAGGTACTTTCACCGTCATTAAAGACGGTGAAAAGCCTACGGTTTCATCAGATACAAGACAACCAACCTATATCCGCATACGTTGATCAAAGAGCGAGTAGATCAACAGGCGAAGACAGTCTACCGAGAACTATGGAGTTGCCGAATCTAGAGTGTCTAGATATTCAATGCACGAGAAAAGTATTGACACCGTTCGATCGGTATGTGAGGATCGATTATGATAAAGTGAGAGAATTGAGGATTAGGATGGATCTTAGGTCAAACGTCCAGGTATTATCATTCCCACTTTCAGCAATTGTTTTTCTTTTTCGAACGAACGCCCGGCGATGGATAGTGCATTAACGGAATCATTGTTTATATTTGTAGATTCCAGAATTTTTGTCCAGGTTTCCGAATATAGAAAGCCTCCAAGTTGATAATGTGCAGCCGTTCACCACGATTCGGAAACGGGGTTATCGAATATGGCTGCCCAGACCGTGGGAGTATGTTCGGGACAGGATGATTCTACCGCGAATAAACTCCTTGAAGAAGGTGACGGTAGTGAACACGTTGGACACTGAAAATATGGTGAGCGAGCAGCTGGGTGTAGAATTCGTTCGTGGGTTTAGAATCGCCTCTGTGAGGAAAGGCAAGGGCCCAACCTCGGGGAAGGAGGAGGCTACAGTTTATAGTGTTAGTTTGGAGGTTCTGTAGCGTTGTTATAAATGATTCCAGCACTTGCGAGTTACTAGCGGTTTGAGATTACATTCTGGATATTCAAGGCGTTAAGAGGAGATAAAAAGAATTCTCAAATTAGGATATGTATCTTATTATGATTTCGAGTATGAAGATTAGGAATAGATATTGGCGCTTGGATATGAACAGGATTGAGTTAACCTTGAAAACGATAGCGAGATGTTAAAAATGGGTTCGCTATTCATGTGTATGTATATATAGGTATAAATACTGAAGTAAGAATCCTAATTAGAAGATATCCCTTGGAGTATGAGACAGCAAAGCTGGCTCAAGTCACCCTCAAGGAAAGTGTCTCGAATCATTTCTATCCACAGGAGGCATACAAGCACTCCATGGCTATAGAACCCAGGTAGTTGGACGGATCTCTGGATAGATCAATAGGAAAGGCTCTACCATTAAACAACCTTATGAGCAACCTCAGATTTTCCGAATCGGAAAGTATGGATCCCACGTCATGCATATAGAGATATAGAATTTTCGATATTGCAAAGACCCGTCAATTGCTATTCGTGTAATTTTGGGGCATATTAGAAGCCATATTTCGGTCGAGAGATCGAGATTCAGGCAAGCGGGCAGTGCTAGGACCTCCCAACAGATTCTGGCGCTGCACGGTATTGAGATCTATCGTTAAGTGATGACCCTTCGCCGTGAGAGAGCCTGAGCTCGAGACCAAAACTTAAGCATATGTAGGCAAACCATATTATTATCGAAAGGAGGGCACGACTGCAATCTCCTTCTCCCCTACTGCCCAAACACTCCACACTTAGAAACCTGTGCCATAGAAATGAATTATAGCTAATGCAGGTTCGTTTGGACGACAAAGAGTTGGTCCGACCACTACCATCTAATTTCCGATACACGTGCTCAGATGCTTGTCGAGCTTCGAAATTTCTTTCTTGCTCTTCGCAAGGGTATGATACGATGTTTTCAGTGTAAACTTAGCATTAATAAGATTATTATAGATAGTAAGCTCGCAGCAGTGCAGTTTTGTCGACTCGTATGGTATCCTAGCGTTGCAGAGAGCCACCATTGCCCCTATACAAAATAATTGTCGCCGCCGAATTTTGCTATCAAGCCTGTTAGACAAAAGCGTAACTGAGCAAGTCTTTCTTAATCATTTACTGGACTTCTTGGTCCTTCTCTTCGCTGTTAATTCCATCGAGTGTTACTAGCTTTTTTAAACCTTTATATTCAGCCACGGGAGTTGTATCTTAAAGGCTATTCTCTGCATTTGGAGGCTTGCATCTTATGTATATCATTTCAAAGCTTAGATCTATAATATAAGAAAGAGCCCAGCAAAGCTAACATACAACATAAAGGTTTACCAAATCTCGAAACAGTTGCTTTCATTAGTGAGGACATGAGTGGTGTATGGCCATAATTAACAGAGACTCGACGCTCGGATTTCAACAACGCAGTGTGTATGGATCGAGGACCGCGGTTCGTAATGCATTCACTTTCACTATCCTTCCTTCACAGTTACTAACCCTAATCGCCAGAATGCTATTTTGTGGGGCGGCCAAGGCGGTTTATATCCTTTTAGTCAGAATATAGCAACTTCCCCGTGCGTACGCAACAGCATCATCAATACAATGGGAGACGGAACTTTGTGAACAACCTGAGAGAACTAATGAAGAGTACCTACCGTAATTGTTTTTCTTACATGCGCACACATACGCCCACCACCAACTTTGCTCACGTGCAACAATCAGTTTAAGGGGACAAAAGGTCGCATACATGCATGCATACACCAGTACACCGTTTAGTTCGAAGTACACCGTTTAGTTCGAAGTGTCCTAAAGCTTCATGCCGGGGTCTCAGGAAACCTTGCGTTGTGCCTCAAAAATGCAACAGGGATCCACATCCAACACAAATCCGTGAAGCGAGCAGACTCCCGCTGTCGTCTCAGCCGGCTCATCAAAACAGTGTAGGTCACAAAAGGATATGATATTTACCCTATCGATACACTTTCTCCTTTTTTTCCCTTGCCCCTCGCCGTTAGTTGGGCGAAACGAGAGCCACGTGTGT
Organism: Dactylellina drechsleri; assembly: GCA_036971345.1. NCBI lineage: Eukaryota > Fungi > Ascomycota > Orbiliomycetes > Orbiliales > Orbiliaceae > Dactylellina > Dactylellina drechsleri. The sequence continues at coordinate 205,660 of JAJTUB010000012.1, forward strand.
GCGCACAAGCACAAGAAATCACTGTTATGATATAGCCCTACCCTGGTTGCTATAGCCGACAAGCCTATATCAGGCCCAAGTAATGGCAGTCTAGCCCCGAAATTAACGGATTCGTCTCGTTGATACGAAAGCCCCTCAGCTGTTTGTTCTCCTGGAGTTTGACAACGGGCAGATGCGCACTTTCGCAATTGTTGATACATTGGCTTCGTACGAGTAACGTTTTCTTGATCTCACCATATATCTCGTGCTTGTATATTTAGATTAGGCAACCGGGTCTGAATAAGCACAATTTTGACAGATAAACGAGCAAGCACGGGAATCACACCAGGGTGGTGTGTAAGATTTAGCCGATGTGTGATGGAAAACCGCGTGAACTTCTGTCAATTGTGGGGTCTTCGGTCAATCAGCCTATCTGGAACACCGCTCTGGGACACTCTCAAGATCTTATCCAATCTGATGGTTCTTATTATCATAGTCCAATTTCTTGAGTGTGGTCTCTTCAGCTAAACAAGGGAGGTGGGCTCGTTTGGGCCTATAAATTTTAATAGACATAGTGTCTACGCACGGTTGAATTGTAAATCGTGGGAACCAACGATCTCGCAGGGGTTCTGTTTGGGTTATTATGGGTAAAGTCGCCTTTGAGGATAGGAATAGGCTGGTACCGAAAGAGGTGGAGAATGAGTCTAATTAGATCGACTCCGATGGAGAAGTAGCGCTATAGACGATATGTGATGTAGCCCGTGAAGGGAGGCGGAAACGTGGTTTCGATATGTCCCCCAATATTATAATATTCTCACAACTAAGGAGAAAACAGGAAGAAAATGCCTCAACGGAGATGATACAGATGCATGTGGTCTGGGTCTTTGTGCGTCGCGGCTGGTCTACGAGACAAGTCTGGGTTTGCATTCCTGGAAGTAATCTCCGATTCGAAAGACCAAGTTTTTCAGAAGAATGACAAAGTAAGCATATGAGAATCGATTTAACAGTTGAGTGTGATACAACGCTTGCGCATATGCAAAGCGAGAGAAGCTTTGGCACGACGAGGAACAGATTTCCGGCTGTTCTTAACCGTCGCAATCAAAGGGAGAAAAATGCTGGGAAGGTTTTGGCGGTCAGGCGGCAGGTTTTATCGAGAGTGGTTGCAAGTTTACACGCTTCTCGTCCTTTTTGGGAAGGGGAGGTTCAGCCTTGGAAACGGAATCCACCAATTCGGGGTTTTCGACGACTGAACCCTGTTTACGATAAACACGTTTTGGGACGACCGTTCGTCTCTTCCTTCTCTGGAGTCTGAGGTGGGTCTGAATCAACGGCAAGAAGACACGAACAGCTGTGGAGAACGAGGTTTTTTGATTCCGGATCATGATATATCCGGTTGTAATATGATTCGTAAATTATATTTGCTGTTTGTCGGGTGGCATAATACAGTTGGTCATGGGCTCGAATCGAAATAACCCACACATCGAGCTAGGATTCGTGGAAGTGGTTTGTCAAAAGCAGTTTATCCTTCGTATTTTGCACCACTTCGAGAAAATGGACGCATCTAGACCGACGCGTGTTTAGTTGTACTTTTGCATGCAGGAATATGCAGATGTAGAAATGAGGACATCACTTGGGGAACCAATTTCCCATGGATGCCGAATGATCTCATACATTTGGCGTCAAGTCATGTCAACAGGTCCTTTACAGTCTCCGACATGCAACTTGCGAGATTGTGAAGTGATCATCAGAGTGGCATTATACGTTGCTATTGTCCATTGCGATCCGATCGGGCTCGCCGTTGTTAGAATGAAAATGCATTTAGAAATTCAAATAAGAGATACACTTTTGAGGGACTTATTCAATAGAGATTGGTCTGGCCTTTGGTAGCCCAAGGGAAAGGTAATAGGACACGAAGATCCGGCAAGATGAGATGGACGGTTGAATTGGAAGGGTCAATGTAGCCGCCCAGCGCGTGTGAGGCTCGAAAATGTGCGCGACAGAAAGAGCCTCCCGTTTCTTCTATAACTTATTCTCTTTGGGATATCTTGGAGGGCTTCCTCGAGATATCAAGGATTGTGATTATCGTGAATGGCGTGCGCCTGGCTTTGTGACGCCTCTCGCCCCTGAGCCCCATTGACAGTGTTCGAAATTCAGCCGTCGGTTTGCAGGAAATGAAAAGTGCGGCTTTTTTTTGTCCTCTTCTCGACTGCCTCCACGGGAGAGATCGAGGAAAGCGTATTGATATTCCAAAATAGGTAATTCTCGATTCTTGTGCAATTCATTTCGAACACTCAGAATCGATTTGGGGTGTTCGGACTTCCGCACGGGGATAATGAGCAACAGAAAGAGTATGAAGAGATTTAGATCGATTAGAAACCTTCTTTCTTGAGCTGTTAATATCCCGAGGATATTAACATTTTCACACCACCCTCCAGATTCGCGATCTCAAAGTCTGTGAAGTCAATTGGCCTTTTTTTTTTTTTTTTGCACAAGCCATGAATTTTTGGGGATCAGAGACATCCACTGAGCAGGAGTTAGCCAGGAGATATGAGAGAATGCCTGTGGGGGCTTGGCGCGAATGAACCAGAACCTTGTTCTGTGCCGCTCGAGCCGGATCCGTTAAATGATGGCTTGTTCACGATGGGCTGGAACTCGAGGGAGCGCTTGCAAGGTCGCAATAGACTTGCACCTTGCTTACTCTCCCTGGTCTTGCAAACTTCCTACAGGTGATAAGAACCATTAGGCTGGTGTTCACGAGCATGAACCTCCCGGCTGTCGACGGATACCCAAAAAATGACAAGAATAATATCGGTCAGATTGCACCCCCAGCCTGCGCCCGTTACCAAGCAGAAACCTGCCAATCCGCGCTCTCTCATCATGAGGCAGAGCTTGTAGCATGTACAATATCACTCCGAGTTGGAGGAAGGGGAGTACGTACCTGGGAAAGGTGGGTCTTCTTGGCTTGCATTGATTGGCTGGACAGGATATCGGACCACCTGCCCAGCGAATTGACCAGGCATCTGATTTGCTTTGGGACAGGCTTCCCTGCTCGTCAGCGTTCTAGACGCGCCCATAGTTCCCACACCTTCCCTTTGATCCTCAAGCTCATCGGTCTTGACTCGCTGCAGAATTAAATAAAGATTATCTAAGCCTTTGGCACAGAAAAAACAGACGAAGAAGAAGAAAAAAATTTGGTAATTTCTGTGTGGTCACAAAACGCAATTTTGGAGGCCACATGGAGACAGCGAGTGAATAACGACAGAAATAATACGATGGTATATCATATAACCTGATATTAACATGCTTATCATCAGACTTTTTGTAAATTCTCACGCGTCTGTCTCTGACCAGTGCGCTATGGAGAACAACCGGCCTCTTGTGGGAACTGCCAGCAAGTTTTTCGGATTTCACCACTTTGGTGGTGAACTCTCCTTTGTAAGATGACCCGCAGACATTCGGAAGACCCGCCTGTTCGGCGCCTCGTTCTAGAGAAATGCTGAGCAGTTTATAACCAATAAATTATATTATTTTGCGTCTTAACACCATAATTTTTACCTATACTTGGTATAACTGCATTGCCTTTCGCTCTCAGAGACTTACTCAACTCCATGATCCGTCTCGTGAATACTGCTAGTCCTTCTTTCAGCATCAAAGTCTTTTTTTACCCAATCACCAGCGAACGAGCGACCCAGGCCAAGACAGGGCACGAAAGAACGCTTGCACCTGTATGGACGCCACTTTTATTTTTTTCGGACTCGGTGCAGCATCGGCTTGTGGGAGAATAAGGACCCCTCACTTCCGTCAAAGTTACTGGCGAAGGGCTTCCCTCGGTCATCCTTGCCAACGCCGATTTTCGATTTCTTCCTTGTGGAGCCCCAACTTTCTCTCACAGGACGAGCGAGAGGGGCCCAGACCCGAAGGGGTTCCCATTTCATTGGCTATGAGAAGGGGACGCTTTTGCTCTACCCTGCTCTCGCTGTCCTTTCTATTGCTCATTGCTGCATTATTGCATACGAAAGAATCACTCTCGCTTTAAAACCTTTTTTCATCATACACCGATTTCTCAGGTCGTATCGTTAATCTCTGCGTTCTTGAGCCGAAGTGACAGGAGAACGGCGACTTTTGCTTTTTGGAAGTTTACAAACGTGCTTTTTCTTGATAATCGCGAAGCCATCGATTCATCGGTCGCCAGCTTGTCGATAATTCATTCCCCAGTTTCATAACATTATTTTAACTCTTCCCGTCCTGCTGTTCCACGTTTTTTTTTTTTTTTTTTTTTTTTTCCCATCAGCCTCGCGATCCACTTGAAACGGCCTCTCTGCTCCAATATATGTATATTTTTTGATTTTGATTTTGATTCTATTTTATTTTTTGGATGGCATGCTTTCTTCTGCAGGGGATGTTCCTTGTGGATAATAATACTTTGTAGTGGTTTCTTTCACTGCGTGGCCGCTTCGTCCCTGGTTTGGATAAGCTCTGTTTATAATAACGGCACCGCGGGCCCTTCAAGATTTGTCCCAATACATCCCGCTTTGATTGTTAGTGTCTCCTGCTCGTTCTTTGGTCGCCCGCCGGCAGGAGCATTAGTACTTCTGGATATTCTTTTCTCTGCGAACGAACAGTCGACGATTTTATTACACCATCGACGAAAAGAAAAGAAAGGGACAAAAAGGGTTCATTCGAAACAAAGGAATACTACCGGCGCCTGTCAGAAAGGTATAATAGTCTGCCAACGCTTTATCTGCCTCACATATCATCAACGTAGTTTCCGCCAGGATTACACTTTTATTACCGGTTTGGGGGGGGGGCAAAAACGAGCCGTTAGAAAGAAAGCCAGCCTCCAATCGGCCAACCAGCCAGGAGTCGAGTCCGACAAACCAAACCAGCGGCGACGAACCCAAAACCTCTAATCATTCTTATTAATCAATTCCTCCAAAGGAATAACCAAATACATATACGTACAGCTGGTGGCCGACGACGACATTCGCGGGAAGGACTGGAAGAAGAAGGAAAAGGAAAATAGAAAACGGTCTCTAATTTTTTTCGATCACGCCTCCCCGACTTCCGATTCGAACTAGACTTTCGCATACTGCGGTGACACCAAAGTGCCAAACTCTGCGGATTTGATCGACCAACTTGTACCTCTTGTACTCTCTTCTCTCTATCTCTCCTTCTCTGAGAACTGTTCGGAGGAAGCCTGCCTAGACCAACGTACCGGGGGACCAGTGTGATAGTATGACCAACTCGCTCCAGAGGAACGAAGCAACAGGAATCGACCCTTTTTGTTAGTGTGAGATTCCGAAAAGAAAAAAAAAGAAGGTTCTCTTTTTTTTCAGCTTCTTCGAAAATTACAACTATCATTCAGTTTCTCTCTTTCCATACATTTCCCCTCCTAAACGCCCACTACTGTTTAAAGTTTGATACAGTTTGTGGTTGGTGCTCATGACGGCGACGCCTGGACATACTTGTCATCCCGCATCTCAACCTCGAGTTTTACGACTTCGTTTTCTCAGCCTCAGCTATACATTTCGAATCCTAACTCCAAAAACGCTAGTTGGCTAGGCGCTGCATTGTGGGAACTTTAGACACCATCGATCTCGTTTTCGGTACCCTAGGCGGCCACGCGAGACCTGCCACGATATTCAGCATCATAACTAGAGCTATCTTCTCCGCGCTCTGGCTTCCCGATACCACTTTTTTATCCATTTCCATTCGCGCCTCTCTGCATAAAAGCTCGCCAGGTCTTGCCATCGACTAAGTTTACGTTTCACAAAAGCCACTCACATAAATAGACTGTATGAGTCGCTGAGGTTCTGGAACAACTTCCATAGAAAATTATTTTTCTTCGAACCTTCACACTCTCGAGGTATGTTCCACTAGATCTGCCCGTATCCCTTTCCAGACTTCCCGTCGGGTTGTTGTCTAGTCCGTGACGGCGAGCGCCAGGAGTAACTACATGATTCCTTTGTAACATTTCCTTACAATTAACTGTCGCAATTGTAATCGCACTCGACAGTCTTTCACGTTGCTTTTCCACGGTCTAGATCTAATCCATTCATTTTACTTTTCTCCCCCTGGCGCATGAAGTTTTTCTATCAGCTTTGGCAAGCTAGCCACACTATTGGTGGGTTAGTCATTTAGAAATAGTCGTATCGCTCACATGGGTCTTTTATAGCATCCGTGCTACAGTTCTGGAAATATCCTACATCCACCTTCGCGTCCCTTTCCAACCTCTGGTGTCGTTCATTTTTAGCCCATTTCCACGCTCGAATAATACATCGCACAAACCTTCGATCTCAAAACTAGGCCCGCCGGATTTTGTACAAGTCAACTCGATCTCGACTCGCCTGCAATCCCAAAGTTCCGGTTTCTGATATACAAGAGAACTTGAGAGAACCGGAGCACTTACCCAAATAATCGTTGGAGACGACAACAGAGGTAACCCGGACCATCCAAAGGACGAGGACTTGTACGACAATCCATTTGCACCCCATTCTTCATAGAATCACTTCCATACCTGTCCTACGTCCAGGCCACGTCGCTGCCACGTTTTTGACTTTGCCGGAAATATACCCTGCTCACACGTTTTTCTTTCCTTTGCATCTTCAATATCCTTGGTGGCGGTCATCGACATACTCCCGTACGCCTCTAGACATCCTCCCTTTTAATTCCACGCGAGATACCCTTTGGGCCAGGAACAATATTGCTCCGCATTGGCCGGGCCCACGTTCAGTCTCACACGAGCTACTTAGCTCCCGGCGTATCAAATCGCCGTCTTATCCTTAGTCCCTTCCCCTCCTCTTTCGACTTTCGCTGTCCTGATCGGCAAATTCTTCAAAAATGAATGGCTCTAAAAGTTCAGAGATGGACATTGATGTCCCTCTGGATGACCCTGCTTCTATATGCATACCTTCCTGCGATAACAAATCCATAATACACTCCGGACAGCCTGGATTCTTAGAAATGATGAAAAAACACTACATTCCGGACGAACTGAATGCCAGAAGCCAAATCTGTAATCTCAAACTAAAATTACACTCGTTGCAAGGAGAGGAGTTCTGGAAGCTGCTCATGACAGGAATGGCGGATATCACAGGTTCTCAATACACGTTTGTTGCAAAGAGAATACTAAAGGGTGATTCAAAGAGTGCAGTGGAGTATCCACCGCTCGGCGAAGAGGGTTCTTGTCTGATGGGCCTAGCGTATTATGTGCGGAATCATGGCGGGCAAGAGGCACTGTACAAAGACATCCAGTACAAAGGTTACAAATGTCCTTGCGCTCATATGAAGCACGAGAAAGTACTAGTCATCCCGGATGGCTTACCGAAATTATTCCCCGATAATCCAAACTCCGCGTCTTTGCCAATACCAGCGGAAGCTTACCTAGCAATCCCATTATTCACCGATAGAAAATGCTACGGTCATATCGGCATGATGTGGTCCAAGGTCGGCTTAGATCGGAGGCCTGGTTTGAGTTGGGCATTTCTCGAGCTTTTTATGAAGTCACTGGAAGACTTAGTTACATGGCGTATTCTAGAAAAGCCAGGGAACCCATCTGACTCGAGTGCTACTAAGCCATGGAATCCATTCATGGGTAATGTCGTTCTCCACGAAGATGTGTCCCCTCAGCAGACAATACGCCCAGCAGCCAGAAATTTGTCACACGAACTACGAACTCCATTGCAAGGAGTCGTAGGTATGCTAGATGTGATGCTTGCCTCGCTTGACTCGCTCGAAGACGACCCGAAACCTGCAATTTTGCGCCAATTCGTCTACGATATGCGGAAAAATATTGAAAACTGCCAAGGTAAGCATATTGAAATTTATATGAAACCGCAAAAGCAATCAAACTAATATTCACTAGATAGCGCACAGCGAGTCGTCGATGCCGCGGACAACATGGTTCACGTCTTGGATCTGAACTCTGATATCGCTCTGGAACCGCCAGCCTTACCTCGTCCGGATCTACCTTCGTCTTTGATGGCCAAGGCAAACCAGAGCTACCACGCAGAGTCTCTGGTGAATCCCAAGAAGAGGAAAAGGAACGATGGCAATGAAAATTTCGGTCCACCAACACCTCAACCTCCCGGACGCTCGAAAACACCCCCAGCGGACGTTTCTAATGGGAAACGTCGTATGTACAGACTCAGAGGCAGCAGAGCCAACAGCTTACCGCCCGAGGAACTCTCGAAACGTGAGATCGATACATCGTTGAATCGGCCGGGAAGCGTCTTACCTCTACCACCCACCGGATTGACACCATCGGGTACGCATACAATTCACCAAGAAGCATCCGGTCAAGTCACTTTAAATCACAAAAGGCTTAATTTAATCGAATTCATATCTGGGATGCTGCAGATCGCCTTGAAAAGCGGCGGTAGACCCGAGAAGGTCCAAGTTGTACCTAATCAGTACGGCGAAGTCGTTACAGCAACAAGGAGATCAGGAACATTGAGGATAGATTGGTCGGTCGAATTCGTTCCACCTATGCTTATCAGTAAGTCGTTCCTAACGTGTGTTCGTGAGGCTACACCTGCTAATTATCACTGCATAGTCGATAAACTCACTCTTGAGAAGACACTTTATGCTGTTCTGCACAATGCCGTCAAGTTTACGCCTAAAGGCGACGTAAAGCTAGTCTCTACAGTCTCTCCAGATTCGAAATTCGTGCAGTTTAAAATAACAGATACGGGCCCGGGTATTCAGCCGGAGTTCATCCCAAACATTTTCATCATGTGGAAGAGACAGGATAACAGTCTGACGAGAGCATTTGATGGCGTTGGGCTTGGTCTCTACGTTGCAAAACGCCTAGCAATCAGACTGGGAGGTGACATCACCTTAGTGAACACCGTCACAGAGGGCGAGAAGACCGGCTCGGAGTTTCACATCATGCTACCCATAGAGATGGGCAAGGAGTCGAAACACGGCAGGTCCGGGTCACCAGCGATCGCTGCTCGGAAGCCAGTAGACCGCAATTCTTTCATACATGGATTATCATCTCCCGAGTTCCCGCGGCCCACCACTAGCGCCCCGGATATCTCGTCTCCAGTCTTAAACAGCCATAAGAGAAATGGCTCGCATCAAACGGGCTCGGAAGAAGCACATATCCCCTATCGGCCTCGTAAGCAGTCGCTCACCCTTCGCCAACCTGTCAATGGTATGAATTCTCATAAACCTGGCAAGAAGGGCAGATTCGACAAAGAGCTTGGCAAAAAGATACCGCTGCGTATCCTTGTTGTCGAAGACAATAACATCAACCGCAACTTGATCACAAAAATGCTCAGAAACCTCGGGTTCACGGATATCATCGAAGCAGAAGACGGCGAGGACGCAGTTGCGGTCATGGAAATGACTAGTAACTACGAGAAGCCAATCGAGCTTATCCTCATGGATCTTTGGATGCCTAAAATGAACGGAATCGAGGCCACAGAAAAGATCTTCGCTTTGCCTCAGTACGCGAATGGGAGGAGAAGACTGACAGTCCTAGCAGTCAGTGCTGATGCAAGCCCTGACGCCCACAGAGATATCACCAGAGTGGGTATGCAGGGTTTCCTCAAAAAGCCCTATACGATCGAGGGCCTGGAAAAGCTCATTCTGGACAACTTTAGGAATGGCTACTCAACGACTGCAGCGACCATGTGAGCAAGCTAAAATCATGACATCATTGACTCCTTCAACATGACCAGCTTTGTACAAAGTCACAATTTCACCGTAACGATATTTTTCCTAAGGATATCTCCGAATTTCTTTATTTTTATTTTTTGTTATATCTTTAATATTTTTTCCTTATGTTTCTTTGGCTTGGGAGTAAATTTTCGAGGGTTTTGCTCAAACATAAAGGTTTCCGCATATACCAATTTTCCATTTCGTTTTGGAAGGATTGCAGCTATCTTTGTTTTTTGTTTTCCTTTTCTTTTAATCCCATTTTTTCAGCATATAAGTATCATGATTGCGTTGTCTGCAAAGAAGATATATCCGGCGTTTTTCCTCTTTTTACTTTTTTTTTTTGGACATATAAAGCGGGATAACTCTGGCTGGAGGCGTTCATTTCTCTCATTGAATATTTACTATATATCCAATTTCATTTCTTATGATGTATTTGTACATCCATACCCTCCGGGTCTATGCAATGGCTTGCTGGCGATAGAGTCTTCGATCCACAGAAGACCTTGGCAAAAAATTTTGGAAACAGCATTTTCAATATAATTCACACATTTGGAACCTCATAATTTCTGTGCATTTGAACATGAACCACTCGTATGCAAGCTTGTTTGGGGGTTTGAAATTCGCAAAAGTCGTTCGGGATCTAGAATCGAAATGGCTGACTTGATCATCCAATACCTGCGTCAAATGAGATAGTCACTCGAACCCTCCTGTTTTCCAGTGTGTTCGGATGGCATGGCACTCTGCATGATTTCTCGCTCCACCCCTTGAGATCGATCTTCCTTGTACATTTCCATCAATCAAAATAGTTCAGTGCTCTCGTCTCGAACCTCGTTTATCAATTTACAACACTCTCGCTTTCAACTGTTAACTGGTCGATCTAGATAAAGGTACAAACACGTAAACATGTACTGGATGATATGATGTTTCTCCAATCTCCCTCATAGAGAGTTTTTCAGCCCTCCTTGCGATGAAATTCCTTTTTTAGTTATTCGTTTGGACCCTGTGATAAGTCCCTAGGCTTTGAAGAATGCAAGATGCAGATCTTCTCGATTTGTGATACCCACCCTTTGGGAAATCTTTCGGCTCGCACTGTGGGACTTCCCCGCCATCTTCTGCACTCCTGGCTTCCCCTCACCTCCTTCCTCTTGCCACGTTTTCTTCTCTTCTTTCTGTTCAATCGAAATAGAACGGAAAAAAGCTACTGTCTGGTTTGTGGATACATCCTCCGTGAGGACAAGCATGTATGTTTGATTTGCAACGAATGAGAGGATTCTGCTCGGCTTCGCCATTGCAGCCTATTCGGAGACTTTACATCACAGAAGATAGGCCAAGGCTTCTGCTGCAGGTATCTCGACATTATCAACGTTCTGCAGTTGCAGCACATTCCTTGAGGGAGTGCTCTGCTGAAAATTGCCTTGTCTGACTTTGACGAGGTTGAAGCCTCAAGCTCACAGTTGACAACAGACCTTTATTTCTTACTTCTTTTTGTTTCCTTTTCCCTTCAAATCTTACTAGAAGCGTCGGTAAAGAAGGACAAGTTTTAGCGATGACCTCGTGCGAAAAGCCAGGAATGGTAAAACTGCGCAGGAAAAACCTTTGTTTTCTCACCCCTTGGTGTTACACTGTAGCGTGGCTATAGATACGCTTTTTTTTTTTTTGCCATCTTTGCGTAAGGTCTGTGAGCGGAGGGGGAAGAAATCACGAAAGTTTTCTGGGTGAGTATTCTGTAATTGAATTAAATTTGGCGCTGGGCGTTCGGAGTGTGATCACGATGAGACATCTTCTATTAAATCTGATTAGCAAAGATTTGGGCTATAACTGCCGGAGAAAAAAGGTGATATAGGTTTTACAAAATCCACCTTAGATCTAAATTGGTCGATCGATTGATTGGCAAGGCTGGCCAGGGAACTAGAACCACTTGCCTAAATTTTCTCCACAAAGCAGAGGTCAGGGCTTGTTTTGCTTCCACCACTGAAGCTAGACTGATGAATTGTGGAGCACTCAAACAAATATCGCGGATTCGCGACTTGCACTATCGAATCAAATTTTGAGGAGTTTTTTTTTTTTTTTAATTTCAAACGCGCATAGTTTTACCATTTTGATGCCTCTGTGAAATTGCGAGGTGATAGGAAGGGAATGATGAAAGTCGTTTCGGGAGAATTGAATGGAGTTCGAATATCCGAATAAACCGGCTGGTCTGGACCGCGTTAAATTGAGACGTTGGTCGCATGATCGGAATTTTGGCTTTAGATCCGTGTGCAGGGTGCTTTCACCACAAGATTAACCAAGGGTCCTCGCCGCTAATCGACTTCGACGGGAAGATGGCTGGGGTCGTCAGCTTGATGGAGATTCATCCGGCACTTCCAGGCGAACATCAATCAATCTGTACTTTGAAATCCAGGATTATTGTTCACGTTATGAAGATGCATTTATTCGAAATAGGACACTTGCGAGGTGTTAATATTTTTGGGGCTCTCGTACTGTCGGTCAATATATATTAAACAAGGCGAGTTGCGAAATTACAGGGGTGCAAAGCGGTACAAGTTTGGATGAGAAGTCAGGAGGAGATATGATATGCGGTACTCGCTCACGGCTTTTCGGGTTGGACACTAGCCGGCTTGATTGGCCAGCTAGTCCTTGTTATTCGTTTACCATTTGTCGATATCTGTGGGTTTTGGGCACCTTCGAATCGCCGTCCCATTATATGACACCAGGTCGCGAAGGTTGATGGTTTAACGAGATCCAGGTGCGGAAACTCCTAAACTTGTTCTAAATGTCCGCGTTGTTTGCAGTGCGATTCGCCTTAATTGTCCCAGTCTTGACATTTTAAAGATCGATTTGGTAAATCAAGGATTTTTCGCGGTCTTTCAAACGACATCTTGGAGGGTTAGATCCGTAGATTTGGGAATTCTACAGGGATTTACATTTCAGCGAATGGGAGCAAGGCCGTAGAGACGATTTGGTTGGTACCGAGGTGGAAATCTCCCGTGCGCGAGGGGAAGGGAGCGGGGCGTCGGATGGCTGATGCTAGGACAAATTACAAGGTTTGAGAAGAATGGTCTTGTGCATCTGATCGATTGATATCACATTTGCAACGAACAGTATCGAGCCTAGTCGACGGCTTCCTATTTGCAGATATCTTTTGTTCGAGGAAATAATCGACGAGCAATAATCTGCGAGAATGTTACACAGAACCTCCTTACCTTATTTCTGTCCCGCGCAGAAGCATCAATATTTGTGATAACAGTGTGCTGACAAGGGCAGTGCTGCAGTGCTGCAGACAGTAAGATTCGGAAGAGTGCAAAGGATCCCTCGTCGTCTAGTCGGGTCATTTATCCCAACGACTCCCTTGCGTTAGGCCTTCCGTTTGAGTGAGGAAAGAAACGATAAGAAAACGAGATCGTATAATATCGATACGGGTGGAGCCCAGGCACACAGGGATCAATCAATTTAGTTCAAATGTCCGCCATGGCATCTACAGTAGACCGGACTGTCTTCAACACACAAAGCTTGCAAAAAGCTGCCGTGCCCACATGAAGCCAACCGAGAGACCAAAGTCAACCTTCGGACCACCCCATCATGACACCACTTGTGCATAAGGTTTCTTGCCGGCCTCCACGGCATAAGCGAGTTCCTTGCGGAGACGTAAAAATATAAATCACACATATGTATTTGTTCAGCGGCAATCGGCGTCCGACATTCTAGTTGTATCCTTAAATATTCTAAAGTAGGTTACGAACTCGATGAGAGCTCACGCCCTAATATATCTAACCTAGCATGTGGCGTATACTGCTCACTAACTGTTAACTGTTGATCAGAAGCTAGAGCAGTTGCCAAGACAGTTCGCTGTTGGCCATGTTGCTTCTCTTCGCTGGCGCCAAAACGTCCGTACGAGCCTCTGAATATCCCGCTCGTGGTTCCGTTTGTCTCCGTCCCGCTCATTGTCATCGTGAGAGAAACCAGAAAGCGTAAGGATTTGAAAGGGCAAGTTCGTGGCGTTTTTGGGGAGTAGGAACTCATTATTCGCATTCCAAACGAACTTGACGCAACGTCAGACATATCCAACTCCCTTCACCAGACACTAACCCAATGACAAGGTAACATACAATATATAGTTAGATCTCTGCCGATTAAGGAGCAATTCTGTTAGCTAATTGCAGCTTATATGACCAGGCATTTTAATGAAATTCTTTGATCAGAGGGTTAGCAAAAATGTGATTTCAGCTTTGGACAAAGGGGCTATTTCGTTATATCCTTTTATCATGTTCTTGCGCTTGGAATCTCCAGATGCAGTAGAAAATAGCTCCTTTGATGTTCAAATAAATCGCAAGGTCTCGTCCGTATTATATTGATGTGCATATAGCATTATCTATCGAGGCAAAAAATGAAAAAGATAACGAGACCTTTATGCGCAGAGGTCGTCAATGCAACTCCATCCCGTTCCCTTCCCGTTCCCGTGACATGACCCGTAAGCCCTGCATATTCTATTTGGCTTCGATCCTCAAAACATGCTAAGAAATCACTAGCTTGATATCCCAACAATTCGCCAACCAATGCTTTAATGCCACATCCAGAAATTCTACTAGCAAAGGACGATACACTCCTAGTTCAAGCGCATATGCAGTTGGAGTTCAGACTTTCGTGGGGTGTTTTCCACTGATCTAGAGAAGTTGAAGATGTCAGCCGAAGGTTATGTTGGCGTTCACTGAGGTAATTGAGTCTATCTATTCCAATCATTGTTTAGCGTGATATGTCGCGACGAAATGATGAAGTTGCATCGGATCGAATAGTAGCATGCAAAGGGTCTGATGAGCCGATCTAACGAGGATAGCCTAGTATACTGCACCAACCATCTCATTGCAAGTGTCCTCCTCCAAAGACGATATTTAGACCTTGCCTGAAAAGATGAACTATCGGGTATGCCGGCCTAATGCGTCGTCAGTTGGTCGATCGCAATCTAGATTTTCAGCATTCGCTTGCACACGGACCCACTATACTATTAATATCGTCTTTGCTGAGTTCCTCTCGAGACCTCTGTACCCCTGTCATTCAGTCGCCTTTATGCATCACGCATCAATACCTAAACGAATGAAATATCCAATAGAATCTACGATCAAAATCGGATGTCAATTCCACTACGAAGAAATCTTCCTGTACACGGTGCACTACCAGTGGAGCCAAATAGTAGGACGATCGATACGAAAATGCAGATAAGAAAAACTTGTTGCATTTCGCTGTCTTTTAGACGACTTTTACGAAATCTTATAATAATCCAACTTATATTTACTGAGTCGGACCAAGTCGTGCATAAGCAACCTGCATGCTAAGCTCCTGGGTGGTGGTGGAAAGAAGACTCTGCCACGTGAAACAACCTGATCATCGATTGGAGGCCGATTAGCTTATCGATTATGGACGTTAGTCAAGTTGTTTGTTGTTGTGTGACCTTCTTTATATAATGTGCATGTGCGTGTACAAATATCGATATACTAAAAAATTTTAGACCAAGTTGCTCGCATGCCAGTATGTAAAGGAGGAATTCATAATAATAGATAAGATTTCTAATACAATTATTGAGGCCGATGACGTCGGATCCGTAGCCCGCACTGCAAAAACATATCATGGCCACCGTAACGTTCTCGTGTGTTTTAAACACGAAGAACTCGGCAAAATTGCTCATGAACTCGGTGCTAGAACTGACTCTGGAGATCCCAAGTCTCCCGGAGACCGCTACGATGTTATTTGGACGATTCGAGAACCTTATCACAAGATTGCACAAGTGTCAAGTGAGGAGGTTCCTGGGCTTGATGACTAGTTAATACGTTAAAACGAGGACGCGAGTTAGCTAGCGGAGAATTTTTGAACTATCTTTCTATACCGATTTTTTTGTTCAATATAGAGGCAACGTTACTGGAAAATAAATGTACCGATGCCGAACTGAGGAGGAGATTCTACATGGAAACTTCCTTCTGGTGGCGAAAGCCAAAATCACATTTTATAAATATTTAAATCTCGGTGAAGAATATCAAGGGATTAACGTAAATGCCCTAGAAGTAACAAGTGGGAATTTCTATGTATATTCAAATTGCTATTTTGATTTTCTAAATACAATGCTTTAAACGTATAAATAGATAGACCACCTTGACTTGCTTTGACATTGGAATTATCTCGTGAACGATATGAAAATAGCTCGCAAAATAAAGAGATAACTGTGTGAAGTGACAAATCTCGTTACTCTGCAATTTACTTCAGCAGGGATGGTTGGGTACCGTCGTTCGCTCTTTCCCGTCAATGATCCCAATAATTTAGTTTTTGGCCAAAATATCAGTTGTGATCTATGAGATCCTGAGAAACAGTGCCAACCCGATTTCAATATTAATCAATCCTTACATCGAAAAGAACTAGTTTGGAAACCTGAGTCCGAAAAATCGACTACCAACGAGAATTTTTTTGAAAAAAACACTAAAATTTAGAAATTTATCGATACCGGTAACCTAATGTCGTTGTAAGGTATATAGAGTACTCTCTCACAGAAGCAACCACTGCCGTGCTAGAGCTATATAGAGTATGTCAAGAGCATCGATTGAATGGAGCTTCGTATTCTTATAATTATGGTGCTAATTCTGAGAGCTTACGAAAAGCTGTACTTACAAGTTCCCGATAATATACTCTTTCGCGAATAGTATCAATCGTAATGGAACGTCATGCCGCTCTTGTTCAAACTGGCTATGCATTCAACGTTTCGATCAGAGGTGCAATTTTTCTCAATCAGGGATCTCTTTTGCATCTTAACCCCACCCCCCTAGAACTAGCTAAAGCTGTGAAAAAGAGCCAGAATTCCTATTATAACCACCAGGTTGTATTGATCTCACTAACAAATTCTCTTATCTCCTCGATTCCATGGCTTCAGATGCTCGAAAAGCTTGATAGAATGTTCTAGAACCTTATAGCTATGGATTTAAGTCGGATACGGGCCAACTCAGCACCGCTTACACTTAGATATTGTCAAAAATCGAGGGTATCGTCGCTCGGATAAATGGAGATATGAGTTCAAATAGAGTGAAACGGGCTAATGATTAGAACGAAACAAAACTCAAGCCTTCATTATGCCTCTAGTAATCACTCTTAAAACGATACATATTCGGCACTAAGTCGGCTTGTGGATATCTAGTATTCTGGGGATACCAGATTTTGCACCTAAAGAATTAAAATCCGGAAAGCAGGATCGGGAAAGAAATTCAATCTATCCGACCAGAATCTTAACTCCAGGCTAATTCTCTTTCACGATTTTGCCTTGAGTGCTTGAGCGTAGGGGAATTGAAGTTGGTTCAGCGCTTCGACAAAATATATGGTTTGATAATTTTACAGGTATCCCTTGCAGTATACTAGTAGCTTCAATTACGTATATCATCAAACATTCTCGCGGTTCTATGATTAAAGACTTTTTTAATCGAAGAAGAGGTGTCTCAACGGCGTTTTGGGATCATATTCGATAGAAAAGGGATTGTGTTTTCTTTGGTGGATCCAATTGGCCAAGACGTGGACTGTGCAGGCTTTAGCAGCCAATTCCAATGAGTTTGAAGGGGCATTCGTTATTCCGATTTGCTAATGGTTGGACTCTTCAAGTATACGCGAATGGAATTAAGACTCGGATGAATCTCACACCGAAACGAAATCTCATAGTCCTTTTCGTGTTGATGATGTTGGTGTCAATTTAGTCTGGTCCATGCCAGGGCTGTTGGTCAGGGTCCTCAACGCAATATAGTGTGAAAATAGTGGAGAATTGAACGGACGAATTCGTCCAGATGCATAAACGGATGTCGGAGTACGATTTTCGTTTTGACAGCTGGCTAAGGGGTGGGCCGTCAGAAGTTCGGAAAATTTCGAGACGGGGTTTAGCATCTCTTTCTAAAATTCGTCCCTTGTAAGGCTATAATCACTCTATCGAGCTAAGAACTAACTACATAAGTAGCTAACTGTGAGCGTAGTTGATTGAGACTGTGAGCCTCGCGACTCGTCTGTATTAGCCTTTCAATGGAAGGTGATACCATTGGCGTAGCTATTGCGAGCTTGAGATCTATTGAGATCTAGATCTTCTGTCGCATGAGAGACTGGCATGAATGCAGCCAGTGAAACTATGAAACACAGACTCCGGACCACGCGAGCAGAATTACACCGACAAAGGAAAGATAACTGCTCCAACAGCGTTCACGAAAATAATCAAATTTGGGTTTAATTCGTATTCGAGTCTGAGAGATGCACGTGTTATAGGTGATACAAAATTTGCTCGGAAGTTTGAAAGTACTCCTCTAAATGCATGAAACTAAGAGTTGGCAACCTCTTCTTGTGGAAAGGGAGAGGGGATCAGATACCGACGAACAGTGAGGTCTGTCCGAAAAGGATGGATTTGGCGGCCTCCAATACATGCGCCTGAAGCAGGGTTGGCCGGGCTCATTACATGGAGAGAACAACATTCCAACGAAAGCAGTCGGTGTTAAGCGAACATGGAGTTCATCCGAGTGGAGTTAGCGGCGTAAAATATTCAAAAATGAACTGTTGACTATCTTCAGAAGAGCTTGCTTTGCATCGGGCCAAGGTGAAAGATAGTAAGTGAGGAATTGTCCGGTGCCGAATCCCCGTTATAATTGCGAGACTGGTGTCCGGATATCATTGTATTGAAGTGGTATCTTTCCAAAAGGAAAATGGGTGCAATTACTGGTATTTAACGAGGTTCTTGTGTTTGACACGGATCTAGGAGAAACATGAACACGAAACATGTATAACCCTCGCGGTTGTCGAGCCTCTCTGTCCTCGCCGGCTAGCTAGAATGGTCGTCGCGAGAGATAACCGGAAAAAATTAACCGCAGCTGGTAAGAGAAACAAGTACTGAGATATATTCGATTCCATATGATACAAGCTCGTTTTCGTTAGCGATCGTTTCGAGCTACTAACCCAACTTCCGGCTTCCAATCACGTCGTACCGACAGGCGCATCGGCATGTACGAAGCGATACTACGGCAGTATTGATCATCAATTGATATCTCTGGCTAGTATTTTGATCGATATCTGCATATTATCTACACGGATGGCTACGAGAATTAAGCACCCTGGAAGTCTACAGAACGACATTATATCATGATACTAAGTATCCAGCTCTTTTAGTCACGTCACCATCGTGCTTTTAGATCGGATTTTGTGAAAACTTGCATGATTAAGCGGCTAAAACTCTACGATGGACTATAACGAAGCTGGTGTATGAAACGTCGATACACGGAAAGACTTAATACCGTGTTGTTGTGCTAGATGAAAAACGTGTAAACCTCGGGTCCGTGGTCTTAAAACACACTAAAAGGTAACCATAAGCCATACTAGAAACTTTCGAACGAGAAAATCAATCAAGCTGACAATCTGGCCATGTCGGCAAACAGCGCCAAACAGGCTTAAAAATAAGCGTGTAAGCCAACAGATACATGCGATAGATATATGCGATCTTGGGTTTGAAAAATCGATATGGCGCTGGGCATGGCTAGAGAGATGTATATTTTAGCGGAAGTCTCAAGATCTCGCCTCAAGTACCTTGAAATCTTAAGCAAACCCATTATCGTATTGTTATCGCTCCGAGAAGTAAATATGGAACGCTCAATTGATCAATGCTGCTTCTCAATATAATTGAACTTGATTCTTCTTATGCTTGGCTTCGATACTCGACCTAGAATATTCCTTTAGCTAGCTCGAGATTACGAAAAAATACTTTCAGTTTCGGGATTACTTCTACAAAGCTTGGAAGTCATCCTCTATATTACTGGCTAAGATGAAGCTCAGCTCGTCAACAATCACGGTAGCGCTTTTAGGGTCTGCCATGGCTCTCCCATCAAGGAATATCACCTCGTCAGGAGCCATTTTCTCCAAAAGAGCTCCAGGTGACCAGTACGGATCTTGGGCTAGCTGTCCTCCAACAAAATGAAAGGAGACTGGAAATCTATGGGGTAGGTTATCTTAATCCAAAAATGCAATGAGGCACGAGTGGAGAGTTAAACAAATAGAAGTTGGAAGCAATTTCATAAATTTAAAATGAGAAAACTTCTGAATTAGATGCTATAATACCAACACCCTCTCCACGACTTCGGGTGTTGTCGAATATATAGTACCGCCTACCGTCCTTCCAGCATCATTCATGACCAAGAATAAGTGCTGGCTTTGGTGTAAAGGCCTCGGTCTAAGATATGCAGCCCTGGTTAATGGAGATAAGGTAATCTTTGCCCGAGCCGGCCATGAGCTGTCTTTGCGATAGGATATTAGCGTATTCTGACCTTTGTTGCCAAAGTATACTTGTGGCAACATCATCAAAGGGGAGAAAACGGATACGTCGAACTGCAATGTGCCCTGTAGAGCAGACAGCGGAAAAGACTGTGGTGGAGCAACTTCATACTCTATTCACTCGGATCCGACAATCCCCAATCTCAATCCGAAGACGGCCGAATCTGGTTGGGAGTACATTGGCTGTTACCAGGATGATAACAGTATGTAGTCACTTGAAAGATATCTAGCTAGTAACAGGTCAAAACTAATACTAGGTGATTTTCAAATATAGTGCGCATTATACAATTCCCAGACCCGGAGGGAATAGCTGAGGCTGGTATGACTGTCGAGAGGTGTCAGGCACAGTGTGCCAAATACGGTTATCCTTTCGCTGGTTTGCAATATGCGCAACAATGATAGGTAAGTTCTTATTTAGCGACGAGGAAATGAAAAAAAGTATTATCAAACAGAAACTAATGTGACTTGCGGATAGTGCGGAGGTATGTTACGGGCGGGAGCTTTGAAGGCCGGGACTGGTTCTTGCAACATGAAATGCCTAGGAAGTACAGACACATGCGGTGGCACTTGGAACGCCGATGTGTACTACAATCCAGACTTGGACAGCACGACTCCTTGTCGGTAAATAGTCATGATGGTGTCTGAGTTAGACTACTCCCATCACTCCTAGAGTAGAAATGAGAAAAGTTTGGGGACATCAAAAGGGCGCAAATATCAACCACGGCATTAACGCGTTTGCTAAAGTTTTGTATGCAAATATGGGCTCGAATGATATCTATTTCAAAACTCTCTATACTGATCCTTACATATGACATATTATTCTTTCGTAAAACTGCTTGAATATTTACAATATGCTGCGAAACCACAGAATATCCAATGAATTGACAACTCTACCAAGTAATACCAGCAAGCTAGGAAAATCGGCTACAAAATTTGCTCTTGGTAGACTAATAGGCAGAGATATATCTACAATCGGCGGCCACGAACGAACCTAGCAGCCTGTGTAGGTTGAGCGACTTGATCCGTCAAGCCCGCAGCCTCCATCTCGGACTTGAACTCTTGGATCAAATAATCCACATCCCTGTGGTTGTGTCCAACATACGTATGAACAGCAGTCTTGTTCCTGAAGAATACGAACGCTGGGAGCTCGGTGACACCATATTGGCGAGCGATGTCAGAGGTGGCGTCGGTATCGATGGTCATGCAGTGAACTTTCTGGCCCCAATACTTTAATTCTAGGTGATTGAAGAAGCGTTGGGCTGCGCCGCAATATTGGCATTCTGGAGCTGGGGTCCAAAATTCGAGGGCGACGAGCTCGTCTTTCCAGCGATTGAGCTCAGCTGGGAGGGTTTGGGCGTAACTCCGTACATTTTGGTGGTAAATTAGATGAGAAAGAAGTAATTAAGGGTTTAAAGGTATAGAAAGATATTTCTTGAGAACCAAGGTACGCAATATTTGGATTTGAATGATTAGGAAGATTGGTTTTGCAAAGTTTGAGAATAGTGATACTAAAGTAGATAGTTATATAGTATTATATTACCTTCGAACCTAGGTATTCTTGAATCTTCCTAACAGTTTGGCAAGCTCATGATTTACGAAAATTTTCTGAACTTGAATTTTTTGACAAAATTACGATTTGCGTAAATTCAATCAGATTTCCTGGTCGCAAAGTCTTCTTCCCGGTTTGAATGACACTAGATATTGAAAGCGTTCTGACGAGTAACCTTCCCATCCTGTAGAAATCTACCAAAATAGAGTAGTGTGGTAGTTTTTAGTGCTTGTGTTGAGCTCTTGGCTGACGAATCCCTGATTCGAGGTTAACGAATCTCAACCAATGCCACCAAGCCCAGAACCAAGGTCACCAAGCTTTTTTTGGCAAAATCTTGGACCAGATCCGAGAATGACACATGGCGTATCAGGAACTACATTCCCAGATACTAAAATCAGAGC
The DNA here is from genome assembly GCA_036971345.1 of Dactylellina drechsleri. Taxonomy (NCBI): domain Eukaryota; kingdom Fungi; phylum Ascomycota; class Orbiliomycetes; order Orbiliales; family Orbiliaceae; genus Dactylellina; species Dactylellina drechsleri. The sequence goes on from JAJTUB010000012.1 coordinate 227,569, forward strand.
TTCAGTTCAATTCCCAAGATGGCAATGCTCCCGGATAATGAAAAAATTCTCTGCAGATACTACCTGCGTGCGCTCTCCGTTTCACTCACCCCTACTCTCTCTCGATCTCTATTGTGGTATGCACAGGTTTTATGGTTAAGAAGAAACCGTGGAACGGACGTTGAAAAAATGCTCAAACTCCGTACTACCCAATTAATATCAAGTAAACCTCACCTGCTGTTTTGTTGCTTTCTCAAAGATATCCTGGAGCAGTTTCTGTCCCTCCGTCTTCTCCACGACTACCTTTTCATCTTTACATAGCCATTTAGACTTCCACCTCATCAATCCTTCCCTCCCTCCCTCGATCCCTTTGTTATCCTTCCAAGCATGACAAGTATATAATTCGCTGTGGCCTTTCCGTTCGACTAGCCCTGTAATCCTGCCGATGCCATCTTTAATCTCAATCTTAGGGATCCCAACCCTTTTCAACATCCTGCCATCCTCTAGATCAAATGCAATCAGCTGCTCTTCACTACCGATCCATAACATCTGCTCATCTCCCCATTGATCACTTGTGATGACCATAGGAAAGGCGGCTTGGTATTTATTCCTCACAACGGGAGGAAACACCACCCCGGCATTCCTCCCATCTTCCATGCCCCAAACTCTGATCTTGCCATCCATACCCGCACTCACCACCCTCCGTCCATCAGAAGTCCAAAGTAATCCGTTGACGCCTCCCACGTGAGCATTCCCTGCTGCTCTATTCGCTGCCTGCGGTGAACGATTCAAATCAAGCGTGCCGAGACAGGTAGCTCCGAATCTAATGTCCCACAGTCTGACGCTCCCGTCCGCTCCACCAGACGCTAGGATTGAAGAGTATGAAGGCGACCAGGCGACACTGAGAACAGCTGATATGTGCCCGAATAGCGTCTGGGAGGCAGATGTGGTACGTGGGTCTATTAAGCGTATATGTGGCGATGAGCCAGCGACTGCTATGGTTGCTGTGGAAGTTGAGGCTTGGGATGTGGAATGGGTATACAGATGTGAGTCAAGAGGATAGGTTTGCAGGAGAGTTGGATTGGCTGGAGTGAGAGTGTATAGTGAGAGCGTGGCAGAGTACGAGGTCGTTGAGAACTATATTTCAAAAAGAAGCGTCTACTGTGAGTAGACTATATTTATGACATCTTGAAAATGTTTATTGGCGGATCATACTAGACTAGAGTTATGAGGATTAAATTTTATGGAAGAGACGCCGTGCGTGGATCTATCGTTTCTGTATACGGGTCGCGATATTAATAAACTGTATGTCGGGAGGACTTGAATATTTCCAAAACCTACTTGGACACCATGGTAGTAGCTCTGATCTTGTGTATCTGGTTCTCTCGCTCGAGATCCCATACTAACAAACTTCCATCCGCACCACCCGATACCATCCTACTCGTCCGACAAGACAATATTTTAATTAGTAGCCCGTCGATGATTTTTGCTAATTTGAAGGTGGGTTTTTACCATCGTCCTTCAATCTCATCTGCACCGAGACAGTTCACGCCCTTAGCATGCCCGCTAACACCGTGAGCTGCGTTGAAATTGGTCCCGATATCATAGTCTAAATCATGGTAAAGATTTGAGGTGAAGATGCGCGAGATGCCCTCTGCGGGCGACTTCGTGGGAGGCACGTCGAGGCCGAGACTTCGTTGGAGGAGGAGGGGTGAGATGATCATGTCATGTTCGTGTCAACTGTCGTCTCCTTCTCTCTCCTTTTAATTCTTCTTTACTGCTTCGTCTCGCCGGGCTGAGAAACGATATTGTAGTGTGGTGAAGATGATATCGAAAGAAGGAAGCATTGTTGAGGTCGAATTGGGTGAGTCTTTGATATCAACATGATGCCAAGCGGGTTCCACAAGCGCACAACGTTATTCCCTGTTGGCGGCTTGAGCTCATCCCAGCTTTCCACCTCGTCGCGCAACCTCACATGACCTCGAACGCGTCTTAAAATGGCACCGTCTTCGTCGCTGGAAAGCAGTGATTCTTCTTATACCGATTCCGAAGCCGAACACTCATCGACAGACTCCGAAACCCTCGAGAGAGTCGAAGAGGAGCAAGAAGAGGAGGAGGAGGAGGAGGAGGAGGAGGAGGAGGAGGAGGAGGAAGCCGAAGTTCCTGATCCTCCTATTCCCCATAGTAGCACATTGAAGAGACGACCTACATTGACACCATACACTCACACGACTTCCAACATCTACGCCGCTTCTTCCTCCCTCCTCACAATCGAAGGCCGTCCTCTGAGCCCATCGCATTCAAAGCCGGCTTCCGCGGACGAAATTCTCTTTCATAACCCCCAAGATCCGAACTTTACCCTGCCCGAGTCCGTTGATAAGATTCTCAGAGACGAAAACGTAACGGCGTCTTTACCGGACTCGGATCTACTCAAGGCAATTCACGCGTATGCTGCAGATTTCTACGCTGCGAAGGGTTGGGATACGGTCACAGGGAGGTGCATGGATGAGAGTGCGTTGCTCGCTATGGGAATACTACTAGAAGAGTGGTGCAAGGAGATGATTGGGAAGAATGGAGATATGGTATTCTTGGAGAGGGAAGGCGATTGATCACATGTGACGGATCAAAGAATTTACTCATTAGGATTCTAAATGGTGGGTATCATTGGCATCAAATACTCGTGCGGCATGGGCTATAAATCTAGTCTCCTCATATCAACGGTGCGCTCCCGATATCAAGAGTCTTGACCTGTTCCTCCAAATTAGGTGTATCAACCACCTGTACTTCCTCCACCTCTTGGCCCGCTGTATCGCTCCTCTCCGTTACATCCGTATGCGCCACTCTCATCCACTGAGGTTCAGGACCGCTCTGCTCGGCCAGTGTCGCGGCGACTTCCTCTTCACAGCCCTTAACGAACAATCCTTGCAGCCAGCATCTATGCATCTTTATCCTTCTCGCGCGGTTGACCAACATTCGCCTATCGACTCCGACCAGAACTGCTTTGAGACCTGTGTCTTCTCTACTCGTCTCTTCTTCACCATTATCCTCGCCATTATTCTGGATCCCAAATGAAGGATCAAATATCCTGCCGAGCTGATCTCTATCAAAGAAATATACTCTCGTCCCGTCCCCTCGGATGTAGAAATTCTCCTGCAAGAACCTACCCTTCTTAAATCTAACTTGGGCTAAATCCCCCCTTCCATAATCCCGGAATAACACCTTTCCACCTTTCTTCAGACATCGATGTACATTCCTGACAGCGTGCGCCCACTGGTCCGGATGTAGCGCCGAAAATACAAATATCAAGATGACGACATCTATCGACTCTTCGTCTACGCCTTCCGGAAGATTATTGTCTGCGTTCCCGAGATCCCATACCGACGCGGAAACGTGTTTAGGATGGTTCTGCTGGTATAGCTCTTGAGAAAGGATGAGGTCTATCGAGGTTTTTGAAAAGTCGGCACCATGAATATGGAAGTTTGGGTTCTTGTTGGCGTTGAGGATAGGGAATAAGGTATTCCCAGCACCACAGCCGACTTCCAGCAGACGTATTGGCGGAGATGTGGCAGATGTAGCGGTTGTTAAAATTGGGAACTACCGATCGTGTTGTCAGTTATGGATAGCTTATACCGACCGATACCAGGGACTACAAACCTCCTGCTGCAGCCATTTGCGATCTTTGAAAAAGTTTTCTCGGTTGTTTTTATAGAAGTTGTTCCACCATTTCTCTGGTTCGGCATTGAAGCGGTCTATGAGGATGATAAATTCGATTCGATTAGTAAACTTTGTCTATCTCTAAAGGCTACGACAAGCCCCTCAGGTGAGATGCTTCAACATACTCTTATCAAAATCTCTTACTGGATTCTTCCTCTGCATGTCGTATTGCTCCTCAGCATAGGCCTTGTACCCGTCGTCCACCTCCACATGGTCCCAAGCGTTAAATGCGAATTCATCATCGCCAGCTTCGAGATATCGTGTGCCAAACTGGAAAGGATCTGATCTTTTGAGGCCATCTGGTTTGGGAGGCTTCGAAGTCGCATCTGGAGTTGAACCTGCAGCTACCTCATCATTTGATGGTGATGTCGTATCATCCCCATACGGTTTGGAAGAGAGTTTTGTGGGTAAAGCTGAGGATACGAGAGCTGCTGGAGCTATGGGACGAGTCCTGGGTGGTTTGTTGGAGGGGTTATCCGCAGATGGAACGGGAGCCGGTGGGATTTCAACCTTATTATCGGACATTTTGAAGATGTTCATGGGAAGCTGGAATGAGCAAGCTTGAAATTTTCTGAGGTTGTCGGTCAAACCAACACATTGTGCTGTGGTACTAGCAGCCAAGCATGGGGATTAAGTTGAGACCACAGTCTCGTTGCGAAGAATTGGATACTCCAAGATAGTCACAATATGCATATTTTGGATTCAAGTCTTCATTTATTCTCTACCGAGCAAGAGAGTACTTGATATTTAACATACAGCAGCAGCTAAAGAAAAGAAATTCAAATAGTGTTTCTGTTAAACCAGATAAATATAGTATTCCTATTACCCTGGTTCGAAATGTTCGAAATTCATTCTCAGTGTTCGCACCTAAATTCGCGATTTCACATTAGTATATCATTATATAAAAGAGAATCATGGATAAGGGGAAATATGGCGAGGTTCAACTTACAAATTATAGCTGACTCCTTGCACCATAGTAGTGCTCTTGTTATACACTGATCTCTCCTTCATCAACTCTTCTCGATATTGTAGGGCTTCCAATTTGGTTATGCCTTCTGGTAGCTTCTCCAAAATCATGGTAAAGACTTCTTCGGGCATTTTGCCTAGATTCCCACTTCGTAAGGCTGCTTCAGCTTCTTCTCGGAATTCTGGTTGCTGCGGCGCTACAGTTTTTGTAGTTGGGAGCTATATCGGTTTTAAATGACCGAGTTGGTAGTCAGCATATATATATCCTATTGTTAAGCAGACGGTCCATTCGTAGTGGAATGATATACTCACGTCGAGATCTGGAGATGGATCGCATAGGAAGAAGACGAGAATCTTGCGATATCCCGGCTTGGTTTTATCGATCAGCTCGAATGGTTGGACCTGATGCTGGAAGATATTTGGGAATGCGATGGCTCGGTTTTCCTATTGAATTGCGCACATCAGCTACTCATCTCTGATGAAGGTATTTCCGTAGCTGCGAGCGGATGTAATGATTATGATATAAGTACCTTAGTTTGGATGCTACCGATGGTCTGAATCGTAAAAGCGTCCCAGGACTCCATGTTAAAGACATAAGGCCAGTTCGAGTATTGTTCTAGATCCATAGAATGGGGGACATCCGAGACGGTCCTACGGAACGCTAGCTCGCTGTCTGTAATGTTTTCTTGAGCGTAGTAATATATCCCGGTTGATATTATTCGTTCGTTCTAGCACAATACTACCATCAGTATATTCTCGAATCCTCGGTATGAAAAACACCAAATGCGCATAGAAACTGAGGATCGATGAGTGGTCTTTAAGACTTACCAGCATTGCCTCTACATGCCAGCTTCCACCGTTATATTTCGGACTGTCAGGAGTAAGCTCGATATTTGCGAGCTTGGTAATGACCTTGACGGTTTTCCCATTCAAATTGACTTCATCAGTGATTTCAGGAGGTGTCCATCTCGACCCTGAAAACGTCCCCATATCGCCCCTGAGTTGATAAAAGTTCTCATCAGAGTCGTATTGGTATGGTTTCCTTCTCTCGTAGACGTCCATGTAATCATCCCCATTTATCCCCAGCATCTTATCCAATCTTTCATAAAAGTTAACATCCAGAGGCTCTTCCTTCACATATTGGTCCAAAAGCTGATTCCACATCTTCTCGTGTTCGGGGACCTCTAGTCTTGCGACATCGTCGTACCAACATCTGTTGCCGGCATATGCGTATACTCTCTTAAGATCATGTTTCTCCATACGTAGATCTCCGAGAACATGGTTGAACAGCGGTACGAATTTGGTAAAGATCTTTTCGAGAATCGGGTAAAATAATTCTTTTTGTTGGGGGGATGCGAGGTTGTTTATGTAGGAAGAAATTTTTGTTTCCTTCCCGTCCGAGGATATCTCGAATTCGGAGGGCAACCAGCAAAACTTTTGGGAGAACCCTTCTTTGTCCCCTTTCATTTCCTTGGGCTTTTGAATCGGTTCTCCATTCGTAGTACTGACACTGCGCTTGTACACGATTGGCCAAAGGGATGGGTGGACGAGATCTAAGACCTGTCTTTTGGAGCCAGGGTGCCAATCCTTCTCGCTTTCCGGGACATTTTCGAGAGTGACAACAGCTATGGGCGATTCGGTTTCAGTATCACAATATTCCCTCCGCCGCTGATTCCTTTCTTGGAATTTCAAGCTTACCCTCAATCAATTGCTTCTTCAGCTCCTCATCAATAAGTTGGTCAGATCTCCAGACTCCATCAATATCTGGCTCGACAGTGAAGCCTTTCTTCCTCAACTTCTCCACGTACGGTTTATAGCATTCCGTCAACTCTGCGTAAGCATACCCGATGTCATCTGGATTCCAAGTGAGGACTTTCTCGTCTCGTTGTACGATCATGCTCCGCTTCTGAGCTTCCCTCAGCCATTTCGCGAACAACTCGCGATTTGTAATTTTCTCTGTCCAACCGGGCTTGTTTCGAATCGCAGCGGAAAACAGACGGTGATACTGCTCTCTGTAAGGAAGAACGTTCCCCCATACTTCCTCTCCATCGAGCGGGTGAGGATAGTATCCATCTGGGCGAGAGCTTTCGCGGACTCTTCGTGGACGTCCGCGACCAAACGTATCCGTGGATTCCTCCGAATCACCGTCGGAGTCCCCTGGGTCCGTCTCATATTCAACGCCGCTGCCCTCTTCATCGTCATCGTCGTCATCGTCGTCATCATCACCAAACACATCCTCCCCTGGATTCTCTACCTGCATGTCGTCAAGCGATACAGCTGCTGCATTTAGATCTATCATAATTTGTAACTCCATGAGCATGCTCTTTCCCAATGTCAAAGGTGTTTTAATTCTTACTAGAAGTCAGCAAGTTGGGGGACACCTGCTCTCCTGCGGCATCTTTGTGCGTTGCAGATGTTGGATTTGTGTTTTGGTCCACCATTGTGTGAGCGCGTGTCACAGTCGTCGAATTTCAGATTGAAAGAAAGCTAGGTGGACCGGTCTACGGATTGCGTATATGAGCCTTAAGTGCTTGCAATCTGCGGGGTCAATGGAGATCTCAAAAGGAGGAATGGTGGTTCTTGTGCAGGGAGCTATTTTATGTCTAATCGTCTCCACTTGCCCCATGCATATTCATTCGTACTAGACGAACATCTGTACTCTTGGGAATGCGATACCACGAGAATTCGACTCAGCCTTCCCGATCGCGCATTAGAAAGTGGGTCCGAGAGGTAGGATTGACTCAAGGGCCCTTTTCCTCACTTGCGAACCATGGTGCAGCTCAGCCAAGGAAGCGAAGAGCGTTCCTCACCCTTGCGGAGAACTCGTTAACTCGACGTGTGATTCATTCACGTTGTCAGATGATAACGCAACAGACACGACTTCTCGCATTGATTGCTTGTTTGAGAGCCATAGTGCGAGCTTGGTCATCTTGCATGCATATATCTTGAGTCTTTTCCATGGTTTTCGCGTTTAATATTGACACCTTGTGAAAGAGCTCCCCAAAGGGAAAATGGGATTTTATCTATCAGTGTCGATGTCAGAAATCCTACAAGCCCTAAAACATAAAGCTCGAGATTTCCAACTAAACCAATGCGTGTATTTTAACCATATATATACTTCAGTATCTACTCAAGTATATCTTTAAGTACCTATCTAATTGTACCTAGGTGATTGTTTATCTGGAGTATTCCAGGTTACGGCGGTTTGGTGTGGGATCTCAGTACTTCGTAACGTAAAATGTCTGTTTTCTAATTTAATCCTTTAAAAGATCAGGTATTACCAGAATCCGATTGATCAAAGCTTGATTATTATAGAATATGAGATGGTCCTTATTTATATAGTACTAACGACTTATATAATATGCTAAGCCGAGGTGCTTCAATGACTTTTAGGTCGAGTAACAGATACGATTTAGATCCAGACTCTCAGCTGGAGGATCCCATTAGTATGCATAATATCTTGGTGCATACTATTGCCTACTGACACTTAATCCAATAAATATGGTTAACTCGTGATCCCTGACAATATAACGAGAGACTTGTGCCGATATCGTTTAGAATTTATGCAAGTGAGATTGACTCTGTGTTGTTTGTGTTGTTTCGATCCCTCACACTCAGATTCTCGTCAAACCTCGTTTCGAGCTTCAATCGCCAAAAGAACCTCCCATAAGCGACGAACGTCTCCACGTCAATCCCCGCACCGTTCTGCTCTTCATATCCCAGCAACAATGTCTGATTCAGGCGCCGAACCAACCAACGCTCCATCGAAGGACCCTTCCTCCTTTCTCTCCGAGATCCATGGCGCTCCGATCACAGTCAAGCTAAACTCTGGCGTCGAATACAAAGGTTCACACCACCCGATTTCCTCCCCACTTTATCAATCAACTACAAAACGATACGGCTAGCTAACTAGCAACGAATATCTTCGGATCGATTGATGGATATAGGTGAACTCCAGTCTGTGGACGGATACATGAACATCGCTCTCGAAAACACAGAGGAATACGTCAACGGTCAACGAAAGAATCGATACGGCGACGTTTTCATCCGTGGGAACAATGGTGCGTTCTATCTTGTTTTATCTTCAAAGTCTAATACCTGCTGGTAGAGTGGGCTTGTTGGAGCTTCGATGTGGTGCTAATAGAGGCTGAATATACTTCGTTTAGTATTATACATTTCTGCGGATAAATGAGTCATGTGACGAGGCGATACGATCTGATACCACGACAACAGGTTTCTAGAGTCGCGGTGGTAGCAGGACATTTGGGAGGCAAATATCGCCGGTTGAGACGTTGGTGCCGATTTCGGTATTTATGTTTAGCGTAAAAGCTGGAATCAAGTCGCCCGACAAGATGCCATTCTGGTACTATCTGCAAATAACCGGATTTGACATCTCGACTTATGTGCTATATACTTGGTGCAGACTATCTAGGTATTCAACAGCCATAGAGTTTAGAATCATATCGAGCTTTGTACGAACACATGATAGTTTTTATTCCTTCTCGATATCGTCGCGTCAGGTACAGTACATGAATTTCGCGAAGATTTTCGTCTTAATGAGCGAAGGAGGTAGTGATGTAGTATTACAGGAAAAAAAGCTAATGCCAATTGTCGTGGAATGTGATATCCTCTAGACAAATGAATGAGAGTACAAAAAAACAGGCTCAGCAAATGGGGAAATGACTGGAAGAACATCGAACGCCGTTCGCAGGATACATGAAGACTCATAAGCAAACAAAAGCAAACATCAGCAGAAGAGAGACAAGAGAATTCGAAAGGATAACAATCCAAAGCCTCCAAATCCATGTCAGCTCCAAATGTTCAAGATAGAGAAATCTCGACTTGGCTGTTCATAGAAGGCTCGTGGTAGTGATTTAGGTTTCCACATACCAATGGATTGAACAGGTCTTGTTACGACGATGCCCAAAGTGCTTTGGGCGGGGAGGTGGATCTTCTTCTTCACGTTTCAAGACGGATATCTCATGACCCTGGGGTTCCTAACCCCGTCGGGCACCCCCTTTGGGTGGCACGCTGTACTCATAGATCATATCCACCCAGGTACCACCACCATGAGTGACGTTACTACTACCGCGATATCTGAATTGAACTTTTGTGTAGACACCCGTCATCTCCTTGCGACAAATCAAGGAGATGCGCTTGGAAAGCCCAGCATCTCTCATGCGTGCGATGAAATCCTTGAGCAGGATCTGAGAGTAACCCATGTTTCTGTAAGTTGGAGACACGCAGAGAGAGTGGATACAGACGGTTTCACCAGATTCGACGTGGCCTTCGGGTTGTGGAACTGCGGATGTTTCCGTAGCTATCTCCGTAGAAGGTCCCGCCTTCTCAGCCTCAGCGTCTTTTGGCGGCTCGGCAGTTGGGTCTTTCTTCGTGTCTGTGTCCTTCTCTTTAGCAGGTTCTGGGACCGACTCCTTGACACCGTACGTAGCGAGGAGGTCCTTCGGAATACGCATCGAAGCCTCGGTGATGGTGGTCGTTGTCGTTTTCGTGGCACTGATCATGGCGACCAAGACCTCCTTCGGCTTGAAGTCCGAGACTCCCTTTGGCGTCTCGGGATGTGGCTTGGAAAGAGTAAAGAGGCCATGTGAAAGCTCTCCGCTAGAAATCACGGTTCCTAGGTTAGCGGAGTATATTTTACGAGCTTTCGTAGCCTCGATTTCCTTCAAAGTCAGACGTACCAGACGGTCAGACGATAGCGGAACTAGTTGTGCGAGAAGTATTAGCCAACTCGGAGTCCACGTTGTCATTGCTTTTGCAGTCCAATCATCGCGTGAGTACCTTTTCGATCGTGCCCCTCTCCTCCTCGCTGAAACAAGCGTTCTCTAGCTCGACAATCTTGTCGATGTCGTTGATTGTTAGGGTTCGGACGTAGACGCACATTTTGTTGAGGGAGGATTTGGGATGAAAAGTAAGGGCCATGCTTTGCATGCCCTGCAGATGAAGTGCGGAAAGAATTGTGACGGTGGGTAGCTCGAATCAGGTTTGGCGCAATGAACTTGGGAGAGTGCTTTTGGATCTAAAGATGGAATAGTTCGAGGAATGGATGGGAAGGAGCTGTCTATATAGTTTATACGGCCATAGAGCGAGGGAATAATTCAAAGAAGAGATTGCTACGTTATGATCGCAAGCGCAAGTAGCTTTAGAGAAAGCGAGGCGTCAAAACGGTGAAGCTGGAAAGGTTGAAGGCAGCTGTGTCACGAGCTCGACAAGAGCAATTCCAGTCGGGCGTCATTGAGGCCGCTTGGTGTTGTTGGGGATCGACGACTGGACGTTCTCAAAGGGGCGATCAGTTCGTGACAAACAGCCACAGCGCAACACATCCCTCAAAATCCCACAAGGTATCAACCCGACGAGGTACGCTACGGATGAGAATTAGAGAAAAGATTCGCACATTCGACATCAAGGTTCAGTGGTATTATACCCGGTTAGTTCTATTAAGTGCGATTTATTAAGGACAATCTATAATGCTTCTATCTCTATTATATTGACATCGATCATCATCCGTATATACACAAGCATACAATAGCGCCATAGCCGGCCTATGACGCATGTAATTAAAGCCATGAGCAGAATCCTACAACCTTCTGAACATACGCGGATCTATTTTGACAGACTTCAAAGTCTTCATCTTTCTGCGTCTCAGAGTTAAAGATTCGGAATTTTCTTCCTGTACCACGCCAGTTCTTTATGAATTCTTCCTTGGGTCCCCTCTTGATAAACTCGCCATCCTCATGCCTGAGAACGTAAGATTCCACCCTCTTTAGTTTTAGCCATTTCCACACTTTTCAAATTCAACACGCACACTTCATCTGCCGGATACTCTTTATTCACCGTTGTAGATGGCGTAGGTAGGTTCCTCTTCTTTGTTAAATCGTAGAGAAGCTTCTTACCGAAGCCTAATGGGTCAACAGCCCTACAAAAGTCCAGCTATGCCAAAGTCTTGACTCCCCACTCAGGAGTCCAATCTTGTTTCGGGATATGAGTTTTAAGAACTCCCGTTCCTTCAAGACCGACAAAGTTGAGTTGAAACCCAGCTTTTGTATTTCCATTGATACCAGCGGTTGCCTTTGCATCCGCATTCTTGGGACACCACCCCCCTGTTTTGATTCCAGCGGCTACACTGTAGTCAACCTTTGGAAGCCACAGCTCCAAGTCGTTCTGAACTCCAGATTCTAAAATATCCACACTGACACCGACTTTGGTGATAATCGCAGAAGTTCCAGTAAGACTGACACCCGAGTCTCGAACACCGGCATCCCACTCAAGGGTGGTCTTGTCTCACTATCTGGGACCTTTGCGTCTAGTTTGGCACCAACTTGCACCCTCCCTTTCGCACTAAACTGCGTATAACCCTCAAAGCTGAGCTTCGGTCCGAAGTTAAAGATACCCCAAACCGTGATGGGTCCGATAGGAAAGCTAATAATCTCATGTCTAATCTCCTTTGCTTTAGCTAGCTCAAGCACAGCCTCAACATCCATAACTGCCTGGAGATTCTTCGTCTTCACAGAGATGGATGCTTTCTTGATTTTAGTAAACTCCGTTCGGAACCGTGCCGCCAGCTCAACTTGACCAGCCGCATAGCAGTTAACGCATTTAACACTTGCTCTTCCCACGTCGAGGGCGTCGACCCCAAAAGTTAATTCATGCATAACGATCTCTACTCCAGGTTAGCCGTAGGAAACATCAATCGGAAAAGTCGGGTCTAGTTCGAAACGTTTTGCGAGATCTCTTGTGTGCTTCTGTTGCTTAACTTGCACAGAGCCAACGCTGATATCTAGTTCGCCGATAACCTCCCATGGTAATCCTATTGCCGTTAGCTTGGTGTCCAAACCGTTCACTTCGACTTTGGTGACGTTGTGGAGTTTTGTTCGAAGAATCTTTGGGTTTTCAGGTGCTGGGACTTGAACCACCATGAAGAAGTAGTCTGCATCTCTCTTGTTCACCCAATCCCATGCTTTAATGGCATATTCAACTTGATCTTTCCTTTTGAACGTCAAGTCGATGATATTTGGGGTCTTGAAGATCGAGTGTGATTGTAACAAAGACTTGAAATGTTGTAGGTCGATGATGGGGTGATCACTGTGAGGCTGTGCTTTAACCTTAGCCACCAAGCTCGTAGAACCTATGGCAAGTAATAATTGAATTCAGAAACAATTTCTTGAAAGCGAATTGGTTGGCACTCAACGATTATTACGTACCTCCACTTTGCGCGCCTCGAAATACCATGTCAAGCTCCTTTTGCGGCGACAACCTGAATATATCATCTGCACGTTTCCGCATATGGGGGGGCAAAAGCTCCTCCTCGGGCACTGCTGTCATCCCTGGTATCCTTGAGGAACTTTCCACTCGACTTTAGCAGTATCCCTACGTTGAAGCTTAGGCGTATCCAAATCTTCTTCAGATGTGACGGGGCCTGCCAGAGCTTGATTGCCGAGAATCGCATAGGCGCAAGTTAACAAAGCTAAAGAGTTAAACAGCATTTTTTTCGCTGTATATTCTTTTCGAGATTAATATATTAAAGCGATAAAATTTTTAAAGGGTTAGAAGAGACTTGAAGGTTAGCTAGGTCAACTAAATGAATAACTTGACCAAAGCCACCAACAACTAAGCAGATCTATAGAGCGACTAAGTAAAGTGTAGAGCGAATAGATGGATCAAAAGGTCATCTAGACCAGCTAGAATATACGTCTTTTTTCTCAGAAGATATTTGCAAAGGGAGTGCGAGTGTAATAGAACGTTATCTGATATTAGAATGCCATTGCCAAGGGAGACATCTATCATATTATATACTTTCGGTATAGGTCCATTGAAGAGCTGCACATCTCGAGATCTCGCTAGTTTTAGAAGTTTAAAGTTTTATAATCTGAAATCTGCTAAAACTTCGGATCGTAAACTTAAACGATCTAAATGAGAATTCTCCCGGACGAAGTCTTCTAGAACGACCAGCGCACTCCTTTGCGCACCTCTGACGAGGTTCCTGTTTTGCGTTGCCATCCGATCTGGCAACAGTTTGCGTGGTAAATCTGGGCTTGGCGTTTCATAATCCAACATGGTGTCGCTTGACCGGTCAACAACCGTCGATGATTGCATATGCTCGCGGTGTTTTGGGGCACATGTTTTATGAATTTTTAACAAGCCTATGGAGCTCGACAACTCTGATACTTGTAGAGAATACTAAATTTTGGCTGATTGTTTATATATATATATATATAACCGCGTTAAATATTGACGTTTCCCATCATAATATACATCGACGTCATCGCGAGATCTTGAGCGATATCGACATGCTCGTTGCAGAATCTAATTTACTATTCCGATCTAGTCGCTATGATCTTGATTCGTAGCGTCCTACGTGCACAATGATCCGGTGATTACGGACTGGCTTGAAGACTCTATAATTATAACCATACAAGCCACCTGCTGATGCATACTACTATCTCCCCGCTTCTTCAGAAGTCTAGAAACGGCCGTTACTCCCCTTCTACCGTCAATACTTGATACGGCGAGATATACGCTCTGCATTCTGGGAGGCTTAATCATATAAATTTCTGGAATGTTAGTATCTCTAGGATTCTCAGGACTCCTCAAATTCCTTTGTAATCCTCAAAATTGATGGATATATAAAGTGTCGAAGTTATGAACTAGCAAAAACATATAATGATCAACATTATTCTCACCCACAAGCTATGATTTTGAATATCATAGATTGACTTTATTTATATTTTCAACTTCTAGCAATGCCGAATTTATCTCGGAGGCCTTATATCATGCATGATGTTTTTATTTACGCCTTAAGGAACAAAACTGTTTAAGACATACCAATGTGTAGCCATCAGCAACTATTCATATGGTAAATGGTTAATCTTGAAGGTTAGTATGGCTCTTGGGACTGAAGAGTAATGTAGCCGTGCTGCCATGTTGAAAAGCTGTGTATTACCTCTTAATCCACCTGAATTCATGGAGCCGTGCACAAGTTGAATCCTATGGAAGAGCTATGATATACTGCGATATGCGCGATTTACTTCACAATGTGAAGGATTGCGTATATAGAATATTTACTATATTTAGGCGCCCTAGGATAGTTACATTTGGCAGAGCAACCTCGATCTAAGGAGGGAATTAATATCACACAATATTCGTAGATCGATGTACTAGAATAGACCCAAAGACATAACAGATTTCGCATCCATGACTTGTGTTGTAGTGTTGAAGCTGCGAGCATGCGTAACACGGGGTTTACGGTGTCTTGAATTCGCCTCAACTTGACTCGAGACAAGCTCGTCGTCTCGAGCTATCACATATCACATCTAGCTCTCATCTGCGATCGAGCTCTCGGTGTCGCCATGTCCCATGCACCCCGCAGCCGCTGTAAAAATTACATGACGTTAGTAGAGACATGAGGGATATTCGCTAACGACGTCTTTCGACCTTCGCTTCGAGTCGGTAATGCGATCGTGAACCAGCCCTGCGGTGCTGAATCCATACCAGAGCTCGTCAGCCTATCGATGGTATGTTGCATTTTCGGGCCTGTCAGTCAGCTAGCTCGAGCCTTGCAAGTAAGCTCGGTATGGGTGGTGGTCTCGGTACCTCTACTCTTGACTCAGCTTTGGCCTACACCACTTCACGAAAATACACCCCCAAAAATATGACAAGCTAGCTGCCAATCGCATTCGTGCGGCACATGAAAGGAAAATGATATCAAAACGGGATCGATCTTAATCTATTCAGATTGAAATTCTCACCAATAGCTAAAGGAAGGTGGCCAGCAGAAATCCCTCTCTCACAAGACCGAAAAATCTTTTGTGGAATGTCGTCATTTGCCCATACTTTTTGCTTTCCACCCCCAAAGGGTGTTTTTCAGCTCCCTCGCCTTGTCTAGTCCATTTTTATCTTTTTATCCCACGCTCGCTCCGTTTTTAATAAACTTGGTGGCAGTGGAACTCCTCCGACTTCAAGGTAAACGCGGCCGATCCAAAGTGTTGGTAAACGAAGACACCCACTTTGAATAAACAAATTAAGCGCTGAAATTACTACTGGTCAGCGAGGCTCGAGACCCTTTTCCTAAGATTAGTCCTCAACGGAAACCCTCGCTCTGATCGCAAGATCGATGGGCCGATTGAAACTTTTGCCACGGCATGTCCTTCGGGGCACGAGCTAGGTGGATGCTTCTTTTTCGAATCAAAAAATGGCAAGATATTTCCCATAGTATTTTTGCTCGCGGATCCAATCAGGAAAAAATCGATTTTTATTTTCTATTGTCCATTTTTTGGTGGTGTGATACTAAAAAGCTCAAATAGATACCTCGAAAGAGATATCATGTCGTATCTTAGAAGGCTGTAAGCACGGAAGTCCATATTGAAACGACATTTATGGCAGGTTCAGGGATCGCGATCGGTGTTTGTCATTCGCTGAAGAGAACTCCTACCGCGAGCTGCAGATGATTGAGTCAAATGGTATTCGATCAATTGAGGTGTGGTAAATTTCACAAATCCAGCTATATAGCATTCGGTCATCCTCACCTCAGCTGAAGATAATCATCCTGTCTGTCGAAGAGCACCGTATGTCTACGATTTTGTTAAACATACTTTCGTTCGTTCTATTCAACGACAGTTTCTATATCCTTTACAGTTTTGGGTGCTGCCGCGAGGCTTAATTGGCGTTTCTTCTTTTCGTATTTCGGACTAATTCCCATTCCATTGAAATATCCTTTTGTATTACGAATCCATATATTTATCCTTCCTCTCACGAGACCTGGTGTTGTGCTTTCATCATTTTTTCGAGGTTCCGGATATCCATCGTCGTGTTAAGCTTACAGGCTCCTTACGCGAATTTTTTGACTTATCAGTTACGATTGCATAATTCCCGTAGCCTGTTTTTTTGATAAACGGTATAACAAAAAAGAACATGGCGGTCTGCATGGAATCCAGGTCCGATAATTACACCCACGGCACCAGTATGATGCCCAACAGCTACTACCCCAGTTACACGTACGACACTTTTGACAGCGATTTCTACAAATGCCTCTGCGAAGATCTTGCCAAAGAGCTAGATTTTCCAGATGAAACCGATCTTCGAAGAATCAGTCAATTAGAGCTGTTTGGTTCTTCATGGCAAAGTAAGTCTTAAATCCATTGCGATATATTATACGATTAGCCATAATCAAAGCGGGACCGTGATCCTGTACCGGTCTCGTAACACTCCTTCCAACCCTGCAAGCAGCTATATCATATCACTTGATATCATGTGAGGGTTGTGGTGGTGCCGGTGGCGGCATGCAGGTGGCTTATTAATTGTCTCAACGATGTTGAACTATGGTGATAATATTATAATGAAGCACAGCTAAGTAACGCTTTGCTAACGGCGGCTTTGGGATAATAGCGGACCCCTACAAGAAGCTCCTTCTGCGGTGCTTGGATCATTCGATCCCACGACTTCGGGAACCACTGCCTTTGCAACGATCACGTGGTGGATCGATTGATTTCTCCGTCATCAGTGACGAGAATCTAGCTGATCTGGACTCTGACGTTGAAGACGAATCTTTGACAGTACCAACGGTACCGCCACCATCGCCGATTCTATCCGCGGCGGACTGCGTGGGAGACTCTAGTGGGCAAGATCCTCCCTTTTTCAACGACTTTCATTTTCCTCAATCGACGAACGCCATTAATGGGGTTGAAGCAGCTGTCAACGAAATTGATGACGATGATAGTGATGACGAAGAAGATAGCCAGGGTGATGCTGCTGCGTACTTGGGGCTTGCTGCAAGTGAGATCACAGAAGCTCGGCGCATCAGGCGCCAGCAGCCCCAGGTTGAAAGTCCTCCTCGACATTATCACCGTCGGGTTGCATCAACTGGGTTGTTAGCCACGGTTGTTACCGGTGACGGCTCGATCATCTGGCATTTCAAAGAATTTTCATGAAAATTCAAGTGGCGAATGGGAGACATTAGAAGAAGGGAGGAAGGCTGGGGTTTGACGGTCTCAAGCTTTGATAAACGAGCGCTTTTGGTGGATCACCGTGCAGCGGTGAGAATACGAGCTGCAGGGTAATAACCTTTTTTACCTTCCTTTTTACATAAAATTTTTATATCCGGACCTGGCTACTTTGTGTCAGTTCCCGATCAGGGGACTTTCTTTTTGATTCTGGGGTATATCATCCCTTGTTGGTTACAAGCCTTGTTTTCCGCTCCACTGTGGGTTTTGCTATTTGGGATGTTTAAAGAGTCTGGGGCTTCATTGCAAGGAAAAGAACAAAAACTATATCTTCGTTTGGGGTCAAGTGCAATTTTCTTTCTGTTTTTTGTATTGCGACCAATGGCGTTTTGGATCAGCCGAATTGTCTCGTTTCAAATCCAGTAGTTCTCTGTTATTGTAGTACATGTACCAATATCCAAAAGCAATGAAGTTGAGTGGTCGTGATGTTCACGATCAATTCAGCACCGCCAATGTTTGTCCATCCCAACACAGTGGAAATTGCCCACTTTAGCAGAAACATGATCTGTGCGATTCTGTGCCGCCTTGATCAGGTGGAGGCGCACCGTACCCCTCAATCGCTCAAACGCTCATCGCCTGAGATACCATCTGGACGGTTGGCGATGCCTGGTCTTGTTATCATTTCACGATATATCGGCGCGAGTTTATCCGGCAGAAAACCGAGAAGTTCAGGCGATGGCCAGGCTAGACGACGGCCTAAACGGATTTTCCGTCGAATGACACCTTCTTTTCTTCTAGATTGAAGCTTCCGGGTATCGGCTAAAAGGCTCGAATTCAGGAACCATCGTCATGCTTATTCTTGCGGGTAAAGCGGCACAATAGAACCCATATCCCTGCATTTTTACCTCGACATCCTTGGTAGATAATTGTCGAATGGAGAATTTGGGGGCGCTGGGAGGATCCGATGCCGATGCCGGGATGTCTAAGGTGGTTTCAATCGTTGATTTCGCAGTTGCATCTTGGTAAGAAAACTTTTGTCTACACAATCCACTGCGTGTGCAAGGCAGAAGCTAATCACAAAGAGGCATTACACACTGAAAATGTAAGGTGTGGCAAAGAGAAGAATGTTTCAAGATGCAGGTGGACTAGTTGATAGGCGAAGATGGGGTTCGGCCGGTCTAGGATTGGCAGCGAAGAGCAACCCACACGCCGTTGACCAGGGCAGATGTCTCTGATGGGCCGCGATCAGTGTCTCTCGTTTAGTAAATCTTCTGGGACTGATATTTCTTGTGGGGCGCGCCATCCAACTTGGCGAACTTGGAGGCCGGAGCACTCGACGAAGTGGTGAGCGTGTCCCTAGGAAGCAGTCGCGTTCAGGGTACGAGATTTTCTGCGGCCGTGACAAACAATAACCTTATCTTTTTTGCCCTGAGTGGGGAACTTTCTGCTGGCAGGCTTTCGCGTCCATGGCGCGGCACTGTAAAAGGGCTCGAGCCGAGAATGAAAGTTCACATTTAAAAAGGTGGAGATGCCGGATAAGAACGTTTTTTCTTCCTGGGTTCCGCAGCGGGAAGAATTTCGCAATCGAAATTACGAACCACTCATGCTAACCGAAATTAATAGGGGAAAGGTCTCGAACCCGGGGAAGGATATTTCGCTCCGGGCCGAGAGCTAAGAGAGGTTTTTCTGAACTTCACCAAAACTGTCGACTTTTTTCCCCTTTGCGAAACGAAATATCGTCAACGAATTTCGGAACTAGGACACCCATGGGCTTGATTGATTGAAAATCACAGATGAAGATGGTTAAGCAGAGGAGCATGATCGGTGTTTTAGATCATGATTCGACTGATCTCTTCTCAGGTGATAATATTCCAAACCGGACAAGTTGATGCCCCAAGCGCAACCGTCGTCTTCGTCCGTTTTATGGAACCCCCATGCTCGCTTACCTGAAGAACTCGATCATGACTTTTCTGCGGCTGAACCAATTCTTCCGATGTCAAGCGGATCAGCGGCACTAAGCGTGGAAACTAAAGTTTTGTCTCGGACGGAAGTATTTCCTTTATGACTCGAGGTCTGCCAGTTTAATACGATGCAGGATCGATTGCATCAAGTCGAATCGTGTTTGTCTACGAGGAATTAATTTCAACAGTGAAAATTTCTCTCGTCCCTGGTCCTCCGTCCGCATAAGCCAGTGGTTCTGGACCGTGTGGGGGTGGAAATGTGTTGAAATGCTGTTCGAGAATGCGAGCGAGCGGGCACTGCGCGCACCGCTGAGGTCATTGCACGCACTCCGTTTGAATGTCCCGCTCCCGCGCCCGCCTTGAATCTTGAATTTTGATCGAAACCTCAACTAGCGAGAAAAGCAAGTCACCTAAACGAGACCTCATGTCTCGGCTCTCAGGAACAGACAAGACAGATAGCATCGGGACTTGAACTTTCGCAGTTGCCAAAAACGATTCTGTGATCTGACTTTGGCGGTCTGGGGCCGATGTTGTTGTCGCTGGATTGATCAAATACACGGTGATGCTTACACATATCCACATTCCAACCATGGCCATTCGGCACCTCCTTTGGGCAATATCATGAGCAACCCCACGATTCCACATTGATAAAATCCATTACACCCATGGCCCGAGGTTGTCTTTGGATTTGTCTCGAAAGAATTGTCAGGAATGCGATGCGGGGTTTAAAATTATTGTTTCTGTTTACCTTCCTTTTGCATGGCCTTTCCACGATTATCCTTGTCGCGAAGCCGAATCGCAGCCGTAATAACAATATTTTATTATATCGACATGAAATATTCACCGCCCCACGTTTTGATCCTATAGATCAAAAGCAATATTAATATATACCAGACCTTCAATACATTGCTTTGACCTGTCTACGAGCAAATAACGAGCTTCGAGAAAGTGGGTTCCCAATCCTGAATATTTCGTTACAATGCCCGGATATGACAATTCGGTGCATCAATGCGAAAACAACCAGCTCAGTTCCGCTACCTTCGCTTTGACGTTGCATCAGAAATAGAACCAAGCTTCTGGGATATCCAAGTGTTCGAATGCAAGGAGAGCATCAAATATCCGAATCGGCCAAATAACTCAAATAACACGAGGGCAGTTGATCACAACCGTTGATTTCATGAAACCAGTCCCACGTTCCTTTCCACCCTTCCCTTCGCCAAGATTTGCTCGAGAGTTGACTCGATAACTCAACATGGATGAAAATTTTTCTTATTCATTTCTTATCTTACCTTTCTAGAGTCGAGTTGAGAATTTGACCCTGTAAATCAGACATCAATTACCAACAATTTCTTAAATTTCGGTCAGTGCTACGTATACATGTAGAGCCCTCTTGCCGTCTTTTTTGTGCAACCTCAAGCGTTTGACTGTCCGTTGTGGTGCACAAATTGTATTCTAGTTGCGGGAATAATACTATAGGTTAGTGTTTGTCCTGTTTGGCAGACTGGCCTAAATTGATTGTTCGTGCCTGGGAAGTTTGGAATGCGACAGGATTGCTACACAGGCGATGCACCAGGACTGTCGACGAGAGAGAGATAGTGGTTCGAGGGTTTAAAAACATGATTCCATACCAACAATGGCGGTTCGAAAATGACGCCGCATGGAACCAACAAACTGGTAATTACAGTATCTACACATAGTTAACATGTTCCAACCCAGCTGTCTATCTAATTGCGAACCCGTGGTTTCTGGGTAACACTCTCCAGAATAAATACCACTGAATTCTGGAAATATCTAGATCGCATGCATTGGGTTCATCCGATTGGATGGAGAGCCATCAGACATGCATATTGAAATCTTGGTCCTCGGGTTCATTTGTTCCTTCCCGTGATCCTCTGATTCCCAACTTTACGACAGGATTGCCCTCTGTTCTGCGAAAATGCTATGTCGCATGGCTAGCTGGCTGAAAATAACGTAGATGTGAGGGACAGCAACTGCATTCCGCAGATAAAATAGCCACCAGTGCACAAAAAAACCCGGAGATGTTCGAGTTTTCAGTAAAAAAAGAGAGGTAGACTCCACAATGCTGGCTGCAACCTGCAAGCCCCATGAAAAGAAGGTTTTCGCGGCCTGCATGGGGTTTCGCGGATGACCCTGTAACCATTCCGATTCGTAAGTTCTGAATTAAGAGTTGCTTGATGGGTGGGTGGACTTCACGGATGGTGTCAAGGGGAGCTAGTCCCATCGGATTTTTGCTCTCTTGTCCTCAAGCCTTCTTTCTCACTTCAAAAAAAAAAAAAAAAAAAAAAAAAATTAACCACCCCGTTGGGTCACTTTTTCACCTTCAACATCAAACTATTTTTTTCCCCCTAGGTTCTTCTGTTTAGAGCTGAGATATCCATAGCAAAAGGTTTGTTACTGTCGATATTACCAGAGTAACACAAGAATGTGGGGCTGGTGTGTTCCTATTGTTCAATTGACATAGGTCTCATATACGCAGCTGTGAATATAATGGAGCGTGGAGTCGACGAATCGATAGACATGAGTTTCGTGAAATAACCAGGTCACCCAGATCCGCAGATCGAGCCAAAATACCACCAAATCCGTCATGCTCTTGATTACAAAATAGCTGAGATTCTAAAGGAACTGGCAAGTTCATCTCCACTCTCCGCTCTGACAAAGTTGGGGTGGCCCGTTTACGAGCTGCATATGCACAAGCTAGGTACCTAGGTTGGGAGAGTGCAGTGTGGGGTCACCTCGATTTTTGCCCATGACCGGGTTGCGAACTAGGTGCCTCTCTGGTTCCCGGACCTACCGGTATGGGTGGGACATCGATGGCCGCTCACTAATTATTTGACGGTTGCAAAATACATTCTCGATGGGGAGCAATTGCAAAAGAAAGGAAATTTTTAAAAATTCGTAGTTAGATGAGAAATGGGCAGAGAGGTGCAAAAAAGGTTTTGAGATGTTACGTGTACCTACATGTAGCCATGCAAGAATGGGTTGACGAACCTAACGTGCATCAAATGTTCAACATGTGGACGGACATCTTGAAAAATTAGGAAACATTCCCAGTCCCCCAATGCATCGTTTGCAAAAACCCCAGATCCAAAACTAGAGAGCAAGCAATGCAAAAGACATAGAGCTAGTTGGTGGTTAAAAGAAACCTTGCACGTCTAATGCAGTCGATTATTAGTCTGACCGCGCCGTTCGACGCAGATGCAGTTTGCGAGTTTGGGCCAGTTCAAAAACTGTTCAGAATTATTAACTGAACAAACGGGGTTGTTTCCTTTCCCTGGCCTTGTGCGACAGGCTTTGCCTTGGCTCGTCCTGCCAGGCACCACTTGGGTACTTGGTGGCCACCACCTCCGTTTCGATATTAACCTGCACACATCCTGACAAGCTTGCTTGAAACCCCAAAACCCCTAGTCGTCGACTAGGCCAATGGTCTAGGCTAGGTTATCGACCATTTTTTGACCAGCAAAGACGCCATTTTTCGCAATCTAAATTAATCAACTGGGGTTGCGTGTCGAGCTCTGGAAGAAGGTAGGATTTCGAATCGTAATGTGTGGCGCTCACTCTCTTGAAGGGAAGAAAGTCACTCAACTGGCGATCTGCTCAGGGTCTGGGATAATTGATAGTGCGACGAGGGTGGTCCCTTCTTTCTCTTTTTCTTTGCATTCGGCTCACGCCTTCTACCCGCATGCACGAGTAAATCCTCACGCGTGCACGAGCCGAAGGTTACTTGACAGAAATTTTCGCACAGAGTAAATGAAGAATCTAGATGATGATGGCACGGATCTTTATTTTGAGTAATATATTTTAATATTCTTTTTTGATTGTAAATTCCTCAATGCTATATAATATCATCTGTATGAAAAAGCCAAGAAAACAAAAATTAAAAAAAATTACTCCGCTGATCAGATATTTTTCCCCAGTCTCTAATAAAAGGCCCATAAGGAAAATAAGAGTCCGTAAAAAGAAAGGAAAGGAAAGAAAAGAGTAAATGAGTCCTGCCTGCTGCTATGATCCCGCCCGCTTATGAGAGTTGAAGAACTAAAAGAAATACTGAGTGTGTTTTTCGAACGAGGGTGAATTATTTCCCATGTTATCTCAAGCAAATTAGGGTAGATAGGAAAAGAAGTAAAAAGAAAAAACTCCTTGAGGGTATTTTTAAGATGGGTATAACACCGTGCTAATAAGGCAAAAGAAAAGCTAGACAATAGACGACGGTTGTGAGATAAGGAAACACGTGAACAAAGAGTTCAAAAGTAGTGAGGACAAGGGAATTCGTCAAGATAGTGGAAGAATAAGCTGGGTACGCCCTTGAGTCATGAAGAGCGCTCAGCGCGGGGGTAGGGTTGTGAATGAAGACTCGTTATACAGAGGCGGAAAGCTCAAATTGCCGACCCTGAAGAAATATTCCTGTAAACAGAAAGCAAATATTAAAAAGCATCGAAAAAAAAGGAAGGGTATATGGTCATATTATATGTACAATAGAAATAAGAAAGAAGCGATCTTGGTTATGCAGGAGTGACTTTTTATAGAAGAAGCAGGTCCCAGTTGTTTGCGTTCATGACGGTTCGCCATGGGACGTATGTGCCAATGGCGTCGGCTTCGCGCCAGACGAGATTGACCAATTCGTACATATCAGAGAAGCTGCCGAATTGGCTCTCTTGTGGCAGAGACTGGAACCGGGTTTGCAACAGATTTCGGAAGGCAGAGCCCGGAGTGGCTACGGACCCCCCGATGAGGTAGACCCAGGAAAGGGAGCGATCGAAGCCATCCTCACCGGCCGGGATGAGCTCGAGGACAGCGGTGAGCTTATCTACGAGTTCGATCACGGCAGGGACATTGTGATTGAACGGGACGCCTTGATAGGCTGGAACGAGGGTGGTGAGGTAGATTCTAGCAGCGTATCTGTAGGCGGCGGTGATCAAACCAGAGAGGACGGTGGGATCCATTGGACCGTTTTGGGCGGCCGCAACGGGATCGAACTCAGTTTCCGTCGATGTGATGGAAGCACTCAAGGATGTGATATGTTCCAAAAGTGTTGCATCGGGAAGGTTCTCGTAGAGTTTGTGGTACTCGAGGCATGTAATCTCAGAGATCAGGTACATAACTCTGTCGTCGCAGCCCATCAACTCTTTTAGCCCAGCGCTCTTTCCTTCTTTGAAATTATTACAGTACTCGTGCGCGAAAGCAGGGAATTGCCCTTGCATTGTCGAGCCCAGGATGTCAATCCAGGCGGCGAGCGCTAGACTGAACGCAGAACTGGGGGACGATGGTGTGAGTTCCTGGAATTGGGAGGTCAGATTCATCTGTTGAATCATGGTTATCGCGGCCTCAAAATGCTGATGCCAAGGGACATCCGGGAGGCTATCGTGAACCGAGGCAACGAAGGCTCGGAGCGCGATAACGCTTAGGATGGCTTCCAATGGCTGCGTTGGGTCGACATTCATATTCATAGCCTCGCACAGTCTTTCAACGGTGGATTTTCTATGTCTCATGATGTCCTCGTCAACTGCGGCAGTATCGATATTCTGCTCGGTAGCCTTGATGTGCATGGCTGCAACCGCAAGGCATGAATGCAGATATGCAGGATTGTTACCGAGTGCCGGGGCGATGAAGTTGCTTTGCGAGTAGGGCACACTCAAATCGAGAATTGGGAAGATCATAGGAAGGACATTGATGACGAAGTGATTGAGGAGTTGTTGGTCCTGGTCATCCTCAACGACCTGATTGATGGGAACAGACTCGGGACAATTGTTGAAATCAACGAAGTTGAAGTCAACAATGTCTTCGCCAGGTGTCGGGTTTTGAGAAGGGAGGATAACGGTTGGGTGTAACGGAGGAGTTGGAAGGTCGGTTGCCGGGTATATTTCCGCTGGCATCGAAGGAAGAATCGTACCAGAGAAGCCGTTATCCTTTCTATTACAAAACGAAGCCATGTTTTCTCTCCTATCAATTGGCATGGTGTTTAGGAAAGATTGAGACTTGTTTTCTAGGATGTTTGGGTAAGGGCCATTATACGGATATCCGTTAGGATCGTATGTTTCGACGAAGTTGACTTGTGTCGGATTGGCCATTTGCATCTTGTCGAAGCTTTGGTCCTGCTGTTCGTAGTCATACTCTAACGAGTAACCAGAGTCGACAGAGTGAGATCGTACGGGCCGAACCATGCCATCGAAGTAGTATTCCGGTGTTGGCAGTGTTGACTGGGACACGGAGGACGGGTATGCTGTCACGCTCATCGATGCCATAACATTGTTCGCTGCCTTCTCAGATACTTTTGTTTTCTTGATTTGCAACTTGATGACTTCCTTCTGCCGCCGTCTATGGTCTACGTTTCCCCACCAGGAGGGTCTCTTGTAGTCACAGCTTAACCCAAGGTGCTTGCATGCTCTGCACACAGGCTTTCCTTCGTCACACTTCTTCCTGCGAAGGCGACATGTGAAGCAACCTTTGTTCAAATTGTCAATACTAATCGTTGATTGGAAGGAGTGATATAGCTTACCAGTTCTTGACCTCTTGTGGGTCTTCGAAGCTGTCTTTTGAACTTTTGGTTGCATCTTCGTATAGAGGCGACGAGGGGGAGGAGGGTACGAAGGTTGAAGGGAAGGCGTCAAGCTACTTGCTCTCCAACACTACACAACTGAGTCTCTATTATGATAAAATATCTTTGATCAAAAGGAAAGTGGTAAGTCCTTGGACTTCAACACAATATTAGACGAAAAAAGTATTAGAAACCGAACAAGCGGTTTGAAGAATCCAAGAGCAGCCGCCGTTATATTTTAGACGGGCGACTACTAAAGCAACGCAAATATACTAGGGGAGGACTATTATAAATTGAAACAAGATCAAAGGGAAGACAGGGCAGAGCGTCAACGTCGTCCTGTAGAATTGAAGTTGGTACGATATGGGAAAGGGAAGCAATGGGAAAATAGAGAAGAGGCAGGAGTGCTTGTTATGTATGGGGACGACGAGAAGTTATAATGTAAATGTCTGAGTGCGGAGACATACCAGAATTATTAACCAAGAGGCTAACTTTCGGTGGTAAAAGTTGGTAAAAAGGTCCTGTACGAAAGATAGAAGCTTTCTTTCCTTTTTTCCTGTTCAAAGTGACTAAAAAAGATTGAATTGGACTCGGTGGTTTTGGGGCTTCTTTTTTGGCGATAATGGATGGATCTTCTCGTGTAGTTATTCTTAGTAACAAAGGTAGATTGGGTCGGCTGTCTGTCAAGTTATCTGTTGTGCGTGGTCTGGTAAGGTAAATTATGTGGTAGCAGCCGGACGGTAAGGGAAAGCGTGTGGTGTTGTGCTTTGCTGTCCGTGGTGTGGTGGTAATAGTATGGCCAAAAAAATAGTGTAAAAAGGACTCTGTTGCAAAGTTTTGCTGGTAAAATGTAGGTCCCTTCTGCTTTCTTTGCTTTCGAAAAAAAAAGAGAGACCTTTTGGCGCCCGGAGCTTGCATGAAAGTATGCCGGTCCTGCCTGTGTACTTATATTTGGTACGCGCCTACATGGATACACTCGATGCCCCACAGACACCCTGGTCCATTTATCCCGATGGGTACAAGCCCAGATACTTTATCTTAACTCTCCAGCCAGTCCTCCTATCAGTTCGCCCAAACTTGCATCTGTGAGCCTGCAGATGCGAATGAAAAAGAAATTGTGTCTCTCTGAGAGAATTCAGAAAACAGACGAGGCTCATGCAACCTGTGATTGGTCCTGCTCAACCTTGCGAACTAGACAGGGGTTTTCTGTTGAACAGGGGTCGGCACCTCTTCGTTCCCTTCTATTATTCGGCATTGCATGGGGGAAGCAAGCCCACCACCCCAGGCTACGAGGCCTTGCCCAAAAAAAGAGAGCGACGGCTTGTGGAGGAGGAACCAGAGACAAGCATGCTGGGAAGGACGACGAGAGGAATAAGAACTGGGTCGCCCTCTCTCTCGCCCTCCCACGTGCGCTAGGGTGGTCAAGTGCGAAATTTCCATTCAGTTCAGTTCACCGCCGTAAAGGAAAAAGCACAAAAAGTGAGACCTCGGGTCACGATGAACACGCTTGACGACGAATTCTTTTTCTTCTTCCTCTTTTTATTTTATTTTTCCATATTGCAATTGCTTCTTCTTCATCTGAGCTGACTGACCTTCTTGTTTTTCAAAAAGTCCCCTTGTTGGTGAGCTCGAAGCAATATTCGGTATTTAGGCTCGTGGAGGAAAAGCAAAAGTGATTGAAAAGAAGGTTTATGTGCGGACGGGATTGCTCCTTCCCTCCACCCTGCACTCCTCGAACGCCATTCTATCGTTCGCGTTCAAATTGATTGACGATGTCGAGCGACCGTCCACCAAAAAGTTATTTTTGGCTACCTATCTTGGATCGAAAAAATAGCGAAATATGAATCCCTGAGTTGAAGATTTTTCTTGTCTCTGCGCTCACCCAAAAAGTTGACTCTGACAGCTGCCAGGACTTGCTCTTCCTAGCGATCGGTCTAAGCTCTTCATTAATTAGTGAGTTTGCTGAAGACCAAGTTGTGAATGAAATCACCATTGGCATGCATTCCCATCTCTGCATCCGAACCCGAATGCAGGGGCTCTGTGCTGGCGTCGCATGGCATGGCCATTCGGTCAAGACTTGAGGCGAAAAAGCTCGCACTGGCGAAAATGTATACACACGCGAGCGAAGAGCCTAAAGACAATTCTGGCAGTCCGATCGAGTCCAATTTGAAACGGCTTTTGATCGGTAATATTGAGTGCTCTTGTTTGCTCAAGACCGAATACAATATGCATGGCCACATGGTTGATGGGCTCCATATCCATCCGGTCCCCACGATATCGATTTGATTAAACTGTTTTCCCTTGTGCGTATGTCATATTTCGGAGTGCCCTTTTGACAAGGGCAAAATCCGGAATGATCCAATTAATATAATATAAAACTGGTCATCAGTTCGTCTTAGTGTGATTGTATAATATTCCTTCGCATTGATTGTTCTTTGGTATCATGCAGCTGGCGAGCCAACCACAACAAATTATCCACTCGCAGCGAACGAGGGTCATTTCATATTTTGCTTTTCAGCCCCGTTCTAAGCTACCAAGGAGCAATCGATACCCAATCTCGTCCCTGAATTCATATTTCGTTAGATTGAGCAGTTGCATTATCGATCTATTGGTATTGCATATGCAGCTGATATTAATGTCTTCGCATCAGCAGACTCTGGAATATTCTTCCAAAATTTGCAAAATCCGAGGATTTGGTAGAGTGAGATCTCGAGAGTGCCGCAACAAATTTGGCATCTGACCTCATACAGGAAGCTGCCTTTGTCGGACGACGACTCGTAAACGTATGATGATGTGAAACAGACATGAACAAACACAGATTTCACACTCGTTCGGACAATCGTATTAAAAGGCTAGTTCCACATTCCTCGCATTCCCACAGCCCAGTGTCTAGACGTGCTGGTCTAATATTGGTTTTTTTTTTTTAAGTGACACATTCAGTCTAACAATAAACGTGGTATAACACCAAAGATCTCGACTCGGTCACTCGGGCAGCCGGACAGAACACGATTGATACTCTCAAAGCTGACAATTATCCTAGTAACATCTCGCTTCGAACAATTGAGACCAAACTAACTGTCTCGAAACAACTAAAAATGTATACCTGTTCATTTTTCTTAGTGTTTTTGGTATCGAAGTAGACTCTGAATTTGCAGCTAGTGTGCTAACAAACAAGTAAATTATACTTAGTCGAGCATTCTGTTTCCAACCATTTCCAACAACGAGACCCTGTTTGTTTCCCTGTCTAGCAGCTTGGACCAACTTTTAATTCCATCCAGTTCAGACAAAAAATAGTTACCCAACGCTTGTCAGCGAGAGAATCCAACTGAACAAAATCACCCGGAGTCCTGTTCGTCGGATACCTTAGATCTTGTCAGGTACGGGTTCGCATAGCAATTTTCGGGTAGCGAGCGAGCCGCTGCCACGCTGGAAGCGTCCGTCTTGCTACCTGAATGCGGAAGTATCCAATTTTTTAGACCTGCTGAAACCTTTGTTATGTGTAACCATCCCAATAATTGTTGAATAATGTCACGTAAGATTGCAAGACGGTGGGATCTCCGATTGTCACTATTCAGCTCGAATTACCAACAATTATCCTACGCCGTAGATACCGTTGAGATGATTGCTGTGCTGGAAGGGATTTGGGCGTAGGAACTAGTTTTCGAGAGCTAATGCATAGAAATATTAACCGATATATCATGACATGAGGCTCGAATCGATGTCTAGAATCTGCAAATCAAAACAGGCAGCCAAAAGATCTGCCGTATACTGGTGCGGAAACTGTGTAAGAAGTCCATTGGGTCGCCACCAGACATTCTCTCGTGGCTTTTGATAATATCTAGATTTGATTCTAGACCTCGGGAAGAGGGACAAGGCGAAATCCGTCAGCATCCCGGCAATAATTAATTCAATAAATTATTCCTCCAAAGTGCCAAAGGTTAGCCCTGACTATAATTATGTTAGCAGATCAAACCATGAAAGGAAAGGTTCCCCGATTGGCCAGTTGGTCTGCAAACCCGACAATGCGATTGATGAAGGTTGTCCTCGTGGCTTGGGTGGTTTATATCTGAAGGTCTGATCTGTGGCCGAACACGGTAAACCCAACAAGTCAAGCAAGTCAAGTTGGCTGTCTCAGGAGGATACAAAAAAGCCGTTATTTTGAGGGCTTCAATTCTTCAATCTCGATACGAATTTCAAATGGAGAGAGACTAGAGCTATTCGTGGTTGGGTTTAGGCGGCCTTTCCGTTCCGTCCACCCGACTCGCAAGCTTGAAGTCAGGCGCACGCTGTCCGCATCAAGACAATGCGATAATTACTATTTCTTTGGCAAAGAAAAGAAAAAGTCATCGACGTCAATGTGAGCTCCACAAGGGATGTTCGTGCCATGTCCGTGCATGCAAGTGGTCCTCTTCGATGCCGTTTTATTAAAAATTTTCCGTTGTGCATTGACAAAGTAGACCACCCTTGGCTAGATTTGGGGGACTCAGCAGATCAAACTCCCAAAGAATCAATGAACTTTGGCGTGATCGAACTCCATCGGGATATTAAAATTCTGTCCAATTGCGACAATGTGGAAGCGAAACGGCCGAGAAGAGAAGAAGAAGCGAAGAGATGGCCTACATGCAGAGTTGATCGTTACGAGGTTTCGAGTTTTAACTTCGAAGCGCAGGCGATATTGGTGCGTGCGGTCAGAAACGAGAGACTTGTTTTACAGGCGGGAACTTGGTGTGGATCTCCACCCACACCACTATAGCTCTATTCGATTCGTGAATAATAACATTTAAAAAAGGAATGAAAATAAAAGTATTGGGAAAGATATAGGAACAGGAGTTCTCATTCTCGATTGGCAAGAGCCGGGGATGGAGAACTCCAGTGCAGTAAATGCAGTGCTCCACCTGACATGTTCGGATTTTGGTAACTTGGTTTCGTTCTTTTCGAGATGCAGCAGCTTTAGCGAGACGAATGTTGCGTAACATCAAAAGCTATCCCACCTGTGCCGCCAAGGTGGAGGGGTTGGCTGACCTCTCGTGGGAATACATTTAAAGAAAGTCGGCTGAATGCGCACCGAGCTCATCTCAAGAGGGTATTCCAAGAAAGAAAATTTTTCTGACCTCAAAATGGGTCAGTTGTCGATATTCGTCATATGGAGAATGCGCAAAAGATTTGTTGTGTCAGCTCAACCTGACCACAGAGCAACAGGGTACTGCCTGCCGTTTCTACGATGTGCTGAACCGCCAAAAAAATGGTCTCGTAAAAAAAGACTCGACTCGGTTCTACGCGGGTGAAACGGGAATGCAAGAAGCAGGAGCGGAAATACGCGAAACACGACGCAGAATTGTTCTGCATTATCACAGATGAAATGCTTCCTGTCATATTCTAGATGAGATATTTTTCAAAGATCAAAAATTTTCTTTTTAATCACTTGTACCGGTACAAGGCTTGGAAAGTACCTTTGGGATTGGTGTCGGACAAGGGGGTTTTTATCTTTCGATATCTTGGTTCGATCAAAAGACCAGTTCAAAGACCATTCTCGAACGAGGCAAACAAACTCACATGCTTGGGTATATTTGACGATATGCATCCGCTGGGAGATAAGTGAATCCTGTGTGAATTGAACTCTACCCGAGTCGAATCCACATCTCGTTGCCCTCTGGTTTTTTAGCGTCCTGCACGACATCCCTGACCTCAAGTCCCGTGACCTCAGTGTGGTAGGCGATAAAATTCATGATTGGGTAGACATCAAAACTACCTTCTTGTCCTACCGACACATGGTTCATGGAAATTCAACTTAGGGGGGTGCTCACGGGTCTAGGATGCTGACAAGGCTGTTAGCCAGTCGATTGTTTCCGTTCAAGAAAAGGCTCAGTGAATCGAAGGAATTTATTTTTCCTTTTCATCCATCGGTGGCTATTGCGCAATGCATTGGAACCATCGGTAAACGTTCGTACTTCGTACTTGTGCCCCATCAATAGTCATGTCTCACCATTGAAGGCCTGAACTTTAGAATTCTAATTCTATCTTAAACTGACCAATGGAATCAAGGATAGCCCATCAAATCGACGAAAGATGGCTCTCATATGAGGGATTTAATCAGCTAAGGACTTAATATTATTGGGAATAAAAGTAATGCATTGATACTGCAAATATTGAGGATCTATGGGGCGTATGGGTCGATGTTGTTTAGGTGCCAATGCTGCAACGCACTAACCAAGGCATCCGACTCCCTCGATCTGGACATTTCCTAAACGAGGCCGGCTTACCGAGTTGAAGAACTCTGGGAAATTTCCCACGTTGAAGTCTGAGCTCTTCCAGGGTGCAAGAATGGGTCATTTTCTTTCTCGCGAACAAAAAAATAGAATACGGTAATTAACAAAACGTTACAAAAGATTTCGGCTCGTCGGGAGGAAGCCGCAAAC
Source organism: Dactylellina drechsleri (assembly GCA_036971345.1). Classification (NCBI taxonomy): domain Eukaryota; kingdom Fungi; phylum Ascomycota; class Orbiliomycetes; order Orbiliales; family Orbiliaceae; genus Dactylellina; species Dactylellina drechsleri. The sequence continues at coordinate 260,111 of JAJTUB010000012.1, forward strand.
TGCGAAGACGTTGAGCACAACGCAATTTTTCAAACACGCCACCAATTAAAATACGAAGTGTTAAGTTATGCAATATGCAATGCACAGTTTGAAAGGAAAGAAATTGAGATCATCATTATCATAAGAGAAACATTTAACAAATGAATACGGGTCATTTCGACTACTTGTCTTTTTCCTGTGGCTTGATTGCCTTGTTTTCCGGTCGGGGTTATGATCCAATGAGAGAAAACTTGGATAGTGTCTTGTTCACCCAATCTGATTGTTTCAACCCTTGTCATAGAGACCCATCGGGATGCAGCAAAAGAATAATGCTGACATATTCGGCTGAAATTGCTTGGACGCTAACGGATGTGTAGATGAGGGGTTCTTGCGTAAGGTAGTATTGGCCTTAGGTCTCGACGAGTTCGGTCTTGATATCGGCGACATTCGGATACGACTGGTATACGGCTACTTTGCTGTACTGAGTCTGTTTACATTAGTGAAAATTTCTTCAAGATACTGGAGAGAAACGAAATCCATTTACCTGATCCTGATGCCTTTCGTCTCTCGTTTGCGAGTCTTCAATAGGCCCGTTTAGTTCTCCTGGCACTAGATGTTTTGACCTCTACTCCTTGAACCAACAAGAATTTGAGCCCAGGTCTTCATGTCTGACTGTAGCGGTTTGCTGTAGAGTAGAATCCTGTCTCATAGATCTTGATTAAACCAAAGTAATAAACACCGTTGAGATATCCTAGATATTCACCCGGAACCCGTAGAGAAAGCCCCGCCCGTCTTGATACCTTGCCGTTGATACTGTTTAACTTTGCGCAATCTTGACTAAGACGGCCTCAAGAATAGGAATCTTGATCTGAGGACGTCCACGAGAAGCCTTTGTATTCTGGCCAGAGTATTTTTTCGCATATCCGCCATCAGCATATCCGCATCTTATTTCGAGTTTGAGCCGGTCGTCGATAACTTCGTTTGGCAACGCTCTATCCGACATAATTCTTTTTCTGTCATGTTGATGGCATTCCAGGAGAGTTTATTATCCTATGAGTAGGATAGCGGGCTCTATTGGAGCCCGTGTCGCTGCGATGGCTCGCTATTTCTGATTGCTTTCGTTCGCTTGGTCCGTGGGTTTTCCTTAACCTTTATCATAATCTTCTGAAAATTCTGCCTTTGAATATGTCCTCTTCACATTAGCATCCAAAACAGGATCTCTTTTGTTTACTATACTCCATCGCCATGGCAGTTCTTTCATGAGAAGGTGGGAAACCTACTTCTGAGCGAGCGTGCTCTCCTCTCCTAGGATCCTAACATGCCGGCAGAGACTCTCTTGAATTCTTATCTAAGGACACTGCATGAACCGGTTCGGAGTTTCCTTTTCCCCATGACTCTAGAAGTTATCCCTTCAGATTATCATCTACCCCTCCCCGGCTCTCTTTCTGGGATTCTTGTCGTCGTCGCGATTTCGGGCAGAGCGATCGCAGAAAGTGTCTTGTAAACAACCAGGACGGCGACGAGACCGATCTGACTTAACAATACACAGGAGGAAACTAACTCGCATCCACCCACGCTACCCATCATTAGAATGAGCTCCGATCCAAATATTTAAAGAGTCTGCTGGGAAACAAAATACCATCTTTGTCGGGTGGGCTTTGAACTTTCCGAGGCCGCGATTGTATCGAAGTTTCGAGACTGCGATGCTGGCGGCCTTTCAGGGCAGTCAAAGTGATACACCGACCGTAGGAACTAAGCCTACCTAGCCTCAAACTTCAGCTTTATCGTCTTTTGAGTATGTCAAGCCCCTCTGTCGACTTTCCGACCGTGTTCTGTTGTATTTTGAATTTTGGTGTTGCATCGTCAATGTTCGCCGACCGCTGACCTGGACTCACCCACCCAGGTCTTACCAAACGAAGAAGTCATCCAAATTGAAGAAGACTATCGGAATATGAAACATAGACATCGCCGCGTCGAATACAGAAGATGTCTTTCTTCGACCGACGTTCTACTAAACTTTTACAATTTTTATTCTAATTTTATTACTCTAAAGCTATACTTGTCAACAGCGGGAGCGGGTCGCACGTCATTATGCACCTGTGCGTTGGCAGCTCCAATCTCTCCAACTGCAGTTTAATCACAAGGCAGGTGAGAAGAAAATAGCCTGAAGTGACAACTCAGCAAAAGCCCCACTCGGTCTTGGAAGGAGACTAATCCGTCGTTTTTGTTTCCTCCTCTAGTTCTACGGCCCTTCTCTTATGACATTGTGGAAATATTCAATGGTTCCATGATGATATGGAGGTGCGGGGAAGTAGGTCCGATCCCGTCAAATCTTAGGCCGGAACTCTGTCGCGTCTAGTCTCACGATCTCGTGGTCATGCCTTCTTCGAGCTGAGATTTAAGTCAAGCTCTCTAGCTTTGAAGCGGGCATGTCCTATGAATTACCCAGGCTGGCTAGCAGGCTAGCAATCGAGGCAACAGAAACAGCAGTTCCCTCTGCGAGGTGACGAGACAATGTCTGGCATAAACTCTTTCGAGCAAACAGAAGTCCAACTCCGTCAGAGGAACCTGCGCTGTTTGGCTTAGTCTTGACACCCGGGACCCAGGGCTCGGGGAATATCGCACTGAGACGTCCGGAGAATCAAACCCCCGAGCTTCCCCATGCGCAAACCCTGCTCCAAATCCACGTTCACAGCTGTCTCCACACCCCTGGGGCGGACGGGTTACTATTCTAAGTAACAAAATCGAAAGAATGTTCCACACTTCTGCCCTACCTAGGCGCCCGGCGGCTCCCACAGCATACGCGCCTGTCGAACTGTGCCGAAGGTGTCTTGATTCCGCGACAGCGAAGCTGAGCAACAGAGCTTCGCCTTATCCCGATAATCCGGGTCGGAGGAAGAGAATATCGGGACAAGAGCTCGAAGCTCACGAATGGAGCAAGTCAAAGGAAGCAATGTAAAGGGATCTCAAGCTATGATGAACGTCAGCAAGGGGGTGTCGCTCATGCGAGCTATTCATCTGGAACCCGTGACCCATTCAGGTTCCTAAACTAGTGGTTGGGATTTCTAGCCTAAGGGATTTGCTCAAGACTTGGATTTGAGATTTTGGAACCCGTCTTTGCAGCTTTGCCTCTCAATTGCAGCGACGGACGGGAAACCAGGATAATCCATGGACTTGCCTGCAGAGTCTATTTCCTGTTTGACCCCTCCTTTCTGCCACAGTCGACAATAGATCAGAGCAAGAATCCCGGCCATCCCGCTTGCGCGGACAATTCCCATGCCTCTTTTTTGCAGCGGCATCGGGATGCCGAAGCGATGTCCACCTAAGCGTACGCCATGCTGCAGAGTATGTGACGGCAAAATCGGGTGGCACAAACACGGCGCAACAAATGGAGCAGTCTCTGTCATACTGTGGGCGTTATCAAATGGCAGGATGCCGGAAACTCTCTACTGGGCACCAAATCCTGCGCGAGGATCATTTGATGCAGGATCTGGCTCCCAGGCGAAGGAGACAATAGGGAGTCGCAAGATTCTCTTACACCCCTATAATACAAACAAAATTGCTTGTCACCCGAGATCAGGTACCTTACAGCGCAAACGAATCAACGGAGCTATCCTGGCAAGAGTACATTGGTATTTTTTCCCGAAGTTATCTCACTTGGTTTCCAATAAACTGGAGTGCTGGAGAGATCGAGGTGCCTTACATTATTCGGAAACGAACCTCAAGCCTCTGCAAACTGCAGCATACCCGGCAGGTGAAAGACTTTTTTTGGCGGGGTCTAATCTGATCGATGGTGGAGGCATGCACGCTTGCGACGTCAGAGACGAACATCATCAGGACAGTTTGATTGGAGAACAAGGGTCCCACGACTGTTTTGGGAGCATTCGCCCAAAAAAGCTTGTGCGACGCTAAGATTGGTCGTTTGTGTCGCACGTCACAAAAAGTGGCACTTCCAGCAACACATTTGCTTTCTTAGGAGCAAACTGGAGGTTGACACGCCGACGGGTATTTTAGTCCGGTGTCATGCGCAATCTCCTGGGAAATATCATACGACGGCAAATTAATCAGGTACTATGCATAGAAGCATGCATGGAAGAAGGTGAATCCCTCTTTTCGCCGATATCTTTACGCCATTTCGGCCATGTTTTACGCTGGAAAGACTAGTAAAGTTTGCTTGACGTCTCAAATACCTGCATAGCGTGTTTGCTCTATGCAAGGCGAGATTGCATTCCCGAACCTCGTGGTCTTCCAAGCGAAAAACGTGGCCATGAGAGAGACAATCTTTACCAGCATTTTGCAAGGCTGTTTCTAAATAAAGAGATCTTCTGGGTGATTTTGTCGTGAAATTATGAAACATCGCGATCTCCGCATACGTGAATCGACGTCTGTAACCATTCAAAGTTTAAACGAGTCATTAACTGGGTTGAAAGCCCCGAGATTGCACATGGCTCTCACCTAAGTACAATTTACCGAAAGATACTTGCAAGGAAACTAACTGAAGAAGATGTTGCAGCATCGAGTTTGCTGTAAGCTTTCAGACTCGTAAAACTCTAGGCTCCTGGGCATAGATGATACAAGGTCACAAGACTTAAATTGAATATTCACTTTTTTATGAATGAGCGGGGTTGATCATCCGAATATAAGATGCACAATCCTAGACTCCAATCATCCTTCATCATATTGGTACGCCTCACAGGGAGAAAGGTATACTACATGTCTTAAGTTTGATCTAGACTTGCTGATTTGCAATCTATTCATTTCAAGCGAAAATTCTTATTCGCGAAATATAAAGTATTTCTTGAGATTCGGCAAAGTGGTTTCAAAACTCCCGTGCCTTGGATCTGCTGCTCCGGAAAGGCCGAAAGTCCGGATGAGAGACAGGCCTACGAGTTGCTTTCCGAACGGATGAGCACGCATCGCGCACGCACCCTCTGCTTCTCAGAATACTAGGATCCTGTGAGATATTTTGCAAGGTAGAGCAAGTCCGTGCATTTGAAGAGTGTGCATTTTGTTTCTACAAGTGATATTTTGCCGTTTGACCTTTCCCGATGATTTTCCTTAAAGTAGCCATTGTTGAATGTCAAGCCTCCTGCGTACGAGCCTCCTGCAGTTAATTGTAATAGTAGCAGGGGTGAAATTTTCTTATTTGCCAGACGAGAGTACAGTCGAAACAATCTACATACTTGCCATGTCGTCTATCTTCTGATTGGGAGTTCTATACATGAATTCTTACGAATTCTGGTGAACGTGCATATTATTATTAAGTTCGCCTTTTATATGGTCAATCAGCATTTGAAATGTCGAAGGCGTGGGGCGAAAGATAATGTACACTGGCCTGTCTAGATTATTGACTCCCTGGTTTTGAAATATGCGTTTGGAAACTGCGGATTTTTACCCATTGGCAGGCGAGAGAGGTGGGCGCTTAAAGGAACTCACGCTTTCCTTCATTACCCATTTCATCGGGCGTTGCAAAAAATCTTGGCAACCTACGAGCCGTAAATATTCTACGAAATAGATCCACTAGACTTCGTGGTCTTCAAAGAAAATGCTAGTCGATATAAGGAACCGATATTCGTTGTGGGGCCCATTTCGACGTCGGCCTGAAATCTCAAGTATCGAAATCCCTGCCTGCAGATATCGTGGAGGGTGTGAAGAGCGGGACGATTGTGTTGTTGCTGCACTCTCCAACACAACCAGGCTGCCTCGTGGTCAGGTGTAGAGCTGCATACCTGTGAGGAACGAACGAATAATATAAGCCGTAGTAAAGCTAGCTGCAGCATGTAGCGGTGTATCTGTTTTGTATCGATGGCTGGGATGGTATATATATAGCATGATTATGCATATAGTTTTAAATTTATCTTTCTATTAAACGGTACGAGAATGGGATCAGAGACCACACTTCGTGTCTTGGGACTTTCGGGAAACACCGTATCGATACCATTGGCTATTTTTCATGATGTTCTTTGATCCATGAGCTGGAGATGCACATTTTTGGAGGGGTAGAATTAAATTGAGAAACCAAAAGCCAACTCATCTACCCGTGGTGAATGTCACCCGGCCGGATCTCATCCGCATTTAGCTTGTCATTAACGAGGCAATTGGTTATTTATATTGGTGAGTGGGGATAGCGTCTGAACTAAGGGATGGTGGCGCCGAAGTATAACATCTCTCCGAGCTTCAACATTGATTTAGGGAGCTTAGGTACTGGTACATGTGACTTTCTCATTCTTCATTTTGCCCCCGAGGGCTTGCTAGATGCTCATAAAGGGCTTTTCACAGAGTGGAGATCCGCTTTCCTTTTCGCTATTGGTGTGCTTAGGGCAAAATGGTTTTAGTGTGGCTCCTTCGAACCCGGTCCTGAGACATATCTTTGACCATCGTTAAATTCGCTAGTGGCTGGATTCGAGATCATGCAAGATTATCCGAGGTCGCTTTTAGGAGAATACGAGCAGGGTAGTGTCGAAAGAGATCATACAAGGTTGTTGACATTTATTTCAAGGTGAAAATCAAATAGGTGCTATCGCCTGGCATTTCAGGGTTTTAGACGTGTCGCACACACACAAATTTGCAAATACATATAGACACACAGATCTCGAATCTCGAGCTTAAGTTTTCGAAATTTGAGTTTAGTTGAACGTCAAATGGAGGAAAGTGACGAGTTATCCGTCTGCAGTTTTCTGTCACTAGCGTGAATGACCTGAACATCTCATCGAGAAACTCTCGAAGCATGACCAATCGGAAATGTAGTTAGTGTTCATGTGGACGAATATTTTAGTTCTCCAAACTAGCGATGCAATGCAGCAACATCGAGTCTTTCGGCCGCAGTTACTAGTCGAGATGTACCTTTTCAATTTCTTCTTGAAGTTTCTGTCGGAATCTCTGGATCCGTTCTACTGTATGGTTAAGGTTAAGACATTACGAACCTCTTGGCTGTGTGGTCATTTCTTTTCGGATGATTTATGAATTCATGATATGGCTGTGATATAACGATGCTGGATATTTTTCTTAGCTAAACTAGCATATAGAAGAGAAATTGTATATCACTGGATTGATATTATGATATTATTAGCTTTAAATGAAATCGACAAGTCAGCCAACGTGAAAGCTCCTCACTTGTTTCGTTACGTTTTACACTCCTCTAATTTTACGCTACTTATCGTGATCAATATATACCATCTCCAGACGCCAACTAGTTTTGGTTGTTTTCTCTAATTATAATGTACGAGCAATTGCCGAAGCAGTCTGCTTGAAACTTGATGATACGAATAATGAAGCTAGCTACGTTATACAGCGCAAGGCAATCGCGACTGAAATCCGCAGGGTCTCACTAGTCGCTTTGCCATGTGCAAAAGGGCGAAAGTGAGATTTCTGCGCTAGACGATTACTAGATCCGGCGACTTCTACATGTACAAGCGGAGAAAGGTCCCTGCTAACATTAAGCCAGAAGCAGCGGAATCACGCAAGTTCAATCAGGATCAGGGACGAAAAGCTAATAATGAACCTGCTATCACGGATAGGATCTCCAAGTGCAAACCGAGATCTACGAGTCTACTGCATACATATAATATATTATCGATGGGTATCAAATCTCGTGAGCTAGCATCAGGGTCATTGCAGGCATCCAGCATGTTGAAATCAATGGTGTTTTTGCGTTGGGGTTTGGCTTGCAATAACCAATTTTGAACCAGTAAGACATTCTGCACAGTTCGCCGACAACGTTAACTCTCAAGGCAGCATTTTACCTTTCGCTCTAACGGGGTTTTCGCAAGAAGGCGACGGGGACCAGTAGTTTGAGGGCTACAGCATCCTAAATCGTAACGAGTATCTTAATTGAGCATTGCATCGACCCAATCGGCAAATTTTACAGGTTCTTTGATCTGGTGTACGCACAAGGAAAATGGTTCACCGAGATCACATTATTATGTATGTACTATCTCGAAGAACCAAAATCTAGGCTGGAGAAAAGAGGGCATGCAGGTGAGTTTCCTGACCAGGCATCTGAAGCGGCCGTTATGCGGTCTTGTTACGATGTTGGCCCAAAAACCTCAAAGCCCACAAATAAGATCGCTAGAAACTGATTATCAACCGAAACATCCCGGCAGGCACCCAATCGCAACGTATTAATATCCAACTTGAGGTATTCGGGTTGATATTATAAACGATAATGCACAGTCGGGAAACCCCACGGAGTACCTAGGTACCCATGGGCCGGCGTACCCTTTGGTCAGTGGGCTGCGGGTCAATTTAAAATTTCCTTTCATGAAAGTAGATGATGGGGAAGAGTGAAAAAAGACAGACAAGGTTGATTTCGTGAGAAGGTTTTCATCATCATCGAGAGCACGAGTTGGAAAGGATGACAATGGTTTCAGATTCTCGCCTAATCGAAGAACGTGCATGTTCGGCAACCCGTATCTCGTTCATGTCGAGAAGACCGAAATTATTTCTCTCTCGCTCTTTCTCTTGTCGAAACTTGCCGTTCAAGGCGGCTTGAAGGTGTGGCAGCACGAGAAGAAAGAAAAAAGAAAGAAAGATAGAAACACCAGGTTTTGAAATCTTGCGATTGGTGTGATACGGTGGTTTTCTTACGGCTGGATTTGCGGGAGAGCTACAGCCTGATATCTCTCAACAAGAATTGACCTGTGCTCCACTCAAGAGCGGAAGATTTCGCAATTGAATTGCGCGCTGAAGCGAAATTAGAGGGAGGAGACTTGAAAACCATCCACCTCGTGAACTTGAGACGATTTGGTTATAGCGGACGAACGACACTGGTGATTTGCAACTTTGTTTGATGACGGCAGATTCCCTCGTTTAAGTTAAAATAATTCAATTGATGGGGCGGATCACCGATTTCCTACGGGATATTGCGCGTAAGAGCAAAAAAAATTAAAAATTAAAAATTTGAAGCTGCGAGACCGGCTTTCCCGTTCCGCGAATGCAAGAAACAAAACGGGCGTGCACTGACATTCGTTCGTTCGATATTCTGGCCCCTCGTCCTCAGTGGCCCGGTCTTAATAGTTTCAATATACTATGCTGATACGATTATCTTGACAATTTCTAATTCGCTTTCAACAATACAATAATATCATTAATACACAAGATAGATATTTTTTTTTTTTTTTTTACGAGGTTGGGGCACCATGAATAAGCTTGCAGATACAAACCTTGGGGGACCAGAACAAGGGAGGGATTGGTTTTCCTCTAATACCCCTCGGAAGGAACCTGGGGCGCGAGGTGGTGCGTAGCTTTTTGGGGGTAGCAAGCTTGGAAGAGGCCTTTACCATGAGGCGGAAGAGGGGGAAAAAGAACTGATTGCAACCCCTTGTCGGTGGTGCGGTTGTATCCATACTTTCTTTTTTTTCGCACCAAAATGGATCACAGCATCAAATTCTGCGGGCAAGGATTGGGTCAGTATTTGATCCAATTGGGAGGCCAGGTCTGGGATATGCAGGTGAAAACATGGCGGCGCCTAAGCTAAATATTCCCCACCACTAGCACCAGAAAATGCGGTCCAATCCAATGGTTATTCCCCAAAGACAAAGCAGCGAAATGGAAGGGAGGGATTAGAAGGAACAAGAGCCTGCCTGAGGGTACCTACTTTTTCTTCCTTCACATTGCTTTTCTCTTCCCAGTTCCCTGGTGCGCAGAGCTCAAACCAAACAGAGCGGGCAGAATACCCACCCGTGATTGCTTCTGGCTGGTTCAGATGCTCCGAGTAGCAAGCACATGTACAGCTACCTGCCAGGTACTGCACTAAGGAGCGCGGGTTGGGAGAGTTCTGCTGCTCTTTATGCTACTTCTGCTGCCAGGAGGTTGACAGATATAGAACCGAAATCTGAGCCAAAAACTCAAGCCGCCAACCAGAGCTCGAAGTTGAGCATGAACTTGCTTATGCTCAAGTAATTAGTGGCCCATCGAGCAGTCCAATTCGAACTGTCATCTATTTTGGGGTCATTCTGAGCATCGATTTGATTTACATCCGTTTGTGCTTGCCTTTTAACGTCAACTGGTCATCGCTGGGAGAAGAGGGAAGGTATTTTGCCGTTTCCCCTTGAACTCAACGACATTTCCCGTCCTTTTTTGCAGGGTCCAGCCACACTGCGCACTCTACACGAGGACGCTCCCTTGAAGAATTCTCACAGCGTCTTCGGGCTAAGCAGGAGGACGAACGTTAACAATTAACTTAAACACCCATGACACCGAAGTTTCGAGCGTCAAGTTTCATATTTCGGGCCCCTCGTGAGAGTGAAAAAAAAAAGAAAAAGGAACAAGAAAAAAAAGAACTACTACCGAACTTATACCATAAAGAGAAGATTACAGAAAAGCTTGAGGCCCTTTGCCCACACGCGAGACGCAGCCTCCTCCATTCTTTTTTCTTTTCGCATATTATTCCTTGTTACTGTTGAGAATATATCTCTTCACCCCGAACACATACCCATATGATACGTACCTCGTGGTGAGACTTATAACCATTCTCCGCCTTGCCTCATTTTCATTTTATATTCAGTACATCAACACCACGCCAGGTATCGCCCCGGCATCAGACGTGGATATAGCCAGGTACTTGACTTGTCTAGCTAGTTGTTTTTCAGTTGGTGAGCTGGTGCAGTGCGGTCAACCTGAGACCTACATATTCTTACATACATACACATAGCCAACATTTGAACGCTGTACCGCCAACAGATCCCATCCAACGTTTTGGGTACCCAAGGTATCCCGATATCACAGTATTTCAAAATTGATATAGTCTCCCGCCCGATCTAAACTTCCTTAGGGAAGGAGGGGCACATCATCACCAACAGGGTTTACAATACTTTACAGTTATAGGACTATCGGCAACCAATATGTCCTCCTACCAACATCAGCACCAATACCTTCACTCGTCCGTGTTACCTAACCTGGTAAGCATGGACAGTCGAAGAAGTCAACGACCTCTATCCGAGGCCACCTCAATCGCCTCTTCGATTGATTTTGAAGATCCGATTGTTCTCCAAATGGCCCAACAAAGACTCTCTAAGGCGCCGACCTACCGATATTCTACCTACGATAATATGGAACTTCCAGAGGATGAGGAAGAGATGGAGGAGGAGGAGGAGGAGGAGGAGGAGGAGGAGGAGGAGGAGGAATATATAATTGATGATATCAGGGAAGAGGATGAAGATGACGAGGAAGATCGGGGCATCGTTCCAGAGGACAGCCTTTACAATAAAACACTCCGAATGAACAATTGGCTTTCAGATGGTGCGAGGGATTCCGTTGGATCTGTGAGTGGCCTTTAACATCAACCTTGCGTTCAAACTCAGCCTAAAAGCTAATAGCTAATGGAAAAATCTCAGGATGGCATGAAGACCGCATCTTCGTGCGATGAGGCGAAAACCCCTACTACTCCACCGATGTCCATGGACTTTGGAGCGCCTCAACAGATGAGCATGAAGAGGTCGACAGTCGGTCCCCGTGGGCCACATTTGTTCAGCTCGCTGTTTCTCCCCGCCCACCAGAGTGAAGAACATATCGACGAGGAATACTTGTCGCCAATCTCGCCAGTCCGTGAATCTTCATACTCGAGCCCTTATTCGCGAAGGTCTCCTGTAGGATCCCAGCACAGTCTTCTGCAGGTGCCTCAACCACTCTCGCGTCCACAGCTCAGCGTCGATGTGACTGAACGGCCAGTCAGCGCAATGTCAATTGCTCTCGACGAGGTCGAGGAAGGTGAAATTGAAAATTGGTCCCCGGCACAGGTGTGCGAATGGATGCGCGGGCTCGGATTCGAAGATGCGCTTATTGAGAAGTTTCGACAGAATGACATCTCGGGCGCCATTCTTATGCAGCTCAAGTGGGAGGACCTGAAGGAACTTGATATTCAATCGTTCGGCAAGCGCATTGAATTGTGGTCCGAGCTTAACCACTTGCGCAAGTCTCCTGTGATGTCAAGCACGTCTCCAAAGCGAGATCTCAACTTCGAGACGAGTTCCGTTCATTCCCCTCCCCTTCTCTCGAGACACGCGTCCCGAAAGTCTCGTGAATCCAAATTCCGTCAATCTCCAAACCTTTCCATATCGCCTTCATCATATACTTCTAGTCCATCCACGGTAACCCGTTCCAATACTGTGGCGACTAGCCGTCCGTCCGCTGCGGGCCCTCGAAAGCACGCCCCCCTTCTGAGAATCAGCACGGATGTCGCGTCCCTCAACCCGCGACCTCACCCCAGGCTTCACGTCTCAGCACCTCCCGAGCCTGATAGCGAAGATGACTTTGAAGAGGTGGACGACTTTAGCGACCATGAAGAAGACTACTCTCCAATCCCAATTGTCATGGAAGAAAAACGCCGACCAACAGGTCTCTCCATTATCATCCCAGGCTCTGCGCTTGATATTCCAAAGGCGCTCAACTCTGCTAATTCCAGATCCTCCAATGGCAATTCCCACGATGGCCGCAGCAAGCACAAACATATGCCGCGGTTCACTGCACCTCACCCTGCCAAGCGAAGAGTGAGCAAACGCCTTTCCACTCCGATCTCACCGGTTTCTGCGCATATCGAAATCTTCGCCGCTCCTTCCGTCCTCGGGTTGACGAAGGGACAGCGCATCTCGATGCTTGAAACCGAGTCTCCCAGGTGGGACAACGACGAGCTGCCTGCCAAGAGCCCCTGGGCACCTTCTATCTGCGCCTCCAGCGATGTGTTGAGCCCCTCAGACCGCGGAGACATCAAGCTTAAGGCTGATGAGCTTCGCAAGGTCAGCGCTTTGACTGCGCAAGAGCAGGTCAGCAAATTCATTGCTCTTCAGCATTTGCAAAAGCTTGAGGAACGAGCTCCGTCCAGCCTGAGGAATGAGTATGCTGTCAAAGAAACCAGCCCTGTCTCACCTCACGGTCCCCCATCCGTAAGGTCTCAGCCTCCAATGACCAAGGCCGTTCAGAGGAGCACCTCCCTGAGGACTTTTGATAGACACAAGCCACGGGCCTTACAGATTTCAACTGAGCCTGTCGCGCCTGGTCCGGCAAGCGCTGGCTTCACTCCTCGTAATAATGAGGACGTGAGGCACTACCAGCCCCCAGAAATCGTGCAACAAAAACCAGCTCCTGTAGTTGCCCCTGCCAGGTCAGTACCTCAACTTTTGCGGTCTTCAACGGCTCCAAGCCCACCTCTTAGTTCGCTTGCCTCTCCGAGTACTCCATCTTTGGTTCGCTCTGCTAGTGTGGCAAGTCCGAAGATATCTCAAGGTGGCAGTGGTGTTTCTCGCACAAATTCCGTTTCTGGTGCTACAAAACGGCCTTCCGTTAGCGCTAACGGCAAGAAACCCCCAAGCCTGGGAAAATCTTTGATTAACACCGTCAACGAAGAGGCAGAGTGGGAAGATACATCCAGCCATGGCTCTGCTCCGCCATCTCCTAGCGAACGCGTCTTTACGGGGGAAATGAAGAAGCGAACCAATCACTTCTTGCGCAATGAGTGGAATACTCATCGCTTAGAGCTCCGAGGTACCAAGCTTACGGTCTTCAAATCGGCGGCTTCTCGTGATGTCCTCACTACAATCGAGATTGACGACTACAGCGTGACATGCACAACCGCTGGATCCAACAAGTTCAAGGGCTTGAAGACAGGGTCCAAGAAGGACTCAGACGGCATGTATCACTTCCAACTTGTGTCAAACAACGATGCCAAGCGATCAGGTGACCAGAAGAAAGAGCATCACTTTGCTGTTTCCAGCCGCGAAGAACGTATCGACTGGATGAGGGAGCTTATGCTTGCCAAAGCTATCAAGCAGAAGAAGTCCGGATTCCAAGTCGAGGTCAACGGAAAGATGATCTAATTTACGTTAGCAGTAATACCTATCGGTTCTTAGTCCGACCCCTCAAACTTCGATTGTTCATATTTCAAATTATTTACCTGCACATACGACATTCATCATTTGTTTTCATTTTACACGGGTTTTACTTCAATTTTGGTGCAGCATATATATCCTTGGTGGCGTTACCTCAAAATGTTCTCTATGTTTGCTTACGTATTATTGTCGTGCATTTTCAGCGAGCAACCCCTCTTCTCTTTTGGGCTTCGATCCCTATCGTCTTTTTTTTTTTTTTTTTTCATATGTTTTGATACCTTTTGTTTTTGTTTTCTTGTTCATGTTTTAGGTTTCTTTCACGCACTGGCGGCATGGAATAATACCAAGCGCTACTATTCCCAGATAAAACCCCAAAAAGACAGCTATGGTATCGATCGAAATTGGATTTTCAGCAATATACAAGGGAAATAAAAAAAGAAAAAAGGGAATCCTACAAACTGGATTGAAATAATAGCGCAAGCTATCACCGGTGTTTTCTCTTGCGATTTTATTTGTCATTATTTTTTGGAATTGCTTATGTATGGGTTATGGCCTTTTCATCATCGTTTCTGGTTTATGGATGCACACATTTCAGCGGATTTTTCCTTTGCTTCTACCTAAAAATTACCACTCCGTTCTTTTGATTCTTCAAGTTCATGCCGGTTTGAGTTTTTCTTTCTACTTTTGTACATATTTTGTCCTAAAATTGGTAATATATTTGTCGCCACCAACTTGCACAATCTCCATTACGTACGTCAACAGGTGGCATCTTTACAGTCGACGCGGGGTAACCTCATGATCACGAAGCTCGGATTGGAAGTTCTAGATTTGGTTCTTACGTTTCAAGGCTGTATCATCCGATTTCAATGTTGATTAAATGTTGGTATCCGCAGATATATTGCCTATATGCACGTGCATCCAATCAAATCTCGAGATCCCGGTGTTTACTTGGCACAGACAGGTATCCACGCTCGAAATTGAATACTTAGGTGGCACGACAACATGGGATTTATATTGAAACCGGCAGTATAATTTAGAAAAGGAGGAAGCCACCGGAGTAATCATATTATCATGACATATTTTGATCAAAATCGGTGGATAAAAACCGAGAGTCCGTGATCCCCTCCACTTCATTTCTCCGAGATTGACGTATGTTTGCTCTAAGGTTGCGCACGGTCTTGGGACCGGAACCTTGAAGTGGCTGAAGTCAATATTAATTAATTTGCCGACGGAGAACTTGTGTATAAAGCTATATTGATTAATATATTGCTTTATGTTTATTGTTCTTTGAACTTAGGCTAGAGGGATATCCCGTCCGATCCATGGATCAGATCATGGCGATACGAAGATGTTAAGCGGCACAGTTACGCAATGCTTAAATGATAAAGCATATTGTTGCGCACGTTGCGTCGGTTGAAAGAAATCATTCAGCTCAATATAATAGAACCTCTCAACCGACTGGTAATTACACCGGCTCTACGTTAACTTGAAATTCCGAATCTCGAAAACATAGATTTCAGGATCTTTGTATCTCGGATGTGTAATTTCAATTGAGGCTGGATGTCGACGCTCATATCAGTTCAACGGCTAATATCGCAACAAAGAGAATATAGTATGGACACTTATTCTAGCAATCCGATTCGTTGCTGCAAAAACTCAAGTTGCTCAGTGTGATTTTCAATATTTTCTTTTACTTTCCTTCCTTTTTGCTATTTGAGCACCGATATTCAAATATAGAATGAAATACACAGGGTAACGGTACATGAAGCTTTATCCAGAATTCATTCAGACTGCGTGCGCGTACTATTACTAGACATCAACGGTTAGAAGCAAAAAGGTCATTTCTCGTCTTGTCTCACCTGTATGTCTAAGAATTTCTTTCAAGGTATTCCTGGCCGTCAATCCGTCAAAGATGCACTAGTGCTTGCATTTTGCGGTCAACCGTGGGGTAAATGCAGCGACCTGCCGTCGGATATCACGTAGGCCTATCAACGAGATCTGAGCGATGCGAATACGTAGGTACTGTACATGTGTGGAAATATACCGCCCTCGCTACACTTTGCCTTCAAACTCTAGCTAGACGACGTTATAAGACGGGGAAATAGGAAAATTTTGATTTCGTCGAGTTGGTAAGAAGTTCTCTTTTGTCCGGATACCCACCTCAGGTACTCACTGCACGCCCTAGGCTCCCTTAAGTCGTAGAGCGTGCATACATATTCTCAGAATCAGCTGACATATTGCTGTCGTATAAAACTCTCCTGTTCAAGGTTCTTTGCCTTATTCCCAAGCATGTACGGTCCTACCAAGTGGTTGCAACAGAACACGAGATAGGGAAGCATATCTTGACAGGTTGGGGTCACACATATACTCAGGGAGCTGGAACTGTCCGTGTTTTCATAGCACCTCAATGTAATTTCTCACCCTTGAACTAAATTCGATTATAGAGAGTGACCTTGCGGGCGTCAACGCATAGTGTTATCGTTGGAGATGATGCCCATTCACAAGAAATGGCCTGACTCCTGTCTCGCGTTCTTGGTAAAGGCGCTATTAGTTTCTCGGTAAAAAGGAATTATAAAACGGTCGGTGTCGCTTTTAACGCCCTCGGTGAAGATATTGCATGCATGCACACATTTTAAGATGCAGATGGCCGCATCTGGTATTTTGGACAGCCCCATTGATATTATATTGGGGATCGTAACGTGGGTTTCGAAGGGAGTACATGTACATTCCACGAAACGTCGACGTGGGTGTATGGCATTACAAGAAAAGCATAGAAAAAGGAAAAATGTTTTGGAAGAGATACAAAAAAAGAAATTTTCAAAAATAGAGGTCCCGTCTATCGACGCGATGGTTCGATCATTCCCGTGGGTCACACAAGTTCTAGAAATGCGAGACTCCAAA
This sequence comes from Dactylellina drechsleri, assembly GCA_036971345.1. Taxonomy (NCBI): domain Eukaryota; kingdom Fungi; phylum Ascomycota; class Orbiliomycetes; order Orbiliales; family Orbiliaceae; genus Dactylellina; species Dactylellina drechsleri. The sequence continues at coordinate 276,811 of JAJTUB010000012.1, forward strand.
TATAACCGAAATAATATGTGCAATGCGGTATAGTCGAAATAAACCCATCATATCAATTTGAAAAGGGTATCAAATTCTACAGGATCCCATGAACCGAAAACTTCTTTTTTCCCCCCAGCGGGTGAGGACTGATAGTGCTTGTGGAGTCGAGAAATCTTGAACTCAGACGACTTGCGGCGCTTACCAGGGCAAGCTAGGGCGGATTGATCCGAATTCTTGCTTGGAGAAAAAGTGATCGTGGGATAATTCAGACTATTCTTGTGTAATATGATAAAAACCCGTCATCCGAACAACAGGATTTATCAAGTTCTCTAACGCTAAGGCTAGCTACTTTTCATGAAAATTTTCATGAGAAGAGACGGCCGAACCTGTTTCCCGGATCCTCAAGCCCTCCAAAGGACCAATGGTGAGTTTTGGTGTTCATCGCGATGTCCACTGCTGACAAAAAAGCGTTTCTCAAGGAGGTCTAACCCGGCCTACTTATGACAGAAAAAGTGATAATAGCCAGGCCGTTGATAACGCTAGGACGTTACGATCCACCTGCATTTCTCTGATTCGTACAACAAAGCGAGAATGACGGAAGATGGTGATGTAAGCAGCCACTCCAGACATATCGTCAAAACTTCGCAAGACCTCATTGCTCTTTGAATTTGGGGGTTTCTAGTATCGAAATTAAACAATACATATTGTTTGTCGGGCGCTTAGACGGTTCATTTGATTCGTCGGACTACTTCACGCTTCGATGGTGTTGTCGTCGTCGGTGGCACCGCATGGGTCCTGGGAAACAAGCTGGTCAAACATCGGTAAGATGGCGGATAGATTGGAAAGGGGAGCTGGAGGATGTGGCTTTTAGGGACCCTGGTACCGTCTCTGTAGACGGTTCCTGGTCGTGCTTGGTTCCTGGCATACAAGCTGCGTTGAGGCATCAAACATGCATATAGGAGACCCGCATCATGTTACGAGTCACGCGAATGTCAATGAGAATATAAATTCAATCGAATCAATAGATACGACGAAAATCTTCCTTTCTTGCTTATCGAAATTGGGTACGGAGGGTTGAGTATACACAAAAATGTATAAAATTCTACAGAGTCAAGTATCAGACTGAAGACAAGTAATCAACTGGACGGCTCCATTAAAGATACATGAAGCGCCGAGGTAGTTTTAGTCTCAAACGTTTAATTCACCAAATGCTTCACGAACGCATAAACTACACAAATACAGTATGAAGGATTCGCTTCTAATCTTTAGCTTCATTCATATAGAAACAAAAAACGATACTAATCTCATTGCTATTCCTCATTGGCATAGAGTTTCCACACCCATTATCAAAAGTGATGATAGGAACTCATGTCCTCGGGCACTAACGCAAAAATCAGAATCGCCTCGTGCTCATCTTTCTAAATACATCGTGAAAGTTTTATCTTTTCTTCTTTCAGGGAATGTGATGAAAGTTGTTGCGAGAGGGAAAAAAAAAAAAAGGACGACAAGGAAAAAGGACAAAACACGCCGTTCAAAAATAAAGAACATGCGTGTTCGGAGACACTAACAGAGATCTGATAAGAACCAACCAAGATAGTAGGAAAAAGTATAAATTAATGATAGGAGCTATCATAAGAAAGCGACTGAAGAGTATTGGATCGAGCGTGTTCAGATACATGCTGTTCAAGAGAAGAATTAAAAACCGTGGTTAGGAGATTTAGTATCTACGAAATCAAGCAACCAAAGGGGCAAAAAAACCAACAAAGAAAATCAAAAACGAGACAAAGATTTGCTAACCGCTATGCACACGATAAACCGCTATGGAGTGAGGAGAGACGTGAGTCGTAGTTGCCCTGGTCGCCATAACAGGTAAACGAAAACAAAACCAAGACAATGGGGTATCCATCGATGAAAACAAAATTTTAGAGAAACGGATTCGGCTATGTTCAGATGTATATAAGGAAAATCATTGAAATCCTCGTCGGTAAAGGGAAGGTAAAATATCACCGCAGAGTTCATCTTGAGGAAGATGGCTTGGTGGCTTCACTGGTGTGAGGGTCGATAGCTAATCCGGAGTTTGGATCGATGATCGGAGCACCAACTGTCATGCTGCCTTGTGGAATGTACATCGAGTACCCACGCTCAGCAAGGTTGATGTCGGTAGTAGTCTTCATTTCGTGGGCTGTTGGGCGGTAGACATCGTCGTCACCGTCAGCAAGCTTTCGGAGGTACAATTCATGGCGAGCCTTGTCACGAAGGTCCATAGATTTGCGGAGCTTGCTCTTGGAGGCATATCGCCAGAAAGCACCAACGTAAAGGATAATAGCCATGGTCTCAATGACGATTTCGATGACCGAGCAGACGAAGGTCCAGTCCTAAATAAAATTATTAGTTTAGATTCTTCATGGAGTTGAAAGTTTGAAAAACACATACCAGTTGTTTGCAGACCAAGTCATAATTAATAGTGCTTGCAAAAAGGTCCTTGCGTTGATTGTCTTTGCAAGCCCATGCCCATAGATCGTTTCCGCCGCTGTTCTTTTTCGCATTGGTGATCGAAGTAGCAATGACAACCCATAGAATGATCATGAAGAAGAAACCGAAGACACTAAAAGCGGTAAACCAGATGCTAGCCTGTTCTGCTTTGTCATGACCACCTCTCCAATACGAGATCAGGATACCAATGGCAATGAGAAGAGAAACGCAAGAAATCGCAAGGGTAGCATATGTAGGCCAAAGTACACTTTGTGGAGCCCATGGAGGAAGATTGTTTCGGCTAGCAAGATTTCTGGTTGCAAAGAAGATAGAAAAGCTGGAGGCGGCGAGCGACAGAACGACAAGGGAGCAGCCAAAGTTGAGGCATCGAAGGAAGAGTTTGGCAGCCCTTATTCTGAACTTAATTTTCATATCGCTGACCATTATCTGCTTAACTTTTGCCTCACGTTCTTCGATCTTCCTTTGTTTGGCTTCGGCATCTTCGGCGTCTTCTTCGGGGAGAGCAAAGGTAGCAGTCTTTGGTCGCTTGTTGCTCAAAGCGGTGCCGGGTCTGCTGCCGTCAGACAAGCCATTCCTGTCAGAAAGCTTAGCCTGAGAAGCAGCCAAGGCATTGACTCTGCTATCTCTGAAAGAGCTCATCAATCCTGGGGCTGGTGAAGCAGCGCGGGCGGAAAAGTCCACGTTGACGGATTCTCGTTGCATGATGCGTAAAGGAGTTGTTGGACGGCTTGAATCCATAGAATATCTCCAAGAAGGATAAAGTATTCTTGAGGGTCGTGAGGGGGAAGACTGTTTTTAAAGGGCCCGGAACGAATTTGATCTTTGGCGATATCGGAACCGCGCGCGAGATCGAACCTATCAAAACAATAAAGGAATTGCGGGAATTAAAGTGATAAGGCGACTTCTCTGAAGTTCGCTATACTAATATAGTGAAAGAGGTGCTATCCTTTTCGCGAAGAGGTTAAAGCTTTGTAAAAATTGAACTTCGATTCGAAAACTGGCCGGCAATTTTTCTGCCTGAAGTATCTTCTTTTTGTGAACCTCGAAAAGACGATAACGGAATGAAAAAGCGAAAGTGTTGGCCAAAGTTCAGGTCGTCAAGAGAAACTTTGAATTGTCAAATGTTTGTGGTTAGAGTCAGTTCGGAAAGCGTTCGTTCGAAGGAAGAAAAGAAGAAGAAGAAGAAGATCAGGAAGCCGTAGGGGAAGACGGGGAGTATATGGGCAAGTTTATTTTTGGTGCCAGGTAGCGAGATTGTTATAACTGGTGATGCTACTGGACGAGCGTGACGAGGTAGAAAGCGACTAGCGGACTTCAAATGCAAATGCAATTTCGTTCCTGGTTCCTTGCCGTATCTTTTTCCAGTGAAAAGCGACCTGTTGGACCGGCTTTATGGCAAATGCAGGCAATTCAGGTCAAAGGTGGTGGTCCATTGATTTTCCGGCGCCAACATGGCTCCTGCGGTTGGCTCGCAAAGCACGCAGGTCCACTCAGAGCAGGTGCTAATTGGCTGGTCATTGTCCGCATTGCTCGCAGATGACCTTGGTGTCTCGATCTTTGTCTCTCATATCTCTGCGCCTAGGGCAATCCAGCCAACGAAAATCTCGCGCTGAGGAGGGATGGTGTCCAGGGCAAAAGGTACCATAGTGACGAATGAGAGCCGTCCGATAAGATGGCCAAGGGCGCCATAAGCCTGAAATAGGCAAATGCCAGGGATCAAGGTGTGGAAGGTCATCCTGGCTGCCGGCCAATGAGCTCGCTGATTCGCCAGAGTCGACTCACCCCAGCCAACCTTCCTTTCCCTTGCCGTAGTCTCGATTGGCTCTGAGCCCTGTCCCTTTGGAATTTTGTCGTTCGTGCGAACCGAGTAGGTTGTGGGCCCCCTGGCCCTGGTGTGGGGAACAGGCCAACTTTTCCCGTCCCGGAGAGCTTTTTTCTTATTCGCCGATTTTAGTGCCATCCTGAAGATTTTTTTGCAGAGAAACCAGCGAACTTTGTGGCCCGACTGATCCATAGCGCCTCGGCATCACGAAAATCCTGATGTCGTGATATCGTGCAGTTGTGGAAATTATTGTTAAGTCATGGCGGGATACAACGCTCAGTCATGCCACGATGAGATATAACACCGGCTCGGCTCCAAATACTGTTGTAGAGGTTCGTTATTTGGTGGCATTTCCATGGTCAACAAGCGCTCGCTTTCTGCCATTGCCAATGATCGAGATATATTGCTGCGTTACTATTGCGGAAACAAGCTCCAAGCTGAGCTCCAATGCAGGTTTCTCAAGTCCTAGCAAGAGAGCAGGCAGGTGGATTACGTGAGTGTACGTGATATATTTTGTTGCTTGTTGCATACAACATAGGTGCGATTAACTGCCTGGTCGGCACATCTTGAGCTCCTAACCGAAACCGCAACAGCTCGAGCGGAGAAACACCACAGCCCCAACGAGCTTTGGGGGCAAGAAACATTCCATTCTGGTCTCAATCGCCAACGGTTGCGACTCTCCAACGACGAGGTTCAAACAGAGTCTACCAGAGTTGGTACCTCGCTTTCCAACCTGTTTCTTGAGAGTCTGATATGATCGATCCCCAAATTCTAATATCTTGGCCTCGGCTTCGCGATTTGGATGGAATAACGAGAAACTAGCTAAATATAGCGGGCAGCTCTGAAATACCCATGCATGCGACCCGGCAACCTCCACACCGCGTACTGCAGGTGCTCGAGAATATGAGCGTCATATGTTTCGAGAAAATATTACCAATGCATTAAAAAATCTTCTTCGCCGCACTGTGAAACTAATCTCGTAACATTGGATCTAGACACGAATCTCCACTCTTAAGAATACGTGTTTCTGTGCCATTCAAGAGGGGTTTTGAAGAAGGTCTAGTGGAGTAGATTCACAGAAGGTTTTGTGATGAACTCGGCTCCAGCAGTTTTTCTTCTGCATTACTGAAGCGTTTTTTGCAAGTTGCCTTCTCGGTTAGAGCTAACAGACAGCCGTCGATGCCCGGAATAACTGTGCCCTTGCATGCCGGGGGCGAGCAGCTACGGTTATCAAGAAAAGTAATGACGAAGCTACTGTTGGTCTTCAGCGCTTGTTGCCACCTTCTAGATAATTAATCCGGAACGAGCAATGCAAAGGCATAACGTCGATCTTCAAATGTCTATAGGAAAGGGTGTATTTATCCATTCGCGGTTCGATCTAGAATTTTCAATAATCTTTTTAAGCTTAACTCCAAGAATAGAATCAATTTAAATCCCCTCGGGCGATGTGTTTGCTTAATGTCAACCTTGTCGAGAAAAATGACCGAGTGGGCCACCCCTGCTTTCGCGGAAAAGGAAATCTCAAGCCAGTGAGAATTCGCGGCGCCTATTCAAACAACGCAATTTGCGACATCTGCCAGATTCGTCGTGCTCATAACCGCCCCGGCTTGCTCGTCTTTCTTTTTGGGACCCCAAAGAGGATTAACTATTTACCTCTATTAATCTAATTTTTTCATGCTGAAAATATTTTTCGTTTGTCGGAGTTCGGAAAGCTTCCTCAGTGATCGATATCCGTGCGCAACCGTTGGCTCTGTGTGGGGATTAGGACCGCTTGCGATAGGAGGGTATTTTTGGAGTCGTTGCCGAATGAAAAATTGTCTAATGGGAGTATTTTATGACTCGTGTCATTATTGATTCAGTAGAAAAATTAGGATTGGCTTCCTTTCGGATCTTGACGTTTGCTCCTCTTCGCGATGATTCTTAGTTGGTTACGTGGACCAATGCTGCCTTGATCCTTGGTATCTCGACCTGGATAACCTGTAGAAGTTGCGCTGTGGAAGATTTTCATAACCACAGATCTGGTTTCGAGTTTATGATCAACCGTAGGTGCATACGACTAAAAAAGCACACGACTTATTCCGGGCATTCTGCAAACGGAAGCTCAGAAGTCTTTGGATGTCTTGGGTTGGATGACTCTTAGGACTTTCTGAGCCAGAGCTTAGACTTGGTTGAGTAAAAGCACCAGCTTCAAATAACACTATCGGTGGGCACGTGCACGCACCTTTTATCAAAAAGCTACAATTGTGTGATATTTTTGCTAAGAATAGATAACAGTTACACTGACAAGGATGTGCCCTCCCGAAGAGCCTCTCGCGAACTCGAGTCGAGGATCATCGAAGTCTTCGAATCCAGGCGAGTTCTTTCCAAATCTGTCATTGAAACAGACCTGTGCTCGTTGGTCCACGGTGGCTCCGGGCGCGGGCGACGCTGGATGCCCCCGATACTCAGACTATACGTACCAAAGCTCGATCGTTCGGTGTATTCGTAAAAACAGGCCCTGCCCGGATTGAACACCTCGACACAAGGCTTAGAGTATATATAACTGATACCTTGCGATAGCTCGCCTTTTTGATCCAAAAGGATCTATAGAGTACCACCTCGTTATGTTTCAAGCGTTTCAACATTTTATACGAATATTAATCGGGTATCCCGGTTTACTGTGGGTATACCACATGTCGGTTGATGGTCTCGTAAAAATGAATGTTCAGTGACAAATTCAAGCCATAAGCCCGCTGTTATTAGCTGGCGTAGGTGACAAGATATTGCCAACAAACATGCGATCGACGATGTCACCGATCAATTGCATGAAGGTGTCGACACGATAAATCGGTCCGTTGCGTTTTTCTCCCCTTCAAGTTGAACGGGGCTACTCTTAAATCGCGTAGGAGTTATAATATTCGTCAACAGCTGACATACATGCAGCTATTCCAAATGAGATCAAGCCATCGAAAGTGAAGGACAATTCGTAGGATATTATGCAACATGATGAACATTTCTGTAACATTATTGGTCCAACAGACCCGTTGAGGTGAATGGAAACGATAAATGTGGCAACTAGAATCTCTGTTACATCCTGTTGTGGGACGAGTTTTTCGCCACGGGTAACACAACTGGTGAACTAGTGTTATGTGGTGAGGTTTCTGGCTGAGATATCCGAACTGGAATGATATCGTGCCGAAGGAACAAATTAAAGGCCAAGTCGTCTTGTATTTTTGAAGATTTAAGACCACATAATCGGAGCATTTCTGCCGTGGTAATTGATAATTATTGGATTGAGGATTCAAAAGCCGAATCAGAGGCCAACCAAGTACATGTACGTCATGGTATCTGTATAACTCTACATAAATTCAAGGCATCATGGCGATCCCAATCCATACGGGAGAAGTTGGTAGTTCTTCGCGAATCTCTTATAAACAGGATCCATCGAACATTTTCCCGCACAAGACGTCGTTCTGATGATCTCTCCATCTAAGAGTCCATTGAACATCGTTGCAATATTGACTGTCCTGAAGCGTACACCACAAAGATCTAGACATCGGAAACCGTGAAAACTCACTGTGCCACACATCCCACAAAAAATGCCATTTTCCTGCACGGCATACGGTATGCATAATCGCAAGACAAACGATAAGAAGCATTCGGCTAAATACTAGCTTACCAGACAGTTTCCCGTGCATCAAACGATTCACCTGCATATGCAAATACATGAATGGGAACCTTTTTTGAAACTCATCTATAATACCGGGGGGATTATACTTGCCGCACTAGCTGTGCCATACACATGCATAAATATAGGCTCCTGCGGTCGCAAGTATCTCGGAGTGGGGTAAAATGAAGCGGATCAAATGTACATGTACCTGGAAGATTCACCTTGGATTTCATGTACCGCCTACAATTACCGCAGCAGGAAGCGGGGATGTGGACTGTTGTGCCACTGACTCGCATTGAATTTGTGAATAGACGGCAGGAGAGCTTTAAATATAAGACTTTCTCGTAACAAGATGATATTTGAAATCTGATTGCTAGTATGCGGGGCTTGATTTCACCCAAGTGGTATCTATTTAGGTAGATTTGAAATATTTTATTCTTTTCATGTAGGTAAGATCACGGCCGTGCATGCGGCGCGGGCTGTCGACGTCGAGGAGTCACGGGGTGAAGAGTGGGCCCGGTACTTGGGTCGAAATTAGTGAAGGGTTCCGTTTCCCGATTCCCTGATTCCCATGAAAGCCTCTCTAATAGTAGAATTCGACCTGCGGTATATTGAAAAATTGTCCTCGCAGATCAGAAGAGTTTCATCAGGTTGACCTAGATGGCTTGTCTAGTTTGTGCAAAGTAAAATGTGTTGATGTGTTGGAAAGCCAATTTCGTTTGCTCGTTTCGGACTCGTGCCGAGGCCCCACCAAACACCCGCGCAAACCAGTGACCTCATATCGCCAACTGCCAGCAACTTCAGCAACAGCTTCAACTCCAAAAAGCTGCGAAATAAGAGACACGTACAGCTAATCATGCCTCCTATGCGCCATATAACCTCCCTGTTAGCCCCTCGCCGGGTGCTATTCTCCGTATTCCTCCATCAACGCCCTATCCCACCGGTTCTCCAATTCCTCTATTCGTCGTCGCGAGGGTTCAGCTCAACCGGTAGCAAATGCCGAGACCATCACTTCGACACGCTCAAGGTTGTGGAACGGCTCAAAGGCGAAGGCTTCACCGAAGAGCAAAGTGTCGCTATAATGCGAGTGCTAGGCGATGCGATCGAGGAGAGTATACAAAACCTCAGTCGGGCGATGGTATTGAAAGAGGATCAAGAGAAGGTTACATATGCTCGTACGTGACACATGCGATTCTTCCTATATACCATCGTATAAATCACAATATCTAAGTTTCTGCGGAGCGTGTTCAAATGCTAAGATTATATCTCTGAAAAATAGAAAAAGTCGACTTTGCAAAACTCCGTCACGACCTCTCCTCCCTCTCCACATCGGAACTACACCAATACTCTCAGCAATACGAACACCTTACCTCTGAGATCGACAAACTTCGGTCTCGACTCCGCGAAGAAATCAATCGAACACAAGCTAACGTTCGTCTCGATTTGAATTTGGAGAAGGGTAGGATAAGAGAAGAAAGCAGCGTGCATGAGCTGAAGATAAAAGAGACGGATACCAGGATAGAGACAGAACTTGGTCAAGCTAGAGCGCAGCTGGAGGCTGTCAAGTTTAGTACTTTACAGTGGTTGATCGGTGTTACCACGGGTACTAGTGCTATCATTCTAGGTAGGTGTTGCACACTGTCTGGCCGGTAAGGGTCTTATTAACGAATCGGGGCTAGGCGTATGGAGGTTGTTGATGTGAGCGGCTGGGATAGAGAGATGAATAGTAAGTATAAATGAATGGTAATGGAATGGTCTTATGGGATAGAACCAGGATGGAGTTATACGGAATGGGCATTTTGGATACTACTTAATCAAGCATTACGACGGCGATATTGTTACATAAGATAGATACAATACATATTTTGGAATAAATTAATGGTAAATAAACTCTCAGTATATCTTATCAGCCACTTCAAGGACTGTATTTGCCACTTTTACAAGTAGAATGGATGAGAAGACGTTAATGCGGTTTCCGGATCTCAATTCCGGAGTTTCTAATGTTAACAATGTCACGATAAGACAAGCCAAACGATAAATCGTGAAACCTGTTGGAGCGGTTTTGAAAAACAACCTTATTTGAAAAGAGACACATCAGTCCATTACCATGGTGAGCTCTAGCTTTGATTTTGGGGCCACCTCGGAGACTGATATAACCTCCTTGAAGCAACGGAATGAGTGGTCGGTTCCCCCAGTTCTGTTTCGACCAGTCCATTTTGGGCGATTCGAGAGCCGCACCATCGCGGCATCGCGACCTCGTTTACTAATTTCCCAGTGACTGGCTCGTTACAATGCACTTTGTCGAAATTTCAAAGTAGATATGAAAGTAACGTTACCATTGGCTCGGACAGCTAGTCTCAAATTCCATTGTCCTTTCGAGTAAGATCTCCGCTCGCACATTGACGGTTGTTTTATAATTTAGAAGACGGCCGATTTAAATATTTTAGGTGAGATCGAATTGAGCTCAATTGAGCTCTCCATTGATATAAGTAACATCTAATTAAACCTGACTCGGGGAACCTGACTCGATGATTTTAAGTTTTTAAGTTGGGTTTCTAGACGATTTCACAGTTTATTTTTGAATCAGGCTGCTACACGTGCTGGAACATGCCTAAATCGGTATCGAAGCTTGAATCCATATCATAATTTTAGTGAAAATATCCGATTTGTTGTATACACATTGTTATATGACTTCATAAGTGTATACAACTCTGAAGATTATAAATATGTACATTTCTACCGGTATTCTATCACACTTATCAACAGTACATTCTTAAGCATCCTCATCTTCAAAACTACTATCGATCTTGGATAAACATACACCCTCTTCAAATTTAAAATAAAAATCGAAAGTTCGTACAAATAAAATCAAAATGCAGATCACCAAAGTATTCATCCTCCTCTTCACCGCTGCTGTCTCCGTCTCCGCGATCTCAACACCGGCTCCAGTCGCGGCAGAACAAGAAGTCAATGCAATTCATCTCACCCGTCGTCAGATGGATACTGCGAAGGCTCACGATGCAGTATCCATCATACTAGATAAATCTTGCAATGCTATTCCAAAGTGTAAAGCTGGAAGAAAGGAATTTATGATTGAATTATGGGATCAGCTCAGCGCCTTGTTGCACGACTATACCCCATCTTCGATGGAGGATGTGGAGGATTTGCACAAATATATCGTTGCTCAGGCTAAGGAGATCGTGGAGAAGGCTATGGTTAAAGTTCACGTCGAGTCGCCATCCGGTTTTGTTGATACTATGGCCGCGGCGTTGTCTAACGTCATGGGAGGTGTTTAGATGATATACAAAGAGAGCTAGTTAGTTCTGGGTATAGAAATGATTTTCAAATGGCGTTTTGCTTTTATAGAATTAGAATTGCTTTGGGTCGTGTACATAGATTAGAAAAATTTATTGGCTAATTTGGGTATATTTTTGATTAAATACAATGCGATTGAAAAGAACTTGCTCTTGCAATCTCGACTTGCTCCCGAATAATCCATTCAAGGATAGTCGCTAGCCTTGTGCGCAACTTTAGGCCCACCTACAACGATTGGTCTGCCCTCGGGAACTTTACGTTGTTCAACTACTTTAGGACTTTCCGTGCCGACTTTGGGGCCGTGCACTGTTCGAGTGCGACCGGAATCCTCCTCGTGAAGGACGAGAATAGATGTATCCAGAGGCAGCTTCTCACCCAGCCAGATGGCGTTGACGGTGTGGTCGTGCAGTTCGTGGCCGGTATTTGGGTGGACGAGAACGGAGAGTGGACCGCGGTGGAGCATGAGCCAGGGTATGAATGCGCCGAATTGGGCTGGAGTGAAGAGGTTTACCTATATTATATTTTATAAGCATTATTCTTTGAGGTTGGGAGAGCATTGGCATATTCAGGAGGGATACTCACTTCAAACATAGCAGTTCTTAGAATCGGTGAATTAATAGGTTAGTATTATTACCAGATTCATTATAGGAAGCATAAATACATACAAATGGGGACCTATATCAAATACAGAATATTAGAATCAGAGAGACTATGATCAATAATTGAAAGTTTTAGAACATGGGTATAGGTATACTTACCAATAGGCCTTTCCCAAAACCTGTAGACTCTCAATTCCGGAACTAAATGTCAAATATCAAACCATATCAATAAATTATCTAAATGTTTAATGCTAAAATCTGTGACGAAAGAAGGATAAAAAATACATTCATATCGAATTCTCTCCCAAAGACTTCTCGCAAATTCTTTTTGCTTCTTGTTCGGCTCGTGGTAATAAACATGGACGTCAAATGCCGCTCTGCCGTGACGCTTGTCGAGTGGGTCCGAGAACTCTTGATAGGTCGAAGACAGCGACTCGGCAGGTGGGTTTTGGAAAGATTTCCCATCCGAGTTTGTGGTGGTTGGGAGAGCGGGAAGGGAGGCATATTTGGTACCCTCGATGAGAGAGGGATAAGTGAGGGGGAAGTGAATCAAAGACATTCTTCTTAAATTTTGTGACTGTCCAAGTAGCAAGTGCACAGTTAACTTTTGTATCTTCTTGTATATCTGATAGATTGATATTATCTGATCGAGAGATAAATGGATTGTTGTGTAACTTGAAAAGTATCCTTTTATAGAACAGTCAGAGCGGGGGTTTGATGTGCAAAGAGGGTATGGCAAAATTGATTATCAAGCTTTCCTGATTACCAAGCATTTTTGGTCACACGTGAGCTCAGAAATTGGAAGCTCGGTTTATCGATAAATTGATCAAATCGGCTAGCAAATTGGTCACTGCATTGGTCAAAGTAACTTGTAATTGCCTATGTATAGTCGTTTGGGAATAACCTGGTTCGCGAGTTCTCGCATTGCAAGCAGAAGGAGGAATGTAGTATTCGATAAACAACGCACGGTACGCGTGGACGCGAGACCACACGCAATACTGTATCAACTTGATTACATACATCCACTTCTCTTCTCAACCTCACGATTTTGAAATATTATAATATTCTCTGCACGTTTATACATATGGTATGATCGAATGTTCAAAAAAGACGACGATGACGGAGAGGATATGCACCTCGGAAGGAATGGCCTTGGCTGGGCATCTAACTTCCGAATCCGATCGGACGGATCCATCGAAAGCGACCCACTTTCAAGGCTACTTGAGGGCTATCTCCGCTGGGGTTAATGAGGGATAGCGAGGGATAACAAGGAATAACGGGGCTAGTTCAGCTGCGAAGGGCTCGTGCGACCTGGCCAATTGAACTGTGGTAATCATAGCTGGCAGGCCCCCCCAGCCTCCCCTTTTGATTCAGCTGTCATCGTTTCTTGGGTAATTGAGTATTTGGGTGACGACTCTTATTTGTTTTCTCTTTTCTTTATTCATTCAACGTAATTCCTGCCAAATAGACAGACCATCATGGCGGTCGGCTGTCATAGTTGACGACAGACGCCAATTGAATCTTTTGTTTCCTTTTTCTTTCCGTCGTGGTCCCCAGGCTTGTATCGTCGCCGCATACACAGCTAAGGGGCCGCGTTGATACCACATCACCGAACCTCATCTCCCGACATCACCGTATCCGCCAAGTAATTATCAACGAATCGAACAGTCGAGTGTAATAGTCAGCAGGAGGGGCTGTTAAGCCTTCCACTGGATTTGCAGCCATGCATGAAATCGCAGGAAATGTCATCCGGTTCTCCAATAACACGGGTATGTTTATATCTACATGTGCTCTTAGTGTTATACAGAACATCTCGGATGGCTAACAAATATATTACTTTTGTATAGCGGGCATGGAGAAGATCCTCAAGTGCATGATCGGTCTGCTCATAATCCCTACTACCAAGACCTTTCGTAAAATCGCCCCTGTGTCCCATCGTATCCGTTGTAAATTCGAGTACGCCTCCAAAGAACTCCTTATCGCCAGGAAGGTCGTCAAATTCCTCTACGTTCTGGACGCTGGATTGAAGGCTATCGAAGCTCGTAAGAGTCCTAAGGGTGGAGTCTTGAAATGGCTTATTGTCGGTAAATGGGCTTGTGCCTTCGTTTATGCTGCGAGTGAGGCTGTGACTATTGTAAGTTGTTGCCTCAGCTACGATTTTCATATTCAGTCGATATCATGCCGGATATCAATTGGATGATATAACATGAAGAGTACTGACTAATGGCGATACCCTTTCAGCTTCATCACATGCGTGTCCTCAATGCCGCCAAATCATGGTGGGCCAAGTCTGCCAACCATAAGGGTGCCAAATTCTACTTTGTCAGCATCTTGTTCTCGATCATGGCTTCTGCCTATCAGCTTTGGGAAATTACCACCGCTGAACACCAGCTCAGGAAAGAAAGGAGGCGTATCAAAGCTCACAAGCACGCACACGCCATGGCCGTAGGCACAGCCACCGCGTATGCCGTCCATCACACATCTTCATCCTCCTCATCCAGCGACCATGATTCATCCTCCTCGTCATCCTCTTCTTCGGATGATGACGATCATCGTCGCTGGAGACGAGAGCAGGAAGCTGCTAGACGTCGGGCCCTTCACCAAGATCATCATGTATACCCGGTTGCGGCATCTCCCATCGAGTCTGTATCCTCCGCCGCATCACCAACTCTCAACCCAACCATCCTCAATGCTGAGGCTAAGCTTGCCAATGCTGCTGAATGGGAACCTAAAAAGTTATATGTTGATGCCGCGAAAACAAAGCAAACCGTTCTGGGTACGGGATCTGTTGTGACACAGCTTATGGCTGACTGCTGCGACCTGGCCATCCCAGCCCACAAAATTGGCTGGTATGAGAACAAAGAAGCTGTAGGCGCCGCTTACCTCATCAGCAGTGTATTAGCCGGATCTGTTATTTGGGGTCGTGTCAACGCTTCTAGCAATGAGGAACACAGAAGAAAGAGCCACACCATCCAAATGGTCAAGAAGGAAACTTACAACATCAATGTCGACGAAGAAGACAGAAGAACCGGAGGCGCCTCCACCTCCAGTTCAAAATGGGATAGAACAAAGTCGGAAACCAGACTGGATACTACTGTCCACACCGCGAGAGTCAACACCGGCTCCAAAGTCTACAACACCTCCGCCCACAGAACGCATAGCGCCAGTGGTCGAGTTCAAGGTACCAGCTCATCCTCCAATCTAGGAACCACACTTCTTGTTGGTGCCGCCGGTGTCGCAGCCGGAGCTGCTGTCGCCAACGCTGTCAACTCTAAGAAGAAGACCGGATACGGTGGATGGTCCTACGATGCCAGCCAACAAGATGGTCTTCACACAACCGACTGGAACAGAACCCATGGCCATAGCGGCGGCCACGCCTCTTCGTCCCACAGGACCACCCAATTCGACGTTCAGACAACCCAGATCAACGGCCAACCCATCCAAATCGTTCAAAACGACGTTTACGATGTCACCGTCTCAGGTAGCTCCAAAACCGGCAGTAAAATAAAGGACCTCTCCTCCCGATTCGGGAAAAAATCAAGCGACTCAAACTCAATCCAAGTCGTCAAAGCCGAGGTTTACAACTCCGGCGCATTGGAAGGACGAACCGGAGAGATTATTCAAGATTTAGGGATCGTAAAGATCGGACCTGACGGGAAGCCAATTGTTGAAGACCCGCAAGCTATGATCAATATGATCAAGAACGCGAAACAGGCGAGCGATGCTGATGTCGTAGCTGGCGGATCGGGACAGATGCAGTTTACTAATTCGAGTACCTCTGTCGAAGGTGGTGTGACAAAGTATACCACTACGACTGTGCACAGATTCGAGGAGACGAGCTCATCGAGCCAGCAACAGCAACAGCAGAGTAGCGGTAGTTATAGCACGAGTGGGGAGGTGAAGACTCAGGGCGAGGCTGCGTCGTATTACAATAATACCGTGTAGCGGAACTTGAGGGTCGGAGTATCTAGTTGTATGAGGAGGTTTTTTTTTCGATGTATTTAGCTAGGTTATTTTTATGAATATATGCGAAAAAAATCAATGGTGGTGTTTTGTATATCAATACAAATTTGAAGTATGGTAGTGCTATAATTAAGAATATCGGGACGGCGTCTTTCTCTCAATCTTAGGATCTTTTGCATTCCAAACTGCGAACTCTCCGTGCAATATTCCCTCTAGTAGCACTTTAAACTTGCCAGAATCATAGATTTATATTTGATATAGGAATAAGAGTATCAAGATTATATTACACTTGATTTTGTGATAATAGGCTCGCGGACTTATATAAAAATGATATCACGATCGGAACACTCGAACTGATGAGACAATAATCCTTCTGAAGTTGAAAAGATATGGTGACTTGAAGGTTCGCGCGGAAGGCTCGGAGCCTAGAGGCCTAGGGAACAGATAAAAGAAGGCCGTTCCGATGTTCCCAGGTATGATTGATTGCTCCTTGCGATATCGTTGAGCTCCAGGCTTAGCACTGCGGTTTGGTGAAGATAGCCACACCACGCACCTCTGTGGCACATGTGCATAAAAATTCACAACCATATGCATTATGATTTGTACAAATATTCATCTAGACACGGCTGCAACTTTTGGCATTCCGCACTCCGCTTCTGAATGAATGCAAGCTATCTGGGAGTTGCCGGCTTAATGGAATACTTATAATAATATTCTGAATAGAGGCGACCCCGCTTTTAATTTACAAACTATTATCGTAACTTATAAATTCTGATCTCTGGACCACGGTAACCAAGGATTATCGCTATATCAAGCCCCCTCTATCAGTGTACTCGTAGATGGTACTTGACAACCTAAAATACGAGAACTAGAGTTTAAATTACTTTTGATTAGAGATCTTCTTTTGTTGAATATCTCGATATAACGAAATGGAGCAAATCGTTCGACAAGTGGAGTTGTGAGTGATGTTGATGCAGACGGCGAATCTGTCCATTCCATCGACACTCAATCCCTTGCATCAAGCGGTTGGGTCGGGGGACAGACGCCATCGGAGGCACCATCTGGGAACCCCGACGGATCTGAATTGTCTCAAACGCTATCGGAGCTACTTTCTGGGAATCCTGACGGATCTGAATTGCCTCAATCAGTCAGGTTGGCGAGCGGAGATCCTAGCATACCCGTTTGTGGAGACTGTAACAAAGGTCATCGCCGTCGACGCGTCGTATTTTGTGCTGATAGCACTTTCGAGGTATCCCCAAGTGCGAATGATCAGTCATTCGCTAGGCCAAACCCGTCCTCCGTCTATACAATCTCAAAGATCGTTGAAAATAGCTCCGCGGATGGGATTGTGGACCAAGTAAGTAAAATCCACCCTCTCTATTTCGAGTCAAAACCTAGAAAATGGCTGAGAAAGATCTTTAGACTACGATATATAGAAAACTTAATCAGAGGCCGCAGCTAGAGTCTCAAGACTATACGGATCCCGATACTAACGTAACTTGGGGTGAAAAAGAAGAACTAGCAGCCGAAAATACGCTAGAGGAAATGGTTCAAGACATCTACAAAGTGAGTCTCAGCTTAACGTATTCTGTGCTGCCCTAACACTGCTTAATTGCACCACACTTCGCTAATGAATTTCAAATAGACTGTTTGTCAGATTTTGTTTTGTAAAGAGGATGAACTCTTTTTTTTTGGCGAAGGTCTAGCTGCAAGTAAGGAATAGTGATGATAAAACCGGTGCATGCAAAGCACCTCATTCTATGATACTAATATCATGTCTAGCTGCACTACTAGTTACCGCCAAGTTGTTGCATTTTGTAGGCGTTGTGAAGGCGTCCTCACAACCATTAACGGATGTTGAGTTTAAGGAAGTTTTTCAATATGCATGGGAGTTTTGTAAGGAACTCCGGGATGGGGAACGGGCACAAGTACAGTTTTTCATTATTGCGGATATATGATTACTTCGTTCCTTTCATGGCTATAACCCTATTACTAAATAACTAATTGGTTTTTATATTAGGCAACTGCGAAGAGAGAAATCGAAAAGCTGTTCTGCCGGGCCCCCCCCATTCGCTTCATGGGTCTGATTGAAGTAAAATTACCATTCCAGAACATCTCTCAACTACAATTTTCGATAATGTAGCGAACGTTTATCATGTATTAGGCTTGGATGAAGAAAAGGAGGATGTGACTCGGCTCCAATTATCTCTAAATTTGTTGCCTACCACGTTGGATCGAGCGTTTACGGAAGCCGATTGCCCGTCTGAAGCAACCCCGAGGCTAACAGAAGCCTGGTTTTTCGGAACGCAATATGATCTCGACGGAACTAGACCTACAAACGGACTATCGCTTTGGCCACTGCAATGGTTGATGGCTGAGGCTGAAACGAAAGGGTTAGTCATGCATAGAGAAAGCTCTTCCCAACCCTCGTCGGAGCCACGAAATATCAGCATCGAGGACATTTTACCCCGTGAGGGATGTCAATACCCTGTATGGTTTTCTAATGGCATAAGAATGAATATGTGGGACATAAGGAAACAATTTGAGATGCTCTACCACCAGGTTGAATTTGGTAAAAGCGGGATGTTCGGGGGTGTTTGTAAGGGTTCCAGCAAACGGCGTGAGATCTTCGATCAGTACGGTGAACTCCGTCACTATGGAGTTGGTGATAAAAGAAGTACGTTTCTATTCTATTTGTGATCTTGGGGCACTAGATACAACTAGTATCGAAAGGTACTGATATCGGCATTTGCTTTCCCAAGAAACCATCATACATCCATCCGTTTTTTATCACACGAATGAGTTCTCTAGTGACGATAGCCGATGTACCTATCGAGAACGAATCGAAGCCTTTCGTAAGAGTAAGATCGACAGCAAAAAGTCTCGCTTCTTCTGGAATACCATGACAGAATTTCCGCATAAGATCAGAATGCTAGTATGCGGACCTGAAAACGTTGGTAAATCCTCGCTCATCAATAGCGTATTCAATACTAATAAGGTGGGTTCGCATCCCTTTCGCACAACTCCTACTTACGTATATCATACGAACGATGATCTAACTTTGGGCTATGACAACTTGTATATGTATGATAGGCGATGGTAGAGAGGAGAGTTCAAACGCCACATAATATTAATGACGAGGTTGTAGTTCATAAAATCGCTGGGGATGATTCAATTATTATCCATGACTCGAGAGGATTTGAGGCAGGAACTAGTGACAAAAATACAGAAGTGGAGACATTTATTGATTGGCGCAGCCATGCGATAGATTTTAATGAACGAATTCATTGCATCTGGTATTGCATCAAGGCGGAGAGGGTAAGGGCCCCGGATTATTCAGCCACCTATATGGCTGAAAAATGCTTCAAGGATTGGAAAATACCCTTAGTTGTCGTCTTTACCCAAACATCACCCTACGCGGCTGTTGTGAAGAATGAAATTCAGGAAGCCTACGAAGAAATGAATGGTCAAGGAGCGAAGATTCCGGAAGACGAACTTAGGGGTTTGCTTGCCGAAAGAATGTCGGAGGATCGTTCGTCTCAAGAAGAAGATTGGATTCACACAGTTTTTAAGAGGTCCTTAGGAGAAAAGCAAGCATCAAGTCGAGAGGAGGTGAGAAGGCTTAGTAGAGATGTCTTGCGGATCCACTGGACAGATCGAAGTATATCAACTCCGGCTGCTTAAAGCTCTGTTAAAGATATTTTGGGATTGCCATTAGGTCTAACAACCTCTATAGAAAACCAAGAGAGCCTCAGAGGACTAGTTGAGGATACCTATAATTTGATTGGCCCATATGTGGGTCGCCTATTCGTTATTGCACAAAACATTTCTCTGGAACTCAAAATTGAAGAAGCAATAAAGCAAGGGATGGGAGGCATCGAAGGGATGTCAATCTGCAGAACAATCACCCGCTATTTTGGAAAGGTTACGCAGCTTAAAAAGATGGCAAAAGATATACTAAATATATTCGCATGGAATATGCGTCCAGAGGACGTCTACGAACTTGTCGACCGTCCTGGAAATGGGTTTGGGGAAAACACTTACTTCTGTGCTTCAGCAGGTACCTTTAGTATGTCCGGTGGTAGTGTCGCGCTTGTAACACTCACAGAGGAAATTGCTATAGCAGCAGGAGTGGCTGCTGGTGCTTTCGCGATCGTAGGGGCTACCTGCGGAGGTATTAGCTATTGGATGTTGAAGAGACACCAAATCCGAGCCTGGACTCAGTTTCTCTGCCGCTTTACAATAGTTACCGCGCGAGCGGTCAAGACAAAAATAGTACGCGAATGAGAGATCAACCAACGGGGAAACTCTCAGCCAAAATCTTCGGAGATCATAAACTGACTGACGATGAGTTAGAGCGCCTCGAAGGGGAAGTCAACAAATTCGTTACAATGAACAGTTCGTTCGTTGTTAACTATCCCGAACTAGGCAAATATGCTCTTTCCGTAGTACAGAAATACACCTCGTAGGAAGAGGCTATGCTATAGAATTTCTAAGCTACGTGTGTTTACTTCAAAATACGTCGGGAATTTAATACCTAAAAGTTGAGCAAAAAGGTCATCTTCCAGCGCGCTAAAACTTCTAATCACAGAAGCATATATGCTCAAATCAGAATGCAATG
The DNA here is from genome assembly GCA_036971345.1 of Dactylellina drechsleri. NCBI lineage: Eukaryota > Fungi > Ascomycota > Orbiliomycetes > Orbiliales > Orbiliaceae > Dactylellina > Dactylellina drechsleri. The sequence continues at coordinate 297,255 of JAJTUB010000012.1, forward strand.
TTTAACTATCGCTCTTATGGCGGGCGATATCCAGATATAAATTATCCAAAAGCCAATGCTTTTATAAAGTGGATCTTCCGCTGGACGCACGTATTATCAAGATAATATCGTCTTGCTACAGTCAAGTTAAAGGATCTTTATGAGGTAACCTTTGTTACTCAAGGACCACATGTTTCATGAAGAATATCTCCCAATCTCGTATGGGTGCCGGAATTTTTACGGCTGCGAATAAGCTTATAAGATGCTAATCACACAACTTTCTCTTTCTATGCATATGGTCGAGTTACCCCCATATCGGTAGTATCACGCCAGAGTTTCGGTATGATGGCTGGCGATCGAAGCGAAAATAAGAGACGGTCCTGCTCAGAAAGTATCAGCTTCAATCATAGCCAGGGCTGAGGCATCAGCCAAATTTACAACCATTAACATTATCATGGGCCTGTTTTCAACTAGAGTTGTAGCTTGCCGCTTTCACACCCCGCTCCGTATTTGGAGCCACTACCTCGCACGGATGCAATTTTCAGACCGAGGAACGAAAACGTTTAAACAGATTCGCACTATAAGAATGATATCACAGTTACAACTATTAATATCATCTTCATGATGCTGGCTATCACGGATCCTAACACAATTATACCACTACTCCTGCTGAAGACTAGCTTAAAGACGTGCTCGGTCTCAGAGTTACATGATTTGAGTCTACTCATAAATACATGCAGTTATGTACTATTGTCTTCTTATCTTCATAGATCAATTATGAATATTCAAATTATCTTTTTTTGTTCCTTACATCCTAGAAATTTATATATGTTTTCCAAGACTAAGAGAATAGACCAGCTCCAGTCTTAATAAATTGTGATAGTATATATACTACAAGTTCTTCAACCAGTCAGAAAGAGACTCGAGTCCCTTGGATGTTCCTAGAGCAAACTTAAGGGCTCTTTGGTGAAGTGTGCTACCTGAGTTTTTCCTTTTTATTTTCAGGATCCAACGAAAAGCAAATTAACAAGATCTGGATTTCCCTCGTCGGCAAAGTTAGGAAGTGATTAAAAGCCCAAGAATTTTGAACAAAATATATCTGATACTAACCCATATCCTACATTATCTTTATCGATGTAGAGAATGTCCCCGGATACGTGCCCCTGCTGGCAGAGTATCAAGGTATTTCTGAATGACAGGATTATATAGTTACACAAAAACTTATATAAAATACAGGTTTTTAGTGTTAAGGATAGTATACTCCAAAGGCTACTAAAAGAAAGTATACCATCTTGGTTTAGTCCACGATTGACATTTTTCACAAACCCAGATAGCTGTTAATATTTCCTTTCGATCCCATTTTGTACTAGCTTTCTAGGTACTGAAAGAACTTTCTCAAAACGTGGACGCGGTGAGGGAATAAGTGGTGCACAGCATAGTTAAAGAGAAGCAAAGAAACTAATATTCTTTGAGAAATCCCTTTCACAATACTCGTACGTAGATAATATCTAAACCCGAGATCGCGATATTAAAGGTTTGCACAGGTTCATTTGTGGCATGGAGACTAAAAACGGCCAGCAATGTAGAATGAAAGGTTGGTTTCAGGAATTTCCGGAGAGGGAAATATGTTTGACTTGAGTATCGCCTAACAAGATGAAGAATCTCAAGCAGAGCATGCCATCGAACAAGCCAGAGAACCTGGGTAGACTGGCCCCACAGCCTTTGAGTCGGAGCACCGAATTCTGTGTTGTACTGTTGTAATATTCCATCACGTGATGATAGACCATTTCGCGCGGGTCGCTGAATTTTCTTTGCCAACAAAGATTGCATCGATTGTCGATACCCGTCCAATCCACTCGTTCAATCATTGTCCACCACAATGGGTCTCGCCGGGCCTTCAAAGAAGAGGTACTTCCTCCCATCTGAATCTCCGCCATTTCCTTTTTCTCATGCCTTTTAAATCTCCCAAACTCACGGTCGCATCACCTTAACTCACCTCAGTGCCCGTTGCTAACTCCACTATTCGGACGACGATAGGAAAATCTCCCATGACCCGAATAACACAACCTGGACTCGCAGCATAGGCTTCGGCCACCGCATGCTGACCTCCCAAGGTTGGTCTCCCGGTACAATCCTCGGCCCGGACCCGCACAATCCACACCATACTGCCGCCTCCCAAATCGGCATCAAAGTCACACTCAAAGATGATAACCTCGGACTTGGGTGTAAGGGCTCCCAAGAGGATACCTGTACGGGACTGGGTGACCTGCAGAGTCTGCTGGGGAGGTTGAATGGGAAGGCTGTGGAGGAGGTGAGGGAGAAAGAGGATGCGAGGAGGAAAGTTTGGGTTGAAGGGAGGTTTGGGATGAGGTTTGTGAGGGGAGAGGTTTTAGAGAGTACGTGGGTTACCAATGAATTGAAAAAGGGAAAAGAGAAAGATACGGTTATGGGAGAGGGTGAATCTGCGGACGCCGAGGGGGGGAACAACAGTTCCGATGATGAGAATGATGATGGAAAGAAGGGCAGTTCAAAGAAAGATAAGAAGAGGAAATCGTCAGCATCAGACCCGGAGCAAGATGAAGAGTCGTCCTCCTCCTCTGAAAAGGATCGCAAGTCCGATAAGACAAAACGGAAAGCAGAGAAGGCCTTCCGGAAAGCCGAAAGGCTGGCGAAGAGGGAGCGAAAAGAGGCGAAACGACTACGAAAGGATGAGAAACGACGAACAAAGGCCGAGAAGAAGGCTCTAAAGTCTGTGATAGCAGCGTCGTTACCTTCGTCCACCGCATCCACACCTCCGGCCTTACCCTCGGCGCAACTGGAACCCGTATCCAAAGCTGAGAAAAAGACAAAATCGTTACCAAATTCCGTATCGACGTCCGGGACATCTACACCAACAACGGGCCGGCAGGCTCTTCGATCGAAATGGATCGCACAGAAGAGGATGGCGGTAATGGATGCGAAAGCTTTGAATGAGGTTTGTATCAGTCCAGCTGGTACTTATGTTTATAAGTCTATATAAAGTTACTAACTCGAGGGATTCTTAGATTCTTATGATCAAAGCTGCTTGAAGGCTGGCGTTGGTTATTTTATGAATTAGCGTCTGTGGATGGATTTAGATGCATAAAAGTCACATTTTGGGAATATATTATGTTGAAATTAGCGGATTATTTGTGTATAGATAACCATAAAAGTTTCTAGTCATGGTAAATTCCTAAAGATTATTCATATAAATAAATGAATGATTCGTAGTTTAGGAGATATGGTACCCGTGTACCAGGTAACCCCATATATAAGAGAATTCATCGGTAGTCCCCGCCCTACGTACACCATCCAATCCCTTCCCTCAAATATAGCACGAATTTTTAAGTCTAAAGTTACAGATCAAACATTTGTTTAATTTGAGCGAGAGTATCCTCGGGGTTTTTGACGCTGTGTCCCTTGACCCTAGGATCTGTGTAGATTTCGAAGTCATTTCCGCCTGCAAAACCAAGTTAGCGCATTTATTCTCTAGTAAATTCCAAATGATAGAATAATACGTACCTTCCATAGTCTTATCACCAAAAAAGTGAACAGTCTTGAAATACTGCTCACCATTGGCATCAACCTCCTTCTCAACGTGGTTCAAGCAATATCTCTTGTCCCAACCGCGAGGGAAGACGTCAAAGCTGATCTGACCCCCAATGCTAAAGGTCAAACCGAGATGGTCGAACTTCTCGCGCAAGATCTTCACGAACTCTTCGCGAACCTTCGCGGTTTTGTCGTACTCCCAGAAGTCCAGACGTTCCTGAATGGACGCGTTACGACCGAGAGGGGAGACATTGATCATGCCATTGCGGAATTCGACAAAGGTACCACGTTTGATAGGGATGTCGAGGTCGGCGATGTAGTGGAGAATGAACTTGACGAGTTCTTTGTAGTCTTTCTCGCCGACAAACTGGATGAAGGAGGTGGAGGGGAGCTTTTCGCCCAGACGGAAGGCTGTTAGGCCGTTCTCAGGGAAGCAGTAGTCGAATAGCGTCGTGACTGGTTTAGACAGTTGTCAGATCATAAATATGGTGTTTGCGACACAGAGAAGTGTGGGCATACCGTTGACACCATTGACACCTAGCTGTTCCTGCTGCTTGCTAAAGTCGCTGCCACCGACATATCCAATGACAACCTTTTCACGTAGCTTTGCGAGTAGCGTAAACATCTCCGGGCTCACGAGCTGTTAACATTGGTTATTAGAATATTACCAATATGACTTGAATTATATAAGTATAAAGAATCGCGTACCCTTCTAGCTGGTGTGAGTGTCTCGTCGACATCAAAGAGAACTATTGTGTTTTTGAGGGGTCGTTCTTGGATTGGTGGAAATCCGCTGGTCGCCATCTTGTTCGCTGGAGATGATATTCTCAAACTTGAAGTTATGATATTCTACGAAGGACAAGGCTATGCCGAATGCTGCTTACGGCGATGAAGATATCAGAAATGAAAATGTGAAAAAGGAGTCGTCAATGGGAGACGTGTCTTGAAAGTTCAAGCCATGTAATAAGGATGCTACATGGAGCTGCAATTAGCATCCCAGCTTTTTGGCGAGCCCAATTGGTAGCGAACGCCCCGCTCGTTGGCTTGAGCTCCAGCTCTGCACCGATATGTCAAGCTATCTGGTAACCAAACCAATGTCAGGGGAACCAATGGCCGGGTCCCGTCTCCACTCTCAATGGTTGCTCGTTATTATCCCGTGCTCGAGCTTGTGGGCGGCATTGGCAAGCTTTTGTTTAGTCTGAACTTCGGCCTGACGCCGAGCGCGCTGTCTCGCTCGTTCGTCTAGTGAAGGGATGTGAGCTCTAAAATGAATGTAAAAAAAAAGTACAAAAAGTCAATTTAAGGTTGAAAAAACCAAAAGAAAGATTCAATCTACAACAATCAGAATTCGCATCTGGTCACCCACGATACTACTACTTGATCGATACGAGGCTTAAGTAAGGCAGAGCGGACGGGATACCCTGTGTTCCTCGTTCTATGGTCGTAGATGCTTGTTTGTCTTTTTTTTACACATTTGAACTGCTCCACAACAAATAACACATTACAACACAGCGGCGCTTACGACAGGAGACGTCCTCATATTGACTACGAGATTAAATGCCTAAAGCCTTTCAGTTATTGGATTGAGGTTACGATTCTGCATCTGCCCATGCACCAGAATCGATTATGAGTAAATTAATACGAATATATCGTAGTTTCGAACCAAAAAAGTAAAACCCTTCTTTTATATATTAAGATTGGATTCGACTATTCGACTCCAGTTAATCATTACAAAACTAGAAACTTCTCAAGTATCTACTTAACACAAGCGATTCGACAATATTATGAATTCGATAATTTCGTGATGTATATATTGATTACTTCCGGTTTGATATATCACTGCCCATACTCATCTTTTCCTCACTCCCGCTGCCTTCGTTAACATATTCTCGATTGTCCCCAAGTAAATTCTCATCACCGGCATTCATTTTCGTTTGATTCTCCTCGTACTCTGTATAAGCAGGCACCGCCACCCTTTGGGCCTCCTTTCCACCTACAGAAGTACCATCCAGCTCTGCTACCGTCCTCGGACGAAATTTAGATCCTGCTGGCGCTGGCACTTCAGCCTCCATCTCCTGGGGTGATAAGGCTGGTTGAGCCAGTAATTCGTGTCTCGGACTCATTTTCTCGGCCAATTCGGCTGGCTTCTGTTCTTCTGAGGTCGCCACATTATCGTTAATATCAACCCCGGCTGGGAAGAAGTTTGGCTCCTGGGCGATTCTTTGCGCTTTACGATGCTTGCGTCGACGCATAAAAAACACGATCGCCAATACCAGCAGTATAAGCAGAACGATTCCACCTGCCACCGAACCGCCGATTATAGCCCCCATATGCGACCCTCCATTGCCGTTCCCGTCAGTCGCCGGATCGGTGATCGTAACCACGTTTTGATATGCTCCGGTATTCCCATTGAACAACGCTTGATGCACGCTGAACGTAACGCGGTAATAATCCACTATAATGTATGTTTCTTGAAGGAAAGCGCGGCCGAGGGTGTACGTATCCTCACTGGCGCCACGCTTGATTGGGAAATACGGACGTGAAGTGCTGGTCGAACTGTTGTAAAATATATGCGAGAGGTCAAATGATGCAAATGGGAGGTATAATACCACCCTGTCGCCTGAGCCGTCCGTGTTATTTTTGAGAGTGAATGAGAGCGTGTAGTTGGCAGCTTTCGCGGCTTGGTATTCTGCATCAGACTTGTAAAAGTACAGCTCGCTATCGGAATCGTAAATTAAATTGAACAGCTTCGCAAAGCTATCGCACACCGATGACGGGAAGTAGTAATACGGACTCGTGCTGTCAATGTATACTCGAATGGGGTCCGATAATATCGTTGTATTTGGAGAGGTGGTTGAATTGGCGGTTATACTCATCAGACCGGCTATAGCGTAAAGATCCGGGGAGAGAGTGAAGACTCGGTCGTGCATGACGAAACGATCCAAATCGTACCCACCAAGCACTACGCTACAGGGAATGCTCTTCTCTCTGTAATACGCCCCAGCTGTGAACCCCCAACTCTGGCTGGGTATCTTCTTCTCATCGTACAATGTTGTTATTAAAGCTTTGTAATTTGTTTTCTGATCAAAAGTGACGTTGGGAACCGAAAGTCCCACGATTCCAGTCATGAACTGCGACGGGTCTCCGTAATTCGCGATCAAATGGTCTCCGAGAATCAAACTATCCCCATTCCCTATCCTGACGCTATCTGTACCGTACACCACGGTTACGTTCAACCCCATATCGAAGAATCGTTGATCGCTGAAACCCAATGCGGACGTTATGTTTGACCATGTTGAAGATTTCGAAGTATCGAAAACGCCGCCGCGAATGTTGGTACACGATTTAGGGAGTATTTCATTCGATGCGCTCCAAGTGTCCGAATCGCAGCCAATGGGACTCACTGTCCACAAATCGTTGGTGTTTGTGGTGGGTATCAGGCTCACTTGTTGTGGTGGGTTTCCGACACGAACGGTCACGGCAGACCAGTTTCCATCTGGACCATACCATGATTGCGATCCAGTTGCTGGAGGGAGGTAGAGCGGTGGAATATTATAAGACGATATTGGTGATATTATTGCACTCCAAGTTAATGCTATAACAAGGAAATTGAAAATTTGGAATCGCGACCGCCTTGTGAGCTCCATGAGCTAGATGTTGGAGGAGGACTGCTTAAAATTATTTTCCTTAAGGAGTTTCGACATTCATTCAAGACGGCGATTTCTCGGTTCATGAACGCAGTTGCAAGTTTTTGCATCAGCGATATACTAAATCTCAAAAAGGCTCTTCTTAGAGTAGAAGATATAGGCTAATAGTAATTTAACGTCGCAAATTCAATTCAGCTTGAGACAAAAAACCCCCATTAATAGTACAAGCGACTTCGAAAAGATTTAGATCAAACTTGGAATTTACAAAAAAAAAAAAAAAGTGGAAATCACTAAGCATGTCAAGTTAACTTTAATTCCCTTTCTGTTTCTTTAGTGCAGGTTAGAGACTGCACGAGCATTCGAATTCATATGTCACTGTAGCTTTTGCAGATTTCTCGTATTGAGAAAGCTATAAAAAAGAGATATCAAGGATAATAATAAATGCTTGATATGCATAATTCGGGCGTGCAAATCGAGGTATTTAATTGAATCGCGCCATAATTGGTGGCCTGGCCCTTGAACTGATCGCCGGAGACTCGAAAAGGATACTTTCCAGGTACGTTTGCCATGTCGAAAACGTGCAGCAGTCGCGAATGTGCACTTTACTGGAACGGAAATTGTCGGGCTGAACGGGGTATCCCGACATCTCGTCATCAAAACGATTGACGGGCACGTGACGGGCTAGAGAACCAACGCAGTGCGCATATGCGGTCACGTGGTGGTGTGCCAGCAAAGCTGGTTTTGCTAAGTTGAATTGACTGTACTGATTTTTCTCCTTTTCCCTTTTTTTTCCTCCTGAGATGGCACTCAAGCATCCCCTCATACAAATTTCCTTTAAAAATACCAGCCACCAAAATCTGCAAGAATTGAGGTTGCATGCATGCTTAAGTAGTACTTACGTATATCATCCAATATACCCAATCTGGCCGTAGTCTCGAAGCCAAATGCCTGCTATTTCGGCAGGGATCTAGTACTCATAAATTATAAGTCTCCAAAATTCGTGAAAAGGACTGCCAGGTTACAGTAAATGAACGCTCGGAAACAATGAAAGACTCAAAACCATAGTATCATGATCCATGCGTGTATTTCGACTATACATTAAAAATAAGGTTTAATACAGCGAAAGAGAATGTGGCTATATTTGCTAATGAATGTCATGAAATTTCACGTAATGCTAGTCATTAAAGAAAAAATAGGAAGTTTGTGGCATATATGCGTATATCGATACGCAAAGAAAGTTTTTTAAACCATAGCCATCAAAGCGACGGCAAAGCCAGCAATGATCCCTTTATTACCAGGAGTTGAAGGCTTATCCGCCGCGCCGGTCGCAACTGGTGGCAAGATAGAAGTGGTATTTATAACTGGCGGTGGCGGTGGAGGTGGGGTGTAGGTTACTAGCGGTGGAACGATTGTAGTCGCCGCTGGAAGAATAGTAGTCGGTTGTGGCAATATAATCGTAGTTGGTTCTGGTACGACGGTGGTTGGTTTTGGGAGCATGACAGTGGTAACTGTGTATTGGGTTTCAGCTACATCTCGAACGAGAGTGCTGATGACACTCCGCACTTGCACCTCGGTCGCAACCTCAGGCTCGAAGGCGAGAGTTTTGGTGACCGTAACTGTAGCACACGGGTTTGACGGGACTGGCAGGCTAGTTTTAAAGCCTGGGTCGTATGTTGTCGTTTGTGGTGGCCAAGTCGTACGGGTAACTGAAATAGAGCTCAAGATGCTAGTGAAGCTCGCCGTGCTCCCAGCAGTATCCACGTGATAACTTTCGTAGACAATGTTGTAAAAATAGGAGGTTGCGGTGGGAACAAAGATTGGCAAGGTAGAGAGGGTCGTAGTGAATAAAGTTACGACGCCTACGAATTAGGATTTAGTTAGAAATGGCCCAGTAGTTGAAATTGGGAGACTTTACGTACCACTGCAAGAGCGCGTAACCGTCTCAATATCAGTGACAGTATTAGTATAGTAATATTTATCGACGTCCGTGACCGTAGCAGTATATTTTTCAGTATCGGTGACTGTGTACGTGTATTTTTGGATCTCGCTGACAGTAATGTATTCTGCCAAAAGTCAGTGTTCATTCGTTAAAACGAATCGAGCACTTAGCAATGTTCAAATCTTACCAGTTTTATGAATATACTCAGTCTCGCCTCTAACCTTTGTAATATAGCATGTGGTTCCGGGAAGACTAATCTGAACGAATTTGTTAGTTTCTAAGCTCACCATATCCACAGAACTAGCCAATCTCTTGCGGAGACTGTAATAAATCTTACTGTGATATAATTTGGTTTGTAAATAGTCGTAGGAACTGGATACGCTGCCCCTTCTTTAGTTATTTTATTGTATTCCTGTTTGTAGACAGTCGTTCTTGAATTTCGCGATACTGTTTAGTTTTGTCATAGTAAAAGTAGAAGGGTGCAGTTGGAGACTTACGGTATAGCGATCGTTGTGATGTGAGTTTTCACGATGTTTCATAATCAGTAGAGACGTAACTGTATATATGTGAGCATATTAGCCATTGAACATTGAGAAATAAAAATTCCTAATGCACTCTAGATCTTCAACCTCGCAATCACAAGCTCGAATATCGAATTGCATTGGCAGCGTTTCGTTGGAGCTTTTGCGTTGTAACGGCGGTAGCGATTTACGATTTTAGACATGCGCTACAAGATGGCTAGTTTGGTCCTGACACTAGCCTCGGAAACCAGCCAGAATACATTATGGTATACATTGATCGACACCAATGTCTTGGGCATTGTGCAATTTTGTATCCACGCATTCTGCTATGAACTCAGTGCAAAACAGAGAAGCGTATTTTACTTACGTAAGGGTTTCATAGCAGGTTGTCGGCAAAGCCGAAACGACAGTCTGGGTGAGAGTCTTATATTTCTTGACATAGATTGTAGTCCTGAAAATAATATTAATAAATTAATTAGTAACACTTCTTTCTCGTTGTCGGTGTTATTGAGCCAAATCCTAAGAGAGGTAGTCTTACGGAACCTCGATCGTTTCTGTGCAGGTGACCGATGCAGTATCGGTCAACCGGGGTAAGGTTTGGGTTAGGGTTTTGGTAGGGCCTTGTACTGTTTCCATTACACAATCGGTTTCTGTTTCAATATCGGTCACAGTATCCGTGTATTTCTTAGTATCCGTAACTGTCTCTGTACAGTATGACACCTCGACCTTAGTTGTAGTTTGAATTTTTGTAACGGTAACGGGAGCTGTAAGAGTAGATTTCAAAGTTAATATAAGTTGACTCGCAAAGTCACTTTATTCAACGGCGAGATGATTGCATACTTCCAGAAACGGTGATAGTATAGCAGTCTGTTGAGGTAACCGTGCGGGTTTTATAGTCCTAACCCTGACATTAGTTACGATTTCTTTTCAATGAGATTACCCAAGACTGTTGCCTGCCATCCACAAATCTATACTCGCATAATCTGTGAAGTCCAGACTCAGGCTTGATCGTATTGAACCAAAAACATCTTGAGGTAAGAGCTTGTAACTTACAGTGGAAATAACTGTTATCATTCCGTAATTCCCATAATACTGAGCTGCTACGTAACCAGCAAAGATAGGTAAAGCCGCAACGGCTTTAACGAGAGAAGCAACGGTAACCATATTTCCGTATTTTTCTGTGAATTATAAACCCAGCTCTATAGCGAGACTAGAACTTTGGGTAATAAAATAACCAACGAGGGCGTATTGACGTTTGTGGGCGTCAATTAAATGTGCTTCTCAATAATATGTGGTCTAAAAGCAGCGAGCGTGAGACCCTTCCTCCTTGTAACCGCTGTATCAACCAGAAACGAATGGCGAACTGATGGATGGCAGAGACACATTTTCAAAAAATAATAGCACGCCAATGTCACTCATTATATAGCATATTTTTATTAGTCGCACCTTTTTCATGATAATTGCAAAGTAGGCGCAAAAGTTACGAGTACTCAATCATCTGCGTCGCATTACCTCAAAATATGGTCATCTGTTACTTCGTTTGTCTCCCCATAGTAGCATTTGATATGCATTTAATCTATCTGCAAGAATAGAACAGGGGGATACTGAACATGGGTGTTCATCGCTTCACGGCAACGTCCTTGCGCTCGTCACGACACTCTTGGTGATATTCACCGCAGCAAAGGGAGCATGTAAAAACCGTTGGGCTCACAAAGATCCCCGGGCTTTCGCGAATGGGTGATCTAGGAGTCAAAGGAGGAGCACGGTTCCCTTCTTCCAAGGTCTTCTCTGCATGTAGGAACACGTTGCTAAGATACCGGTTAGCATCTCGTCGCGTTCTTCGTCTTGAATGCCATGATTTTCATTTGGGATTTGCCTGCAACGTGCATGGTGCAAAGATAGAAACACGGAGCTTAGGCGAAAATGTAATTCCGGTCAGTAAGAAACGGGGAGCCGTTATTTTCGCAAGCGTTATGATGTAGATCGAAAGAGGTCGCCACGCTAGAGGATTGTGCGTTACTGTTGCCCAATTAAATTCACAACAAACCGAATCTCGCGAAATTCCTCAATTGATCGACTATTTCGGATAAGCCAAACCCGAAATTTTTCTTGTAAGAAAAAAAAAGAGGGGGACAGTTTACTAGACAACCCCTTTTGAGAGACAATTTATAGCACACTCAAAAGATACGGGTGGAGCTGCTGCTGCTGCTATAGAAGGGCAACAAAACACTGAAAACTAGCGGTTCTCAGCCTTCGAAAACGGTCCTTCTGGGGTAATTAAATTTGGTTTTCTTAGACCAATACAAGGGAGAACAACCCATTGAGCTAAGAGATATTTTTATAGGTTTAAACGTGATACAAGTATCCTCAACTTTTCTCAAATTAGTCGAGGATGCCAATAGGAAAAATAAATAAAATCAACTATATCATTGATATATTCCCTTATGGGCTGATAGGTCATAGTCGAGGGCTTGAGCACCGCTTCTTCTGTTTAGAACGGCTGCTTTTCTCGCTCGTGACTTTGGTAGTCGAAAATGCTTCCGTATAATTGTTGTCCACTCCATCTTATAAATTGGCAGGGCTTCTTCAGTCTCGAAACTAAACCAAAGAACTGCGAGACTAGGACTTCTTAATGGTCCCGTTCTCGATAATTTTGAGAGCACCGGCAATATAGTTATCCATATCATCATCAAATATCACAGCTCGTGGGCCTTTTCGGCAAAACCCTAGGGTCGACCGTCAAGACAGCAACTTTCTGCTCTCTTTCGCAAGCTCAACAGCAAAAGTGGCGCCGCGGCACTCATCTAAACGTCAGTCGTTTTGTCGATATATATGCCATGCAAGTTCCAAAGTCACTATCTAAATTTGGCTTGGTAGCTACTAGATATTATAGATGTAGTTCAATAAACATTCAATCGTAATATGTCTATGACCTGCGATGGAACCCCTCCCGGAGCCAATGCTGACTACTCGTAAAATGTTTCATAGCGAGAAAGGGGCCTTTCAACCGTATCCTTGAGAAGCAACCAAAGTAGATGTGTAGCTTTTTGAGGCCGCTCACAATAGTTATGATGCTAAATCTCTCGATCGATCAAAAGATCAAAAAAATTCCCCGCCAGGCTTTCACTGTTAGTGGCACTTCTGTCAGCAAAGCTTCTACCAAAGATGATTTGATGGATAGCATTCGTTCTCACCACCCATATTCACCAAGATATCTAATGGGCCGGTTTCGCATGCCTTAACAGCGGCACCGATGGTATTTTCACCTAGATAATCGAGTTTCGGATCTTAGCTCATTTCGGTATAGATGCTTTTGAAGCCTGTATCTTCTATCTCGCTCATCATATACCGTTTCCCCTCGCTCTCACGCTCTGAGGATTGGTTTTTGGCACACTGGTTCTCTCTTGCTTTATATTGCTGCTAAACATTTTAACTCGAAATTCTGAAATACAGAGCAAGATACGCAATTTTTGGTTAAGTATTCACCAATACACAATTCTGAAGGGTGTCACAGAAACGAATCAAGCAAGCATTACAACAGAATTGGCTTGGTATTTATGGTGGTTACTCTAGGTTCAAACCATAAATCAAAACGTACGCGTGCAAGCAATGATCACAATGATCATCTCCGTATACGATCCTCAGCCCCGATCATGATCATGAGTATGATAATATAACAAAATAAATACATTGCACATGAGTTTTGGTATAGCAGAAGACTTTATACCATAGTAAAATACTTAGGTAGACCTTCGAATATGCGAATATAGACCGTAAGCATCGAGTTAAATACCACTGCGTTGTAGAGGAGAGAGATTTGTTGCATTTTTATTTTGTTGCATTCTGCTCAACCAACGCATTTTTAAGACTATGCCTTCCTCGTTCACGACGACCTTCTTTCTTTCATCTCTTTCGCCTCTGGCCCTATTATTTAATTATTTAAAATCTAAAACGAATATTGCTATTAAACATGGTATCTACCGCTTAGTTTGAGAACATTCATTTCGATATTCTTTAAATTATACATTTAAAATCATATTTTTTTTTTTTTTGTTCGAGATGGTAGATCGGCCTCAGGCGAGTCTCGGAACCCTCCACAGCCGGATCTCAGGCACAGTTGCCTAGATAACACCCTCTAGTAACATTAGCTAATATGTGATAACCTTCACATTCTGTATCACACTAATTCGAGGCCATCAAAACGAGAGGACTAATGCGTTCTAGGCTTCTGCCATGGATGACATTCCGTCTTCGTTGTTGAACAGTAACCAGTTATCGAAAACAATTGGAAATCAAAAATTAATGAACTTAGTAGCATTTTATCTGCCTTTTTAAACCATCAAAGTTAGTGCGCTAGATATATGCGGAACTGCAACAGAGGTGCCTAAATGGCAACGTTACAATCTAGCGTAACCGCAGTCTATGCTAATATGCAGGGTACATCTACTCCCACACTAACCTCGCTTGCCATTATAGCGTTGGCGTAATGGCTGCTATTGTAATGCAAAATATAGTCGTTGGTTCAACCGATAACAATACTAGTCGATCGTTATAGTTGCCTTAGTGGTCTTAGATGGCATCGTTTGGTTATTCGATGTGCATCAGCGCTATCATGTGCTTACGGCTGCCAGTGTCGATTACAGTGCTATAGTATTTTATAATATCGCTCGACTGACCGCGACTAGACTCTATTTTACTTCAGTCGTCGTTGTTCTGGTCCGCCGTAACCAATGGTAATCGGCGCTATTAGTTTCGGTTAGTCTGAGCGCCTGTTGTACCGATGTGCTCGCGTGACAACGGCGTTACCAAAACGAGTTGTTGAGGCTAGTGGCACTGGTACTGCAGCCCAATCTATATCGCTCTGGTGTACTTTAGCAACCTTGACTTCTGCTAACTCGTTCCTATTTACGCTATTTTTATTAGGGCATCCTCGAAGCATCGAAGCGCATGTAGAGGTATGTTTATAGCTAAATCTAGAAAAGTAAACCGATAATCATAAAAACCCCAATGTGCACTAGATAGACACTATTATATTCCAAATATAGATTTCCGTGTACAGATTTAAAGTATACATAATAATTGCTGTGGTAGTTCAATAATCTATTACACACTAGAGCTGGTAGAAAATCTGGCATAGTAGCTATAAGGTTAGTTGGGTACGTGTACAACACTATAGATTGCCAATGCCAAAATGCATAACTAGCATGCCGGGCATACACGAAAGACATAGCATCGAAGATATACGGATGAGTTATACCGAGTATAAATAATTTTATTGTATTCTTTCAAAGCTTCATGGTGCACTAGTACTGTTGTATCACTTCTTGTTTCTCTTATTTGCTCGGAACCGTCTACAGGTGTAAAAGCATAATTATAATGTCATCGACAGTATTTAGCATAAATAATTAGAGAATACTGAGTTAGTTTCATTAATGCATAAATTTCATTGAAAGGGTTCCTAATTCTGGGCGAAGTCGTCCTAGAGCCGTAGGGCTGGCTACACTGCCAGCAAGTAATGTATTGCCTCCCTGCGTTTGCTTTGAGAATTCTGAAGAAAAGGGGTCTAAGAAGACGAAAACGAGTTCGCGAAAATGTGAATCATTTGGGTGGAGGCTACGGTTAACACTTCGGATTGGGAGACAGCAATTGCGGGAGATCTAAGCCAATCTCTAAGATCGGAGAGATCACTACTAGTGTCCCGAGATTACACCGACCTCAAGTCAAGGATCCAATGAGATCAAGCAATGGCCATGCCAGTCATCTTCAACCTTATGAACAAGCTTGCATGCAGACAGGCGTAACTACCATGGAAATACACTATTGTTCAAGCGATACCCAGAATCAATTGCGAATCGACTGACCCGTGATAATAGCAGGTGAAAAATTCTCGAGGATTTATCATCCAACATACAAGATACAATGCCATGTGCATGACAGGATTATGTCTCTCCAAATACTCGCCCTAGCTCCTTTAAGCTTAGAAATTGACGTTTGCATTGTATGGCAGCAACACCGCGTGATGTTTTCGGACTAATATTTTTATAACCGTAACGCTAAACTTGTTGACGAAAATGTAAAAACATGTTAGTATTTAATCCGGTGAATTATCCTCGAGACTTAGCTTAGCTTGGTAGATCGTGTATTTCCTTTGTACTGATTCGCTATACAACCGAATAAATTTTAAACTTCTAAAACTCTAATGTAATTTAAAAGACTACTTTCGAATAGCCATTCGTTTATAATGTATTGTATGTCACACTGAAATGGCACCGGGACGGAGGAAATGATAACCATCGCAGAAACATTCAACGTAATTACTGCATCACAATCGTTCAAGATCCGGGATTTCCCAAATACCAAAAATAAAATCTAAATTTTAGGAACTTGGCCAGCGATTAAAACCTTAAATGCATGGGTTCCGCGAAAAACAGCATTCTCGAAGAGTCGCCTCATATGATGAACAACAATTCAAATGCATCGTTTCGCATAATTAATGTCCTGTGTTGTTTTTGTTGGTAATAGCCAACAGTAAATTCTACCGCTTACTGGTAGGTATATCAAAGGAAAAAAAGGAAGGAAATATGAACCACATTTGAAAAGGGACTTCGGGATGTTCCTTGTTCTGTCGTGTCTTCAGTGAGGATGACACTCCGGCCGACGACGTACAAAAGTGCACTGGACGTGGCCGTGGCGAATGGAAGGGATCAAGGATCATTTGAAATTTTTCCCTTGCGCACCCAAAGCCTCCCTTCATGGAAAAGAGGATCACTTTTAAACATCCTAAGCATCAAAATAATCGTTAGAGTGATAATTATAACCAACGCCCGCTGAAATCTCATCTCATCTCATCTCCGACGAAGGGGTTAATCAGATCGACTCCGTGATACTTTACGATAGCATTTACAGTGTTCAGAAATAAATGAGTCGCACTCGATGCCCACCGATAACACTGCAAGTTGATGAGGGCGCCTAAACGAGGGCGCCAGATGCGTTGCAAGCGGTGATGTTGTTTGACTGTGGCATGTCATCGTGCAGAATCCAGTGCCTCATTGCCCCAGCCTCACGGTTTTCCAGGAACAAAAACGTGACATTTCCTAGCTGTTGGCGAAAACGAGAATTTCTTCGGACCAACCACCTGCTTTGATGGCCTTTATGCGCCGATCCACGTCGGAGTTTATTGCCTTCATAGGGGATTCGATAGATTCCAAGAGAATCGATATCTGAGGATATTAGATGATTGGAAGGGGTGAACTTGGTTAAGCAACCGTATTTGACGGATTAATCAACATTATTCTATCCTTGGCTCGATAATTAAGATTGAGTCCAGTGGAATAGAAGCAAAGATGATGAAAGCGAGGCCGAAAGATGGCTTAGCTAATGGGCAAAACTTCAGCTGATCGGAGTGGCTCGTGGGATTGCTGATGTGCCGGTATTCCTGGCATATCGCACTAGGACATCGGGTAGTTTTTGATTGAATCATGCATGACATTGAAAAAAAAAAGAAAGGCCAACCAGTCTTGAAGAAAGAAAACTAACAGAATGCGGTCCACAACTAGTCAAAATACAGTTGGCACCACGGCTTGTCATTTCACCCATCTAATTAATGTTATATCGATAACAGAACAAGCATTGACAATTCAAAAATAATGCAAAATTCAGGTACCAGTACAGCAAAAACCCGTAGTCATTGGGAAAGTTCAGTCGAAAAAGACGGGATGAGCGAGGCGGCACGATCGGGTTGAGTCTGCCATTCCCTCCAAGCCGGCCTGGCCTGGCCTGTCCAGCTGAATCATTTTCATGATCGAGAGAAGTATCATCATCCAAGGCTAATAAGAATAAGATCGTGGCCAGTGACGTGTCTGACGCTGCGGTTGTTTAAAGTTGGGGCCTGCCAGCTCATCAATCTGAAAATACATGTAAACTCCAGCCTCCCACACCACCCACACCCACCTGCTCGGTCCCATCCATCGCCCATCATATCAGAACCCCACATTGCATTGGTCAAGTGGGCGGCCGAAACTGTGGAAGAAGGGGAAGCTAGCTAAAACCAGTGCTTGAGAACCCTTGTCGCCCCAAGCTTGTCGATAAACGAGAGGGGGATTAGAAAAAAAGAATACTTCAAATTTTTTGCAAATATTACGCAAAAGTATACAAGTGAAAAGGTTTTCCAGATATCAATTGCATTGTCGATTCTTAAACAGGGACAGCATGACCATTATTTCTTAAAAGCGTGCCACGTCTCTCCCCGCTGACTAGTTGTTATTCCTCGATCCGTACCCTAGTATTTTTTGTCAAAAAAGAAGAAGAAACGGCCGGTTTTTTTTGTCAGTTTGGACTTCAGCCTGCCTCATCTCTTCCCACTTCCTGCAAGAAGTTATAGCGACAGCAACATGCATATAATCACAGCAGCACGGCCTGGTCCCATCCCGTCAGAGTGACTAGGGAGAAGTACCTACATTTGCCTACATCTATCAGCGGAGCTAAAAAAAAACACATAATAGAAAAAAGAAAGTAGGAAAGAGTAAAAGAGCGAATGAGGCGCATCGCATGAACAAGTAACGGACACTCTTCCTCTTTATAATAGTAGTATTTTGTTATTATTCTTTTTTTATTCTCAACTATTCGATTTTATATATGCAAGCGGGCCTGCACTTGTGCGATGCAGTAGTCTGAAGCGACCTACAGAACCGCAAGGTTTCTTCGACTGTTCCCTTCGATGTTGATTCTTATCGCTGTTCTTATTATTATTCCGACTGCCAGAAAAAGTTCATTGCGTAGAGTCCACCTACGACAGAAAAGCTACTAAGTTTCAGAAAATTTCTTCTTCTTTCTTCTTCCTTTTTTAATTCTTTGCTTGGGAGGTTTCTTTAATTTCGTTTCGAATTCACATCGCTTTTACCCTTTTGCGCCCTCGTGTATCACACATACATATCCCACGCTTTCTGCTTCCGTCTTTCAACGCAAAAACATCACATCACGAACATTCGGAACCCTTGCAAGTTCAATCATTTAGCACGGCACTGTTCTGTTTCGAGCTACATCGGCTGGCAGGATTCCTATTGATCTGATTCTGAAGGTAGCCGATTCACCTGGCTGCGAAACTCGTTTGCTGACCTTGTGCACATCCATTTTTTTCATTTTTCTGTGGCACCCGGCTGTCTCGTCTGAGAAGGTAGACACAGACACACACTACGCACAGGCGAAGGTCGCTGCATGTTACTTCCCAGTCCGTCGGGCTAATTTGGAAAAACTCGAAAAGAATTCGATCGGAGAGGGAAAGGAAAAGGAAGGAAAACAGGCGGCACCGATAAGCTAACACTACAGTTAATACTACCGCTGATTAACAAGTATTCGACCCTTCTTACCTACATTACTTTTCATCGGGGTCGAAGTACCCTTGAGCATCGAGGCATCGATATCAGCAGCACTTGCATCGCATCGCATCCAACGGTGTTTCAGAACAAAACCCGTCGAGCACATACATACATCGCTTGCAAATTTCCATTCGGCGTCCAGAAGGAAAAGTCAGCGAACACCCACACCAGAAATCTATCGAAGCGCCATTGCATCCAGACCCGCCAAGCTGGGCCGAGGAAACCCGACGAGGACCTATTCGAAGGCCAGAAGCTTGAAGCAAGGGAGACGAAGAACATCGAAGCGCTCGAAATAATCAGCACCAACATCACGATTGAGCATTGGCATTTTGCGTTTGAGGTCATCATTCAATTAATCGCTAATTAGAGGGGTGGGCAAAGAACCTCAGAAAAAGCAAGGTGGAGAGGGAGCACCCGATACAACCACACCTCCTACACGTTGAACTTGCGCCCGAAATTTCCACAGGCGACCCGTTACAAACCCAGTTTCTTTTCTAACCAGGATTATCAGGGACAACTTTTTTTCTTTCTGCTGTTTGGGTGGTGACCCACAAGGGAAAAACGGTAACGATACGGGAGAAATTCGAAGAAAAAAAAGGAAGAAGAAAAGGAAGAGTAATTAGTGTGAGAACCTGATTTGGAAAAATAATAAGACGCATATTCTCAGGGCGAGATTGACCATTCCTGTCACGAAACTTGTGACCCTCGTGTTTACGACTTTCCTTTCCGTTTCTATTCTTTCCTTCTTCGAGAAAATCTAAAGAGCATCTCTCCGGCACCCTTTTAACGCCTACCGCCCTACCTCTTAGCGACGACAAACTTGTTCGTTCATTCGGCCGTCGACCACAGCGAAAGCATTTGCGTTACCCGAACCAGGGTTTCTGCAATTCCCGTTGGTCGAAGCGTCCTTTCAGATTTACCGCGGAACGGTCCAACCAATTCGACTCGGAATTCCTCTGTTGGCCAAGTCACGCCGACAATCACCACACCCTCCTGTCAATTTTTTTGCGATCTAAAGGGAACAAAAATAAACATCGAATTTCTTCTGACAGAAAAAAATCCCGCTATCGTCTTTGCGTTCCTGGATACGAACATTCCTTACTCACCTTCTCTGACGATTCATCCTTTCTTGCGGTACAGGGAGCGCGAGCGCGTGGGGGAAGTGCACACATCTGGAGTGGCAGGATGGTCGGCTCCGAAGTCGACCAGAAATACCTGGGGAATTATGCAAAGGTGGTAGGCACGCATAACGAGTCGCTATCGGCGGCGCTGTTCAAAGTATTGGGATTATCGACAATACTCTCCAAAAAGCTGGTTAGGGCGCGAAAACAGCGGAAACTAGATCCGACACGGACGACAAAATCGCTCGACTTGTACAGACATATAATATGGATGGCTAGGGAAGGTTACATATTACTCGACGTATACGTTTTACCGTTCGTCCTAAATTTCGTCGAATTGAAGGTCTTAGCACTAAAGTTGAAGGCCTCTTTCTTACACATTTTCGTCCTCTTCGATCATACATATCAGACCAAGACCAACTTTTCGTTGCCGGGAGGGCCATTCCAACATCAGCAGTCGCCGACAACACCGCAGCCGCAACAGATGATGCCAGAAATGGTGGATCCAGATGAGCCGGTCAAGGGACGAGCGGATTCGTTTTATAATTATATCAACATTGCCTCACAGGCGTTCGTTGTAGCAGACGACTATGCCACCAGACTACTCTCCGGTTCGCATCCGCTACGGTTAAGTGTCAAGCTGGAATACTCAGCGTTCGCTCACGATTGTATGAAGGAGTTCTCGCTATCGAGGAGCATCGCACGAAAGGCCATTGATGACGCGTTTTCGAGTATGGAGGCCATGACGGACGAGAGCTTTGAAGATGCAATGGATCTGGTTTCAAGTTTAGGTGTAATGGCGAGACGGGGAGGGAACTAACATCGATATGATACATCACTTAATATATCACCCATTTCCAACGCAACGCATTCACCCATCCTCGTCGACGTCTTCCAACCTTAGATTCGAATTCGATTCCAAACTTTAATTTTAACTTTCATGTTAGAGTTCCCGCACATCCCCGCCCTGCCATGATCGAGAGACTCCGGTATGCGATTGGCGAGTAAATATGTCTCGCATAAAAAGTAACCTTCACTCTATCTAATATTCCACTTTATTCGCATACCCCAGAACCTATTCTTCACTCCACGGCATCCACCCGTCCTCACAAATCTATCCTTCCATCTATCTATATATGTAGCGCCATCCTATATATATAACCAATCTTGAACCCCCACCATCTTTCATCAACATTTTAATACCCACCAATCTCCTTCGAACTCGGTCACCCAAAATACCTATCTCGTTATATTCCAAAATCCATCTCCTTAGGGCATTTTCATTGGCGTTTAAATAGATTTCATCAGTTCATTTTTCACATCCCGAGTTCTTTTATACTCTATCTTTTCTGTAATAATAGAATACCTGGGCGCTAATCAGTCGACTATCTTCAGTTCTGTATGGTTTCACGTGTTTCCTTTAAAAATCTCCTTTCCTTGAATTTATCGGTTCAACTTTTTTTTATTTCCCAATAGTGTTACTCTTCCTTTATATATGTTATACGGGGTGGGGAGTTCAAGTTTCTTGTGTGTACGTTTATTTCTTTTATATTCTCGGTATTCTTCCCTATTTTATCTATTGATTCTTCGTCTTTATTTTTGTGCGGATTTCCTTTATTTCTACTACCATGCTGCCTGTTCATGTTTTTCCTTAATTATATTGTTCTCGATGCGGGTGTGAGTGTGGGTGCGATGTCTATGTATATACCACGGACGCGGTTTACAAGTATAAGTATAAGTATAATACCTGATATTTGGGGTTGGGAAAGATATCAATTAAAAGTCTAGTTTACTCGTTCACGCTGCGAAGTTTTGATTTTCCAAATTTTAAGCTGTGTGATATGTATATGTTTCAACCATTCTTTAACGCATGTGGTTAGCTTGGGAGATCGTCGTGTCTCGTTTGAGCATGTGGATTATGGGTATAATATCATAGGTATTTATCATGCGAACGTTAACTTCAACGAGGGCACCGTCATTATGCTACTAATATATCAGAGACTGAGCAAACAAACTGACCTCATCTAGTGTAAAAGTGAGTGTGAGTATGTGTATCAGTCAAAGCTGAGTTAATTTAGTAGACCAATTTATCGGGTATCGTATAGATAAGTTCTAAAATTACCCTTCTAGAACATTTTGCGCGCCCACGCTCCACACACGCACCTTTTTTGGGGGGTGGGAATCTTACATCTCGCGCGCGCGCGATCTCCGCATGAACGAATAAAAGGGACATTTTGAAACGAGGAACGAGCAAAGAAGCATATGAAACGAATCTCCCAATCTTGCCCAAAAATAGTAATATATATTTTTTTCAACAAAAATTTCCCTTCCATTTTGGATATTAATCGCGGTATCATTTACGAAAGACGTTACTGCATACATGCACGTTCACTCACTGTACTTCAAAAGTAACTGAGTCAAATTGGGCGAGTTTCGCGCGTTCTTCGCATGCGTGCTGGATACTAGAGTATTCGAATCCTAGGATCATGGTCCTCTGTGCTAGATTGCATTGAATCCCTTTTGCTGCAAGGTCGCGCATTCGCGGGGACAAACAATCTAGGGACTCAGGTACCAGGCACCGATATTGCTTGCGACTTGTGGAAATTATAACGGGTATATCCCACGGAATATATCTACCAAGATACCTCCATATACAGTGTCTCTCGGCTTTAAAAGCATAATATAATATAAAAGCGTATTTCCCCTTTCCAACGGATCTTCTAGCCTCGTTTTATCCACCCCAAAAATCTCCAGAAATGGTGGAATATAATATTCTGGGTCAACAATCAACAAAAAAAGCAGTTTATCAAACTTTAGCCGCAGAATAATATCCAACCCAACCTAACCCGTGATTTTTAATGCGATTTAGGAAATATTAGTGAATTTTAAGTTGAATAAAGGAAGTGGGGACGCGTACCCTTCGTCGCAAAGTTTTTCTCACAGTTAATTCTAGTGGTACCTGCACCGCCAAGCCGAAAATCCCCAGCCGCCGAAAAAGAGGAGGGAGTAGATTATCGGACCCCGGCATCTTTTTTATCTAGTCGCTAAAACATGTTCCCCATGAAAATATCATCGGCGGAGTTTACGAGGGTGTGTGGTGGTGATGAGGGGTCCTGTCATCAGCTGGGGAGCTCTGTGAGAGTATAGTAAGCAGCTTATACATTCAATACATACAAAAGTCGAGAGGAGTGGAGGGGAAGAAAAGCTTTTGCATGATGTGGTTTGAAGTGTATGTTGGATTGGTATTATTTCACAGCTTCCGATTTTTTTTTTTTTTTTTTTTTTTTTGCTGTTTTTTTTTTTTCCCGCCAGATAATCAACGTGTGGTTCATTGAGATATATCATGTATTCTGTGACTCGAGCTGGATCGCTGCCAATACCAACCAGCCACTGCACTTACACACTCCGCCGAGGCAAAGATCTTAAGAAACACAAGAATATCGAATGTGAAGCGGTGATGTACATATCCCCCTTACTTTGAGCATTGTCGAACGAAAAAGACGTCCGAACTGGTTCCTTCTGGGCCGGCCTTTTATATTTTCGCGTATGGACGAGATTCGATTCGAACGAATGATCGGTTCCGGATCTTTTTTTTCTATTTGGCTCACCTTTCGGATCTGCCACACCCATGGATGGATGGGAGGGGATGTGTGTGAGCGCAACTTTTGGCGGTGGGAGTTGGGGTGGCCGATTTTTCCTTTTTCTTTCTCCACATCCCGGGAGATGGTACCGGGGGCGAAGGTGCTTCCGGGAATACCGCCCGGCCGGATGAACAGTATTTTGGCTACTCTTCATGATTCATACTTAAGTATCTAAAAGGTTAGATTTCGCTGAGAGGACGAGAGTTCGGCGATGATCAGCTAGCTTAGTGTCGGGCATCGATTCCTTTCCCTTCCCCTTCCTTTTGGGTTCATACAAGGAATTTCCTTCGAGGTGTGGTTTTTAGGACGGAGAGGTTGATCCGCGAGGGGTGAGGTTGGCAAACGTCATAGGGTGATAGCCTGATGATGCTGAAGGTTTATATGATGGTTATTCTGAGTGAGAGTGTTCAGTCACAACCTTGATATACGGAACATACATCGACAACTGAGAAGACCGAAAATTAAAATTTGGGTCATCAAGGATATATACGCTTGAGGATGATTGGATCGTAGAGGATTCGCCAGAAACTAAGAAAGTTTTGGTTCCTGTGATCCTATTGAACCTGATAAAATACCAGTATCTCAACCTCAATTTCTGGATTTCATGGCACCGTATTTCCCTAGATTGAGTGTATCCATTCAAAAACCCTAAAACGCTTCGTATGATCGAGGAAAAACTCTTCAGAAAATGACAAATCATCCCGCACAACTTGTAAAATGAGGAGAATATCCGAGTCTGAACCAATCCTCCATCGTTTAGCGCTATAATATTCGTTTTCCTCTCCCCATCAAACGCAAGAAGACCCCGCCCCCAAGAAAAAATAAAAAATGAAAAAATAAACCAAAGTGCCAGGTTGGTGGGAATGCCGCCAACTAGCGCCATCAAAAACGAGTGATGGAGTCTGGGCGAGCGATGTGTGTTCGACTTCTCTCACCTCTCAAGCTAGCTAGACCTCGCTAATTCAGGTTACAGCCGTGATACAGCAGCATGCTAGACTGGCCGTTTGCGAACAATGGTAGTTACACGGGGTTCTCAACCATTCTTTTAACAATTTTGTTTTCAGCGAATAATGAGGCATTGCTCGGCTTGTTGGGGGTGAGCATCAAGAATTCTGAGTAGGTGGTATGGATGGGATATACGAGGGACGATATATTATATGAGGTACTCTAGCTAGCTGAGGGGAAGAAATCACATGAGATGCAATGGTCGATGCATCGATGGCTGTCCCCGGGCGGGTTTTTCTCATGTGCTCGGTTGGGGGGTGAGGAAGAGCTGGGTAGGTAGTCTCATGACTGGCTTTTGAGGGATACGATGGTGGTAATTTGGAGGGGTAACAAACTTGGGATTGTCGACGTCGATGGGGTTAATGCTCGGTTGGCAGGCTTTGTTAAGACAAGGATTTTTACAATGCTGTGAATTTGCATATGGTAATTAATTCCCGGAGAGGAAGAGCAAGGTACAAGTGTATCGGATTAATTGGGGACTCGAAGAGGATTAGGCGGGACGAGAGAGTAAGGGAAGAAGCCCCGAGCGTTCAGAGTCTCTTCGACGGTTGGGCTACTCTCGAGTACTCTTCTTTCAATCGATAATTGGCGATAGATGCAGCTGAGAGAGAAAGAGGTGACGTGCGGGTGAGCATTGGCCCCTTGGCTAGCTGGTCCGTGATGCATGTCTCAAAGAGGCACCGGGGTGGAACAGCCATTCAATGCGCAATGCTTCCAGAAAATTGCCCAACCAGCTTCAATCCTGTCTGATCTTTTTTCTCGCTCTTTGCGCCTCAACCAACCCATCACAAAGTGACAAAACAGATGCCTTGAGCGGAGGAAGTGTGGGAGAAAGAAAATATTACCTGAAGAGGTGATTATTTTTCGTTTATTTCCTGCGTGAGTTTCGGTAAATAGTTGGATGCGCTTTTCGGCTCACACGAATATTAATACTTGATCTATGTACCCAGCAGGTTGAGAATCGATATGCTTGAGGGTAGGCGATTAGAAAATACAGTATTAAAATCTGGTCTTCTTTGGCTTCTGTGCTTCCTTCCGTTCCCTCTGCGGCTTGGAGCTTCCAGCTTTGACGAACAAATGGGATGTGATCCATTCCATGGGGGTGGGTTGAGGAGGTGTCTTTCGCTGATTGCTTCGATTGGACATGACATTGACACCAGACCTCAGGTCTGATCCAATGAAAAAATTATTTCCTTTTTTTCCCTTTCCTTTTCCCTCTCTATCTCTTTTTCAGGTCCAACTCGGGCCTCACTCACCGTGTCTTTTCAAGGACTTTTCTTTTCTTGGGTGTGTGAGAAAAGCAAGGTGAAACTCAAACGAGCTTGGAACCGTTTTTGCACCTCCCATCGCTGGCTTTGGTCGGCTCCTCAGGGCAATGGGGTTTTTGTCGTGGGAAGGGGAGGAAAGAAGAAGAAAGAAGAGACTGCCATTCCGAAAAAAGCATATAAGTAATCTTTTTTTTTTTTTTTTTTTTTTGGGGGGGGGGCCAACCGCCCCCAAAACTGAAGGGAAGTCGAGGAGAATATGATTGAACCCATGTTCTAGTAGCTCACCTACCTTCCTTGCCGGTTGGTCGGAGAGCACCACTTTTGGCTTCTTGTCCTCGTTCTCTCTCTCCAGGCGGCGCTTGGGATGGAGGTAGAATCATGAGATAGCGAAAAGAGGGAGCTATGTCGATATTAAGGTATGATATATTTGTTTCATGCATGCAAAGTAAGATGAGATGAATTCGAATTCAAGAATACTGACAAGCATGGTGCTTGCTTGTACTTGTAGACTCCATAGCTGATTGTGAAAAATATGATGGAGAGGACCAGAGCTTGGATTGTTAGCTGTTTCAATGACAGATTTGAGAAAACTTGAAAATAGCAGGCTCAAGTGAAGAAACCATTTCGATCGAGACTTGTGTTTGTTCCCAGGGTGCTCTTCCCCCCGGTGACTTCGGGGAGGCAAAGCTCTTTTCTTTTTCCACCCGTTTTAAGTGAACCTTGAAAGTGGAAGAATGGCCCGAGTATTCACACACCTGAATCCGTTTGAGGAACAAGGAGGAGGATTCTGATGGTGGTCATAATTTATCCTGCTGCTCTGGTCACTGGTCACTCTCTGGCTCCGGGGCTATAATCATATTTCCATTTTCCATTTCATTCATTCATTCATTCATTCATTCGTTCGTTCGTTCGTTCAGATCCGAACATTCTATTCTTATTAATCATCCTTTCGTTCTCGCTATTCTTTTCCCTCCTGAACGAAATACCGACGACGAATACTGAGTTATTGTTAAAGAAGACGACGATAGGGAAAGTCGACCGTATCTTTGCTTACCAACGGCGTTTTGTTTCCCATTTTCTCTCTTTATTCTTTCTTTTTTTCCTTTCCTCGCTCTCACCGCCTTCGCCTCGCTCGCTTGCCCTTTCTTCGATAGAGAGAAAGAAAAAGGGAAGGACTCCGGAAAAGGAAAATAAGGCGGAGAATACGGGAAGTAAGGAAAAACAGCCAAAAGGAATTTCTCAACGGGCATACATACCATTATCACCTCCTCATCTTAATTTCCTCACTACTCATTCAACTCTCGCGACCACTCCCGGGACGCTGTACGAAATCCTTGGGACCGATCCATCAACCGTCCGACGAACTCTTTTCGACAGGATTCAGACGAGTTTTTTGGGAAGCAACGCGACGACAGGGAAAAATAAAAAGGCAAATAAGAGGACCTGCGACAACCGGGAAGGATAACGACCACGAATCGACGAACAAACGGGAAGGATCGATAGAGTATAATCGTAGTAGAATAGGTAGAAATAGCGAAGGGATTGTTATTCCGTGGTAGGACAAAGAAGGGGAGACTCTTGAGATTTATAGATATATCTCAGACGTCACAGCGGTAATACCAGCAATCTAAAAGGGATATACAGACGGACAGACCTCGACAGGAGACAAAAAAAGGGACGACGACAAGGAACCGAGGCTGACTGGATTGCTATATACGCTGATTTCAGAGGAAGATAGACGGAAGTGGTTGGATAGCAGAGGACGACGACGAGATCTATCTTATTCTCTCCCTCGGTTCAGGCCGGCCATTATAGGATAGGATCTATCCCATCCGTATTTTGGTCCCCATATTATTACCAACGCCCTCCTCTCCACCCCTCCTTCTTTGGCATCTTGCCTTTTTTTTGACATTTGATTAATAAAGGCACCTGTGTTTTTATTATTTTTGTTTTTTTTTTTTTTTTTTAAAAAAAAAAAAAAAGAGGCGGCCTTTTGCGGGCTTTCCCAGGGCCACCGCAGCCACTAGGAGAAAGAGAGCCCCCGAGGAAGGAACGGGAGACCTGTCCAATCAGCCGGTTCGCTCGATAATAATAACTCTCCTTTGAGGGCCTCATCACCATCTCTGTCTCTTTATACAGTCGAAAAGGCGCCTCTTTTTGGTTTCAGCGGTAGAGTCTTTGGCTGGCAGTTGAGCGGTGTGTCAAGTTCGTCCTCCCGGCGTTTCAACCTGCTAGTCGCCGCCCAACGCACGCCCAACACACCACACCACACCTCCTCCGCTGGCTGGCTTGTCTTGTCTCTCCACCTCTTCCTTCCTCCCTCCTCCCTCCTCCTCTCCCATCAACATCACCATCATCATCAACCTCAAGACATCCACCACTCCGCCATCGACATTGTCATTGGCGGCCGATAACTGTAACCGTCTCTATCCATTCGATTACTTCTCACGCCCATCGCCAATCTTCTCGCTTCTCTACAACATTTGCGCAATCTCCGACACCCCTCTCCTCTCTTTTCTTCTCGACCACAAACACAATCAGCCGAAGCAACCGCCCTTCTAAATTTACCCTCCTTCATCCCTTCCAACCTGCCTCAATCGCGACTTGTGCCACTCTACCGGCCTTGATTCATCCGATTTCTCTCGCGACAAATTTTTAAAAATTAATAGTATTTTTTTTTTTTTCTCGTCGCAACTCTCAATCGCAGACAACCGACACTACCTTGCAAATCTTACCACCCTAGAGTCTTCGACACCGACCTGTTAGATCCAATACACATCTTCTAACCATCGAAGAGAATTTTTTTCACTGCATCAGCCGTGATACTATCACACCACCCTTCGAGAACCGTGGATCCATACATATCCGTCCATGCAATCCGTAGGAACACACCAATATAACACTTCCAACTCGCAACAACCTCACAACCATCCCACACCGCAGTCCCCTCCAGGCTCGTATTCCGCGTCCAGCGGCTTCAATACCAGCATGAAGTCCAACAAAATCACATCCCCAAACAACCCGCAACCTCCGTTAACCGCGAACAGTCTACCGACACCGCGAAGTCCGACAATAGATGCCACCCAATCTTCGAGTATGGACGACGCTATGGATCTCGACAAGGCATCTTCGCTGAAAAGGAGGAGGAGTCAGGGCGATCTAGGAGACGACGACAGACCTAGGAAGAGCAGAAGTAGGAGCAGGGAACCCATGGAAATTGATGCCAGACCTTCGATATCTTCTCTCACCACAACCACACGACCGCGACGGACGGTTCCGACAATGGAAGAGCTGCTGGCTATGCCCATGACCGGACCGCCGTCGTGGTTAAACACCAAACGTATGTTATTTTTTGTTTGGATTCTCGTGAGAGTAATAATTTTAAAATAAAATAAAATAAAATAAAATAAAAAAAAAAAAGCGTGTTTTGATGGAGCCGTATGGAAATTTGCTTTACTAACGCGAGAATCTCTCTCCCTTTTTAATGATGATAGAACACATACCCCAACGACCCGATTTGACGAGAAACCTGATCGATACATACGGCTTGGGATCGATAGCTGCGTCTGTCGCGAGAACCGACTCTTCCGGGCAGAAACAAAAGTTGCGAAAATCGTACAAGGGCAAGATTGCAGGACTCTCAGGCAAGAACGAGGTGGTCACAACGGTGCAGCAGATGGTAGTACCCGAAGGACAGGAGGGATGGGGCCAGCCGGTGCCGCAACTCGTCAAGGGAGGGTTGCTCGAAATGTTGGATATTCCAGATGAAGAATGGCACAATATGAAGGTTCTAGGGAAAGAACTGCCGAAGAACGGATCTGGAGGTCGCCCGCTTGACTTTAACGCTCTGCGTAAGGGACTTAGCAATTGGTCGAAAGGACCGATTCCAGATGTAAAGTCTCCCGTGATGACTCACATCATGACTGTGGTGATACATGAGTTTGCTGACAAGCTTTGCAGTATGACGCTTCGTGGCTGGCGCTGGAAGACCCTCCGACGAGGCCTGGTAATTCTGTATCTTCTGGACACCCGCTACCGAACGCCTCGGCTCTCGCCAGTGCGAAATCCAACGCATCCGCCGCCTCGAACTCTCCCAACGGTGTCAACACCGCGTCTCCGAATACGCAGAATGTACGGTCTTCGGGACGAAAGCGGAGAAGAGAGTATGGTGAGAGCGGGTGGGAAGGGTACGGTGATGAGTTTGAAGAGGATGGCGGTAGCGGGTATGACGACGAGGAGGCGAGAAAGAAGAAGAAGAAACGGAAGGTAAGTTATTGAAGATGCGGTTTTCCTTTTTCGGTCTTTTATTGTCGAGGATAGTGTCTGAGTGGCCGAGTCAAGCCTCAAACTTGAGACTTGGGGTGGTAGTTCAACTCAGCACGAGTCTTTCGAATATCCATGCATCCACACATTGTGAAGAGGAAAGCTGTCGAATGGGAGCTTCCTGGCCGCAAAAAGAAAGGGCGTCATGACAAGAAACGTATCATTTACGTACACGCACGAGAACAACATTCTAATTACAACCTTTTCTGTTCAATCAGATTCCGGAATACGATGACCGAGTTGGAGGGGTGGGCATGAACAACATGCCTGTAAACCACGCCCACGCCGTCGGAGTCGGTGGTGGATACTACCAAAGATAGTCTGCCGCCGCACACGCCGACCACTCGTATAAACGCAACCATTACGCCCTCGACTTTTTATTTTTGTTCACAATGAAACAACAGCCCCACCTCTCTATCATTATCGTTTAGAGGTTGACCCACATTTATTATCTTTTATCTTCAAGCTGATCGATTTTAATATTTCCTCTTCCTTTTTTACAAATCTCTTTTCCAAAGCGAGTCGGCACCTTTTTATTCTATTATATTCCTCATTCGTCGGTTTTTACAAGTATGGCTTTATCCCCTTGCCCACGAAATTATGACAGAGTTATTTTTTATTGCACTTCTATGATACCACAAATAGTACTCGATATATCTTTTTTCGTTTCTTCCGCTTTTTCAGCTATTTGGCTCTTTTAGTTTTTTTTCAATTCGCACTATTATACGGATAGAGGGGCCGGTCATGAAGGATTCATAGGCATATATGGGAGTCACCCCTAACTCGTCTCCGTGTTATGACCTTCATGAGGGATTCCCTCACTCGATCATTTTATATAATCTTCATCACCTTCACCATCGGGCACAAAATAATCGGCACACATTTCGGACCACAAAAAAATCAAGTTGTTCTTTTTTTGATGTTCGTTCCTGTTTTATTTTACATTTTGAGTGTGCCTTGAAATCAGATCAAATCAAATATTATGTAAATATAGTCAGTCGGTCGGTCGTCAGTCGGCTCCTGTTATCTCACTTCCCTCCGTATCCTTCCTCCGTTCGTACCGGTTCTTCTTTCGCAATCTGGGTTTTTATTTTCGGAAAGTATTGTTTTGATTTGCTTTTAGACTTTATTGATCTTGTTCAAGACGGTTTGGTTTCTTCTTCCCTTTTGATCGTTAGAAGTACTGCACTTCCTCTTCTCTTCCTACATTGCTGATTTATTTTTTATATACTCTCCTTCTCCTTCTTTTTTCCTGTATAGTTTTTTCTTTCTTTCTATTTATCGGATCGAAGGATGGAATGGAGCGGATCGAATGGTGAAGTCGGATGGAATATATTTCATACCGGGGACGTAGTTAGGGCAGAGTCTGATGTACGATATAGAAGACACAAAATAGTTTTATACAATATGATCGTATATGCTATGCTATGCAATGCAATCAATCAATCAATCAATCAATCAATCAATCAATCAATCAATCAATCAAATATATCCACTCTCGTATAAAATATAATATCAGATTAGTGATACTTGAATTATTTTATCCTCCGAATGTGATGAAATGGGCGTCGGGTGATGTCAACACCAAACAACTCGGAAACGCTGGAAAGTAAAATCTCATCCCTTCTTTTCTATCAACTTCATGTCATCCCGTCAACCTCTCCATCCTTCCTCCCCTTCCTCCTCCTCCTCCCCGTCGCTCGTTCCCTCCACCGCTCCCCCGGCCGCAATGACCGCCGCAGAGCCCGAGTCCTCCTCCTCCTCCAACAAGAAGCAGAAAAAGAAGAAGCCCTCCAAGAAACCGCTTCTCAATGGCATCGATACCTCGTCCGCTACCCTCTCCACCAATAACAACAACAATGATTCCAAACAACCCTCCTCTGCCGCCGGCTCTTCCTCCAGCGGCAAGATCCCCCCGTCTCCGGCAATGTCCTCCGCTTCTTCGAAATCCAAAGATGGGAATGCCGGTTCCCTCATAATATGCAGGAACAAGTACGACCCACCTTTTCTTCCTCCCCGAACCTTAATTTTATATATATCCTGGAGTTTGCCGTTCTTCCATATAAAAAACTTCGATACCAAACAACTCCAATTGTTATAACAAAACCTATGCTAAATAAAACTATATATACAGACACTGGCGATACATATCCTCCTTCCACGGCCCTTGGCTCCAACTTCCCCCCGAAGTCCTCGAATCCCTCGCATACCACAACTGGGGCACACCCCGTCCGCACCCAATCGACCCGGCCGTCTTCTTCGACATTGTCAAGATACGCCGCCTGGTAGACGAAGCCACCACCATCTCGGTCCGCGCGGCCTCCGGCGTCGCCTCCTCTTCCTCCACATACAACTCCTCCGCCGCCTCCCTCATGGGCGGCGGCAACGCTGCCATCCTAGGAATCGGCTTCACGAACCCAAACTCCAACGCCAAACTCTCCCGCGAACGAAAACATCGCATGCGCGAACTCGCCACCCAGAAACTCTCCCGCGCCTACGCTCTCGACGAGATTGCCGCCAGCGTGGCAACGATGCAGGGTGCCAGCACGTTGGAAGACGTGGCGTCGTTTGTGTTACAGCGGAACCCGAACGACGTGGACGCTAAATACGTTCATTTCTTCCACGAGAAGATTCCCAGTCGCATGCTCGCCGCGAGTACCAGTTTAGACCCCCTCAACCAGGTCATCTTTGAGAGACCCTACGACGGTTGGGCGTTGAGGACTCGAGCTGTCACGAAGGGGTTCAAAGACGATCATCTCGGTGCTGCTGCCGATTTGACGAGCGCGTTGAAGAGGGTTAGAAGTGCCGTGCATGATGGCGGGGCAGGGGTCGGTAGTACTATTGGGGACATATTCGGTGCGAATGGGGGTAGCAGCAGCGGTGGTATGGCGGGGGGTATGCACAGCAACCGGTCGGGGAGTAGGGGTACTGGGAGTGGGAGCGGGGGAGGACCAGGAGCTGGGATATGGGATGGGACGACACGAGATGAATCTTTACAGCCTAGTTCGTTAGAAATGCAGTTGTTATTTCACCGGGCTAGTACTTATCTCACCATTGCGTGTCAAAAGATCGAGTCTTTCAACGCGCTGGGGGAACATAGTAAACCTGCTTTGAATGGGAATACGAACGGGACGACTGCAGCGGTGAACGGTAACGGGCCCGCTGCTGCTTCCGCTGCTTCGGATATCCACTCGGTGAATGCGGGGAAACGGGAAACCGTTCGAAAAGCTATCCGAGCGAATTCGAAAAAGGCGATTAGGGATTATCTCAAATATCTTTCGTATTTCGATTACACTCCAGGTCTCACGCCCGAAGAAGCGGAAGAACAGCTGCGACAAAACATCCAAGCCGCAGCTAGAATGAAGAACCAGAAGGCTCTCGAATGCGATACCGGTAGCGGTTCCAACAAGGAATCTAACACCAACGGTAGCTATTCTCGCGCTCGAATCTCAGCTCCCCGCGGACCGGTTCATTCCGTCTCCTCGCTCTTCACGTCTCCACCGTCGACACTCCCACCATACCCAGTTCAATTCACCGAATTGACAAAATACACCCCTTCCCAACCACAACAATCCCAACAACAGCAGCCACCCTCCAGTCCGTCTTCGCAAAGTAATGGTAACGGTATGCTCCCCGTATACGAGCAGATAACATACCACCCGCTCCTAACAGACGCACTGCACTCCCTCCTCCTCTGCCACGCCATAATATCCACCCCTGCGAAGGAAATCCAACGGTACGCCTTCATGATCGCCCGACTGGCGCGGATATGCGACGGGTATCCTATTTTCCTCGCCGCCAGGAGTCCCGCGCGGGCGGATTGGATCGAGTTGATCAGACGGGTGGGTGATTGGATCGGGTTGGGGAGGAGTTGGGAAAGTTTATGCCAGCCCGCGCCGCTTCCGCCGGTGTTTGAACGGGATGAACATCCCCATTCGCATTCGCACGGTGGGAGCGCGAGAGGGTTGATCGGGGATGGGAATATTAGTAGTGATACATTGAGCGCGTTGATGGGGAGTGGAGGTAGTGGGGAGGATGGATTTGATGTTGGGAGTAGCGTGGTTGGGGGTGGTGTTTTTGGTAGCAGTGGGGCCGGGGGAAGGGGAGAGCATAGTCAGGTTAGGGGAGCGAAGAGGTGGGCGCAGGAGGATGGGAAGGAATATCCTATTTCGACTGAGAGGGCGGCTGTTATCGCGCGGTTTGTGAAGGAGGAGATGAGGAGGGTGAAAGAGAAGGAGAAGGGTGGTAAGGAGAAGGTCGAGGTCGAGGTAGAGGTTGTGGGAGGGAAGGAGGGGAGTTTTGACGGAGAGGAGCTGGATTGAGATGTGTATGGGATGGTATGTATCTATGAATATTATGTGGAGGATGAATATATAGGAAGAAAGGTATCTATATTTTGGTGAAGGATCTGGCTTCTGAGCCTCTTATATTCATGTGGAAGAATACTAGCAACAAGACTCCGAGATGACACCGTGAGCAAGTGCGACTGACCGTATGGATTTGTCGCTGTAAATGTATGTATGTTTGTACTGTACTCAAATATGTATTTTTACTATCTCCCAACCGGCCAAATAACCAAGCATTGGAGCCATATGATCATATAAACAGTTCATGATCAGTAGTCCTTATTCATTCATTCATCCATACGTCCCTATTATATTATACACAACAGTGCAATGATGATGCCACAATATAAAAAATCATCGAAACCACCAATTCATGCTCGCCACAACCGTCGCCACCTCGCCCCTCTCCTGCTCCTCAATATCCCCCGGCACCAGACTCCGCACCGCATGCCACCACCCTCGCGGTATATACACCCCCTCCCCCCTCTCCACCACACTCTCATACATCTCCTCCCCCAACTCAATCTTCCCCACATCCCGCCAATACTCCCTCCTGACCCCCCTCCTGATCTCTTCCTCCGCAACCCCATCCCACACAATAGCATCAAACACCTCCGCCTCCCTGGGATCCAACAAGCCATCGCGAATCCGTCCGTTCGGATCACTACTAACCGTCCAGCCCCTTTCCGCTAACATCCTAAACACCGCATCGCCAATATGCGGCGGCAAACAGCGTATGACCTTGCGTCCGCTGAGCTGCACGAATATATTATCGTTAGGATCGCGGTGAAGCGGGGTACTGGTCACCATTGACGCCCTAGACATCCACAACGAGGAAGCGTATATATCCACCATTTCCTCCGGTATCCCATCTTGGTGTATCCCCCCTTCACCGTTAATAACCACCTCCCCATCTTGAGAAATATTAGGTTGTTGCGGACGTATCGTGAAGCCGAGACTCGAAAACGGGGCGGGGACATCGGGGAGGAGAAAGTCGGGAGGCGGGTGTTGTGCTAGGTAGAGGCGTGGTGAATCGGGGTGGATGCTGGGTGCGGAGAGGTAGCCTAGGAATGCGGTGTACGGTAGCGTTCCCCGCTCTACGATTCCATCCGGGGTGGTGATTTCAATTGGTAACAGCGGGTCTGCGTTTGGTTTTACATTTTCGTCAAAGGTTGGAGTTTGAGATTGTGTTTGCGGGTGGAGGTGGGAGAGGAGGTATGGGATGTTTAGTCGCGAGGTGGTGGCTGATGTTGGGAGGAACCAGTTTGTGAAGGCGGGGAGGAGGGGGGTGAAGATGTTGTCGGTGAATTTGGCGGGGGTTATACCGTTGCTGTTACTGTTGGAGGAGTTGAGGATGCGGCGGTGGAGGGCGAAGGAGTAGGCCGTGTCGGCGGGGAAGATGTCGAAGGATTTGAGTTTTGATTTGCGAGATGCGGTGGAGTATAGTCGACGGGAGACATGGCGTATGACAAAGCCCATTTCAACTATTATCTGAATTGGCTAATGGGACGTATGTATTAAACATGACAGTATTTCTATGCGATGAAGAGTGTGAATTGAATGTACGGCGGCGTGAATGGGTACAGGGTTTATTTATCATTCATAAAACTGAACTGATATCTAAAAGCAAACGTAAAAACGCAAAACCATAAAAACGAATAACATGAAAACGGTAACGACGTTAATATTCACAAATCAAAAGATGAAATCGTTGTCGGTGTCTGCGCGCGTGAACTCTCAATCGTGATGGATGAAGCCGACACGATGGTCCGCGCGGGCGAAGGAGGGGGTGGGATGAACGTGGGAGGTTGATATTTGACTCGTGGCAATGCAGGTTCGGCTCGGCCCGCAGCTGCAGCCCTTCGCTTCTCGATTGCATAATCCCAACCCCAGACCGGATCGAACGGTTCCACATGCGCCCAGGGAAGCCGTTGGAATCGCCCCGGGCCCGCTTTGGCAGTGATGCTCGACTCTCTCGTCTTGGAAGAAGTACGGAGCGTTATTTCGACTTCTTCCCTCCCGAAAAGTTCCTTGAAGGGCTTGAGGTTGAAAAGCTTGGTCCGAGAGGGTTCGGCTTTAGAGCCCGCGTCGTGAGAACGACCTGGCTTAACGAACGGAAGGCCAACTTCGAACCTGGACGCTCCACCGACGTATTTAGCCTTATCTTCCATGTAAATGCGCTTGTCGAGGAGCATTCCTTTCGCGCAGCGTTCTCGGAACTCTGCAGCCGTATGCGCCTTTTGAAGTCGCTCCGGATTGATCACCTCGCCTCGATACCGAGAGTCCAGCCACATGTTGTAACATCGGTCGCAGATACGTTTTTGACATTCTGTGTTATTACAAACGTATTGCGTCTTGGTCATGGTGAGATATCGATTGCAGCCATCACAGAGTCTTGTGTGGAATGGCTTTGGAGGTGGGGTTGAAGGACTACCTCTGCCCCAGTTTAGCGGGAGCTTTATGCCAGATGCGATCAAAGAGACTCTTTGCGGTGAATGATTCTCTATCGGCAGCGTTTTTGCACGATAAAGAGGCCTTCGGATGAACGATTTTGGTGCAACATTTTGTGACTCGGGCTTTTGGTCAGACAATTCAGAGGTGGGAGTGGTTGATTCTGATGCAGCGGACTTGAGACCGAGAAGAGATTTCCCAACACCTGATTTGGTTTCTTTCGTTGAAGTTGACAGTTTGTCAGTTTTTACACTGCTTGTAGATTGAGCTCTACTGAGGCTTGGATGGCCGCTGCTGTATTGCTCATAAAGCTCGGGAGGTGTGGGTACAAAGTCACACGGTTTGGTAGGTTTAGGCGGCCAAAGTGATGGTTTGTCGGTGTATTTGTCTCGAGGGATCAGTCTCGACGGTGTGAAAGCATATGCATCGAAAATACGTTTTATAGGCGTTCTCAGAGGGACGACTCCTGCTTCTCCAGGGACCGAGAGAAGGGTAGTATCCGGGTTTTTTTCAAAAGTAGATTTGAGAGATTCAGGAATAGATGGTTGATGATGAAGCTGTCGTCTTGAAGATTTCTTATCTTCAGCCGGCTCATCCACCTTAATGATGGGATACATCTTGGAGTCCATTGAAATACTCTCAAGAACGGCGATTGCAATTCTCAAGATGAAAAGAGTTCTCGCAACGAGGCTGACCTTTGAAATGAGAATTAATGTTGGTATTGACGATGAAGCTGAGAGGAGAGGTTGATTGTGTGATGAGAACGTCTCCAGCATACTGCTCTCAGCTTTGATTCATAACCGGCTGCTCAGCTTAACTCGACGACGGCACCAAAACATAAACCATCGAACTCTCGGGTCAAGATGGTTTCGAGTGTCCTCAGATCTCATTATCGGCCCGAATAGCACCTCGATCACACACAGCAACCATCCTGGACATTCCCCCAAAAGTCGCCTCAATACCTCCCTCAGAACCTATAGCAAATCGATATCATTGAATCGTCAAACTCATCATGTACGTCTCTCAGATCCCTCGGTTCATCAAACCGAATGTGAACGCCAATATCAACAAATCCCTCCCTCAGCTCCCATCCGAGCCTCGAACACCTCAAATTCCGAAACCCCAAGGTCGCAGCTTCAGTCATGCTGTTCAACAACCGCCTCCCACCGCCCCGGTCACCAGACAGCAAGAAGTTTCATTCGACTTGATTTCTATACGTCGCAAAGCTCCACGATTTGAACCGGGACCGTCATCTCTACTGAAAAGTATTGACGAGAGCGAGAGCGAGATTAGTCATATTAGCGTCTTTGTTAACCGTCCTGCTTCAGCTGTAAGCTTTTAAATGACTAGAAAATACATTATACGAGTAGCTATTAGGCTTATGAAAGCTAATCGTCACAATTATACATGGATTCATGTAGACTCCTGATGATCCGGAACTGTTTGAGAGTTCCTCATGGTGGGCTGGGAGATACACCGCCATCACAGATCGCCTGATGGGAGAAATGCCTGATGCAACAGATAAGGAACGTGATAGCCAGGTCCGTCTCGAATTGATGGCCTCCTGTGAAGGTGATAGAAACAAGGAGAGAATCTTGCAGGTAAGTTCGAAAACCCCGAATCCCGAAAAATTGTTGGATTTCGATTTTAATAGGGTGTTTTGATAGATATGGTGGACCAATCTAAAATTGAAGCAAGAGCAGCAGGAAGAACCCAACAGAAAGGGTCAAGTTTAGAAAACAAAGTCTCCTAGGCTGCGAAGCGGTCAATTGAAACGGTTGTTTGGCTGGTTCCTGTGCAGGTACTGATATGATGCTATTCCAATTCACCACCCTTTAAA
The DNA here is from genome assembly GCA_036971345.1 of Dactylellina drechsleri. Classification (NCBI taxonomy): domain Eukaryota; kingdom Fungi; phylum Ascomycota; class Orbiliomycetes; order Orbiliales; family Orbiliaceae; genus Dactylellina; species Dactylellina drechsleri. The sequence continues at coordinate 336,277 of JAJTUB010000012.1, forward strand.
TTGTTTGTATATTGCATTTTCATATTTTTGTAAAAGATTCAATACCATGAAGCTTGTGGCAAGATTTTTTTCCATTCTTCCGTCTGTTGGCGGCCCCGAACATGGCAAATTCGCCATGATATGCACGTGTGTAACCCTTCAAACTTACTAGCCGGATTAGCTTTTCAACGCAAATTGATAGACATCTTTCGACGTCATGGAGCCGGTTAGCCGATCTTCCAAAATGTCCATTGAACCCTGAGATAATCGAGATCTTACTTTCACATCAACTTTAGCTTCTGTGTATCATTTGGAATAATCGGGAGGGAGCTAGTATAAAAGGGCTACAGAGGACCCTCTGCCCCCATCTTTTCTCTTCTACTTTACAACATTCACTAAATCTTCACATTCATACAATTCCGTCATTCATTGACACATTACACTCTCACACTCACATATAAAAGTCTCATTGACATCTTGAATCATTGCATATTATATTATTTAACCATTAAATATTACAATATGCATTATTCCAGAATCAGTGTCGTCTTGGCCATCCTTGGCTCCGCAGCCGCGGCCCCCCTTTCGAGTACTCCAATCCATACAGAGGAAGTCCCCGCAGCAGCCACATTCTACGCCCTACCAAATGGTAGCACCAACCTCCGCACCCCAGCAGGAACAGGCAATGAAGGACCACTAAGCCACCAAGACGAGGGTTCCTCCGACAATGCCATCAAACCACAATTCCCTCCCGTTCCAACCACCGTTAGCAGTTTCCCATACACCACAACCTTAACGGCATACCTCGAAAAATCCACCACTACATCAGACATTGTTCTCATCTACGTCGCACCTTCTACTGAAAGTGGTTCTGTCGCATCGGAATCGACGACGAGTACCACTGTCCAGCCGCTCGCAACATTATATGCGGACAAGAATGGAAACACGAATATTGAAACTCCAGCTGGATCGACTGGAGACGGACTCGCACATCAGATGCACTCGGATGATCCTGCTGCTGATGTCCCTCAGTTTCCGGCGGCACCCAACGGTGTTTCCCTGCCGTTTACTACGACTTACAGTGCTAGCGGGGAAAGGAATACCGATGAGGCTAAGGTTGTGGTGTACATTGATGCTACCGCAGCTCAGTAGATTTGATATTTCGGGGGTACCCGAGTGATGTGGAATTATCAAAACTTTTGGATTGGCGTTGGATTGGCGGGCCTTCTTTTGTTCTTCTGGTTTCTTTTTCATTTTCATTTTTTCCCTTTCTTTCTTTCCTTCCTCTTTTCTGTTGTTTTTATACTTTGTTATAAAGTTACCCCTATAAAGACGGTAACCTGATCACTAGAGCGGCTTTTTCTCTGAGCTTCTTGCATAAGACTAGGTTTTTCTTAAGAAAAGCTTTTAGGCTCGATCATGGTGTTGATTCTGTTCTCTATGCTTTACAGTTTTGTACTTAGATCCCTTCTTAGATACCTTCTAATGTGTAATTCTAGTCTTGTACGATTAAAATCGCAACTAGTGCACTTCAATCAATACGCTTGTCTTTAGATATTAGAATAATTCTACTTCTTCTGCCACTGAGATATTTGAAATCATTCAAGATCTAGCCCATAACCTATTGACCCATCCACATCGATGAAACTTTGACTTGAGTCACCAACTTTTTAGCCAGTATTCTAGGCACACTCCTTTGAAACCTATTTTTCAAAATGATCATCTGATGTGGGATCGATCGCGCCGTTCGGCCCCTTTTCGTGTTGATGGATTGTTGGATTCTGGGTTCACAGCTGGATTGGATTCGGGCAGATATCATAGTACTATTTCCGCGAGTTTTTGAATCAACGAGTCTCATTCCCCGCATTATCTATCATGCAACAAGTGAAAGTAGTTGATATAGAAGGGGCCATCTGATAGTTCTTTGGAAATTGTATTTCATAAATCAATATTTGATACTGTTGTCCGACCAGTCATCCTTGATTTTAGTTGACATTTGCTTTTTCGTCAGCTTTTCCAAAAGACAAGCATGTAAGTATTTCTGACATTTGCAGTGTTAGTTTCCACAGCAGAAAACATGGTAGATAAAAACGGCATTGCATTTCTCGATTTTCGAGCCAACCTTTTCGCAGGCACTGATATTTGATATTTGGTTGATAAAGGGTACGGACAGGGCAACCATGCAGGTACGGAACGGCTGAAACTGTGATATCCCGGATGCGCGGGCGGGTCATATAGAAACTGTGAATGGATGTTGGCGTGGCACCAGGCAAACAATAAATGCATAAAGGAAGGAAAATTCAAGAGAAGAATAGGTTACATGGTTTCGGCGAATTGAAATGGTGGCGGGCATATCGCGACGCACCTGTGCGGCCAAGCATAGATAAGTATGGCCATTTTATGCTGCATGCACGGTTCGGAGATGTACTTTGTTGAAATCGATTATGATATGACTGATATGGAGAAGGAAAAAAGGCCGTCGTCGAGTTTAGTGAAATGAGTATGAGATGAATGGGATGCCGCGCCGGCTAGGTGTAACAATAATGTGAACAGTCTGGGTGTTGACTGACATGACAATGATCACATTTAACGATCACTTTCAAATAGGATAAAATACTGATGGAAATCGTCCCGATGTGTGAATAAAGGGTACATGTATACAGGCGGCATAAGTTCGTCTGCAGCAACTTAGGGGGGTAGTATGTTGATATGGTCGCTAAGCTGTTGTATAAACTGGAGGCGTATGTCCGAGATTCGATATCTTCATTTGTAAATCCCAACTACCAAGTCGTTCATTACTGTAGAGAGCGCCATAGAGCTCATTTCCTTAATATTATCAACTATACCCACACAACTATACGTCGTATCAAAATGTTGCATCATCTGTTACTTTTTACCAAATTCTTGATAGGATCCCACCTGGTATCCGCCCATATACCATACCTTGACCCTTACCACTCCCATAATTCCTACACCTCTGCCTTCAATTTCCCAGATAGCCTCTACTTCCGCGCCCTCTGCACAACTACAACCTGCCCACCCAGTTCCTACCAATACAATAGAACCTCCTATTATGATAACTACCAACGCAAATCATGGTCCAAACAAACGTGGTCCAAAGTCTACGTCCAAGCTGGCGACTGTCTGCACTTCGAATTCGGCATCCCCCACCTCCCAGCCCTGGAATACCCCGTTTTCCGCCCATCCGTTTACCTCCTCGGAACCTGTCTCCCACCTAGCGAAATATTCGGGTATCCCGCACCGCAAGAGATACCATTCCCTTCTTTCGACATACCCTATGGATACGCCCCGCAGGCGCTTCGGTTCGACTTGGGTAACCAGGCTTACGAGCCTGTCAAGTTTTACGAACCGCAGCTCGATGCTACGTTTTTGAGTTATTTGAATTATAGCGTGCCAGTTGGGTGTGATGGGGAAGTGTATATTATTGTCGAAACTGGGGAGAAGAGAATTGTGAGTATTATGTTGCGGTGGGGGAGAAGGAGGGGTTTCCGCCGTATGGGAGCGTGATGGGGGTTGCGAGTGTGAATGAGACGAAGGCGTGGGCGAATGGGGAGGATGCGAGGGTTGGGACTTATTGTAAGAGACAGGGCTATTGGGAGAGAGAATAGATACAGTATATTTCTTAATGTCACATCTTATTCTTCTCATTACTACGTCTATTTGTAGGAGCCAGTTATTCTGAATGGAAAGAATAAAATATAAATATTCGAAATGTTAAACCCATGTCTCGAATCTATGTAGATTACTAGTCTCGTAACCAGTCTGGTAGCCAGTCTCATAGCCAGTCTCCTAATTAGTTTCGTAACTGGTTTGATAACCAGTCTCATAACCAATCTGGTAACCAATCTGATAACCAGTCCAGTAACCAGTTTTGTAATCAGTCCGGTAACCAACTTTCAATGACCTATTAATGTGTTGATTTTGTTGCATTTTGATGATGTACAGCCAAAACAGGAAATGAAGTACCTACAAACAAGCGGTTTCGACGACGGGCCAACACATTTCTGCCATTTGCCCCGCTTTGGAAATCAAATCAATTCAATCGCATGACAATCCAATCAGCCCAATCAATCAATCGAACCGAATCAATCGAATGAGTCGATGCTGCACGACGCAATCAGCCCACAAACTTGACAACAAAGTCGTGCATATCCACCGACGTCTGCTCCACTCCAGCTCCAGCTTAAGCTTAAGCTGCTAGCTCGAGGCTTACAGGGGCCCGTCCAAGCCCATTGGTACTCCAGATCGCCAGGCCACGGGCCCAGCTGCACGGCCGCATCATCATCAAGCAATTTTTACTTTTACAGCTCAAAGTGAAAAAGGAAATACGATAGAAGAAGAGATCAAAGAATTGAAGGTGGGAGAGTGAGGGGAGAAGAGTCGTTAGTTGTCGCTATATCCCACCACCTGTTCTTTCGATTCAGGAAGCTTCTACGCATCCTTGTCTGCAGAGTCCTCTCATCTCTTCTCGAAAACCTTTTCATCTGCATTCTTTTTTCCCAGCGGGACAAATTCATAAAAGGCATTTCCATCTCCAACAGCTCAGTCACAACTTTTATTATTTTGCGATTAGTTCTTTGTTCCACCATTTGTTCGTTCTCCCAAAGTCCGTCCGATACTCGAAAACACACGAAAGAGAAGGTACACAGTCCACAATCGATTAGAGTAGTAATACGCCCGGCGTACGACCGACAGCACACTATTAGATCATACAGTCCAGCTAATTAACCCTGCCATTCTTTCCCTCTTCAGCTTTGTGTTACAACCGAGTTGGGACACTATCCCCATTGCCGCCAATTATATACCCTCTGGATACTCGCATTCTTTCTACCATATTTTTTCCATTTTTCTCTCTCCGTGAACTGCGCCTTTCTTCCTTTTGCGGCTTGCCCCTCTATTTCCAACGCTACCTACAAAGGCCGTTCAGAAGTGGAGGTTGGCAGAAACTCCACCACCAGAAGGAACCTTTTCACACACGAAAATAACAGGTGTGTCCGAAAAAACAACAGCCTACAACATCTGGAAAACGAAAACAAAGGACCCGGCCACCACGGCCTATCCCATCCTTCCCGTATACATCCTCTGTAGGATATATTTGTAATTTTCCAAGGCTCGCGCAAGCAAGCAATTCGCACCCTTCGACATGGCACACCTACAGCGCGGGGCCACGATGGCGAGGGGAAGAGGCGGCCCGATGAGAGGTCGGCCTCCACCACCGCAGATCATGCCAGCTCCGCAAGGTTACTACGAACCACCTCCTCCACCACCAGGACGTACGTTACATCCCCTCCCCTTCTTCCTTCCCATAACTAACTAACATGATTGGCGTTCTCTAACAGCTCACGGTGCTCACCCCGGCATGCCGCCTCTACATTTCCGTCGCGGCGGTCGCGGTGCTCCCCCTCTTGGCCACCACCTTTCCCACCCAGGCGCCTACGCTCCTACCGAACCACCTGGCGGCTACCCTGGCGATATAGACTCTGGCGAAGATATCACTCCGGAGAGCGGTAGTCCCGATGGTAGCGAACTGACGCATCTTCCGCCGGGACCGCCTCCAGGCGCACATCCAGGATATGGCGGCTTCCCACCCCCTCATCCTCCTCCTCCCCAGAACCGACAATTCATGGACACGATGATGGCGGAGAATGCACACTTACGGCAGGAAACATCACAATTGAGAGCGCAGGTTGCAGAATTAGCAGTACGTCCTACCTTTCCCCCACCCAACCCTCCAAAAAACATACATATAAAAAGGATTAATAGCTAACAATGCCGTTATTGTGATATGCATAGGCAGGAGGTGGTGCAGCAGGCTGGGAATCCACCGCCTTGACGAACCAAATCCGCGATGCAAACGCCGCAATCGACATCAAAGACAGCGAGATCTTTAGCCTCCACGCGCAAATGCAAGAAATGATGGCAGCTAACCAAGCCGAAATCACCAAACTCAAAGAAGAACTGAAAGCCGCCGAAAGCAAACTCAAAGAAGAAACCGACAAGCGCGAAAACGAAGTCAAGACGCTCAAAGGCGACCTCGACGACGTGACCGCGTACCTCTCCATCGCCAAAGCGGAGGAAGGCGTGGTGGACGATAAATGGTTCAAAGAGGAACTCGGGAAATTTGCAACCCAGTTGAGGAACTGGGTGTGGAAGCACTGTAAAGCTGCCTCGCAGATGCCGGAGGACGTGGGGGATCCGGGCGTGCAAGCTCGCATTCGGCACGCGGTGCCTGAGTTCTCGAGGTTGACGATGACAAACAGCAGGATGACGGTGATGCAGGCTGTCGTGCAGGATATCGTGCTCAAGCGGATATTCGACCGGTATTGTGTCGGGTTGACGATGGAGCACGAGTTGGCGATGCGGGATATAGAAATCATGATGACGAATCATACCAGCGGTGGCATACGTGAGTCCTTTTCCCCCACTAACCCTCCTCCCTACTTATGCAAACGTAGATACTAACAAGTTTCTGATGAAATAGCAAATTATGCAATGATCAACCGCTGGCGAGCGTTAAGTATCGCACTGATGACCGGCACCGACCCCGTAAAGGACAACTCGGAAAGCGCAATCGTAGACTGCTGTTCCGAAGTCGAATCCGTCGTCTTCTCCCTCATCCCAGGTCATAAAGCCCGTCCTGGCGACACCGCCTCTCGAGCTCTGATACCCCTTCTCGCCAACGCGGTCAGGATATCCCACCACTTCAAGGGACAGCGGGCGCGTATGGATGTCGTCAGTCCCGTCGGTCACATATTCGACCCGGAGTGGATGGAGGATGCGTCTGGGTTGGAGGACGATGCGGATGAGGAATTGAGAGGGAAGATGGTGGGTGCGTGTTCGTTCCCGGCGGTTATCAAGTGGGGTAATGAAAAGGGAGAAGATTATGGAAATCGAACTGTGATTTTCAGAGCAAAGGTATTGTGCTTGTTGGATAATGATTAAATTGCTATAGCATCGCGGGCGGCTTAATGTGCTTGTTTGTTGTATTTTTCTATTCATCTTTTTGGAAGCTTCTTTGATATCACTTTTTCCTTCTTGATCATTTATTTTATTTTATTAATTGTATTTTGTTTTTATAACTTGCCGGATATCCATGTAGCAAAGCAGCATCTTTTTACGATTTTACGACTCCAAAAAAACTGATATATCTCCCACCTCACCGTTTATATACTCTTCATTTCTAACGAGTTTCTTTACTTCTTTTTTATTATAATTCTTATCGGAGAAAAGTGGGTTTCAGTGTCCTTTTATTTCTTCCTTCCACTGCTTGTATTTGTTCTTCCATCCTCTTCGCTGTGTATAGCATCACACCCTATTGTATGATTAATACAAAGTATGATACCATCCATTTTCATCAGCCCTCTCTTCTTCCCACTAAAGTATAAATCCGAGATACATAACATTGCATCCTAGCAAATATACGTCGCGTGTATTATGAGATGAAGCATACCAATCCCGGTTAGACATCCACCCAAACGGAATTAGAGTGCATCATCTCATAACACACGCTGCGTATACGCCAGTCAGTCAGTTACATTCATTTCATAACGCCCCTCTCAAAAAACGCCCAGAAAAAAACCACCATCATCAGTCCATAACATCACACCCTCTCAGATGGCCTCTTCAGGGTCTCCGCCAATTTGCTATTTCCCTCCTTAAGTACCGCCGCATTCATCTGAAAATTGGCACTAGCGACCCAAACCCCATCTTTCCCAACCTTGCCCGCTTTGATATCCTTCATCAACCGTTTTCTCACCAGATTTCCCGCCTCGTTCGCATCCTCTTTACTATCGTGCCCCTTATCATTATCCAGCGCCTGAATAAACCTCCCCAAATTATTCTTAACCAACATTTTCAAACTATACCGGAACCCTACCCCCTGTCTATGCATGTACAGTATCGCAGTATCCACAACCCGGGGATGTATCACCCTCAAACACTTCATGTCGTTCTCCAATGAATGACCAATGAGGATGGAAGTCGCATCGATATGTTGGAATAGGATGTCACGGGCCTGCGAGGGACTGGCAGCCTTGGCAATAACATCTGCTGCCGCCTCATTCGCCTTTTCGGCTGAATACTCCGGCGCGGAATCCCATTGTTCTTGTGTGACGCCTGAGAAACGGGTATTGAGATCTAGCACTTTACCGAACGGTTGCACGAGGATATCGATGATGGGTTCGTAATTTGGAAATCGGGTGGCGGTGAGTCGGATGAGTTCGAAGCCATGGGTGGTAAATCCCATCTCGCAGTCCAGACAGACGGCTTTTTCCTTTCCCTTCTTTGAAGATGATCCCTTAACGTTTACCGACGGTGCCGGTGTTTCGACGAATTGCCATTGGCTAGCGAGACGTGGGGGGCTCTTTATGAGGAAGACGTGCGTGTGGTGGTCTGTGCAACCGGCTGTCTCTCCTACGGCTTGGTGACAGCAATGCCATTGTCTCTGGCCGATGGTTCTGTCTGGAACCCAGGCTTTCCCCCAGTGGTGTACGCATTTCCCACCGGAGGAGTACAGACCGGTTTCCAGATTACCGTCCGGGAACATTTTGAATCTCGACTTGCATCGCTCGCATTCTTCGTCTCCAGCTGCCGCTTGAACGCCTGCTTTAGAATTCATTATCTCTTGTTCCGAGGGGGGTGTCATAACGTAATCGTATTCCTTCATTAGCTGGGCGGAATGGACATAGTTTTCGATCGCACGGGCTTCATCCTCTGGAGTCATGCCGGTATCGATTTCCTCCCCTCCATCCGCGGCCTCCTTCTTCTTCTCTTCTTTCAGCTTTTCATCGACTTCCTTCTTGTAGTCTTGAAGGCTCATCTTTGTAAGGGCGTATATACGGTTTCTCATAACACCCAAATAGGCTTTCGAGTGCTTGAGCGCGGCCTCCTCTTCTTCATCTCTAACGCGTTTGATGAGTTTCTGTTTGCCGGTCGCGGTGTTTTGGCTTTGTGGATCCAGGCGGACGTACTGTTCATGAAGTTTCGTGAGAACCTTCAATCGGGTTTCGAACTGTTCCGGCGGTCTGGATACCATGCGAGGGACTAGTCGTTCGGGTTCGGGTGGCTTTTTATTAACTGCGGGTATCTTTGGTTTGCCCCAATTTAGGAGATCGTTTGTAACGTCTTTTTTTGGAGCAACGGTGGCAGCGGCAGCGGCAGCAGCAGTCTATACATATTAATTTCAAAAAGAGATTAGTTAGCCCTAAACCTGCTTCTCTCCCTCTTCTATGAGGAAAAAGGTCTTGTAGACTAAAGAAAAAGAAATATCCAACCTTTTGGGTGGGTGATGTATGTAAGGCGCGTAAGCCCTGCACTGAAGTAGACGAAGTCCTAGAGCTTGAAGCAATAGGAGCATGCGACTGAAGAATCTTGGACGGGCCGGTTTTCTCTACACGCGTTTTCGTGACTAGACCGGTCTTCTTATCGGTAGTTTCGATCTTGAAGTATCTACCATCTTCCGTATCGACAGAGCTGGAGGGTATGTAAGGAGGTGGCAGGGATGACGATGAGGGCGATTCTTGAATGTCATTACTACTATCACTGGGAGTGGGCTTTTTTAAGATTGATTTTATGATTGGTTTTTCGGAGTTCGAGGAAGCTTCAGTCGATTTGCTGCTGCTTTCGCCGTCAATCCTGCGTCGCTTTGGCGGAGGGGGCGTCGCGCTGCGCTCATTTTGGGGGGCATTGTTTGCGGGATTGGGTGCTGTGGATGACGGGAATATTAGTTCTTTGTCTCTTTTGTATAAACCGTAGAGAGGAATATGGTGAATGGATGTTATGTAAGAGCGGACACGCGTACCTTGAGCTACTACAGGAGGAGAAGGAGCAGCGAGAGGTGGCTGTGGAGGAGCAGTTTGGTGGGAGAAGAGACAGTTCTGAAGACTACATGTTGATATCCTGGGACAGGTGGTGGTTTTGAAGAGGCCTGATGGACGAAACATTGAATAGCCGGCTAGTCAACTTAGAGAAGAAGAGGACGAGTATGAAAGGACGCCGTATGACAGTCGAGACGACAAGGCCCTAATTATCATCTCGAGGGGGAGAGGAGGAGGATGGTGGTGATGAGATGATGATGGATGATTGGGTATCCTTATAAAAAAAGGCTGCGGAATTCAGGCACCGAAAACAACGCTACGCAAAATTAGTAACAATCGATAAAAGTATATAACTTTTGGATATAAAGTATTCTATAAAATATAACAGAGAGTGAAAAGCATAGATATAAAAATGATATACAAGAAGGCGACCGTCTATAATGCGCGAAAGAGAAATTTCGAATTTTCGCTAAACGAATGAATAAGGCACTGCATGTCTGTCCGCTAACTGCATTGGTCAGTCAACTTAACTAAAAATTCGAACCGGAGTTCGCTTTCCTCCCCGGTCTATACTTTGTACTTTCGTAGTAACCCCGATGGCACATACTTGGAGCTCTTGATCAGTACCTCTTGAGCATATAAACATGGTCTTGTTCCATTCATACCACCTGCGATAACTGCCTTACGATATCTCACCAAACCCGGTCGGCAATTCCTTCAAATTAGAAACCACCACCGACACCAGCAGCTCCATGATATATTGGTCGTTATCGCGGGCATGACGGATCAGACTGGGAAGGCGCATGCGCCGCACCGGGGCTTCATAGCTGGTGTTTTCTCCGGGATCGGTATGTATCTATACATACATCTCTAAATCTCATGGATACAAAATATTAACGAAAATCTATCTTAATAGCCAAACTCTCGGGTACGGTCACATTGAAATATAGTTGATTAATTGATTGATTCAAAGAGGTTGTACTTTTACAGGTTAACTTTGGCGGTATTTGCTAGTGGGGCATCCGTACGTCAATCCATTTCTACGACATTACAAAGATATCAAAGCTAACCGCGTATAAAATATGGGCTATACAGCTTCGACACCGTTAAGGTCAGATTACAGACGTCGCCACCGTCGCAATTCAAAGGACCACTCGATTGCGTTTTGAAAACGGTCAAGAATGAGGGTATCCGAGGATTATACAAGGGTATATATACATTACTAGTTTACTTTAACAATCACTCAATTATATCCAAACAAACTGACTGTAATTTCCATCGCCCAAACAGGTGCGACACCACCGCTGGTCGGCTGGATGTTCATGGACTCAGTGTATGACAATCAATCATCATACCCTACGGAGTTCAAAAGACCGCTAAGCTATAAGATTTGATATTACTTAGAATGCTCGGGTCATTGTCGAATTACCGTCAATTACTCCTCGACATCGACAGTCCCTTCCTCCGCGCTGAACCTCATCTAGACGAACCAGGCGGCCGCTCCGAATTCGACCCGATTCCCAAACTGAGCACCTTTGGCCACGGTATCGCCGGCATCCTAGCAGGATGGGTAAGCACGCTCGCTCACTTACCCTTAATCACCTCACTCTAACTCTCTCCCCCAGACGGTATCCTTCATAGCAGCTCCAATCGAACATGTAAAAGCTCGTCTGCAAGTCCAATACCACGGTGTCAAATCCACCTCCACCTCCATCATAAAACCAAAGTACACAGGTCCCATAGACTGCGTCCTCAAAATCTCCCGCCAACACGGCATCCTCTCTATCTTCCACGGTCTCCGTGCCACACTCCTTTTCCGCACATTCTTCTTCTTCTGGTGGGGATCCTACGATCTCATCACCAAATACTTCCAAAGAAACACCTCGCTCTCCGCTCCCGCTATCAACTTTTGGGCTGGCGGGTTGAGCGCCCAGATATTCTGGATCACGAGTTATCCCAGCGATGTTGTGAAACAACGGATCATGACTGATGAACTGGCGGTTGACAAGAAGAAGTATGCGTCTTGGTGGAGGGCCGCGAGAGGGGTATACCTCCAACACGGATGGGCGGGGTACTGGCGCGGGTTTCTGCCCTGTTTTTTGCGAGCGTTTCCGGCGAATGCGGCAGCTTTGGTAGTATTTGAGAGCGTGATGCGAGGGCTGCAGAGCATCGAGCAGGAATAAAAAAAACTGTCGGCTCCATAAATAGTTGTCATCAAAAAGAAGAAAAATAAAAATACATATGTATCATATTACACAGTTTAATTTTGTTAAGGATATTAATGCAAGAGGTTTGACCGATTGATTCGCTTTTGTGAAGATTCCAGACGCCGCCAGGGCTAACCTGAATCTTGGTCTCCTGGCGGGCGGTTCGTATATGTATGGCGCACAGGCGATGCTTTACTCCTCTCTCGAAGTTCTGCGATGTGACTTTTGAATGGCGCTTCATTACCATCCTCTAGTAAGCTCCTGATTTGTTCGATGAAAATTGTGCCCTTATCAGGTGTAGACGAAGTAGGAACTGCCCCACCCATTGAATCGGCATTTGGATATCTTATCAACTGAAGCTTATCCCGCCCCGCATCTCTAGTTTGGTTGTTAGGAGGCCTAAAACGAAATGGAGCATTGATAGGCTTTGGCGAAAACTGGGCCGTAATCCGGTCCTTGACTATATCTCCCATCTGCCTTTGCTGTTTTGTCGGCGGGTCAAAATCTATTCCGAGCTCCTTAGGTGATATCGATTGAGTACTAGGGTGTAAAGGCGGCGAACGGGGGATGTTCAGCCTAGAACCCTTGAGATAGGGTGTCGACGGGAGGAGTTGATGTCCCAGGAAGCCAAATTCCATTTTATAAACCGCGTATGATGGTGATTCATAAGGATGCGAACTGTCCCTTCCACAATTAATTGTTAGTATATCTCGGCTTCCTCTCCGAATATATACGATATGGGATAGTCATGGGCTTCTTACGCTAACAAAGCTCTGACGGCCGCCTTTGCGATTTTTTTTCCATGACACATAATCTCAACTCTATAAGATTCTATGACCTCCGTATTCCCAAGTCTACCACTCGGCGGGGTAGCCCCCTCCATCGCCTGAAACTGTCTGGTGCCCAAAGTCTGGAAGCTGCACCTGGTGTATTTCCCCCCACCTATAGTCCCAGCACCTGTTTCAAAGATCGCATTCTTTACCCTCGCGAGTGCATCGGTAGGAACGTAAAACACAAGATTGTAATCCAACCCTTCATCGATCGTTCTTTGCATTTCCGTCAGTTTGTATATCGAAAAGCGTGGGGAGGTTTGGAAGCGACGGAATGGAGCCGGTGCGTCTGGGTTTTTGGTATTGGCGGGGAGTTCTGCGAAACGAGTAGCGCCATCGCGAAAGGTTGGTGGGGGTTGGTCACCCCGGGAAGAAAAGTTGCTACCGTTTTCCGATGCGAGAGAGCGGCCGAGGGCTGTCCATTTTCTGGAGATGCGGATTGAGAGGGAGAGAGTGACCCTCATTGGCTTTTTGGAAGTTCGAGTATTGTATTTCTCGAAGGTGGGATGTTCGGGACCATGCCGGGATGCATTACGGTTCAACTTTGGATGTTCACTTTTCCAACGCAACACACTTATTGGTCTCTATGCCGGTGTCCTTGAAACTGTCCTAAGTCTTGACATTGAGTACTCATTATTGATATATATCGTACATTGACAATCTGTCTGACCAAGCTCCCTTATAAAATACAGCAAAGCGTCGCACAAAGGCCATCTCCCAATTTGATATCAAAATCCAATGCATAAAACCCAATCGCGCCCAAAGAGACCTTTTCATCGTTACCATATAACTCCATATAAAATACTAAGTATTCATATTCCACGCCTACAATCCACGGTCTCCCTGCAATGGCTCAAATTTATTCTCATCCTTCCCAACTGGTTTTGAAACATTCGGTCTCTTGAATGTACCGGCGATACTCGGCCGTCTCGTATTCTTCTCCACGAATTTCTGCTCCGCGTATCGTCCGGGGTCCTCCTCGCTTCCGATTTCTACGTTTTTATCCATAATGTGCTCGCCTTTGAAGTCGTCGTCCTTCTTGGCTGCCACGTGTTTGTCTTGGTTGTCCATTTTTTGTGAGATTTTGACTGGTAGACTATTCGAAATATTTAATTAGTGATTGTTCTTACGTTTGAGAAACCAGTATGATGTGATGATGCATGATTATAAGGTTTCTCGAAGGTCACCGTCTGAATTCGAATCTTCAAATTCAGCGATTAAGAAGCCCTTTCGGATGATGGGTTACTTTTTGTGCAAAGTGTCTCGTAGAATATGAGTGTGGTTCGTACCGTGGAATAGGTAGTTCTATATTATGGAAACACATGTTGTCAGTCATATTGATTTGGACAATTACGTTCCCTTCAACGGCAATAAATGCGTAACGACTCCCGAGATGATACAGAAGGGGCGGTGTGTAACCTTTCATTGCGTTTTTTGAATTTCATACCTGTTAAACTAGTATAAAGTAATATGCGCAAGTCGCTTTACTCGATTGCTCAAAATTCCAGGGATATAATTCGGTGATAGTATGATTTTATTTAATATCCGCTCCAAGTAACTTGGATAGAGATATAGGTATTCAATTTCGATTCTGGTTTTCGATTCTTTAAAAGTGCAAAATGTTAAAGTTCAAGATAACCGACGAAGCTGGCCCAGAATATTATATATATACGTCTATTACCCCAGACGATCCCCTCCCGACGATATCCATTAAGATTGATCGCATATAATTCATTTCCTGTTCTCTTAGAATTTTAGCCGTATATAGCCCTGAACTGTTGCGTTGACGACATTATGATGTCAGCGGAAAAGGTTCGCAGGAATCTCAAACCGCTGAACGGACTTTGATCTACTTTCACCGTCTTCAACGACATCGAAATGCCGACAATGGGATACAATTGATATATTCGATCTTTTAGAGAACTCCGAATGCTGGCGGAACATCATGATCAATTCAAATCTCTACCATTACTTAAAGTGTATGGGATGTAATGGCATTTAGGTCACAAATCCTATAATTGTGCGAGGAACTGGGGTGGTTAACGGTGAGTTAACCTTTGCATCTATCAATCAATGCAACCCAACGGTATCCCCTGCGATCTTGACAACGTAATGCTGTACGAAAAACACAAATCAGAAATAATACTCAAGCCAAGAGTCTCAGAAGAATGGATTTGAATTTCTCGAACGTTTCATCTCCTTCTGAATGACTTCCGGGCGCTTCAACCTGTTCGAAAACAGCTCAACACATGTGTTTCCTCCACCGAACCTTCAATTCGGATGATGATTGATGTGTGAGACACACGACGTAGTCTCACTTCGAGACTTTCCATTCGGTGTCCCACACATTAAAACGTAAACTACAAGCGGCGGGAATCATCCGAGGCCCTCACCGAGCTCCAGACTTCTACATTTTTTAGTTCACTAGCCAGTTCAGAAAGCGAGGAATCGAATTGAGGGACGCCTCGTGCATTTTCACCATTCCAGTTCCGGAGCTCTCGAGCTCGATTCTTGTCAGAAAAAAACCGGAAAAATATTCTTCTTTTCACTAAAGAACCAAGTGAAGAACCAAACTAAGCTAAGGCTCAAAAATTTTTTTTTTTTTTTTTCCTTCACAAGACCAGACTTTCTCTTGTGCTTCGTGTGACCAAAGCTGGCTAGCATCGATTACTCTGCTTGCAACTACCAGCAACCGCCACGGTAGAATTGAAACTAGCCAAAACCAAGTTGGATGCGTCGACGCGGTGACGGCGGGCGGGAAACACTGCATGGATGACCTGGAATGATCTTTATTCTTTTTTTCTTTCGTTTTGGTGGGTGTGTCTCCTGGTGGTGGTTTATCCGCTCCAGTGCCGTTCCCACTCGTCCCGCTTCCCATCGGGATAGAGTCCCATCCTATCCTACCCTATCCATATTATGATAACGAACAGAAAATTGAAACCCTGAAAAACTACAATCATGGGTTTAGAAGTGCTTTGTAGTGTAGATATGTATGGTAACACTGTATATCAGATTTTGGAGCAGCGTAGGTAAGCGACAGTACAGCTTACTGCACATGCACCTGAACATCGCTAGATTTCGGCTCCACAATAATCGTATCGTCGACCCAAAAAAAAGATACTCTAGTAATTTGCGAGCAATTGCGAGAAGCTAGAGCTTTAGAGGAGGGTAATCATGTATGTTCCAGCAGTGGGGGCCGTTATGCATCTGAAATTCCAATGCATTATGCAATGCTCGAGCATCGATGCATCGGCATGAATTCCGTCTTGTCGTTACTCTCAGAGCGTCTGATTCTTAGTGCCCGGTATGCACCAGCTCGATTAGCGGTCGCTGATATCGATATTGATATAGTCCTTCAGTTCGGTTCATACTCCCCTCAGCTGGATCATTTATTTGCGAAAACGAATGATATCTCCTGGATTCATCCACTTTTTTATCTCTTTAAATTTTCTTTCAATACGGTGAGCTCGAGAGAGAGGAAAGGGGAATGGTTGAGTGGATTGCCATTGCGAGACCGGAGCCTATGCGAAATGCCTGACTCTGTCCGTCGTGATTTCAAGCCCGTGGCGGTCCTTCTTTTTTCTGTTTCGGCTAGTGTCAATGGCAAACGGACCATCTCGGGGTGAACTATCCAGTACGATGCAACCCAATGCGATTGGGTTCGGATCCGGTTCAAAATTTGAAATTCACCGAGGGGCTTTTTTTGAGAGGAGAGGTAAGACACGCTTAAACTGTTAACTGGGAATGCTTGTGCTCGGAGGGGAAATATTAATTCAAAAGTATCGGAATCAGGTAAATTCTCTTAGATGGTTGGCGGACAGCTCCGTTCCTCAGATCTTGTCTCGGATGAGGAAGTTAGCCACAACAGCCCAATTCACTGGGGTTTCCTTTCTTTGTTCTTGATTGGAAGTTGGAAGTTTCAATTCCTGGATCGTGCAGTTGGAGCCTCATAAAGCAATTGGCAACCGTTGTCTTCTCCGGATCCTTGGATCTTTTTTTTTCTTTCTTTCCTTTCTTTTTCATTCCTGATAGCGGTGCGTTATCATGCTGCAGGAGTACAATAACCGACATGTCACCGTCTCCTGCTTGTGATATCATTCATACATTCCGAAAAGGTGATTTGATTTCGGTGCGAGATATTTAAAGTCGGATTTTGAGTCTTTTTTTAAAATTTTTTGACAAGTTAGGGCATGGTGCTAAAATGCTCTCATTGACACATGAGCATTATATTTTGTCTTTTCGAGTTCGCGTCGCGTCGGTTTTGTTCGGTTTGAGATGCTCACCCGCAGAAAATGCAATTGGCGAGAATCAGATCATTTTGCATCCAACTCAAGATCTGGTGATGATGAGAATCAAGCCCCCCATTTTGACGAGCACCAAAGCTATCTTTGCAAGTATACTCAAACTAAATCATGGCACGGACGCGAAATATGTATATACCTTGCGAGATTGGTCATCTGTCAGCCGCATCAAAATTTAACGTGGAAATATATATTCATTTATAGCCAAATTAACAGCCATATATCAACCTGGCAATATAATAATAGGGTATATGTCGGAGTAATGGAGGCGTTGGAGGCGAGAGGAGGTGGAGGTATCCGGATGATTAAGAATGTCTCAAATCTGATGATCTGGGGTAAAACGGCCAAATACCAGCGAGCCATATACCTCCCATTTACCTCTCATTTATTACGTATAGCTAAAGGATTATAGAGCATAGGTGTATATAGAGAATTTGAGACTAGAAAGAAAAGGTCTCAGATTCGCCTTTACCCCTCAATTCGCTGAAGCTTGCATGTCAGACATTGCATTTATCATGTTTTATCGCCAGGGGGGCCGTTGGAGTATAATAAACATAACACAAACTTGTTCAATTGATAGGTATGTGTATTGTTGTTTCTTTGAAATTTCTGTGGCATCATCGATTTCGAGAAATGTCTCGAGTGAAATGGAAGTGAGAGAAGTTGACCCTAATTGCTTCTTCGGTTGGGCTGATGCAGGTCTTAAGCCTTTGCATTCACCTGCAGATCAGAGACATTGACATGTTTTCTGTTTTTGAACCGAAATCTTCCCCCCAAAAAGCGTGAGACATAAAAGTGAACCACCAACGTCGTTGGCCGTCGCAGGGTTTACAATTTTTTTTGAATCACTAACCACAACGTACAGTTTTAAACGCTTCGGCCGTGATATACGGTGGAAGTGAGAAGCCGCCAATTGGATAAGCTGATAACCCCAGCTTACAACCAAGTAATACCACTCTCTAGGTTTGGAAGACCAGTTAGTTATCACTGTTTTCCCGCGTGCACCTAAAGTAGGACGCACAAAAAAAAAAAGTCTGGGTTCGGCCGGATGATGTTTCTGAATCTCGCCCAGAAATTTTTCCTGACCCGGATGTTCCAATGTCTCAGTTTGCTTATTCGCTAAACTAATACACACACAGCGAGTGACTGAGGTGAGCCAGATGGGTAGGACATCCGCCGGCCGGAAGCTTTGTGCGTGGAAAGAAATTCGAAAACCAACCAGAATCGGCCCATTCACACGAAACACGCATCTCCGGGTGGCCAGCGCGGTGTTTTTCTTTCTTGAACTGAACTTAGTTCGGTATTGACCCTTCAAATTTGGGCAGGCCACCGGGGCCTGGATTGGATTGATTTTCCATGTTCGCAAGGTCCATTAAAATTTTTCTTCCTCTTTTGAGGTTTTATATATATATCATCGGGGGGTTACATATATGGTATTAAATTTCGTTTGATGGACGGCCTCGGAGTGATACAATTTCTGAGAACGGTCTTTTCTTCTTCCTTTCTCTTTGCTCCTGATTATTTTATTGATATTAATCGCTCGGATTGTTGTACGAAGGACAAGAATAAAATAAATTATGTCTCTGGGAAGAACCGTTGGATTGGATTTTTGATTGTTCGCGCAGTCACATTCGATTTCGAGCTCCGGTCCACTGATTCGCACCACGCCACTCTCACCGCACAATAGCACCAGCGCAGCACCGCGGCGAACACAGCAGCAGCCATCAGGTTGCAACACAAACGTCAGGACGGTTACCGATTCGAAGCAGTCTCGCCACTTGCCAGCTCCGATTTTACGATAATCGAAACAAACAAGTGGAGCCAGCAGACCCAGGAAAAAGTCTCTTTCTTCCTTTTTTTCCCGCTCACGTTCTCCTAAATAAATTGTCATTCTTTCTCTGAAATCGAAAGGGGTGGTGGAATGATATAACAAGGAAAGATTAGATCTGAGATAACGGATTAGTCTTCAAAATCAGCGGCAAGATCAGGGAGAAAATTAACTGCATATTCCATTCGAAGAAAAGCAGCAAGGCAAGTCGCGAGTGGACACCCGTTGCATTTGCAAGCCAACCGGACTATTATCACGAAAGACAGGGGAGGTCCGAAACGCCTTTTATATGAGCATTGGTACGACACCTTGCCGCCATTCGGAGTATCTGCGACCTTTAAATACCTCATAACCAGCCCAAGCCAGCTAAACCATAATTCTGGAGAGCCCTTACAAATATTACGACGCCGGTTTCTATGATATAATAAATAATCCGACATTGAATAATAATATACATTAATTACGATAATATTCAAGAAACACTATCAGGTAAGCAGCTGGAACAATGACATACATTCCAGGCATCCGGAACCTGACAATTTTAATCGGTAGATAATTCTTCCAGGCCGTAATAAATAATAGATCAATCGACTTTAATTATTTCGAGCAAACTGCCTGAAGACAACACATAATTCGCTAAATCCAACAAACAAAACACATCTTCGAAGGGCACAACCGTCGCACGACAGGGAGCTGAGGGATTATTTTATCTACTATACCATAGATATACCATATCTATTGCATTACATACATAATCTTCCTCGTATGATATAGTTCGTATATATTATATTATATATTAGAACAAGGGGAAATGTCCGCTACAAAAACTCTCAAGCTGCTCAACAGCATCACCACAACAACCTCGCAAGCGACCTCTCACCACCGTCGAAGAAGAAGCTCCGCAGCCGTCACAACAGCTGCATTCGCACCGATGTTTAATTCCAACTTTCAGACAAGCTTCTATCCCCACTGCCCTCCTCAGCACCAGCACCAGCAACAGCAACAATACTTCCCTCGGAGTGATGGCAGTGTGAATATGAATATGATGATGAATGGGAATCACCAGTCCCTACCAGTGTTTGTCACGCCCACAACACCAGCGTCATCGGACCACCAAACCTCATATCACGGTACGAATAATGTCACTTCTCCACCGCCCTACTACTTCCACACCCCGCCCATCAGTAGCGTCGGTGGTGCAGGTGGTGCAGGTGGTGCCGCCATTAATCTCGCTGCTGCAAAACCCACCGGTGTCGTCAGTGGAAATGCTGCCGCCGGGGCTCTGAATCACCAGCAGCACCAGCAGCTGTTCCTTTCAAATCTGAACCCTCAGCCGGTGGGCTGTCATAGTGGTAATCACAGCCCTAATCATGCTCTCCCAGGCCTGAATCACACGAGATCCGGTGGACCTCTGCCACAGGAGGCTCTTCTAAATAATAGGCATGTCTCCCGGCCGTCGCTCTTGCAGTTTTCCGTCGCCAGTTCCCCTCATTTTCAATTCGCATTCGAAGCTCAACCGCCCTCTCACGACTCGATCATCGCGATCAGCAACAACTGCACCAGCCCAAATATCAACAACGTCAACAATACTACAATCACTCCGGCTGTGACGCCAACCTTCTCCAAGCCCACTGTTGCTGCTTCTCATTCTCGACAGTCTTCTTTGCATAAAGTTCAACCCGTTGTCGAACCTCAACAGCAGACTCTGCCAGCTAACGATAACTCGGCCTTCACATTCCTGTGTTTGAATCCCGAGCCCAGTCCAGTTCTTAATTCAAAGCCCATCGTTCAACCAAATATCAAGGCTCCGTCTTGTGGCTTGCTGCCTGGTGGTTTCTTTTCCTTGACACCGGAAGACTCATATCCTCCTCCAATTTGTACATCCACTCAGCCTTCTGCTCCCCAGCTGACAAACTCCTACTTTCCAATCATGCCGGTCAACCCTATTGTGCAGCAGATGGCTCCTCGTCATGGTTATCCAACTGGCTACTATCGACCAACGTACCAGCGTCTGACCAAGCATGCTATTGCAGCCGTTGACTCAAAAGATTCACGAGAATTTCGTTGGAACCGCGTCTTGCGCTATGTCCACGAAATCTCGGCGCCTCACGGTGCCAGTTTCCCACCGTCAGATACTTGGATTCAACAGCAACGCCTAAGGATCATGACTTCACCACGTGAGGATAAAAACGGCGACAGCCGTAGTTTGTGGGATGGAGGATCTCTCGGCACCAACGGAGTTGACGACTTTATATGGGACGACGACTTGCAAAACGGCAAACGTTTCACGATTCCCCCTAAGAGTCAGCGAGGCGATGCACCCGGTGAAGAAGATAATCTAGTATTTTCTATCGAGCCTCCAGCAACAACGACCACGAAAACAGACTTTGATCTCGCTTTCGGCTACGAGGTTGACGACACCAACTTGCGTCCTCCTGCCAAGCGCACCAAGAGTAACGAGAGCCAGAAGGCGGCCAGGCGAGGTCTCCACGAGTATCTTGCCGCACTCAAATCATTCGAACTTGCACATGTGCAAGATATGAAGCGAGACGCGCCGCTGACCATAGCCTCTTGAGCTCCGAATTCTTTTTTTCTTTCTAATTTTCTCATTCTGGAGAATATTTTGTATAGCCTTTGTAATTCATCAAGGGGACTCAACTTCTTTCTTTTTCCTGTTCTCTTCTCGATCGACTTGGTTTTTGATCTTTAATCTTGCCCCGATTTTATATCCACTCTCATGACCCGTCAAATTGAGCTCGTTTTTGTCCTTTTGGTTAAATCATTAGCGTGGGTTTTGGTTGTTTTCTTCGGGACCTATTTATCTATTCATTCTCCCCTTCCCGCATATTTTGGTTTTTCTGGGTTGTTAGCTTTTTCTTGATTTTGCAAACATGCACGGCCGGCGTTAGCTTTACAACGGAGGTTTCTATGGGATTTATTTTATCTTTGCTTTCTCGTATAGCAGCAGCTCTCCTCTCTGGGTCTCCCCCTTTTTTTTTTTTTTTTTTTTTTTTTGGCTTTTTCACTCATACACAGAACATACCCCATAGACTATCCCCTGATCCCCGTATTGCTTTTAGTAGATGCTGTTCTTTTGGGACTTTAACCATGGGCTTCGACTCTTCTCTAACGAACTTTTTTGGTTTCTTTATTATCATTATTATTCGGGAATGAATTTCGCGCGAATAAGATTCTTGTATACTTGCGGTCCTCACTCGCTGGGACTAATCTTTTTGGTATCTTTTGGGATTTCTTACTTTCGTTAATAAGAATTTAATTCTTTATATTATTCTTTTTTATACATATATTTCTTTAATTCTAGAAGATGTAGATGTATTTTTGTATATGATGAGTAGTTTAAACTTAATGATACGGTGTGAAAACGGAAGAACTCTCTTATACCGTACGGTCGAATCGAAAATTCGAATTTATGAATGCTATCAGAGTTTTTAAAAATAAAAATCGGATCTTATAAGAAGACAAGTTGATAAGTCCTAAGAACTAGCGGCTCTGCTGTTGAAGTTTCTACTCGATCTGTTCTACTATCCGGTTCTGCAATTTTACTTGAGCTTTCTAAAGTACTATTTTGCTGCGACTTGTGCGCTACCCTCTCCAACAAAACCAAAAAGGTAGACCTGAAATTAGATATTCGCAGGAAAACCTCGATACGGCAGCGACCCGGCTTGTTCCTGCATTAACCCATCCATCCAACAAGGCGAGCATGTATGCAAGATGCGGGCAGGCAAAAAGCCAGGGCGGACGCACGTGTACCTGCGCCTTGCAACCCCTCCCTTGGCCCCCTCCTCCCGCTGCACACCTCAAGCAAAAAAACAGCCCCGCTGCCTGAAAATGATCTCAAAAAATCAAATAAAAGAAGTAGTATTAATGAGTATGAATTATTCTCTGCCAGCTGGGTAGTTTGGGAATGGATCCAGATCCTTTACGATGACGTTGGATGTGTCTGGCGGTAGGGTGTTGTGGTGCTGTCACATGTAGCATTAGAGTTTGGATTTTTTTTTCTGGGTTGGTATTAACGGTGGTGGTGGTACTCATGTTACATGTGACCTGGCAGCCCGATATCGCGGTTTTAAATGCTGACTGAAGAGGAATAAAACGGCAGGTTCGATGGTTCACCGTGCCGTACTACAGCCTTGATTGGAAGCAGCTCTGTAGATTTCAAGGTTCGAGGCTGCAGGGCAAGCCGGGGCGGGGGATAGAGAGATAAGCCCGGGGAAACCGTCTGTAATACAACATTTACTTTCTTTCTTTTGCTTCTAATATACTGATAGGAACTAGTATCGGATGCTTGTATGATATGAGTTACGATGGGATATGATATAGTATCATATCCGAACACGGAGCTCCTCATCGACATTGACATTGAAAGAGAATACGATATTGATAGTTGAGTCTTATCCCTCGACCTTCCGCATGGGTTGAGCTCCGGATGAGATTTAACTATCAATGGCTGAAACGTTAAACGCTTGATCATCAACTTGGCTTCGACGTCATCGGACATGTGCGGGATCATATCATCTTTTTGGATACGATAATAACGTGCATGCAGGGTAATCCGTTGATGGATGTATAATATACTCGGTATTATAATCGAGTATTATTATATGAAATAATATTGGAGCTCTAAGCTTTGAGTGCGGGGCTAGATGTCATGGAGGGGTTCATGACTTCTTTCAATTGAAAGTCACGGGGCGATAAGATCTTAGAATGTCGAGTTGATTGGATATACGTGGATGCGCATGTGTGCAATGTAATGATCGTTTGATCAATGGGATGGATCATATTTTGGTATTGATTGACTTGGATATTAAACCTTTTTCTTCCTACACAATCTGGATCTTTTTTTTTTTTTCCCTCTCGTTTTCCCCTCAATTTCTGGTTGGAGGCGTGTATACATACGCGTGATGGTTCCAAAGAAACAATTTTAAAGGATAGACATAAACCAAACAAAAAGAAACATACGACACGAGAAAATATCAAACTATAAAAACCAATCAAAACAAGGCGTCAAGGATAAATGCTTAATGATGTGCTTGTCATGTATTTTTTCTTTTGTTGAAACCAGATTCGAAAGCACCGGTGCGAGCTAATATGCATGCAAAACATAACGAAAATACTCAAGTAAATAGTAGAAATAAAGGATGGCGAGTGATATTATAGTATAATCGTACATCTCGGGTTAGAGATCCAAGAAAGAAAGAAAACCTAAACAAGTAAAGAAATTTTTATATATGTACGTGGTAACCCGAGAATAATAGCAAAACATCTGACGATAACGATATCACTGAAGAAACCCTAATTATAAGAAAAACTATTGTATATATAAGTAAATAAAAAGAAATCCTCAGTATCCCACACACCCCTATATAACTCCGGGTATCAATGCAATAAACATAAAAACGAGAAAAAAAATATTCAAAACGAAGAAATGTGACGTTTCCGATTGTGCAAATGAGTAACAAATGAGAGCGAATGAGAACAAACGAATCGAATGAGCCCAGCGAGTGTGAACGAATCAATACAAAGGAAATATGAGAACCATATATACAACCCGAGCAAGAGATATAAATGAAAGATTTTCGCTAAGACAAAAGAAGAATGGATAAAGCGCCGAGTGGATGGGATGGTATGTATTGTATAGAAAGCCTTCTGTTTTTATAAATATTTGAAGGGACGAGAGAAAACACCGGTGGTAAAAAGGATGTGAAAATCGTAGGTAATACAGTGAAAGAAAACGTGGCGAAAGAAGCGGACTAGCGCTTGAAATGGTGTTTTTTGTATTTTTGTGATTTTGGTATCGATGACCGTAATTGTGAAAATGAGAGTTTAGTCTTCGGTGATAGTCTCGAGGTAAAAATCGGACCGCCTTTCGGCACCGCAAACACTCCATCTCTGCCGTCGTTTTTGTTCCCGAAGGGACATGTTGTTCATTGATGATGTGACAAGAGAGAGGCCAAGCCCAACTGAGTCAGCTTCCTTTTCCTTTTCGGATTCTCGTTGTTGGCGTTCTTCTTCCTCCTCCAAGATGGCGAGAAGTTCACCATCTGGGGAATCTTCGATTGTTTCAAGGCTATAAGTCGTCAACGAAGGCGAGCAACTCCGGGAGGATGTCGGGCTGGAGGCATTGCTTGTGAGTGACGGTGGATAGCTGGACGATTGGCCGGACGAGGGAAGCGATCCAGGAAATACCTCCGTTGCTAGAAACGGTGGAGGCATCCGTGGTGGAGCGGGCGGCGGCGGCGTAGCGGTTCGTAAGAATGACGGCCTTTTGTTGTTTAGTGCCGGGATGTTTATAGAGGTTGGAGATGGAAATGTTGGCACAAAAGAGTTCCTGTATGTTGGGCTAGCCGGAGTCGTTGTCCATTTGGGAGACGGTGGAGGGCCTTGAGTCTTTGAGAAGCCCCGGTTGGGGAGCGGAAGGCTGTGTGCTCGGATCATGGAGGGCGGCGGCGAGACCGATGACGACGATTTGGATCTTATGTGAGAGCGCCTCCAGGAGGGATTCGGTGTTGTCGATGAAGATGATGAGGAGGAAGAAGGGTGAGAGTCAGTGGTGGTCAAGTGCATGCGCACCTTTTGGAGAGAGGGTGATGATGGAGAGGGAGACCGCGAGGCGGAAGGGGTAGAGGGGAACGATGAAGAGGTGAGAGGGGCGGACATGGAGGGCAAAAGGCGATGTATAAGAATGCCACTCCTCGCTGGCTGTTGTAGTCTGGCTTTTGAGGGTGAAAGGCACCGTCGATGGACGGAAGGGGGTGGAAGAGGATGGTTGGTTGGATGATAAGAAAGAGAGGTTGTGGAGAAGACAACCAAGTTAAACGTTTGTTGGTGTGAGTCCGTCCCTTGCTGCTGATGTAACACCCGCAGGAAGCAAAAGAAGGATCTCGCCCGGGTCAAGTCAAAGGAGACCCTTGGATAGCCGAATGCAATAACCAAGGTAATACCAAGATTATTGGATAAGTATTATTTACTCCTCTGACTCTTTTTCTCTCTCGTTCTCTTTTTTTCTAATTGGAAGGATTTTAATAGGCTGCTGAATGACCGGGCTTTTTTATAGATAATTTATAATCCCAAGACCCTCCACTAAATCCTCGAATGCATGCAGCCCAAAGGTCGAATCTGCGTTCAGGTCCGGATACTTCAGAAAGAGGTCCACCCGAACTTGTTCTTTCTATCTCGGCTAAGTTTGTCTGGCGGACGCCTGTGCTTGCCTTACCGCCCTGTCGAGATATATGCTATGCTACCGCTTGAGTATGCAATGCTGTACTATCCTTCCCCGGATTTCAATCGGGAGATGTCGTGCACACGGCCTAGAAGAGTAGCAAGAGTTATCACCGGAATCGGGCTGTCGTCTATTCAAATGAAATCCGATAAGGCTGTTTTCTTTTAAATTATTTCTCCGTTCTCCGAAAGAAAGGCGGTATCCCAAAACTACTCAAGTCTCTTCTCTGGCTGCAACCTAGTCGGCTCGAAGGTCCCCGTCCAGACAGTGGGAATAATTGCAAAAAGCGAGTTTGTATAAATCCGTCGATTGAAAGAATACTCCGAGGGTTTGTACAAGAGTCTGGCGTTCGCAAGCTAGATTGAATGAGCATGTGCGTCCTGCACGCCAAGCACGAAATATATCTAACACTAAAATCTCGAATCGATTCGAGATATTTGATCTGGCTACCTGCGTTTATCTGGGGAAAGTCTCGATTCTTTCACTGCGTCTTGGCCTGGAGTCCCCGACCAAAATCGAACCGTTCTCAGGACACCAATACTGCAAGCGGCAAGGTCGGCCCAGAAATTGAAAAAGGTCGTTTAAAACTACCTCCAAGAAAATCTGCACCGATTGCAGGTGACTTTTCGTATAAAAAGGATTGAGAAAAGGATCCGGAGTGGTATTGGTAAGTCGGGTGTTCCGAAGTGGATAATTGATTAGAAAAGAAAAAAAGGTGCAAGAGAGCTCTCTCTTGTTATAATGAAAATCACCAGAAGAAGTGAATAATGGATTGGATTTATCCAAGGGACTTTTCGGAAAATAAGTCAAGAAGAATGGAAATGGCTAACCAGAACCTCTAAGAAATTTCGAAAGATGTGAAAATTGATTACAAGAATGAAATATGAGCAAACATGGGGGGTAAGGAGGAGGAGGGCTTTCAAGTCATAATATACGAAGGGGATCTCTCTTCGGACCCGGGCGATTAATTGCTTTTGGGATAAAAAAAGGATAATATGGCCAAGACGACAGCCCTCAGGCACAAGGGAATCAGACTTGAAGATGCGGCAGAGAAAGAAATACCAATCGTTGCAAGTAACTTTCGGGGTTGTGTTTAAGATCTCCTCCTCAGACAGTCCAACAACAACATCCCCACGCTTCAGACCGAGACATGCCTCACTTTAACTCGCCGGTGAGCCATTAAAAAGCCAGTCCCCGGAACAGGGAAATCGGTACTGACGACCCTTAGAGCCCTTCAACCCAGTTCGATTTCCAACGTGGGACAACCCTCGAGATCCCTGCCACGAAATTAATAGGGAAATACGTCCATTGGACCTGCGCTGGCATCAGCCTGGCTGGCTGTTGTGCGGGAATGGGAAAGAATCATGAGAATTCGAGCCGGCCTCTTACGCAGGACACATCCAACACCGAAAAAGGGCTGTGCAACGCCTTGTCCTGCTCCAAAAGTACCGTTGAAGGCCGGCTATTCGTTACCAGCATTGAGCCCAGCGTGCTGCTCTCCAGCCAAAGCAACCATGTAATATTCGGTTTGCCAACGTAATCATGCGTCGACTCTAATTCTTTGGTTCTTTTGGCCGGTACCAACTGGCTGCAAAGACGTCTAAGCCATCTTTCAGTGCAAGGCCCGTCGTCCGCACCAATACTCACAGTCGGTGTAGCGCCCTTTTCCGTGGTTTAACAGAGCTATCACCCGCAAGATCGCATCACGGGGCCTCGAACGAAAATCCAAATCCCTTACATCGGGATCCGGACACGGCATCTCAACGACACCAGGCAACCATCCAACCTTCAGGACTCATTCTTTTTGCCCACGACCATTTTTCTTTACCAGACGGAGAATTTTGCAGCCTTTCTTATTTCTCCCCCTCCAACGAACCCTTTTGAACCCTATTTTGCTTTGGGGGACCCTGTAACCCCCATGGGCCTTCCAGCAAACGGGATAAGCTCACCCCTGCAAAGAACGTGGGAATGTGAGTTTAAGATTGAAAAAGGAAATCAGATGAAGAAAGGACCTGAAACAGGACCCTTGCCGGGGCTTCAGATTGGCTTTCACCATACGAGCCAACACGAATTCACAAAAAGGCAAAATTTACAAACTGTGATTCCGAAGACGTGGTTTTTCTTTGCTCTTCTTTGCTTTGAAAATATAGCTAGTATTATGGTGCATTTTTCATTTTTGAGAGTTCAAAACAATCTTAGACAGTGTCTGATACATCTATGCTATGGGAAATATTTAGCGACTCGTTGAAGGTTCTTCTCGAAGCCTTTTCACTTCTCCTGGGGTAGACGATGCGAGCAAATTTCGGCGAAAGAGACAAACCCGACTAAACTAACTTTCGAGAATTATCGACACGGAAAATTATTGCAAACAATGTATGTATCGACAAACCGATCATACACAAAATGATGAAGAACATCCTCTGCAGGAACCAGGGGAAGGCATTTCATTTCTGACCCGGTGGCGCAGGAGAACAAACCTGGACACCGAAGCGACTCCAGGCTCGAATTCTTCCCTAGAATCGAAGAGAAATAAAAATGGGAGACTGATGAAAGAACCCGCAGCGGCATGATATCCGTCTCCATGAATTCAATCCCTAAATCCCCGATCCGAAGAGGAGAATACACCACTGTCTTCTCAACATCGTTTCCGGAAAACCAAAGAAATAATGGCATATTGAGGCTTGAAGGCAAATTACCTATAACGGCCTTTCCTCCGCCCTGCATCGCAAAGTAAAAATGCGGATTTGGTGTCCGTGCCATTGAGTTGAAGACCATTTATAGTAATATATTATAGTATTATTAAGAAAAGCCAAGTTGTGATTAATATAAGAGACAAGCCAAACCAAGTAATTACTGACTAACTTGAGTAATATTGAAAGGGGATATTTATGTTCATATTCAGGGGTTAGATCCACTAACACAGCGAATGCGAGGTTTGGCTTTTGGTTCCCCTTGACTTCCCAGCTTCCCGCATCTGTACCTGCAGAAGGTTCATTCAGGTCGAGAAGGAGGTTCAGAAAGGGGAAATTTGGTGTGGCCCCTTGCCAAGACAATTTACTTCCGCCCCTAAATTTAAATGTTCTTCTCCACTAATTTTTTTTTTTCCCCTTCCAGAAGATTTCCGGAATTAACAGTTGCGCCGGAGAACCATTCCGTGTGCAAACATGTTGTTCCAGGTTCGTTTGACGAAGGGAGAGCCATTGGGAATAAAGGGTATCACGTCACGAAGTTTATTTTTCGGCTGGATTCAGTTTTTTCACTGAGACTTCGGCAGGTGGTCGGTCGTACATACCCTGAGCCAAACTGTCGGGTTGGCTAAAGGGTTCAAAATCTATATTAGATACTCATTTATGCGAGGGCACACAGAGCAGTTCGGCCCGCTCACGCGCAATCCTACGCCCTCGTTTTATTTCTTCACTCTTTGGATATAAGTAAAGAGTTTGAGATGGTTATATCTCTCACCGGAGTTTCGAAACCCACCCATCTCAAAATACGAAGGATAGCAATACCCCATACTGTTAGATAAATTTAATGGAAAGGTCAGATAGCGTATAACTTTCTACCTATAAATACCGGAATACGGTTCAAATCGACACGTCCCGTCGTTCCCATTGGAAGGACCAAGTCGGTCTGATATTTCCTATTTCATCTGGACAGGTTTTGTATCCCGCTGACCCTCATGCAACACAACAATAATCTGGAACAGATTCTGGATTGACTTTGTCTCATCATCCGCGTGGCATTTTAAGGTTTTGAAGGGCATATGGCTTCGCAAATTTGGTGGATGTTAACGAGTAGAATAACAATATGATAAACGATCCGCCGATGTCGGATTAATTGAGTGCTTTTGATTTTCTGACTCGAGGCTAACCTTACGCTCGAAGACAAATTTAGTCCCAACGAGGACCGGAAACATAAGAGCAAGTGAAAGTTGGAGATGCAAACCGGACTGCAAAGAAGAGATTATGATCTTCTATGTTTGGAGCTTTCTCCTTATTACAGTACATTTAACTAGAGAATAGAGATAATTATAAAAACCCGAGGGTGTATCAAACCGCTAGGTTGTGTTAGTGGATGGAATTATACTTTTCAAAGAACACGATGATAATACTCAGCCAGTCCTCAGTATAACCTCGTCTCTTGAAAACTAGCCAGCGCTATAAGAGACAATGTAACAGATAACTCCATAACTCTCCAATATTATAATAGCAGTAACATTTAGATATAAAATCCTTTATTTTAATACAGGGACGCATTTTATCTCCACATCTATTCACACCCTCATTTGATCATGGATCCGTGGTTTAGGAATTGGTAAGCTGGCTACCATCTTGAGGCCTCACAAGGACCTCAGAGCAATAAAAGCTTATCGATCATTGTTATCAGATACTACTAGTATTATTTTTTACAGGAATTCTGGCACCCAATTTCATCTGTTTGGGTTGATGTTTACATCATTTGGCTTTACCAACTTCAATAACAACAAAGATTCTGAAGATTCGCATTCGGCGAATCTTCTTACCATGTGCCTATACTTGTACACCGGCATGAAAAATATTGATATCACAATTGACAATGTTCTAGCACGCTATATACTACAATATATTACCATGAATAATATATATAATTCTATACTATCACACTTCAATCTGCTGTTGAATAATAAATACAATAACAAAATTGCAACTCGCGCGAGGTTGTAGGTATCGGGCAATGAATGGATTACATCCACTGTGTGAGGAATAGAATATTGATACTGTCATCGTGCGCAACCCACGACAGTGTATTGCTTCAATAAACAGTGCAGTATCTCCTAGTCCTATAGGGCCGTTTAGGATAAGGTACTAAGCTATCTGGTCTAAGACAAAACGTGTATACGAAATGAATTATGTTCGTCGCACAAAGCGAATGTCGTGAGCTTGTATAAGCTTGTGAGTATTATTGGCTTATTGCGAGACCAGTATTATTATTCTTATTCATTTATGTCACGGCATGTTTCAATTCATGATTTCTCCATGTAGGAAGGATCATATGGTAATAGATCCGAACCCAAAGGAATTGGCTACACAGGGCATGTATAAGACTTTGTGGAAAAGGAGAGTTATTTTTATTTTGAGGTCTGGCTAACTCTCAGAGAAAACCCAAGAATGAAAAGGAATGATATTAAGGAACTGAAAGATACACCCAATACAGCCAAATGGCAATCTTGAAATTATGACAAGCTAGTTATCTTGCCGAATTTTCGAGATGGGATAGTAGGTAGCTCTTGTTATTTACTCATTCTTGTAACTTATGATACAAACACTGAGCGCTGAGCGGTCCTAGATTTCATAACCTTTGTATTATGTACTCAAGTATCTATATAGTTGTATATATTCTTCAAGTGTTTCTACATACTAAAAAAGTAAATTAAAGCCACAAAGCTTGTATCTAAAAAGTAAGTTCTAGGCAAGGATATCTTTCCCAATATTCTTCACTAGCCAATATGCACTGTAATCAATGCGCGGATCTATAGTAAGCCGGGGAGCTCTCCTGGCGGGAGGCACACTGATAGTAGAAAAAGGCGGAGTAGACTTGCAGTTTTCTTCCACAGCTGATTTAGGCTCCATCGGTGTCGGCGAAATTCATATTAAACGGAAATATGGCTTTTCAAATCACCATAGCATGTGAAAAAGTAACTCGAGCCGGGGTTCAAGGCAATAATGTAAAAAATTTTATAAATTCATCTACAAGACCACCTACCCAACCGTGCCAACATTTTTCACAACCGAGCTTGAATACAGTTTTCCACATTTCAAGGGAACCCTGATTCTACCACTTGCCTCTTAAAATATCAGGACTCCTGTTTGTAAAAATAAAACCAACCTTGGATGATGTTTTCGCTCAAAACTCTCGTGCTCGCAGCTATTGCTGGTACTGTGGCCGTGCGAGCCATGCCAACTGCTGCCGAGATGGAACTCCGTGAACGAGAACCTTTTAATCTCATCAAGTACGAAGATTTGGTAACCCTCAACTTGCAGAAGCGAACTATTGGTGGTGTAAGTAAATCTGATAGATATTCGAGAATGCTTCGATAACTGATACATCAAAATCTCTCTAGATCTACATCTGCCAGGATATAGACTGGGTGAATTGTGGATATGCAGTCCAACCTTTAGTTGACTGCATCGTATTGAGCTCGCTATGGTGAGCCATTTGCTCCTCGTTATATACTGGTTTTGATAAAGTAAAGACAACTTACGCTCTCGTCTTAACTAGAACATACTCCATTTCCTCTTTCGGACCTGATCCAGGTACTGCGTGCGTTCTTTACGGGTGAGAAATCCATAAACTATTATTATTCATGACATGCTTGAAAAGGTTTCTAATCAACTTGTCCGTAGTACTTCGAACTGTGATGTCAACTCAGCTTTGAAAACAACCATCTTTAACCCTGGAAATGGCGATCTGACATCCATAGGGTGGAATGACCAGATTGGAAGTTGGAGATGCTGGGGTGTGGACGTTGATAGACAATGCTTTACCGACTCTCTTCCTGCTATCGAGTTTTCTTGCACACAATGTTGCAATGGCTGTGGCCGTAGTGGAGAGGATTGCTGTCCTAATGGGATTATCTGCTGATTTCCCTTTTTTTCTAAAGCTACGCTGTAGATTATATCGCCCTTAATTTATGACATTCTGTACTGTGAAACTTTAGTAGACAGAATTTAGAACAGAAATTCTTCAACAATTTTGAAAAGCCTGCTTAGAATTGGCCTAGTAACCAGAGACCACTTAGAATTGAAATTTAAAATATCATTCAAGAGTATTACGAAACTTTCACGCCTCTTAAACAAGAGGTTAGAAACTACGTTTAAATAGGTACATTCAATCATTCTATAGCGCTTGTTTCGAAGGTCAAACATCTGATTTTCGAGACAAGATGGAAGTTTGAATATCTCAATCGTGGCTGAATATTACCGTGGAACATGAGATGCGGGAAAACAGTGTGCCGATATCCGAGACCCCGGGCTTCGTGCACCCGAGTCTTAGTAAACACGGGCTGGGGTGAGAAGGTCTTTTGCTGTTACGAGGCTTAGAGATGAGTAATAGAATTTAAAAAAATGCTCCCGCAGTTCTCCGTTATAACTGTTTCGAACCTAGATGTGATGATTCAATCTCCAAGGGCAGCATCCCCTAGGATATATCGATATGCAGTGATGAATATTGAATAATGAGAGATAAAATCTAGACAACCTTGGGGAAAGCGCGAACAAAGCTTGTCTAGGTTTAAGCTTTCTCCATCCCGTCACGGTGCAGCATTCTGCCGCCTTGTGGGAAGAGCTCTCGTCTAGCTTCCCCCCCCTGGTATTCTGCTAGGGTTTCGACTATGCAATGTGCAACGCGGCGATGCATCTCCATCGTATATACTAACCACCTATCAAACTGATGATCTTAAGACTTGACAGGATGCCTGCTAACTACTGTTCGAGCCTGCGAATTTGTGGATGAATTGCTATTGATCCTTGTCAAATGCTGGTAATGTCAACGTCCGATTGAAATCAGAGGGAGTATACGAGTAGATTCGTAGGCAGACGCTGCACAGGTTGCCTAGGATATGCGATTTAGTTACCGAACAGGCAATTGTCGAGATTAAAGATTTATTCTCGCTCCTATTGTTAAAATTCGCATATCCCACTCTCCGCCAACTGGGGTACTCGTGCAACTTTTGGAGAATGTAGCTTCTACCTACCGCTCAGCGTATCATCACTCTGATGTATCAAGCGATTAAATGTTATTCTATGAGGGCGGATTTGAGAAGAAGCAAAAAACTTCGAGAGACGAGAAAATACTACTTAAATCCAACTTCTGATAGCAAAAGAAACAGTATATAGATGAAGAACAGCGTCTTCGGGAGTTCGAGTTTCCACTATGAGTTCAATCTATTCAGCCACTCAGTCAACTGTTTATAAATACTGAAATCTAGAAAATAATTTCAAAATTATCTCATATATCTTTACTTTCTATTTCTGTCTGGACCTCTGTCTCCAGTGCAACAGCTGCAAATTCATCTGCCCCGGCCCCAAAGGTTCTGCTTCCGCAGAATGGGAAACATTCAAGGGTGATGGGGCTTTCTTAGAAAACTGGCACAAGTCGAAATTTAGAAAAATGGAAAGAATGCGCTTAAATTATCCTCAAGTCACACCTAATGGGAAGTTAAATATCGAAACGAGTAAACGGGTTTGCAATCCCGATTCAAAGACATCTAGGTCTATATGTTTGAGGAATCGCTATCTCCGACCTTTCCATCAACATAACCATACTCTCTAACTCGGAAGCTAGTCGAGCTTCGGATCAAAACAGTGGTAGATCCTATAAATAATTTAATCGCGCTCACAAAACCATAGCTACTGGTGCAGTCGTGCTAGCAGCAGAAATGTTTCTAGGAGGCACCATACTTTAATGCTCAACAGCCAATACTATAACATGAGATATACGTATGAGCTGCGAATTTCATGTATTCAGCATGACATCATATGCTGCGAGTTAAGTACTAAGTAGTTTAATACGATTTATTTCATGTTTTACTAAGAAAAACCGATGTGGGGATGTTGAAATCTCATTTAGGGCTGAAGCTGGCCTGTGAGATCGTGTAAACGAGTGGCAATGGGAAGACCCGCATTTGCCATGTTGGTTCTTTCGGATTTCGATCCCGAGTCATGGCTTCACCTGCGACTTTGATAAGATCTTGGAAGAAATGGCATCGAATGCTCAAGGATTTGATATTAGGATCGAGAGCCTAGTCGAACTTTATGGGAAACGGGAGCCGACGGTTTGAAGGTTTCGTGAAAGTATGAGTGGAGCAATAGTTAGCATGGCCAAAGGTTGATCTAGTTGGCCACGTTGGGTCCTCGATCATGATGTGCAAACAATGCAATGACGGCCGTTTTGCTCAATCATAAGTTCGCACAATAGAGGCCCGAGGTTCGACTAAGGAATAAACCATCGTCACTACGACCCTTCATGCTTCGTCGATACATCATTTAGCTACGAGTCTTTGATAATTTTGGAATAGCGCATACCGGCTCGGCTGCATTTGCCCAAGTTTTTCGAAGCATTTATGTGATATGCGCATACTGGAGCTATGCTCGCAGTGGTAGAGTCGTGCGAGCACTAGCGCCATGATCCCAATTGCCAAGGCACGTCATGTGTTACAAAGTTAAAGTGGGGTGAGGGACCTCAGCAATTATATAGGCGAGGCAATATATACTAACAAAATCTCGATTAAGCCTCTTTTCTCGTACTTTTTAGTACCATGACGTTAAAATCTTTGGAATCGGTGGGACAAAGTTAAGTACTTCGACGCAACGCCTTCGATTGGCTCGTATGTGCATGTGCGATACGCCTGTAATACGTACAGGTACATGTACACTTCTAATGCAATCCTTAGCTTGATATTCAGGCAACGAACTTTCTCTTCTCAAGTAGCGTTATCGGTTATCGATTTCGGCCTCGAGTCTGCATAATTTGCAAGGGCGTTTTCCATTGTCGGTCGAACATTAGGTTGCTCGTGCGACAGCGCTGTGGAGTTAAGACATCATTCACCTGCACCCCGCAAACCCACAATATCTTCGACCATGACAGCATTGCCTGGTGATTTGCAACATTTCTTCTACAATGGACCACAACGGTGGGTCCTCCAAAATACGAGACGAAAACTGGCTGGTCTATTCCCCACAATTTCCTATTGTCTCGAAACACCCTGAATATCGTCATCCAAGCTCTTTGCGAGGATTTTCATGATGCTTGTCACAATATAGTGACCTCGTGTCGGCTCGAGCGCGAAGGTAACTGAATACAACGGGATAGCCGACTAGTCCCATTTGCAACATTTTACAGTTTTCGAAGCCCTTGGAGCAAGGATAAGCACTGTAAAATACGAAGCTAGGTGCACTATTTTATGCAAGTCTCGCCGAAAATTCTTCCCGCAATCCTAGTTGAGCTAATGCTCGAGGGAGGCGATACAGAACGCAACGCGGTTGTTCGCAAGAAATTTAAGTTTGTGGGTGGTTTTGCGGGTGGGTTTCTAGGTTGCGAAGCATGCTCCGAGGAAATTTAAAGCTGCCATGAATCAGTTCGGCAGCTCCGTTTGAGCGCTATTTCGATACATTTTGTTGAAGTACTTAACTGGCTATCATATAATACTACATCGCGTTTATCTATATTACTGATAGAGGGAAATAGGTTGATATCATAATGCACCATCCTCATTCACAGATTGCGAAATCCGGTTTTCTTTCTGGAATAGTTCCCCAAGTTCGTGACCTTAAGATGGAAAGATTCTCGGACACCCAACGGTACCCCAAATTTGCCAAGAACCAAATGTTCCAGTTGTTCCTCTAGGCGTCTGCAGCTGTGAGGCTTTAAAGGCTTTTTCGTGTGAAATGGAGATCTCAAGACAGAATCGAACGTATCACTAGCGCCAAACACTAAACCTTTCCTATCGTCCGAGAGACGACATCAGTCTACCACGGCGCAATGTGAACTATCGATACCACCGTTCGCAAATAGAGAGGAAAAAGGAAAAATATATGAAGTGGACAGAATCTTGAGATGAAGAGCGTTGAGGTCAGACATCCCGAGCTTTGTTTGCTTTGTAAATCGCTGATCGACATGGACGGTGGGTGATCGGTATGCTCCCTGCCGCAATTGGAAGACACAGGCATCAGAGTTCGAATTCCCCAGCACGCAGTATGGGCGGCTTTTTTTTCTGTCAAATTTCTCTTTCACCGCTACCTTCTATATTTAAAAGTCCGAAGGGATGCCCTCGCAATTAAGCTCACGGTCGCATCTGAGGAATGACCGAATAACAGCCTCATGAATTCCTAACATTCCATATTCTTTCAAACTGAAATTTGGGATCATCGAATCATTTCACACTTCCTATCATATCTTATATACAATACAGGCCTTGGTGTTTAACCCGGGCCCACACTACCTCGGAAAGCTTAAAAAATGGCGACGAATTTTGATGACGAGAAGCCGAGGTATATAGCTATCAGCCAATCCCGAATCCAGGGATGAAAGTTCGATTGTGGTAATTTCAATGAATCGCTAATAGAACCTATATATGGTGAACAGAGAAGAGGATTCGAAGGATTTCGAGAGAGACGGCTTCGATGCCATCAACCTGAACCAGAATGTTGAAGCAAAGTAAGTAACTCTCAATGGTATTACGTGATTCCAAAGTCTTCTCTGCGTTCTCTAGCTCTACGACGACGGTGTCAAGTACACAAATACTGTATACAAGGCTTCATTCAAGCCTAAATTTTGGTGTAACACAAGACGACTAACACCGATTTGATAATAAGGATCAAGAATCCCCTCGCGGGCCTTTCCCGAGAATCTCTTTTCACTGGAGTACACAGATTCGCCGAAGAGAACGATCTCGGTGATATCCAAGAAGACCTTCGAAAAGGCGCACTCATCGCTCAAGACCCAGGAAACTACGAAAGAATTCCAGAGTTGAACGACGAGGAGAGACTAGCGCTGAAGAACGAAGCGGAACATATCTACAGACAACCTTTTGCTCTTTATTTCTCTATCATTGTTTGTAAGTGCTCTCCACGTGTGGTATAAACATATCTTTTGATTCAGGCTAATATTTCCATGTAGGTTCTATTGGAGCTGCCGTACAGTAAGAGCAGTATCGTCTCTAATATTTGAAACTCATGCTAATCTCTCTCCTAAACAGAGGATGGGATCAGACAGGCTCAAACGGGGCCAATCTTTCATTCCCAGTTGAATTCGGAATCAACGTCGATCCCGATAACCCGACCCCTAACGATAGCAAAAATCAATGGATCCTAGGGCTCGTTAACTCGGCCCCATACATTGGTAGCGCTTTCATGTACGTTCCCGTTGTAGACGACGAGTATAATACATGCCCGAGATAGCTAACCATGATTAGTGGCTGCTGGCTTTCTGATCCCATTAACAATATGGTCGGTCGTCGTGGAACGATCTTCTTCGCTGCGAACTTTTGTCTTTGGTCCGCTATTGGCTCTGGATTTGCTAGAAACTGGTGGGAGCTGTTCCTTTGTCGTATACTCTTGGGTGTGGGCATGGGTGCGAAGGGTTCTACTGTTCCAGTCTTTGCTGCCGAAAACTCACCTGCTGCTATTCGTGGTTCATTGGTTATGACGTAAGTTCCATTATCCTCGTTTGAAAATCTAATATAGGAAATTTACTAATTTTTTTGGTATACAGATGGGTATGTTGTATTTTGGGTCTGCGATAATGGTACCGACATGCTAATAACATATTGGACTTTTAGCAATTGTGGACTGCTTTCGGTATTTTTTTGTAAGTTTATTTCTACCTAGTCTTCTTGGAAGAGTTTGGCTAAGACAACCCAGGGGCACATGTGCCAATTTGGCGGTGGTCGATACGGGCAAGATCGCCTGGCGCTTGCAGCTCGGTTCCGCTTTTATTCCAGCAGTCCCATTGTTGGTCGGAGTCTACTTCTGTCCAGGCACGTTCAATTCCTAAAAACTGGGTATATGAGGATTTGAAACTAACAAGATAAATCAAAGAATCGCCACGTTGGTATATCAAAAAGCGACGCTACAGAGATGCCTTCGGATCGCTGCTCCGGCTGAGAAATCATAAAATCCAGGCAGCTCGCGACCTTTACTACATCAACGCCCAGATTTACGTCGAGAACAAAATTGTCGGTGAAGGCAGTTACTTGACTAGATTTATCGATCTCTTCAGGGTTCCTCGTATCCGACGTGCTACATTGGCGGCCGGTATTGTTATGCTTGCGCAACAGATGTGCGGCAGTAAGTATAAAATTCGTTGGTGATACTACATTTCCAGCGTGCTGACAATTGACTGTATAGTCAACATCATGGCTTTCTACTCATCTTCTATCTTTGAATCGGCCGGCGCAACTCCAAAGGAATCTCTAATCGCCTCTATGGGTTTCGGTTTGATTAATTTCCTGTTCGCGTGGCCAGCTGTTTTTACTATTGATACATACGGACGTCGTTCCTTGCTGCTGTTCACATTCCCGCAGATGGCTTGGACTTTGCT
The DNA here is from genome assembly GCA_036971345.1 of Dactylellina drechsleri. NCBI lineage: Eukaryota > Fungi > Ascomycota > Orbiliomycetes > Orbiliales > Orbiliaceae > Dactylellina > Dactylellina drechsleri. The sequence continues at coordinate 375,575 of JAJTUB010000012.1, forward strand.
CGCCGCAGGGTAAGAAAGTTGACAAGCACCGTATACCACGAGTGTTGGAAGCTAACGTTGTGTTATCAATGTAGTTTCTGTTTCTATATCCCTCAATCGAGCACAGCTCATATCGCTCTTATTGCGTTATTCGTATATATCTTCACGGCATTCTACTCTGCAGGAGAAGGGCCGGTGCCGTTTGCATACTCTGCTGAAGTCTTCCCGCTATCACACAGAGGTAAAATCGCGTCTATTCGCCCTTGAAGTTTTCCGTGGTGAGGTTTATCGTTACTAACTCAGGCATTGGTACAGAGGTCGGAATGTCCTATGCTGTCACAGTTTGCCTGTTCTTCGCAGCTGTGCTTGCTATGACTTGGCCTAGAATGTTAGGCGCAATGACTCCAACTGGCGCCTTTGGTTTCTACGCGTAAGTACCACATCGCGTTAACAGTATGTATCACGGGCTAATTGTACTTTACCACAAAGTGCGCTGAACATAGTCGCATTCATCTTCATCTTCTGTTTCCTCCCAGAAACAAAACAACGAACACTCGAAGAATTAGACTACATCTGTAAGAATCCACAAATACCCTTCCATCTTTCAGGCCTCCTCATAAGATTGCATTCTAACAAATTACAAAAAGTTGGCGTCCCAACGCACAAGTTCACCAAATACCAATGGACAAAGGTTCTCCCATACTGGATCAAACGCAACATCTTGCGCAAGAAGAACGTGGAACTCGAGCCGCTATATCATTTCGACGACACGGTGCTTTCATCTGTAGAACACAGGAGACGAGATTCTCAAGGACGACGAAGGTCGAGTGTTGCGAGTGCCACTCATCGGCCTTCCAAGGGTGGTCTGGCGGATGATAGTGGGCATATTGGTGCCGCCGCCTCTGGTAGTAATATGTAATGATGGACATAGGCAGGAATTATAAATTCTGCTTATTTCCCCATGTAATGCTTGCATTTCGGAGATACTATTATTTCACGAGGTAACGATTTAAGACGAATTCTATTTGACTGTGATATTGGGATTTATTACAGTAATACGAGTCTGGATACTTGGTCATTATTACGGCGCGAGTGTTTTGACATTCTTTATTTTTTATTTGGAAAAAAAAGTTCAGGTTGCGCATGCAAGTACATGAAGACACAGAAGGTCCTATCGACATCTTCTATCATTCGTTTCCCTGATGCATGGGGTGCATCCTCTTATCTTTGCAATTCTTTTAACATTTACTTCCTGTTCGCATCGTAATTTTTATCTATAGTCATAACTACCAATGATCAATAATTCAAGATAATTAAGATTTTGATCTCGCAAATGGATTAATGGTCGCGATGCCTTTCCGATCAATTCTCATAAATTTTGAGTTCGAATGAGAAATTCAACCAGAGTTTGACGTAACGCACTATCCAAAACGGTGCCCTACTTCGCAATCCCGCGAATTGAGTCGATACCGGTATCGATGATGTCACAAAACGCATCTCCACGATGTACCGTTCAGTACCAACCCGTTAGCGCCAGAAACCCGGTTTGGAATGATTAGTTCAACGACGAACGGTTAACGGGTCACCCCGGATTTGCGAAACTTGAAAGTGTTTAAAGATCCTGCAGTGCAAGCATGCGTGCATGATGCGGCATCAGATCTTCGGTGGAGGAGGAATCTCTACCCAGAATCACAATGGGAAGGAATGTGTGCGATACTTGACTCGAGTTTTCTTTTGCCTTTGGCGGCATTGTGAGGTGAAAACTTTAAAAAAAAATTAGTGCGATTCGTGAGTTAGCGACTCAAGGAATCGGCAATTTTGCCAGAATTCGGAAGGGTTATCATGATCGATGTTTTTTGTGGTTGGGGATTTAGCACTAAAACTACCAGTGGACTTGCCCACAGGCAAAGGTTAATTCATTCATTGATAAGATTCATTAAGCCATCATCCGATTTTGTCTCGTAAATCGATTGCTCTCTGATATATATAAACACTGGGTTGAAACGTGTTGGGTCTCAAAATGACACAGAGACGTGTCTCGTATGGCTATGGCTAGATGATTAGATGCCTTGTTGACCTGTCTGCTTGATTAAAATCCTAACCTCTGTCGAAGAGAGAAAAGAAAGGGACTGGTCTACAAAAAAGACACCCTCATGTTGACTAGCATGCAATGGTTACGTGGCCAGATCGTACCTTATCCATGGTACGAGTATGCATGGTAGTTGAATCCATTAAACCTGTCAAGTCAGCTAAAGCAGTAACATTTTGATATTCAAATCCGATAGAAGTCTACGAGACCAACAGGAGTAAGCATTTAGTCATATGTCGGAGTCCTATAAATGTCAAGCCACTCGGAGCCCGGTGGCTGTTGCGATGTTACTAGTGGAGCCTGGCCGATATTAGCCACGATCGAGCCCATGCTCCTGTATTTCACACATGCTGAGTTGCACAAATCCGCTCCTGTGCCTGCACATATGACAAAAGCAGACCATATCACGCGCCTTTGAGCTAGCATGTATCCAAGGTAATGGTATATGGTAAATGTTTAAGATATGGAAACCTCACCAAAAATTCCGTAATCTAATGCATATACTTCCAACTATAAAAACGACAAGCAAAAGGAAACTAGCTGCAAAAGTCCTAAAATACAGAGTAAAAATCCAGAAGAGAAGATTTAAAAACGTGCGCGCTCGTCTTGTTCCTGTTCCATTGTTCATTTGATCTTGTTTACAAAGAGATAAATGTATTTTAACAAAATGCCAATATTACCGCTGTGAGACTTCCCTGTCTCTCTCCCATCCTTTCTTCTTCCATGGTAGATGTGGTTATTTTCGCGGGTGAGTCACCGAAAACTTCCAATACTCCCGCTCTTGATTCAATACTCGCAACTATGCCTTGAGTTTCAATGCAACGGTTAACAGGTGGCAGCTTCCTGCGCCTTGGAGTTCATCAAGAGGGCGACGATGAGACCGTAAAGACCTAATTAGGGAAAATATATATATATTAGAACTGGATTTTCGCAAATGCGTGACCTAGAATGGGAAATAACTCACCTAAAACTTCTGCGAAAATGAGAATCAAAATCATTCCGACGAAAAGTCGTGGCTGTTGAACGGTACCACGGACACCAGCATCACCGACAATACCAATAGCGAAACCAGCAGCGAGACCAGAGAGACCGACGGCAAGACCTGCACCGAGCTGGATGAAGCCAGAGTATAAAGTCTGTTTTTGATTTAAACCGGAGGAGACCAAGACAGAAACGACGAGACCGTAGATGGCAACGATACCAGCCATGACGACTGGGATGGAGTCTTTTCAACAGGTTTCTAGGGTTAGCAAAGTTCTTCTAATGTTGTAGAGTGATCCGTTGTTGTGGTGATTATTTAGGCTTCCAGTATGCAGCTGACGACTAGCTTACGCATCCACCATATCTGAAAGCTACCAACTTGAAGTTTCCACGACGGATCCCACTAGAATTTGGATAAAACCTACTCTTCACCATCATATCAGGACGCAAGACACCAGAAGCGACGACACCGACACCGGATTTCGCGGTTCCGTAGGAAGCTCCGAAAGCACAGAAGACCATGGATACAGCGCATCCCATGGCACCGAAGAAGGGCTAGAGAGCCGGTTGACCAAAATTAGCATCTTGAACCGCAAATTATTTCAAATTCGTGATTAGGGTATTAAATTTGCATCGGAGGTTCGGACACGGCGAGTGGTAAAATAGATCGCGACAGTATTGGACCTGCCATATCCAGTGATGGAGGGCTATGACGGCAATGGGAACAATTTTCGCCAGGGGCAGAGTGAAGCCAGAGAGAACAGAAGAGCTTATTTGTGACATACCGCATAGACGGGGCTACATTAAAAGCACGTTAGTATATATGAGAGACCAAGGTTAAGGCGTTAATTATAGACAGGGCGGATGCTCTATTGGTGAACTTATCCGGCCGAGTATCGGGAATAAAACCACGTACCAAAGATCTGAAGACATGGCGAAAAGATGTGTCGGGAGTTAGGGAAAACTCAGTCAGAAACGAAGCAAGAGAAGAGGGAAAACGTGTATATACGTCGACGAGTAATCGAAATGTCTATGCTGGGGTGTCTGAATGGTACGAGTCAGGGTAGTTTCCTGGGATGAATGTTGATGGAGATGGAGATGGAGACGATGATGAAAAGGGCACGGAAGTTGTGATGGCTGGGAAAAGGCGGTGACGAACGAAACGATGGCTGGCCGCGGACAACGCGAATCGCCCCCGCTTAGTCATCAGGACCACAGCGACAACACAAAAAATATTTCTTGAATATTTTTCTTTTTCTTTTTATTTTCTTTTCGCGGTCAACCTTCTTCGATTCATCACCACCTTCTCTTCCATCGCATCCATCGAAAGGGCGAGCTACCGCAAGGAACCCTTTACTAACACTCACCTTCTCTCATCGCTCTACATTCCTATTCATCCATATCTTCATATTCGACATGACGGAGCCAAATCCCAAAGGTAGCTATATCGACTCTCCTAAATCACATTTAAGATCCCAGCTAACAATGAGCCAGCTTTCCCTCTTGCCGACCAGGCCCTCAGCCAACAAATCCTGGACATCATCCAACAGGCGAACAACTACCGTCAGCTCAAGAAGGGTGCCAACGAAGGTACTTTCTCTCCCTCCCGTCATACTATACCATAATCTAACTGAGATTCTCATCTAGCTACGAAAACACTCAACCGTGGTATCTCTGAATTCATCGTCATGGCCGCCGACACCCAACCCATCGAAATTCTCCTCCACCTCCCCCTTCTCTGCGAAGATAAGAACGTGCCATACGTCTTCGTCCCGTCCAAGATCGCCCTCGGACGTGCCTGCGGTGTCAGTCGGGCTGTCATTTCTGCTAGTGTCACCACCAACGAAGCTAGCGAGTTGACACAACAGATCAAAGCCGTCAAGGACAAGATTGAACGATTGTTGATTTAAAAGTATCCATTCAAAATTAAAATTGTACTCTATATTGGGGGCTTCTTTTTTTTTAGTTGATAACATGGGCCCGAAGGAATGAGTTTTTGGCGCAAGTGGAGAGACACGGTTAATATGTTATAACCTTTTGTATACATACTATATACCTCATTACGTTTTGCAAGATAAACGAATAAAGTCAAGAAGATCCGCAAACCCTTGGTCGTTTGGTAAAACAGAGAAGGCTATTTATTGCCAAACAATGACTCTAGATATACTACAATATTTACAAAAAATGGGATCGGTTATCGTATACGATATAGCACCGAACAAGCCAGGTCCATATCCTGTGTTGGAGCAGTTTGTATCTCTAGCTTACTTTTACTTTTGCATATCATACAGCATCGCCTCCGTATCCGTAGAATGTTCCGTACGAGGGTTGACTACTGTCACCTGCTGATCCACCCAACTCTTGTCCCGCGAATTCGAGCTGGCACCGACGGCACCATAAAATTTCATCAATTCCTTATATTTATGGTGATCAAAAGCACCTCTACGACGGGGATTAGAATCCAATGATTTTTGAGCCTTCCCTTTCGCGCGAGACCGAGAGCGAGCATCCATCCAGGGAGACCGCACTAGCTTTTCGGAGTCCTTGTCCCACTTATATGGTACAATCTTATAATCTACGTCCCGCTCCCGCCTAGATAATACCATGGGTGGCTTCTCTATCTTCAGATATTTTTCTAAGATCGTTTGGCCATCGATGCGGTACGCCTCTCCGTAGAAATCTAAGACTATCTGGGAACCTCGGATGTCCAGCTTGACACCATCGATCCAAAATGCTGTCTCCGAGCCGATTGAAAGAATTCTCGACCGTTTGGTTGCGTCGGACTCATCACTTTCCGGTTGAGTTTCTTCGGCGGGTTCATATTCCTTCGAATAGTCTTCCATGGAGTCTATTTCAATATTCGGTGGAGGCTCGGTGGAGGCGAACTCTCCCACATCTTTAGCCACCGAAGGCCCCGGGGATGAGGTGTTCACTGGTATGTCATTTTCAGAAATGGACTCCGTGCGTTCGATTTCCGTTATCACAGGATTTTCGACAGTGGGTTCTGGAGATGTAATCGTTGCAACTTCCCCCGTTTCCATCGGGGTTTCGATTGTTGAGCCAGGTTCCACGGATTTCGCTATCTCCTCTACCGTATCAAATCTTGGGATTGGCTCTTCAGCCGAAACTTTTGTTCTTGTGTCGTCTGCTACGGTAGTTTCAATAACAGTAGTTTCCTCCACTGCCGCTACTAATGGTGGTTCTGTCGGCGTATCCACAGGCAAGCCGTGTTCGAGGATAGGATCTGTTGGTGTTGATGATTCCGATGCACTCTCCACAGGTATCCCCTCTGCGAAACTGGATTCGGTCTCATCAGATACAGTACTGACAGCTGGTTCTTCCGTTCGCAAAAATTCAGAAGAGCCAACTTCCCCGATTTGACTTTTTCCCAATATATTGAACACGAGTCGACTCTGAGAAATTTTAGAGCGTAACCGCTCACCCTCTCTCCTAGCGTAAAACTGTATCCACAGACCCTTTCCCTCAGAATGTCCTTCCTCGGCTATCTTAAAATCCGGCATATTTTCGGGATCCAGCGCTAATATTCCCGCGTTCGCACCCCACCCACCACCACCAGAAAGAACTCTCGCGATGCTCATTCCAGGCACGCTGGGCCTCTTTATTATCCCTAAGTTAGGATCATAGGGATCCTCAGTCAGTCGAGCATATATATCCAATGGAAGACCATCTTGCTTTCCGGGTTTATATTCCGAGTGAGCCACCAAGAATTCTTCAATCGCAGGCTCCAACTCTTTGCTAGCCTGTATCGTTGTGTCTACTCCCTCATTCCGCACTACCAACTCCTGAATGATATTTCCAAATGCACGTGAGATTTTCCGAGGTTTGGTAATCGGCGTTAACGGCCTAACAACCGATGCGGCAAACTTGAGATCTTCATTCATATGTATCGTCATATCCCGCAAGTTTTCTGAAATTGCCTTAGTCATATCGTACTTATCCGTCTCCGTATTGTGCTCGAATTCATAGAAATGCCGCGCCAGTGTTGTCGCCTTCCCCGTCTCGAAAAGGGTATTCGCCAACTTCCACTTGACCTTCATTGGAGTAAATTCCTCCTCCTCAGACGGCTTGTTATTCTCATCGTATATGACCGTCTGGAACTGAAGCTGTAAATCACCAGGTGTGAAGTCCATGTTTGCGGAAGACTCTGCTATAGGCATCGACGTCGGTTCACCCGTACACGGATATTGATCATAGGCCTCTCCAACGCTTGAATAAATGTCGAAACGTCTATCTGTGACAAGTGCGCTCCAACCTCCTCCCAATAACCCCCCTTTAGAGCCGAACCGCGCATATCCGTCTATAACTGCTGCCACTATATCAATGCTGTTGACTCCGACGACACGAGGTTCAGCCCCTTCTTGGGCGATTGCCTTGAGAAAGCCATGGTCGGAGACTAAACTAGCGTTATCCGGTGATACTAAAAAGAGAATGGAACGCCCACGCCCTTTGCTTCTAGGATCGCGTCGACGGATTGCCTTGATTAGGGTCCTTCGGAGATGGGGGATCTAGAGGATCGATCCTAGGGTGTTAGCTAAGTAAGGCTGTTTCGTCACAAGTAGAACCCAGATATAACTCACAAAGTCAGTGTTACTTTTAGAATATGGGGGGTTCGAGCCGCGTAAGAATCCGGCGAACGATCTAGCGCCTGGCGGAAGCCTGTGCGCATTCGGAACCGGGATATTGGAGGTAGCGACCTGATATTCAGGCCTTCTCGGCGGATGTAATCGCCATCGCGAGATGTTATGGAGGCGATTGCGTATCATCTTGGATCCATGCTGATATATGTGCTAACTCTACCATGCAAGCCGACCTCAGATGACGTATCGTGAATGCCAGCAGGTCAATCAAACAAGTTCTCGGACGCGCTATCAATTGAAATCTGAGGATGAAAGAGCTTCGGAAACGAAGTTCATAAATGAGCGACAAAAATGTTCAGATACTCGTCGGTTTCTGCTACAAATTTGGTGGTGTGAATGCAGAAATACGGTTGATTGGTTGTTGTATTTTGAGTCCTGTCGAATTTCATGCCGAAATTATTCTTGAGCCGGTCCCGATCCGTCGATATGTGACTGTATGCAACAAATACAACACTTTTCCTCAAAACTCCATAGTGCTTGAATATATTTCGAATAGCAATTGATGAAAAATTCATGTTCAAGTGCTAGACTATTATTGAAACCATTTGCTTTGTGCTTACTGGTTTCTTCCCGATCGAGTAAAAGGACTCCGAAACCACCAACACATTAGACGAATGGAGCTAGGTCATTCCATTGGTGAGAATTCACGTCACACGAGCTTTTGCAATCTGTATTGTCCTCATAGTTACAAGTGATTTGCTTGTTAGTTCTGCTAATAAAGCTAGCTTCCATATATGTATCAAGAGAATTGAAATTACAGTTTACAGCATCACAGCATCACCCAGCACGTCCGCCAAGCCGCATAGCAAATCTCGTCACAAACTGAAAATCCATCCGAGAAGCTTTTCAAAATAAGAGATTTTATATTCGAACGATCTGCGAGTAGTAATTCTAACCCTTCAAAGTATTCAAACCAAAAATATATGCTCCGATAAATGCCAACAAATCACGCCATTCGCAATGCATTCAAAAACAAAACGCCCTTATATCCTACTAAATATCTTCTATCCCCGAAATCTCTGATCTTAAACAGGTGGAACAGTAACGGCGCGGCTAAATGGAACCAAGAAATTGGTCGGAACATCCAAATAGTTGTATTGCTGACCCGGAAGTGACTTGGTGTTGATTATGCTTCCGAGCCCCGTGGCTCCCAAGTCGTTAGTCTCGCCATACGTATGCGATATGATGAGATAAAAGTTTGCTCCAGCAGTGGACAGGCCAAAATCGACTCCTGTGACATTGCAAGCCGTTGGGAAAGGGGTGGTAGCGACGGGGGGTTGGGCTTGGTTGCTAGCATTGCAGTTTGCGTAGAGACCTGTAGCAGGGTTTGAGACTATAAAGGTAATAACAGCATGCTCAGAGTATCGGATGCCTCCATCGCTGAAACTAATGATTTGGAAGTTTCCAGCTGGAGCTGGGTTGGTGGCTGCGGTTGCTGAAGGAGAAGCAACTGGACTCGCCATCAGAGTTGAGGCGAGGGAGATGAATGTCAAAACAGTAGCGGTGAGTTGCATCTTGTTATTTCGCTTGGGTATAGTGTTTTATAAATCTTGTGTGTTTATTATGATTGCGATTGGAGAGAATTTGGACGAATGGGTACTTTGTAGATGTATTGTCGAATATATTTGATATTGTGAGTGATTAATCAAAAGCCAAGTTAGAGTAGAGGCACTTAGTTACTCTTTTATACCTTTTCTTTCATAAACATGTTCACATACGCTCCTGCACTCAATCCTAGAGCCACCAAATTGCCAAGTACCGACATGCGGTAGTTAGCAAACGTCACTATGAATCATGAAGATATTGGGGCTATACGCATCTACGGTTGCATAAAAGGACCAACTGGGGCTCAACTATCAGATCCTACCCTTCGTTGTAACCACGATTAAGGATCGTCAAGCCCTACGGATTTATTCCAGTCGATGCGACTGCAATCGGAGAGACGGAACAATGTAAGCCTTCGATCGACACTATTGCATCAGCAGGGTTGTGTGGTGCGGAACTCGGCTCTCCATTTATTTAAGGGTCCATCTGCAGGGTTAGATCTCCTAGACTACGCATGTTTCGAATCTTTGGGGACCCAAAACCCTGTTTAAAGACCAATGGAGAAATATTGATACAGCATGTTGCCATACCCACCGAAGAAATTTGATATCTAGAAACTAAAATATTCGAATCTTTGATGCCCAATGAGCAAAAACTAACCCAAAGCCCTAATTTGAGGATTGTACCAAATATAACAACATTCTAGAAGTCTGAGCCAGCATCATCCTGACGGGGGACTGGAATGCTAAGAATTGAACTAGTAGTCAGTCACGTGATACGGTAGTTTAATCATAGCGTGTCCGAATTCTGACAAGCTCAGCCTTGACGATACTACTTGCCAAGACGCTCTGCGTAGAGATCGTCCTTCATGTCATCAATAGAGTATCTTGATTGTCCAATATCTTTTGGCCTTTCACTTGCCCGGAAATTTCAATCAGCATTACATGTAAGATGGCACGTGGATGTAACCCAAATTCCCTGCATACCTCTGAACTATACAGCTAGGACAAGGGAAGATTTACCGATACCAATTTACGAATTTACTTTATAATTCTTTTTTGGAAATATCTAGCATGCCTGATTAAGGTTAACCCTGCAATTTTTTCCACTGCAGTTGTCTTATGCTATTATTATACAAACACTATATGGACATATGCACATGTGTGTGAGGCCCGGTCTGTAGTCTAAATCTTCATTTCAAGAGAAAACTCACCTTTTCTTCGGAAAACTTGATGTTTGATTTGCCACATCTGTGATGTCGCAAGTCATGCGGATTATGTCCCAAACCATGAACCTTCTGAAAGAAGTCTTCAATTCCGAGCATACCCGGCGTTACAGACAGTAAAAAAACCACTTTATCCAGTTATTACTACAAAACATAATTTCTTTGATTGTTTGGGTCGCAAACTGTTTGCTTTTGCCCAAGTGGAATAGGACAGTAGGATAGCATTGTTCATTTTCTGGATTGGATGATATCATTCAGAGTGGTGCATTCAAAAGCAGAAATCCAACAACAGTGACTGCGTTGTTGAGTTAGGTTCAAAGGCTCACTAATCATATCACCTCATGACTTAACAAAATAGCTACTTTAAACCTGAAGATCCAGGCGCCAAAAGAGCATAAAATATAAAGTGGGAAGGCTTGTTTGGTAATCTGTTTCTAATAAATACAAGCGTGTTTAAGTAAAACATAAAATCAAAGAATCCCCCAACCTTGACTCGTATACTTTCGAAGCGTGAGGCTTCCGCTTTGATTTCAAGACGCTCAAGGCAAAATGATCGGACGTGGACAGAGCTAAATCAAGAAAATTTGAGCGAGACCACCCTATCAATTCCGCCTTCAAGTACTATGAAAAAACGAACAACTAATATTCCAACAAGACCGTGAAGTCGTGCACGAACAATAGATAAAACCCGTTGGCTTGACTAGGAATTCGAAGGCGATCTAATTTAACAGCAGATGGCGTAGCATTGAATGGGGCCACCATAGCAGCTAATTTCGCAAAAAATTCAGTATAAACATAAAATATATTGCCTTAGAATATATTAATGCAGATATCGGTGACTTACTACTGGCAGTTGCACTTCTTTGGGGCTGTGCAAGAGTTACCGCTGCAGCTTTGACGCTTGGTAAGGGCGTGAAGATCGGAGTCGGGGAGTTCCATGACGTTTGGAACTGGTTCCGGAGCTGGGGCAGCCATGGTAGCGAGAGGAGCCAAAATAAGAGTGGCAACGGCGACGATGGAGAATTGCATTTTGAAGGCTCGGTTTTGAAAGAAGTAAATACTTCGTTGTAAAGAGTTTTTTTATATGTTGACAGATGTTGTTTGCTGATCTTAAATGAAGCTTGAAGTGGTGATGATGGGGAAAAGGTAGGCTTTCTGGGAAGAAATCTGACCCCTTTTATAGGCAAAATGTCCTCTGTGAATCGCGATATCAGCAGCTAAAATTCTTTAATGAATACAGAAGAATTGAAAGAGTGCGGGGATTTCTTTTCGGAGACTCTGATATCCGTTCCGTCCTTCGTATCAATGATTGGAAAGTCTATACGCCAAGTTCTTAGACTTTTTGGCATGGAAATCTCTAAAGCCAAAGTATCTCGGATATGAATTTAGCCCTAAATACGAGATCAATTTAACCTGGCTGTGGTGCCAGTTTCCTAGTCTAGTTTGCATGTAGATTATTGGTGTTCGCGTAGGTGATTCGTCGGGGACCGATGAAAATCTCCAGACCAGGACCGACGACTCGTCTCTCAGAAATTGAAACTGCATGTAACCGAAAGGGGTTCTGTAGTTGCAGAAGTAAAGAAACTTTTTGACATTCCATCTACCTCCTGTTTTGCAAACTTGGTTTAGTGGCCGGTAAGTGCTGACACCACCTGCTTTTCGGTCTATATAATCGCAATCAAGCTCATCATAAAAATATCATCTTGTAAAGGAGTGGTTCAGTGGATGGGCATAGATGAGAAAATAAATTTCGGTAATAAGTTGCAGCCCGCGTGAGAGAACGTTTGTTTATAGGTTTTGTTAGGATCTTCTAGTTTATATAAATGATTGAATATAATACTCATATGAGCTATCATCATTCCAATCATTAATGTCGCAATCATCATACGTAGACGTAATGTTGAACGCTATGTAGATCTTAATACACGAAGCACTGATCAATGATGAGCTAAATCGGTGGTGCCATTTTGCCCAACAATTTCTGAAATCTTGCAACTGCGGGGGATGCATAACAATGTCAAGAAAATACCCCATGGGCTGCCCCGGCCTCAGAATAGTTCTTTGAGCAATTACCTATAGCTACATGTGTGCGTATTCCGGATTCCGAGAGTCTGGAACGGGCCGACAGTTCCAGAGGCAAAAATTTAACTCAACCTTAAGTTTATATGCTTATACAGTTTACAACTGTCCACAGAAAATCCCCTAGTATTATCTCGTAACCAGCCGCAGTCAGCGACGAGCTGATGAGTAATCGCTTAAGCAAAATGGAGCCGGCTCGTCTGTACCCGCCATAGATTGTATTGATGCGATACACCACCCTGCATCTCCCATGGGATCCGCGGACGGTTTGTATCCGAGGGCTGAAATTTACGATGAATTTTGTGCTCTCGCTAATATTCTTCTCGATGTACAGATAGCTCACAGGAGTTTATCAGCAGCTAGCAGCATTATGCAGAGGTTAAGCGCAGAACACTTGGCATCCTCGCGAGCCTCATGTCGTGTTGTGCGAAGGAGAAGTCGCAGAGCTATATTTGCATAACTAGTACCTTGAGGGTAGGCCCATGGGGTAACTCCGAATCATACTATTATAATTTATCCTCATGCATCTAGCTTAATTTCATATCGGTCTAATCCGTAGTGTTGGACGAATCGAGTGCGGAAACATGAGATATTCTCATACAAGTAGGCAAATTACAACGTGAAATTAAGCCGAAGTATTTGTATATGGTGCTGATTACGTATCAAATACCTCATCCAGAGCATAGCTGATTTAGCCTACTATAATGGTCCTTCAGATAAATATGCATCTAAACCCCATGACATAATATATCATAAAAACATTAATAAAGATACGTGGAAGATTTTAACTTGTATCGCGAGTATTCGAATAATCAACCGTTTCCATTATTTTATTATAGTGAATCCTCAGAGCAGCAGTGAATCATGGCTAACAGACTATGACTCTAACCATTGCATATATAAGCTTTCGGATCGATTCCGGTGTATTAACTTTATCCAAGCCGTGCTGTGGTAAGCCCAAGTCTTGGATTGTCGTTTCTTTAGTAATCTCATCCTCATATGAATAATCGAATATTCCGATACCCCAATCATGATCTAACAGACGAGACTATCGATCAGTGTATCATATGATAATGCTCCCATTATGTAGGCTGTATCGCGTATCGCGTATCATACTTAATGACAAACCGGGTAATATATATACCTGACCATTGTTTCCGAGATGCATGGATTTTAGCTCCTTGGCTGTCGATAATTTTATCCATTACAACCTTCTCGGAATTCTCTTCTCCTTGGTGCTCTCCGAACAAAGTATCTAGAGAATTCCCATAATTTTCTAATTAAATGTTGATTACGATTGGACCTATCCCAATTTCCTTGAATCAATCTTCTTTACGAGGAGTCGTGTAAAAGTTCAATATCCCAACATGAATCTAATCACATGGTATAGCAGTTTAGTCGATAACTAGTCTTTGCGTATTTTATGCAGCTACCCCGCACGCCAACCGAACATAGTTTAAGTTCTTAAGTCAATCGAATTACTCTCAAGATATTATAACCAGTATTACAATATTCCATCAATTGCACAAGCAGATATCTGCAGATACGCCCGCGTGCTGCGAAGATACGATAAAATCGTATCATAAGACATGGAGACAGTTACATATGCACCTACAGCTTGATATAATAGTATTTATGTAAGTGATTAGAAAAATCACAAAAACCAAGTCACTTTGCAATGAGTACCCACATATATGCATACCTTTCCGATCACCGGAGCTAGAACTTACCAATGGAATTCAATTCCTCGTCCATCATGCATGCGAAGGCTCAAAATACGAGACTAAGCTACAGATGGACTACATCTTATAGCCGGCAAGCAATCCGATTGTGTGGATGAAACAGATCCTTTGGCATTTTCATCGTATTTTCCATGTCTGCAGCCTGTGTATACATGTAACCACTACAACCTTGTTTCCTGGGTCTCGAATATTTAAGCCACGGTAAAATTCAATCCTTAGGAGTACTTATCAAAGATCTCGTGGAAATATCTATTTCATTCCCTTACCAGCTGTGAGTACCTCTCTCCCTATAAAAACCTTCGTTTATTGAAGAGTACACATTTTAAAGTATTTTGTTCATAGTTCACTGGACAGAATTGGATAGAATATTAGCTCTTTTTTGAATCTTACCTTATTTCATTGATTCGGAGCTTAAATATTCTTACTTTAAAGGACCCCGCAGCTATATGTTTAAGTGAATTACCTGCATCAATTGTTGTAAACGTCCTTGCGACCAATCGTCCCATTCTGCTCATAATATCATCTAGCTCTCACACACACACAAAGTCTCCAAAGACGTTAAGACCTTGGCTAGTTAGTGCGCCATGAGAAAAAAAAAAAAATCGAAATGAGCTATAAAATGATGGCCAGCACTCATACTCCAGCCAGCCCGTTGCAAGTGAGAGTTTGGCATACGAGACCAAGTCAACCCAAGGTTCTCGCCTTGAATACCCTCTTGCCAAATCTAGATCCCAATCTCAAGCTTTACAAAGAATTATATAATACTACACAAGAAGAATCAACTTCCAATGTTAACTCCCGTATATACATAAATACGTACACGCGTACGTACGTGTCGCGAGTCTGGTACAGTCTGGTTTGAGATTTCTCGCACCTGTGTCACACACGTATAACAATATTGCAACTTGTAAAACATGAGCAGCAGGATTCTGCGAGTCATATTCCAGAGTTTCGGCTCTGGTACCTACTCTAATTTACGAGCTCAGAAAATGCTGAGCGCACAAGTAGCTTTTCCGAGATATTACACTCTCTTTTTTATACTTCAATTTTCAATTTTTTTTTTTTATTCTTTTTATTTTGCTTTGTTATAAATAAAAACGCATGGTGATGAATATTGGGTTCTGGCCATGGCCAGCCCTCTCAATATTGATTCCATACTTTGACTAACCTTGCTACTGCTAGGCGAATTAGATAGTTATCAATCATAATATATTTGCATTTGCATTTGCATCTACATCACACATTTCTGTCGCACAACGATATTCTCATTAGTCCTTAGAACTCTGATCTCCTTCGCAGTCGCGAGTCGAGGCACTGCTGTCTCTCGTGAAACACGAGCTGCGCAGCTGGAAACCCGAGTTTGCCGATTGGCGTAGGGCTGATTAAAAAACTATACATGTCCAGTACAAATCTACTCACTAAAAAACAACCCAAGTTTGAGTTCCGAGAAGTATATACTCCCACCTATGTACCTTCGGATTCGAGATCGAAATCGAGCAACAACACTCGTCACCGAGCGGGGGGTGGTAATCACAGCTTTACCAGGAAAACAAAACCGGCTACTCCGCTTCTTATCGGAATTTTAATTGCATTGAGAGAAGATCTTGGATATCACAAATGGATGGATGGATGCGATGGCAGGCTTTTTTTTTTTTTTTTTTTTTCCCAAATTTGTACCACCGAATAAGAAATATTGGGAGGGTTTCGCTGTGATGGAGGCGTATATTGGGATTTCCTTCTTAACCATAAACAGCTTTATCCCGCGATTCTATACCGTGAATTCAAGGTGTGGCAGACCAATTTTCCTTCGGCTGAACGATATGGCGTCGACTTTGTTCAAAAGGAGGTGCCGACGCATGGTTCGATGTGCGCACTAAATCGAGCTACATGGTCGAGATGCTATCGCGACCCGGAAATTCCCAAAACTCAGCCCTTTGGATCACACCATCCTTAATTAGTTGATTCTCGTCCAATTTTCCCTACCCGCGCTTCGTTCAGTCAGGTACCATGGTTATCCGAGTTTCTGTTTTTGCGAACCTCACGAGAGCATAGAAAAGGTGGGGTTACATCGTCGTAATGGAAAAAGAAAAAACGTCGAAATCGTGGAAACCGGTCTATTCGGCGCGATCTATTGGGAAGTTCCTGGAGAATCAACAGCCTGATGTTCATTAACTGGCAGAACAGAATTCCTGAATCGCGCATCTCATCTATGGCAGACAATCATGACAAAATCTTAAAAGAAATCAATTAAAATCTTTCCGATCCGATCGACTCATCCCGACTCGAGGACAGGAATGTTCTTTGCATCCAAGCCGACCAGGGTTTGTTTGATAAACCATGTTGCAGAATAGATTTTCAGGGTCAGTTTATCTCTTTTCTTCGCAACCGTCAAATGGATGGGTTGGAAGCCATTGAACTCGAGTGAGCACAGTGCAGTGAGTGCTCGTATGTTGGTTCATGTTGGGAATGCGCATCGCCCTAATGGCATCAAGCCAATCAGATGCCGTATGGGGATCTTGGAGAAGGGAGACCGTGGCTTGGGATTGGCTTTATCCCTGCGATATTCAGCCTGCTTACGATTTGGATCAAATATTGATCCATCCGACGATAAAAAAACATATTCCGTCTACCAAGTATGTAGGTACATTGTACATTATAATATTATTGTGCAGATGAACAGGTTTGCCAATGAAGGGGGCAAAGGGTGCCTCCACGCAAGGGGCAATTTTTTCTTGTGTTTTCGGGAGAGTAGCCCGACTGAAATATTCTAACGTACTACGGAGTCAAGGTTAAATTTTTTTTTAAAAAAAAAAAGACGCAAAGATGATATTTATCGACTGAATTAGGAACTGTGATTGAAATCGGGGACTGTTGCATTTTATAAGCCCGGTGAATATCGGGATCGTGGAAACAACAGGCGGCTGCATGTTGGGCGATTGTTTCTGGACGTATGCAAGGGCACGCTGCAGGAACAATGTCTTCAAGGGGGAAAGAGAGGAGAGTAAGGATACCGTCGATTTGTGAAGCTGCAGGCTTAATTCGTGATGTGGTCCTGTTGTTGTGTGTGTGATGGCCACATGCATGCCCCTTTTCCCGAACCAGTCGCAGGATTGTGGTACCCGAAGTGACAGGTAAATTAGGGAACCTTTGCAGCTGCGACTTCAACGTTGAACACTGGAAGCTTTGATGTAATGCAAGAAAGGTGTCCTTGGAGCACAACAATACTCTAAACTTCGTGCTTCGTCAACGATAATCCGTATTATTTTATTTCTTTATAAAATCCCAGGACGGTGTGCTTGGATTGCGAACGAGTGGTGGCCCAGTTGGCAAGGTTCGGGATCGCGAAACACCCAAGATCTCTAGAGATTGCTAAAGGCGGCCGAAGTATTGAGATCTACTTTTGACGAAAAACCTTAACGTGCAAACAGCGAATCGACGCCCGTGGGCTCTTCTATGGAAGGCGAACATGTCGTATCGATAGCCGTTGTTCACACGGAAACAGTATAAAAATTTCTAAATTTTCGCCTGGCGGACTTGGATCTAACCTCGCGGATGCGTGAGAATGTTGCAACCGCAGACGAATGCTTTTTTTTTTTTTTTTTTTTTTGATTCACCGCTTTCCCTTAACTCGTTCGGGGTAACTCTCTTCTCCAGATAATCCGTACCTGAGAATTATTAGCATCAGCGTCACCGAAAGGGCAGCCTCGAAGCCTTTTCTGCAGCATGGGGTCATGTCTCGATGCATGGGAAGGATGTTAGCGCAAACCTCTGACGACTTTTTATCCGCACTTTTCAATCTGAATGCAGGTACACAGCTAATCCCGTTGGTCCACAATTTGACGGCCCTTGGCGCCTTTTGTTCACCCTCGATCTGCGGGTATTACTGGGGGGTGGCCAATGAATGGCCGGTAACCGCCTGGGGCCAAAGCTCAATTTCAGTTCGAACTTCGGTCTAGCAGCCTTGGCACTGCGACCTTGCTGGTATCTGCTCGTAAGAAGCCATCGGGTCCGTATCAGGAAGCAAATGCCTAATTAATTCAGAGGCAGCGCAGTCGAGAGGGCAATTTGAGGCAGAAAACGGTTGCAAAACACGCAGCTCACACCGAAATTTGTGCGATATTGTATAGGATATGTGTATGCGCATTGCATTTACATAGCTCGCTGGGGTAGATGATGGCCCTCGCTGGTGCAAACAAGATGTTGAAGACCGGAAAACGATATTTCCCGGCCTGAGTGGAGATGTTTCCTTTCCCCTATTGCCATGATCCTAACAATATGAATACGTGTGTGTAGTTTAAAGTCGCAGCTAAACCACATGTAGTTCCTCCGGAAAAGCTGCAGATGGTGCCAGAGAATGTTCGTTCCATTGCATTGAGGATGGTTTTTAGCTTCCCGGCAGAGATTTCCCCCTGGTTCGGTCTGAATCAGGTACCAATTCGCTCTTGCACACGGTTCAGGCGAATGTTTATGGAATCATTCTGCGAGAGGGCCCGGGTTACCATGAAGGAAAACGTCGACGGGGCGACTTGAGGTAATTGTCATTTGGAGTGACCGACCGAAGAGAGTTAAATAACAGGTGTATTTGGGTTATTTCGTCCAGTTCGGGCCCAGTCAGCATTCTGGTACCGTCCATTCCTCTCATCTTATTCGTTCGTTCTCGACTCGAAATATTCATTCGGCTCGTTCGCCCACACACACCTCCAAGACATCCCTGCTCCGTTAATATTCTAGCCTGCTACTTTTTTCCTTTTTCCCCTTTAGTAGACTTGCTCAGACAGCACACACACACGCACACACATTCGGCTGGGCCAGCGCCTCTCCATTTGGTGTATTTTTCGGTGTTTCTGGTGTTTCTCCCAGCGGAGAGAGAGAACCCCCGTCCTCTTCCCCCCATTGCATCCCCCCTTCGTTTACCCCAGTTCGATTGGCAATTCCAATGAAGAAGGTCAACCGTTCGTATTGGGTGTTTTTCCTTTTGGCTCGTTCGCCTGGCCCAATTTCCTCGACTCGATCTTTTCATTCATTTTTCATTTCCTTCTTTTTTATTATTTCCCCCATCTCCCCTCTTTCGTTTATTATTTTTCTTGAGAACCATCCCGCTCAAGGCTTCGTGCCGTTAGCTCTGTGTTTTTCCCATTTCCTTCTTTCCTACTGACCTCGTCCCCTCTTTTGTTTTCTGCTCTACAGCCCCTCTCTCAGACCTATAGGCGGTTTATCCTCCCGTAGAGTCGTCCATTCATTTAGCCCAACCTCTGTAAATCTGTTCGTATTTTTTTTTTTTTTTTTTTTTTTTTTTTTTTTATTTTGTGTGTGTGAGTGTGTGGAAAACTCGACGGGACTCAAGGTATGGCAGAATCTCCGAAATCATTTATAGTAACATCGTAGCAAAAGCGTCGAGCAGAGTCTAATCCTTTTCGCTTGTCGCCTGGCTGTTATTTTTGGGAGGATAGAATACCTGTAGCTTTGAAATATCGACATCCAATAGTTTGCGCCCTTTCGTCAATTTTCGTCAGCCGCTCATTCGACGCTGTTACGACTTTATTCGATTTTATATTTTCACGAATTCTCGACCGATCTTTCCGACCCATCGACCGACATTTTTTATTCCACGGTGACGAAAAGGGGATCTGTTATTTTTATTTTTATTTTATTTCATTTTACAATTTCGCGCGAACGTATATCCTGACGGTTTGGTTGTGCTGGTTTCGATCAAATCGCAGTTTGGAGGCATTGAATTGTTCATCTAAAGCGTTCGATTCATCAAAGAAATAACCCCCTTCGGACCGACGAAGACGACTCCGACCACGACCCATTTGACACGCTTCTTTATCTCTCTGAGCGGTGTCATTTCGTATTAGGTTTTATTCAACTCGGTTCACTAAATCAGAAATCAAGGAAACTTGATATACCGACCATTCACGAGCTGCACTTTGTCTTTTTTTCTCTAGACATTGTCCAAACGCAAGGTTTCATCTTGTGCGTATTCATTCTCATTCATTCAAGTAATTGTCTACTCCAACCCAACGGTGACAAGACGCACGGGTTTTGTAGCCCTGCGCCTTGCAAGTAGCAAAAGTTGTTTGCTTGTTTGTCAGTTGAACGAGTTCATGGCGCTGACGTTCAGTCTCTTCTTCGACTCGATAGTTATTTACGAATCTTAGTAATGACCCTTTGAAGGATTGCCATACCCCATTAGTCGAATATCTGTGTACTACATGCTTCTCACGATCTTCTCGAACACCAAATACATCACCCCATAACCCGTGATTTCTCTCCGACAATTTTCTACAACGGTAGACCAAATCAATTCATCACTCGCCCAGCATGGCTACTCTGAACTCCCAGGCCCCGATGCAATCATTCATTTTCCCAGTCTCAAAACCTTCTACTGCTGCACCGACAAAAAGGCCGTCCAGTTCTTCTGCAATTCCTAGTAGGACGGCAATATCAGCGGGGATACCCAGTCCGACGTACTCTGACAATGGAGCCAATCCAGCCAACAGCCCTTCCGGTTTTGTCTTTCCCATGAGACAGCAGACGGCTACCGTTCCTAGAAGCGCTGGGAGCCTGCTCGCTCCCAGCAATGCAAATGTCCAGGCTCGGACGCCACCGGCATCACCTTCTCCACCCAATGCAACTCTAGGTGAAAGGCGGTTTCACGCGAGGAGACAGAGCGAGCTTATTTCCAGTAAGCCTCTGTCCTTGGGAACACTCAACCAGCCATTCAAATTCGGGTCTCCCGCCTCGACAACCTCTCCGTCGAAAACAGCAGGGGGTTCTCCAGACAAGGAAGCAACTTCACCCAAGTTTTCTACCCAGAACGGTCTTCTTTCCCCTCCACCAGAGGCCACCAATCTGGAGGCACCAGGGATGGAAAAACTAAGTGCTGCACCGCCACCTCCCGGGATGCAAGGGAGGCGTGAACATGCCCACCGGCGCAGCTCTGCCATGAGCATGAGCTCGACAGATGTTCTCAATATGATGCTCACTGCCGCAAAGGCCAACAACACTTTGAACCACAACAAGAGTGGTGGCAGTGTTCCCGCGAGCCCAGCAGCTAGTCCCGAAAACCTTCTAAAAGAGCCGTTCGGTGGTGTTGCAGACAGCGTTTCAGGTAACTCCATCCGAGCGTCTATTCCACCTTTGCACAGCCATGCTAATTTCATTCCTACAGTTCCCGCTCCAGACGCCAAGATGGCATTGGGTGTGCCTTCGTGTGAATCCTCGGCTTCATCAGTCCACAATATCACTATTGATGATTCTACGGAATCCGCCAGGACTTCGGTGGAAGAGGCTCCTCGCAAACCTAGAGTTATGTTTAGCGACGTGCCGGAGATAATTCCGCGACCTGCCTCTGCGGGTACCTGTAGCACGTTCACTACGATTCGTGATGGTATGACCGACAGCTTACATAGCTACAGAAATTCCATTAGTAGCATGGAGGAATTACATACCATCGATTCTAGAGGTAGACGTGCATCTGCCTCTGATGCGTCTGGTGTTCCTCACCCTCGTCGAACCAAGGCCGATCGTAGACCCAACTCTGCTGATGCTGCAACTCTTTTGAACGGCGCTCAAAAGACCGGCTGGTTATTCCCCCCGCTCTCCCCGAAAGACCCATTCGCCAAGAAGAAGGGACACTCCAAACATCTCTCTGAATCCTCTGCTACAGAAAAGCCCAAACCTAAACGCAAGAGCCGCAAGTCATCTAACCCTGATGGCACACCTGCGACCCCTAAGAAGGTCAAAGGTGGTATGAAGGGATGGGCTGGAAACATTCTGCTCAAGAGGCACTACAAGAAGCGCCAACTCAAGCATCTCCCCAGGCGGACACCGACCCCACCACTGATGCATTTAGACGAGATCCAACGTCTTATGCTTGACGGCAACTATGTTCTCATGCCTGCCAATATGACTGACTATCAGCCACGAGAATCCTCAAGCCTGGATGAATCTGAGTTTGACCAGATTGATCTTGGTGCATTCGAGATTGACGTGGAAATCGATTCTAATTTCCCCGTCATTGATCTCGATGCGGCGCTCGGGCCCTTGCTTACGCCCAAGTCCCCCAATCGGCCGCTCTCAGGTTTTGAATCGGCGAGAAAGCGTATGCATTCTGCTGCCGGATATTCCTATCATAGACGCGCGGAGAGTATGCCTGAGATGGAATTGTTCTCCCTCTCGGAAGATTTCGAAGGAGCTGGCATGGGCGACGTTTTCGAAGATACCGAAGAAGAGGATGAGGAAGAAGATGACGAAGGTGACATTACCCTCCGTGTTGAAGACCTTCCAGTGCCCAAAATGCCCGCCGGCCTCGCTTTGAATTGGGATACTGATGATAGTGAGATTGAAGAGCTCGACATTGTCGACGGCGTCGCAAACGTCCGTAAAGGCATCAAACGCAAGATGAGCCGCTTGTCAGAAGACACCGACCCTGCAAGCGAATCTCAACGATCAGAAGATGGAATCAAAGGAGGCGATGCTATCATTTCGGTAGAAGAACTATTCATCCCGACTCCAAACACCGACAGCCAATTCTCGCCGACTCTAAGCACCAACACCCATCTCACCAAGCCTATGAGCAATGCCAGCGGAAACGTTTCATACAACTCCCTTCATCACGCCTCTTCGTTCGATCAAACACCAGTAGTCACCCCCAGCACGACAAGCACCTCGATCTGCCCACCCACTATGCCATCAACACCGCAGACATCCGATTTCTTGCCCCTTCCCGTTCCCCACCTATTCCCTCAAGAAGACGACCGTCTGACCATCATGTCGGGCGCATCAATCTATGAAGACCCCGCACTCCTTGGAGAACCAGGTCCGGAAATTCGAATGAGCGTCTCAGTCGATGACATTCCCGGAACATCACAATCCTCGAAGCGATTCTATTCTCTTTTCAGCGCGAGTAACTCCCGCAACACGATGGCTGGTATCGAATCCACATCGTCGATAGGGAGTCCTGACAAAGTAAAAGAAAAGAAGGATAAGCGATGGAGCAAGATGTTCTCATTTTGGAAAGCAAAGCCGTCTACCAATTAAAATCACCCCTTTTCTCTTTAACTACGAAATCCCTCTCCCCTTTAAGCACAGCAACCCACTACGAACAAAAACTATGGCATTTTCTTTTATCGGTTATGTACAATTACGGTCACACATGATACAGATTCCCTATATCCTTCCGGCTAATTTTCCTTGATGTCAAACCTGCGTCCTCTTATCTCCTTTATACGGCTCCGACAAGCTTATCATATTTCCTTACGCATCGAATCGAACTCTTTAGACCATTCAATGAATTTCCTTTTCTCGTTTTTACTTTTCTTCTTGAGGCAAATCCACTCACTCTCTGCAGATCTGATGGATAAACAACAATCCGAAAAAGCATCATACTTATCTCTCTGTCGCATTCATGGAGGCTTCAGTGCTGATTTTACATGTCATTTCGATTCGAAACTCGCCGATAGATAACAACCTTTTTTCCTTTTTATATTTTTCCTTATATCTTATTTCATTGGCTCTGCATATCTGATTGTGATTTTTTTTCTATTACTGTATCGATCAACCTCTTTGATTTTTTTTGTACATTTTTAACGCCCTTACCGACTTTATTTTCGAAACTTTCCTTAATGGCTTAATTTCCTTATCTTCTTTTTTATCTATCGATATCTTGGTCTTCTTTACGCATGGGCACATACAACAGACGTGTCACCCCAGCGATTGATGTATTCTGCGCGCTCGCGAACCCTTCGGATCGGAAAGAAAAACATACCCATACATCACGCCCTCTTTATCAACCTTGTGCTTTTGGTTCTACGGAGTTGAGAAACTAACAGTAACTCAAAACTGAACAAAAAAAACAACCCACTTGAATTCGGAGGAAGTCTTTGTCTTTTTGTTATTTTCTTTCCTTTCGATTGGAGTATCTGTATTATATGTCCACGGACGTATCGCCCCGCTTTTACCTCTCCATTTTTTCCTGCATATCCGGTTTTGCATTTCTGTTTCTACTCTGTTCTTTTTCAGTTAGTACTTTTTCGCACGGCATGTATCTTATCATATTTCTGTTTTGTGAACATTCTCACGGGGTGGATGATTGGAACCTGTATTTTATACGGGATCCGAGGAAACTAATCTATGAGAAGATAGTAATGGGATGGATAACTGGGGGGATACGAGCGAGAATGGAACGGGGAGAAGGACGGAGTTCGGAGATGGATAGAGGACTGGATGTTTGGATTATGGAGGCGGGCAGAGCGGGTGGTGTTAGTAGTGGGTATAAGTATATTATATCATCGCAGTGGCAGATTTTTGTAGAGGGATCAATTTATGAATATTTTCACCTCTGTATATCTTTTCGCCTCCGTCGTAACTGTGATTATGTGTGAATGTGAGATATTACTTGCATATATTCCAATCCGGGCTGCATTGATGAAGATGTCATGTGCCAGTATGGCATAGGCTCACATGTTGTGTTGAAGGGCGCGCTGATATTTACAGCGCTCTGATTGGTCAATTTCCCAGCGAGCCCCGAAACCGAGAAAAATATGGCCGACGTCAAGTCAACAACAACTCTACACACACCCGCCTTTCTCCCGAAACGACGACATTTTCACACTCGACCCTCCCTCCCCCCTTTCCTACGTTTCTCGTGCATATTCACGTATAGATTGCATATATCACAATGGGCGGTGGAGGAAAGAGAGCACCAAACAGGTAGGTACCAAATCCCTTTGCCACCGGCGCGGGACAACCACATATCAGATATATACGCCCCTCCATCTCTATCCACCCCATAAAAAGACACAAGCTAACGATATCTTTTCAACGATGTATAGCTGGATAGGCGACTGGGGCAACTTCGGTATACCCTCCTTCCTTCTCCCTCCCTCCCTCCCTCCCACCGACGCCGGAGAGCACCCGTACACGGACAAAGTCTTATCCGAATCACAATACTGATGAATCGTAACATAGGCCAATCATACCAACGTGGTATCGTGCAATACACCCTCGCACCGAACCGACAAGCTCCCACCGCCGGCGCACTCAAAGGAGCGGTGTTCAACGGCTGGCGTAGATTTAGGAGTCAAGTGTTTTACGTCGTCCCGCCGTTTATTGGGATTTACTTTTTGATGGAGTGGGCTAATAAGAAGTGGGTTTTCCGTTCCGTTATTCTCTTATTTATATTTTGTTTGATGAAAGTGAAGTTGGAGGAGGAGGGCGGAGGGTGTTTGCGAGAAGGGTATTATGGGAATATATATGGCTAATGGTATGGGTCTTTTTTTTTTTGATAGGAACGAGTTTATCAACAGTAAAGCCGGCCGAGCGCTTTACGAGAATGAGGACGAGTAGATGAGTTGACGCCATATGAGTGTGGGCTAGCTAGTAAAATAAGGGGATCAAAAGCTAAAGAAGTCAGAGTGTACCTTTGTCTTCTTGGTAGCAGATAACTAGCCTGGGCGAGCAATCGTTTTGATACGGATACACGCGATCCTATTGGTTTTCTTAGAAACTCTTTACTTTTTTATAAAACAACCTGTGTATAAAATAAATACCAATCCACTTAAACCGTGTTAAACTCAAGTTTTCGACGTAGAGATGCTTATATCATGAGACTTCGTTTTTCATTGAAATAGGGAGCAAGAAGTTTCCTTTTGATAGAATATATATGTACAAAAATCAGCCTTTCACTTCAAACGCCTGATTAAAAGTGGAGGACTTTTCCAGCACCATAAACATCTCCCATTAATCGAACGAGCCCGATGTTTCTTAAAAAAAAAGAGTAATGATATACAAAAAAGTCCCAAACACGAGACTTGGGAATAAGTGCGGAGAGACAGTTCGCAATCCTCTGATTAATATCACGTTCAAATTCCTCCAGCCTTTTATATTACAGCTACCCCCCTACAATCTACCATGCGTAAAAATTAGTTCCTCACCGTAATCCGAGGAGATAGCTACCACCCTTTGAACCCTCACCACTGCCACCACCGGGGAGGTAAGTAACATTGGGATTGTTGGAGAGCATCTGTGCGATATCTCTCGCCGCATCAATCTTTCTGATTTGAATCACACCATCGCCGAACTTTTCGATCGATCTGCCGATTGTCTCCGCTGATTCGGCTTCACCCTCGGCACGAATAACGGATGCTATCACCACAACGGAAAAAAATTATCATTAGCCACGATTCTTTAGGATAAAAATAGAATATTTATAGACCGGGGAGGCAAAAACGAACCCTGTCTCTCCTGCTCCGCCTTCTCGACGATAAACCTCGCCCGCTCGGCATCCTGCTGCGCGATCTGTTTCTGTTCCACAGCCTTTGTGAATTCCTTGCCGAAAGTCATATGCGTGATGCTCACGTCCTCCAAGGCGATATTGAACTCGTTGGCACGTTTGAGGAGTTCGGCGCGGATGAGGTTTGAGACTTGTTCTCGTTGGGTGATGAGTTCGGCGGCGTCGAAGCGGGCGACGATAGCTTTGAGGACTTCGTTTCCGATGGAGGGGAGGACGCGCTCGTCGTAGTCCTGGCCGAGGGACTATAAAATATATAATATACACCGGTTAGCCTTTTTTTATCTTTGCATATTCTTATTTTTGAAGATGGTTGTGTGTATTATATATTGTATATTGTATGGTGAGGGTTTTTAAGTATGGCTGGTATTACGTACCTGATAAATCTTGGGCAACTTTGTGACCTCGGGACGATGCAGAACTCTCAACGTCAAGCTCACCATTTGCAAATCTTTGCTACCGGTTGTGGTACTGATATTCCTCGGCTTCGTCCTGACATCGTAAATGATGGCCTTCTGCAACCACGGGATGAGGAAGTGGGTGCCTTCATTGACGACTTGTTCTTTGACACCGCTCAGTCGGTCGAAGATTACGGCGCGGGAACCACCTTTGACGTCGTAGAGGGAGGCTTGCAGGAAACCGACGCCGACAGCGGCGGGGATGGCCAGGCGGTAGATTGCGTTTAGGGCTGTTGCCATTGTCGCGGATGGATGTGGAGTTTTGTCGAAGGGTGGTTGCGAGAAGTGGTGAGGTTGGAAAATTGGCGAAAATTGTGGGGGTGGTGTTTTTTTCTCGATGGCAGCGGAGATAAGCGGCTAGCTCTTTTCACCACTTTCCGACGTGCATATGCTATAATTTTTATTTCATATCGTTCCATTCGAATGCATTTTACATGATGCTAATTTCCTACTACAATTGAAGGGGGTTATATATTAATACCACCTTCATTTGTATAACTTCGGTAGTAAATATCCTACTTGTTTTCGTATAAACATCATCAATAAAAGACTACTCTTCGTCCACCTCCAAGCTCCTCTCCTCCTCTTCACTCATCATCCCAAACTCCACCAAACACCTCCTCCCCGCCCTCTCACCCGCCCAGTAAGCCCCGCTGACACTCGCCAACCCCAACAACGGCGCCGTGTGCTCCCCGCAAAACCATAATTTTCTCCCTTCCTCACCTGTTCTGATAGTCTTAATATCCTCACTCCCATCCACCAACCCTACCGGGAAATTAGTATACGATCCGTTCCCAGCATACTCATCATTCAACCAATTCGTGGAAATCAGATCTACGGGCACACACCCCGCATCGCTTCGATCATACCCCGGCAACTTTGAAAAATAAGGCTCGAAAAAGTCGAGAATCCTCGTTCTCGCTTTCTGCGGCGGTTCTGTTTGTAAAATATCGGTGATACGCTTGGATATATCCGAATGCGTGTAGAATAACAGCGTGGATTGGTTGTGCGGCGGCGGGAGGTGGGAGAGGGAGATGGCAGTTATCGCTGCCCGGTCCGGGTTCGTGGAGGTGGCGTACTCCGGGACGAGGAAGATATAATAACTCGGTCCGTTACCCCAGAATGCGTGAGGGAAGGTGATGTATGTCTTTTCCAAAGACCCGTACCCGAGATGCTTGATAGCTTGCCGCATATTCTCTGGTATGGGAGGGTCAAACTTGACTCTCTCCTGTTTTAAAGCTCCAAGGGGGATGGTGACGAGTACACCCTCGGCTTCACATACACTTCCGTTTTTGGTGTACACCCTGTGAAGCGGCCCGGAAGCGGTGTATACGGTATCAACCCGTTCGACTGGCATGTTGAGCTCTAGACACTCGTTTTGGAGGACAGTCTGCGCCATCAACTCCATGACTGGACCATAAGTCGACGACAAGAACAAATTCTCTATATAAAGCCCGACCATCAGCATTAATTTCGTGAGTAGTTCAAAGGAGAGTGGAATGGAGTGGTAAAATAAAACTGACCCCCAGGAATCGGCTTCTCCAAATATAAATTCTTCAAACCCTGCTTTTGTATCCCCATGGCCACTATAGCCCCCAAAATCTCCACAACCTGCATCTGCCAAGCCCTTTTCTTTCTATCGCCATCTTCCCCTTCAACCTCTCCATCCACCTCCCTCTCAACCCGTTCTTTGTAATACTCCAGAAAGCTGGTATTGGGCTTTAAATTACCAAACTCTTGTCCGGAATACTCGATCCCGTCATCGAATATATCCCACATCTTTGTGATCAATTCCTCGCCCGTAGTTTTGGGGAGAAGCGTTCCATTAGGAGCGAATACGATTGTGTCATCTAGGGCGGTGGCGCTGTAGCTCGAGTTTGCCTTATCCGCGAGGGATATTATGGGATTTCCTTGGTTTCCGTGGATCCAATTCGCGCCACTTTTATATAAAAGATGGGTTAGTGATTAAGTTTCGTTCATATATATTCATGCTTATAATGGTAAGAAAGGGGTATAACCTACAGATCTAACGGGAGTCCGAGTTTGGAAGAAGTAGCAATCTATATGTATACAGAGATTACAATGTTAGACCCGGATCATATCAAATGTATACACATGCAGCAAAGTGTTCGAGTGGCAAATACGACGCTTGCAATTGTATGTGTGTTGTAAATATATGAAGGGAAGGTATATAACTTACCCGTCCGCCAATCCGGTCTCGAGCTTCCAAAACGACAACCTCGCAACCAGCTTGTATCAAAACCTCAGCAGCTCTCAACCCGCAAGTCCCAGCTCCGATGACTATAATCTTTGGTTTTTTCGCCGGTTGCTGTTGCTCCTGGTGTTGGCCATTTTGAACGGCCAGGGCAGCAATCGTCATGCTGGGTGCTGCTTTTTCTCTTCTTATTTATCGGATCGATTGATGAACGGATTGATTGAGTATTTATTGTGTTTATTTTAGATTGAAGGTCCGATTAGGGTGATACTTCAATAAACGAGGCAAATTACAGAAACCCGGACTTTGACAAGATGGATTTTGGTAACTGTCTTCCTGTTGGCACAGTCATTCGGAACGGATGGTTCACGTCGAACTCGTCTTGAGATTTTGAAGCAATTTTGATTACAAAAGGATCCGGATGGACGAGAGGAGGAAAACGGATCAATCGCAGGGAATACGGAAGGGATATATATGTAATTCTGTAAACAGGTGTCGTCCTGGTAAGCTAAGGAGGTAGGTAGCTAAGCTGTCAGCCGTCGCTGGGATGTTGATAAAGAGGTTCGCCCGGGTTGGTTGGCTGCTCGGTTCTGGTGTGGTGGGTAGCTGGCTAGCGCCGGAGTTTTTGGGTATTTTCGCAGGATGAGGCTATTTTGCTGTTGCTGCTATCAACTGATCCGAACAGACACATGCCAGCCGAATAAAGCTAAAGTTTTAGAGGCCATGCAGGAACCCAATTAAGGTGTGCGTGCTCGATACTTATCGTGTCAACTAGCTTGTCCTTTGAAAGAACAACAGAAGAAATATAAATTCAATAAAAAGGAGAAAAAGTTGGAATATATATTGTTCAATCGTCGTTATTTCTACGAAAAACCCGTATCAAGCATCTCATATTCTCCAATTCCAACGGATACCGGTCTTCCCCCTCTTTCAACTCCTGCGGTACCCTCCACCATTTCGCATCCTCGCTAGCAATAACTTCCCATCGCTGTCGGTTCGTCAATGTCTTGTCCAGCAAAAAGCCCAATTTGTACCCACCGATAGCTTTATTGTTAGTATTTGACTGTTTATCGGAACTGCTGGATCCCTTTTGGAGAACATCCAGATCTTCGAATCCACCGGCTGAATCAACAATCACAAGCAGAGCTCCCGGTTTAGCTAGGGTGTGGAGTGAGATGAGGAATTTAGTTGTGAGGGTGGATGATTGGGAGTAGAGTTCCCCGGCGGTGAATAGTATGGTGATGATATCGGCCAAGCCGAGACTTGATATCGAGGCTTCGGAGAGGGGTGATAGTACGTCCTGTTGGTGGAATTTGACAGTAAAATCCGACTTTTCAAGGTGTATCTGTGATTTCCCAGTAGAATCCGTGATGGTATCGTAAAGCGAGTCGACGATGGGTGACCAAGTTGCGAAATCGAGTAATGTGAGGTCCAACCCTCTCCCTTTCGACGATTCGGCCGTTCCTTCTAGCGGTTCTTCTTTTACTATTTCTCTAGAATTTTGTTGAGATGTTAAGGATGAATATGCGGTTGCAATTCCTGCGAGTTCCGCCCCCGCTCCACCACCTATACACACGATGTTGAGTCTATCATTCACACCATCCTGTCGGACAAAGCACTGTGTGACCTCGTGCGACCACCAGCGTGTGGATATCATTTCGGAATAAGCTAAAGCTCTGGCTACGCTCCATCTGACGACGTAGGCTTGTAGTTTTTCGGGAGAGCCGAAGGCTGAGATGTAGTTGCGAAGATAGAGACTTTGTTTTATGGATTGGATTATCGAGGGTAGGTTTGGGGTGAAAAGGTGGGAGAAGGTGTCGTGAAAGGTAGTCAGGATGGTCTTGAACTGGCGCAGGAGAGGGGCATTGACTTGTGTAGTGGTAGTAGCAGCAGTAGTAGTAAAGCCATTATTTCCAGACTTCTTTTTTGAATGTCCCGACGGATCTCCAGGTGGCTTTGCCTTTGACTTTGACGATGGGGTAGCTGTCGATGATGACGAGGGAGGAGGTTTCCTTGATTGGGGCATTGCGTATTCTGATATTATATCCGATATATCAAAAGCGAAAGGCAGGAACACTTAGACTACTTGAATAGGGAATATAAAAATTGGAAATAGATTAGACTTCCTGAACAGGTTAGATTATTAGACTCCTGCCCGAACCGGTTATTTGTGTGGTTGCCAATCGGGAGATCACGTCCACAAACTGCCCAAAACACCACACAGCCAACCGGAAACAACCGTAAACACGCTGATAACAATCGAATCATATTAAAACCCTCCTCGGGGAAATTAATTGATCCCACTTATCACCGTGAAGGGACTCGGATGTGGTCAGTCTAACCTCATCCCATCTCTCATCATATTACCCCCTTTGCGCGTACACTTCAAAGCATATCATTATTTATCACCAACAACAAACAGAGAGAGTGTGTGCCCTTGTTTGTACGCGAACAGGCATCCCGGGGGAACTTCAATTTACGGGACTCCGGGGTACCGACTCAAACAACAGACCTTCTCCATTCTTCTGGAAAAACACTATTACTATCACTTCTTCTGATCTCTCCTATCAGAATATACTCTAAATTTGTTATTATCACCATCACTGCAGGTCGCGTACCTCAATCACGCATCCCATATCCCAGACCGGATCAGCCCTGGGCCTTCATCAAAACCCCCGGGAATGGAACCGTCTTGTTATTATTGAAACTTCAACCGCCACCACCAACCATTAACACGTCCTCACTTCACCGGATTCAAACAATTTTTATATTCTTTCCGTTTAGGTACACCATATTAATCCTCCGCTTCCACAAGTCAAATCACTTTCTTTTCCCTTTTCAATCTTCAATTCTCTTCTCGCTATCTCCACTTCTTCCATCATCATCATCATCACCATCTTTCACTTCCCTTCTCCCCTTCACGCCTCTTCCTCGACATCATAACCATTCGTAAATAATTATATCGATTGAACTGGTTTGCTTCCTGGTTGATGGTAATACTCATTCACTCGATCTTCCCATTCATCGGTCCCTCTCTGACCACCACCACGCTCATTATCTGATATCGTCCTGTCTAGCATTCGAGTCTTTTATAAAAATATTTCCCCTTCTCTCCCGCGTTGCGTGCTTTCTCTCGTGACACATTTTTGGCGTCACAAACGAGTGCAATCGTGGGATATCTTCATTCTCAGACACTCCATACCAATTTTACCCTTCTTTCTCCATCCCGATACACGATTATACTCCATTACCACAATGGCTTCAATGGCAAGTCCGGCTCCTGTTCAGGCCCAAACGTTCGCCTTCATCACACATTCTCCTGCAACTCTTCCCAACAACTTGCCACCAGACGTTGATGACGCGAGTCTCGCTCGTAGGAGACGCAGACGTACCAGGTATGAAACTCTAATTCGTTATATCGAAATTCGGTAATACATTTCTCGTGTTCTAATATTTATTCCAAAAACAGTCACAAAGATCAGGCAATCCTCGAAGGAGAATTTGCTCTGTGTGACCGTCCGGATAAGAACAAACGCAAGGAAATTGCAGAGAAGATTGGACTCGAAGAGAAACAAGTTCAGGTATGCAGTGGGACTCATCCAACAATGGTATTCTGACCTTACGCTTTTCGGTATACTGATTGAATACTTTGCAAACAGATTTGGTTCCAAAACCGACGTCAGACCACACGACGCAAATCCAAGCCACTCCAACCACACGAGATGATTCCTCGTAACGCTGACAAGTTCTTGCAACTTTCCTCTGATCCATTCGTCTCATCCCCTCTCAATCCCAAGAAGGCTGCTATTCCAAACGACGACGATACTATCGAACTCCCTACCCATTCCAGCCGTGCTTCTTCTCCATGTCCTGTTGTTGACGCTATGGTCAAGACCGAGTCTGACATTCACCACAAGAGCGATTTGTCTATCGACATGTCGGATGAGACGGAGCCGGATTTGGGAGCCGACACCTCAACTTCTTCCATCGAGTCCATGGCCACGACCGAGATTGTTCGCAAGACTTCTCCGATTCATTTCTTACTCAACCCGTCCGCTGACACTCCAAACACATCGTTCGATTCCCAATCGACAATTGCTGACGACTCCCAGCTCAAAGATGATATTTCCATGACCTACGTCAATCCACGACGAAGTGGTCTCACCGCCCAGCCTGCCCCTTCTCTTCTCAAGCGCTCCTCTTCGGCCGTTCGTCTTTCGATGTCTTTCGATGGCAAGGCAACTGTCGTCCTCGAAGACGATGAGGATGAACTCCCTCGCGGCAGCCAAGCATCCATCTTACCAGAATCGCCTCAGCCATCTTTCCGCGAGTCCGTCACCTCAAAGTCCATCGCCGTCACACCAACCAAGCGTCGCACCGTCAACGCAAAGATTTGGGAATCCTGCGTCGACAGCCAGAGTTCTCTCCCCGCCGAGCCGGTCAAGGAAGACTCGCCTCGCAAAGCTCTCAAAGCTATCCGCGCTCGTGGTGTCGTTGCCAAAGCCAAAGCCGCAGCCGCCACTCGTAAGAACAAAGCCACAACTGAAGCCTCTCCTGAAGTTATCAAGAAGAAGAAGATTCTCGGACCAAAGTCCACTAACGCTCAAACGCCACCAACTCCTACCGCTACCTCTACTAAACCGTCCAAAATTCAACGACTGTCGCCTACCAAGGATAAGCAACGCAAGATTCTCACCACCTCCCAAAAGGGACCCAAGAAGGCCACGCCCTCGCCTCCAATGTCCGCCGTTAAGAAACAGCAACACAACTATTCTCCTCTTCGCACGCTCGAACGTAGCCTCAGTGGGAAGTTCGACAAGCCTGGATTCACCATCTACCAGTCTAGCGACGAGGGAGATTCCGATAAGGAGAACTGGGAGCCGGGGCATAAGGGTAGTAAGAAGGTCAAATCGTCATCGCAGGCAATCTGGAGAAATAAAATCGGACGCAACGTCTTGGGTGATTTGGGTGAGAGAGTCCCCCAGCCCAATGAGTTGGAGGTCATTGAGAATCTCATGAGTCTGAGAGATGGTTTGTGGCGTTGAGTTTGTTGTTCTACAGATGATACAATCTTTCGTGGTCAAATGAAAGCGATAACCACTTTTACTGCGAGATCGATTCTTTGCTCTTTTCGTCTCTATTTAGGAAGGTCTATTCTTTCTCCTGTTTCATCGCAAGGTCGCCCGGTGTTATGGGATTTGCTTACACTGTATTTTTATACCTTTAGCTTTGCACCTTTTATCGTCTCGAACGGGGAGGTGTTGTTTGTGTGTCTTTTTCGCATTCGGACAGGAAGTATCCGCCTTCGATGCAGCTTTAACGTCTCATTATTGGTTACCTGCAAAAAGTCAAAAAACGTCTACCAATGAAAACCTCCGATTATTTCTCAGTCTATGATGCTTTGGATGTAGCCTTCTTTGTCCTTCCAGAAGAGTGAGATGAGGCCACCCTTGTCGCAGTATCATGCAGGGGACGTCACCTCGCTCAGTAGTTTTCCAATATTGACGCCGGTAAGATATATTCAATCACTTTGGTGATTCGATCCCAATTTCTGGTGAATGGACAGAATCAGAATTATACGTGTCGCGTGCTTTCAATATGTATGCCTGGTGAATTAATTGTTCCACTTCATCTATTCCAGAGCCTTGCCCTGACTGGCCTGGCCTGGCCCGGCCTGGTCTTTTAACTCCTGTCAACAGGCTGAAAGAAAGAAAGTTTCTGAAGACTAATCCAGCCCTTGCCAATTGTTGACCCCTTCGGCTCCTACATCCCCAAACAAACAAATTTATCCAGCGACGGCGCCTGGACAGAGTACAGCTGAAGTGGCCACTTTTGCTTTCCGTTGAATTCGTTTAGTGTTCGCATATTCATAATCCTTTTGTGAGTCCTTCAGCGACGGCGACGGGGAAAGTGGCCAATCGCAGGGAGAGTTTTGTTCACGGAGTCCGCCCTACGCCATCAGCTGATGTCTTCATGTGAGGCTTGCCCTTTCGGGTCGGGGTTTACCCCAACAAATTTAAACATGACGAAGAGGCAATTGGGCCTTATTCTCTCGGGGTCCGGCCATGGTATTTCGCAATTCGATTGACTTGGTAATTTTATAATTTTCCCCGGTTTGATTGAGTGGTAAATAATACTGGAAAATACCCCTTTGTTAGACGATACAAATATAAGTAGTAGCAAGCTGGGTGGTTTTGGAGACGAGGATTGCTGCATTGTAATATTATTATTATATCACGATACCGCACCACCTCTTTCTTTTGAGTTTCTATTTCTTCTTTACCTCTCCAATTCTTCGATTGAGAAATACGATAGTACTTGGGTTATCCATCACGCGGTTTACGTTTTCAGATTGCAGCCCTCGGCGTTCTCGTCCATTTTAACCTCCGTCCCGACATTACCTTCTCACCGACTCGACCAGTGGATCCGGTCGCGGTTACGTACATTCCGACCAGTATTTTATCTCCAAGCTTTAACTCCATGTACCTCCGATCCGAGCTCTAGCCGCGTATACACAAACCGGAAAAAGAAGAACAAACAGTAGTAGCAGAGCTGGGGGAAGTAATAGGGTGAAAAAAAAGGGGAGGATATAGTGGGTTTTGTAAGGAGGATGTATATGTACCAAAATGAGACTGATCAGCCCGCGTGTCCCTCACCGATGCTCCGGTCACCACTCCCACTGCATCCTCTCCTCCTCGGCCCCGTCCCTGCTGCTCGCATCCTACTTTTATTCCCCCCATAACAAGAAGAAGCAGCACCCGACTTCGAGTTCTGCTTCTTCGTATACTCTCTCTTCCAAACAGGAACGGTCGTTACACACCAGAGCTCGAGCTACTGCCACTACTATTATTCCAAGCGTGGATGTCACGAACACACCACCTCATCGAATAAACTTAAACTTTCGCTTGCCGACCCCTATCTCCCGACGGTTGAGAAGAAACTTTGGCATCGCTAGGACCGGATATAATAAGCATTCATCTACATCTTCTGTCGTTCCTCCGGTTTCGGTTTCACTATCGACTTATTCAACACGACGGTACGCTTCGAGTCTGTCGAGCGTGACGGGGTTGACGCAGGAACTTATACGGATAACCGCGTTTCGACACTCTTCTAGTACCACGGCTAGAGCTGTAGATTTCCCCATGGGCGCACCGGCACCTACCGCCGACCACTTGGTCGTGCTTGTTCATGGGTTAGTAGTACCTTTATTACCCTCTTCTACACACCTTTAATATATATATATATATATTTTACAAGTGGATGTGAAAACAATAGTTTAGTGAGATGAACTTTTGCTGACATGTTTATGATTGTGTTGATTAGCTTATGGGGAAACCCGAGTCATATGGAATATATGGCGGAAACTCTACGGTCACGATACGACGATTCGCGGTTGATCGTGCACGTAGCGGCGAGGAATAGTGGGAATTACACGTACGATGGGATCGAGCTAGGAGGGGAGCGGTTGGCCGGGGAGATTGAAGAACTTCTCGACGAACTAGCGGAACGGGGGGTGAGGATTAAGAAGTTTAGTATTGTGGGGTACTCGTTAGGTATGTACACTCATCCTAAGCTTCACAGAAGAGTGTTTACGTTTACAGATTGCTAATTATGTCGTTTTTGTTATATATAGGAGGCTTGGTATCTCGCTATTGCGTCGGCGTGCTTCGCTCGAAGGGTATATTCGACAAGATCACACCCGTAAACTTCACAACCTTCGCCTCCCCGCACCTCGGCGTGCGAACCCCTAAACTCGGCTTTCACAATCACATCTGGAACGTCATCGGTGCGCGCACGCTCTCCGCTTCCGGCCGCCAGTTATTCACCATCGATCATTTCAGGGATACGAAACGCCCATTGCTAGCCGTACTTGCGGATAAGGAGCTACCTTTCTGGAAAGCCCTGAACGGGTTCAAGAATAAAGTACTCTACGCCAACATTATCAACGACCGTTCCACCAATTTCTTCACCTCTGGAATCTCCAGTTCCGATCCGTTTGCGGATTTGGAAACGGTGGAGTATAAGTACCTACCTGGTTACAATAACGTTCTGATAGACGCGGAGGCCGGTGTGCAACTCAAATCACCACCCTCACCTTTCAACGTCGACTCGGACGATAACAACGACGACAACAATATAAATAATAATAATAATAATAATAATAACGGAAATGATGGTGCGAGGAGGGGGGTTGGGGTGGAGAAACCGTCGTCGAGGAAGTTTAGAGATTTCCTGCACGATTTACCATTTATCGCGCTTTATGCTGTCCTCGTACCCGTTGGCTTTTGCTTCTTTTTGGTGAACGCCGGGGTGCAGACTTATTCTTCCAGCAAGAGGATCAGGTTGCACGCGAGGGAGTTGAGGTATAACATCCCCCTCACCGCCGCTGCGATCGTAGACGGAGTGCAGGAACGGGTGGATGAGGTGTTGGAGGGGATTAATGCCGCCCAGACGGCTGATAGACTTCCCACTTCATCTTCCTCTGCGTCTAATTTTGCGACTACTTTTGCGACTACGGAGGCGGAAGTCAGTGGCGGAAATAGTGGGAACGGAAGAAGCGGGGAGAAGATGAGGCTAGAGGATACGATGGAGGATATGCCCGAGTTTCCTACGTTAGCTTTGGCGCCGTATCAGTTTGATATGATTGAGAATTTGGATCAGCTGGGGTTTAAGAAGTTTCCGGTGCATATCCATAAGGTTAAGCATAGCCATGCTGCGATTATCGTGAGGAATCCGAAGAATGAGGGGTTCAGTGAGGGGAAGATTGTTATTAAGCATTGGCTGGACGAGCAGTTTGAGGTTTAGATGGGTAGTTATACCCTTTCCTTTTTGTTTGCGTTTGATAGATTGGTAGATTGGTAGATAGATAGATGTTGATTGGGTCTCGGAGACCGTATTGAGGTATGAATGGTAGGTGGTAGCCTCAAGGCTAGGTAGGCGGAGAATACTAGTATTTGAATTTATTTTTTTTTGCATGCATTGCGGGTTAGCGTGTTGGTGTTTAGGAATGCATTTTGTTTTATTTCGATATACGATATACTATGTCATTCCTTTTACTTCTATATTTTATTTTTTAAATTTTTTAAAAATTTCTTTTGGTATTATTTTGTATTTTGGTTTTATGGGGAGTTAAAGTGGAGGAAGCGATTTAAAGAGCATGAAGTTTTGTATGCGTAGACGTCCGTCCACAATTCCTCAATTTTAGTAACGAAGCTCACAGTCCAAGATATTCAGAGATGACTAGATGAGAAGATGCGCGGTGAGAAAAGGAGAGATAGGATGTGGGTTATTGCCTGTGTTTAGGTTGTGTAGTTCAGATATGTATCAAAAGCAAATGCACGGGTCGTGTGAACGTATTGCAGCTAGCCGATCGATCCACGCACGCGAGAATTTAGCGCAGAAGCATTTCAAAGGGGAAGTAAATGTGGTAGAGATAGATCGGAGCTAGAAGAATAAGAATAAGATCGGATATTGGGATTCTCGATCCGTACGATTCAATTCGAAACCAACACGGAGCAGCCCGATGATCGATTTGATCTCCTTGCGCGGCTAGATTGAGGGTCTGGACTCTGTCTTGCTGATCAGGTGGTGGAATGAATGCAAGCCACGAAAGTCTAAAAGGCTTGTTGGTGAGCTAGGCTGAGACATTGTTCAATATATGTGTCGTGACTACATTCCCTTTCTCAGTATCGAGTGTACTTTTAGCGCACATTTTTTCTTCTTGTTTTTCGGTACGGCATAATTCGAGCTACTGGAAACCTGGAAGGGAAGGGGATCGAGATGGTCCCTTGCAGATATATATGGATTTCATAATATACATATTTTCGGGGGGTGGGTAATACTGCCGAGCTTCCCAATCGAATAGCTAGCTACTCGGATGGATGTTATTTATATTTATCCCGAGATCTATACGGAGATACATTTGCACCGATAGGTATATTTGGATCGCGGTTGTACCGCCTTGAGATGTGATTAGGTATTGGCTGAGCTTAACTCATGTATGAGATATGCATTTATCAACCTCAACTAGGTCAAAGTTCTGAGAAAGGAGGGGAAATAGAAAGCTTGCTGATTATAAATTCTGGAAGCTTGTGGTTTAAATCTTTTCTCATATCGATATTGGTTCGCTCGCCAGCTCGTTATGCAAGGGGATCTTGGATTGATGGGCGTTCTTAGCTCCCATCTCGTCTCGCTCGCTCTAACTTGAAAATTCTGGGAAGAAAAAACATATCCAGGGGCGGTCAAAATATATTCTGTTGATTTTTCCAAAGCTCCGGGATCGGAGGGTCTTTGATGGTTCCATCTATGGTTGATTATTATTAATTGTTCCAAGCAAATAAATACAAGTTACCAGTGAATAGTGATGGTATATTCTTGATATATCTAGCAGAATTTGCTTTTTCAGGTACGTGCTTAATGTTACCGCGGCATTATTATAGTACCCAAATATTATCGGCGGGTCGTTGACGTCTTAGACACAGACGCGTCAGCAACAGGACGCCATCAATTGCTTCGAATTTCAGTAAAAGAAACCGTGCGGTATTGATCAAGCCATTTATTTATTTATTTTTTCATGTCAGGGGCATTTTTCACAAAATCGTGAGCAGAAACAATTGCATAACTATCAACTGATAGAGCCCCACAATTTATTCGAAGTTCG
The DNA here is from genome assembly GCA_036971345.1 of Dactylellina drechsleri. Classification (NCBI taxonomy): domain Eukaryota; kingdom Fungi; phylum Ascomycota; class Orbiliomycetes; order Orbiliales; family Orbiliaceae; genus Dactylellina; species Dactylellina drechsleri. Next base: position 415,501 of record JAJTUB010000012.1, read on the forward strand.
TCTACCATGCATAGGGAATCCAGAACGCCGTTTGTCGAAGGACCAATTCAAGGACGCCAGGGACGGAGAGGGGCAATTTGTAACATCCACCGGGGCTTGACTGCGATTGTGTAGCTTCTCCAGTCGATATGGGTCCCCTTCCCTTCAAGTCATATCAGAACTTTAAAAATCAATGGAAGCCTAAGGAAAGTTGCGGAGATGCCGTCACGCGAGCTCGAGTCGTAACCATATCAAGTTACTTGCTCTCATCTAGTGGGTAGCCTGGGCTGGCGGCGGAAGCTAATGGAAAGACAGTGGAGACAAAAAGCATGATACCATATGGTATTCAAACTCGCAAGTTCTTTGTAATAGGAAAAATCTTTGGATGACAAATTTTTTTGAACATCGTTTCTTTATCTGGTTGTTCAGAGCGCCCGCGAAAACCTGCTAGCTGGGCAGCTGGGCAGCGTTTACCCCAAATATTCGTTTGCAATTCACGGGTATCGAGTTCGGTAATTGAAAAAGCGAAGGAAATTTGAAGAGTAATTTTGGCTTCCTATCATCAAGCTTCGGCAGAGCTGAATGAAGCGGCGGAAAAACAGCCAGCGCATGCGCGCACTGATCCAAGCGTTGGAGGGCTCTCATCACAGCGGTGGCACATGTGCGTTCTCCTGGCGATAGGTTATAAGTGGAAAGCATTGCTTCCTTGGTTGTAATATTTACCCGGGATCTGGCAATTAACGTGCATTTTTTCTTCACATGAATCGTTCGTAGTACACGGACAGAGATTTATAAGGAAAGCAGGAACCGGCTTCTCGTTAATTAATTTCATGGGGTATTTCTTTAAACGACCACAGGGGGTGGGAAAGCAGTAATTGCTGAACGTTAACATGGCGGAGAAGCCATGTGAAAGGCACGAGGGAATCTGCTTGTCATGTCGACGTTGTTTTGTTCCCTTGGGAGCAAAAAGCGGACCCAATGTTGGATGCTGTGCGCATTCACGCATTTTACCTGTTTTACCTATTATACATGCACGTCTTCTTATTTTAATAAAACCCCAAACCTCCTTTACAACCAGTCGGTCGGTTTAGATCTCCAGATATATCAATAAACTTCCCGTGTTTCGTCACTTTGTGATGAAGCTGAGCGTCGACACCGAAGCTTGGCAGCCCCAGATTGAGACATACGTCCGTGAAGCCTGCAGGATTTTAAAATTTTTAGCGTGCGATGTCTCTCCTGATCGATATAAGCCGCGATAAAAATATTGAAAAAAGGTTTCATCTAAGCTTACAAGGAGCTAAAGAAGAACGTGAGATGAGGGGAACGGATCCGAACGGAATATTCTGTCAGAAAAGTCTGAACTTCCCAATTGAGGCCTAGAAAACGAAAGGAAGTGGGCGAGGCTCAGATGATATGTTTTAATTTTGTGATTCTGATGTAATTTGACGATATTGGAATGAATACTTTTCTTTTGCGCATTGATCTCGCCGCTCGGTTCCCCACAATAACGATAAAGTTTTATCTGTATGCTAGGATCCCAGCGGAGCATGCAAGGTGTCTTTTTTGGAAGGTTGTTGCTATACGACTGGTCTTGGTTGAGACACGTGCATTGTGAGGTGGTTTCGGGATTAAAAGCTTGGTAGAATGGTAGTGGGATAACACCGAAATCCCAAAAAATGTCGGGTAGAGGCACAGTCGAAACAGGTGATGGTTTCTGCGGCAGTCCAACGTCGATACAACGGGTCCTCAGGATCTGAATCAACATAACTATCGGGATAGACTCCTAACTTGCCAAAGGGAGCGAGCGGAAGCGAACGAGCTGGCGTGCAGCTAAAACCTGACAGCTTATGAGGTTGGAATCCGAGATCTTCGTGGCACAACTGTTCTGGCAAGACACAGTACTAAATTAGTGTCGGGCCTCTTAGTGGCATGCAGGTATCGAATACCAAACAAACCATTTTCTTCGTGCAATTCGTCGAGCCGCGTAGATTTGCAAAGTTCTGGTACCTGGAACCTTTTGATCTCGCAGGAGTATTAAATTTCCTGGTTCACAGATCATGAGCTCGAGGCGTTGGTTCAGCTGCAAATGTCTCATCGGTCGAAAAGGGCAGGTCGACATTGAGGGCACTGCAGGCATGGACCGAACGAATCGACAAATGCAAGTCGCCAGCTTGAGCTTTGACCCGACGCACCTCAGCCAAACGGTACCGGTGCACCATCGTATTTTGTTAGACTTCCCGTTTGAAAGCCGACTAGATATCTTGGTTGCTGAATCGATGCGGGAAATGGCCTTCGCTCGAGCCAAGATGCTTGAGACCGTCGAGCGGAGGAGCTTGCATGCTCAAGTCCTGATGCAGCTTTGTGCGAATGATGATCAGATTTCGGCCTTGCTCTTCGCTGGTTTAGTGGCCTCGCATGCAGAAGTACATGTTGAATGTGGGTGTGGGTGTGTCTGGTGAGGGCGTATCTCGTGCACAGACGGTGAGTTGTGAATTCAAAAATATCTGACATCCTACCAAGATGTTTCACCATTTGCCCGAAGTCAGCTCGCAATCCATAAATATCAAGAAGGGCCCTCTTATTTCGATTGCGAATTCTTCTTTGCATTTGTATATTGCATCTTTCGTAGATTCGGATTCGAACTTGGAGTCGCTTGCCAATCCCAAAACAAGATACCGATTAACGCGAAAATCCGGGTGCCTGTTTTCAGCAATCGTCAATGTTTGATACTAATAGCGGACGACCACGAGATTGATAGCAGGATATTCTCGACCACACCGAAAAAGCATTGGAACTCCGATAAACCGGGATTAAGCGTTTGTAAGCTACCATGTTTCCTTCTCTCAGCCGTTCCTTTTACATCATCTCCAGACTTTTGCTCCCCTGCCCCTTCAACATTTGGCTTCTATGATCCATGGATCACACAGACTACGATATTGAGCCAAGAAGATCCAAATGTCTTGAGTCATTGCTATGGTGGTCTGAGCTAGTCTGAATGGCCTGTGTAAGGGTTCATCAATGTATCAGAGTATCACAAGATCAACCTCAAGTACATTTGGTTTTTTTTTTTGTTCTCATTTCCTGCAAGTCGGGCCAGCCGCAGCCCAAGTTGAGTACCTGGAGTTGTTCGGTGCCAACTTCGGTGAACCATCATCCCTCCTGTCTGTAATTTTTACGATATTACCGAGTTCCCAAGATACTTTTAGGAGAGTTACTTGCGTACTTTTGCTGCCTGTCATTTTCCCCACGCCACCCTGCAGCGCGCGCAGCAGTCTGGGAGCTACTTCAAGTGCAGTGGGCCATTCGTTTCATACATCAACTTTGATCCCTTGCAAGCTTGTTGGACTAACGTAAGGAATGCTGTCTTGCATTGCATGCAACTGAGCAGCTGCTTTCCAACCAACTAAAGAAACCGATAGCAAGAGATCTAACGGGGTCATCCCGGCATTTCGAATCCTTTCAGGCTTCGAGTTTTGTTTTCACTCTTGCTCTCTTATCAGGTGCCAGAATAAACCACGAATTTCGAAGCTCGAGGTCGGCCCCGCCAAAACAACGGTTGTCCGTCCCTCTGGTTTTATCTGCGACCCAGGAAAGGCAATTGCCGTGTCGGTTCGGATTTCACGACAATAGCGAGAACAAAAAGACAACTGAAGTCGACCTGAGCACAACTAGTTTCGAACGTTCGCCTCCCTCGTCGATCCACCGCTCGACTTTTGCCCCGAGCGCCTCTGACGGTATTATATTTATTTCTCCAAGACTTGTAAGCCACCGTAATTAATTCGGTAAGATGCGAAGGAAAACCTTTTTTCGTTTTTGTTTTTATTTCTTTCTGTCCTCCTGCATGCAATCTCACACACCGATGAGTACCGATACCATGCACCACGAGACAAGTATCTTGGCGGGTCTAGGACGCTCCGATCTTGCGCGGGCTTTGGAGCTTGTTCGAGAGTCTGCTCCACAGTCCTAAAACACGTTATCAGCGGCAGCTTGTCGAGTTTCAAGTGCACCTCTTGCGTTGTCTATCGCGATTTTATCTATATTTGTTCCACAGAACATTCGGATATTTTCTGGATCTTCTTCACACTGCCAGGTTCATTCCCGAATGTCTAATTAAAAATTTTATTTGACATGAATATTCGCGAGGAGATATAAGTTCCTTCTGGCACTGTATCAAGCTCACGCAAAGCAAGATAGCACTAGTCCTCAAAAAACTCAAAACTCCGCAATGGAAAAGGCTCTTGGAACTCTTCCCTTCCCTTTGACACCTGCCTAGTTGCATGCAATTTATTATCATTTGTTATTATTATGTTAAATCTTTCCCCAATTCCCCATTCCCCAATTTTCCCATCCTGGTAACTCCACCCGTACCTCTTACCATGTCACCTGAAGTCACCACTAGCAGCAGATCTTGAGCTCATCGTGCGTAAATAATGCTCATCCCGTCTCTGCTGATGTCTCATTTGCAGTTCTTCCCTTCTTCCTTTTCCATGGTCGCAGCTTTCGAACTTTCTTGGTTTCTGGTGTTTTCTGTTTACCATCTGCGGTAATCTGGACATTCTGGAAACCAACGCCCCATGCGCACGGAACGAGGGTGGTGCTGGGGAATTCCTCTTTTTTTTTGTGCTTGGGCTAAAGGAAGGGGAAAAAGAGTGCTTCCGGCTTAAAAAGAAGCTCCTCCTTGTTGGTTCGTTCCGTCTCCAACCTCGCCGCAGCTGCATCGCACCACTATTGCGCGCTGCAGTATGATATTAACCATCATTTGAGCCCCCCGATGAAATAAACTTGGGCTTCAATCCGGCTAAAAGAGGTGGCTTTTTATTTTTCATTTGTTTTAATTTTCCCCTTCTCCCCTTGGCCAGGCCGGCCGATTCTAGCGAGAGCCAAAAACTCCATGGAATTCTGCAATACCCTTAACTTCCTGCTCTTCGAACTCTGCAATATCTCCGTTTCGCGGAGGACTATGATGAATCTGGAGTAGACCTGACTTTATTCTTCTTTTTATTCCTATTAGCGGGTGTTTTGTACCACGGTTGTTTTAAATTAAAAACCCCCAAACACGCCGCTACTGCAGCTGTGGCACGTGTAGAAATATATATATCCATCCTCGCCTGTCCCTTCGGTGCCCAGGAGGCCTCATCACCGTTTATTCCGTTTATTCTTTCTATCCGATTCGTCGCAGGGGCCGGCTGACTGACTCTTTTCTCTTCGAAATATAAAGAGAGAAATCACAAGCTGTTTTGAATCCGACAAAATCGTCAGCGCTAGACCCGACGTATCCATCTGTCTTCATATTCGCCAGGATAATTTATGACCTAGGATCCCTCATATTAGAGCCGGAGCGATATCGACAATCGATCTGGACTTACCTGCCTGCACCTGCCATTACCCGGACATCAACGGTTTTTTCTCATTTTCCCTTGTACGAAAAAGAGAAAAGAAAAAAAAGTTAGATTACTTTTCTTTCCATCGCAAATACCCAGACAGCAGGAAACGCTCGATCGTTCACATCATTTATCGTCGTCGTCGTCGTCGTCGTCGTGTACCTGTTTTGAAACGGCTTTCCCCATACTTTCTGCATCGGGCTCCCCGTTCGTTCCTTCCCGAAGTGATCATTTGCTGTCGCCTCGGCTGCTTCGAATTTCCGCAACTGCAAAAGGGCCATAACGCAACCTGCTTACATGCGCTCGCCCAAACCGCCAAACGGAAGAGCGTGCCCTTAACCACCTTACTAAACCAGCATCCCGAACCCTCACATCGCCATCACCACCTTCACTTTCGACATCAGAGCCATCGTCCACTCTCGCCCCTATATATCATTCAAATATCCCATATCCCATATCCCTCCCGTCCCGGAGCCTTCCGTTTAATCGCGCCCGGCCGACCCTTCGACAGCCATTTATTCTTTCTTTTCTCATCGATACTAAACAGACAGACACCATACATAATCAGATCAATCCGTTTTAGCTACTCTTGGAGAAGGAAAGCCGATTCGAAATTAATCCTAGTTTCCCGTTTATAAGCACATGCGCATCGTCGCTACCTAATCCCGGATTTTGCGACCCCTCGAATCGATCCAGGAGTAGTGATACCCCAAGCGTTTTCATTAGTAACAGCGAATATAGCGCATTCTAAAAAAATACTTTTCCTTCTGCTCTCCTTCTTCCACTGTGATTCTGATAGCGTCCTCTTCTGGTTTTCTATCCGATATATTCATTTATACTTGGAGCACCGGGCCGCACACATTGGTGGTCTTATATAATATCTACACAGACACATGCACATCTAGTAAATCCGTGGTCGACCGGCTACTACTCGAGCGCACCAGGACAATATATCCTTCTTTCGTCCTTTTTTCTTTTTTTTTTTTTTTTTTCTTTCCCCCACGCGAGAAATTGCACCTTTGATACGCTTGCCGCGTTTAGGGCATATTCAAGATTAAGTTATCCAAGATTCCGCTCTTCGGGTCTATCCTTGGGATGTGCATTGGCGGAGATGCACACGACGACTCGGCCGAAAGGCTGCGGTCGAAGGAGATCGAGAGGAAGTTAAAACAGGATGAGAAGAGGATGGCACGGGAAGTGAAATTACTGCTATTAGGTTCGTATTACCAATTTACAATATTGATATATTTTTTTATTTGTCCTCTCTGTGAGAAATTTTTGGAAAGTTTACAGTTTTTGCTAACATGAGGGGTTTAATCCTTTACTCGTTATAGGCGCCGGCGAGAGCGGGAAATCTACAATCCTAAAACAAATGCAGCTTATATACGCCGAGGGGTTCTCCAAAGCCGATAAAGAACGATATCGTGTTATAATATTCACGAATATAACGGAATCTATGAGGCTTATTCTGGAGCAGATGGACATATACCACATTGCGTTTGAGAAGCCGGAGAACGAGGTATTTTGATGAACCCTTGCTTTGGACGGCTTAAAATAATCGGCCGCGCTAATGGTGGGATACCTATAGCAATATGTTGGCTTAATCCTCAAACAGCGAGAGCTGAGCAGAGGGGAAACGTTGCCGAAGGAATATTTGGGACCTCTCAAGTCGTTATGGCTCGATGATGGTGTTCAGCAGGCGGTCAAACGGGGAAACGAGTTTGCTCTGCACGACAATCTCACATAGTAAGGGCGATTTTTATCCTCTGGAAGGTTAGGGCTGCAGTGCTGATCGGAATTTTAGTTACTTTGAAGAACTGGATCGATTCTTCGATAGCGGCTATGTTCCTAACGACCAAGATATCCTCCGATCTCGGTTAAAAACAACCGGTATAACAGAAACAGAATTCAACCTCGGCCAGCTTATCTACCGCATGTTCGACGTCGGTGGGCAGAGATCCGAGAGAAAGAAGTGGATACACTGTTTTGAAAACGTCACCGCTTTGCTGTTCTTGGTCGCTATTAGCGGATACGACCAGTGCTTAGTGGAGGACAAAGATGCTGTATGTGATCCCAAGAAATCGACGGATGATCCGAAACTGACGAGGTGTTTAGAATCAAATGCAAGAAGCTCTGATGCTTTTCGAATCGATCTGTAATTCGCAATGGTTCATCCGAACCTCAATCATTCTCTTCATGAATAAGATTGACTTGTTCCGCGAAAAGATTAGCAGCTCGCCTGTTAAGAAGTATTTCCCAGACTATACTGGGGAACCGGATTCGTACAAACAGGCGTCCGAATTTTTCCACGACAATTTCAAGAGGTTGAATAGGAATCCGTCGAAGGATATATATGTGCATTACACGAATGCCACGGATACCGACCTTTTGAAGATCACGATGTCCAGCGTTCAAGATAGTAAGTTTTCGCTAAATATGGTTGGTTCGAAAGTTATGCTAATTCCTACATAGTAATTCTACAAAAGAATCTTCATACATTGATTCTCTAATCACCCAGCTCCCAACAACACACTCATACAGCCTGACCAAACATCGCCAAGCGTAGCATTATTTGTTACATAGCCTGCGCTTCACCTGCATTATTTTTGCTATCTCCGTATTGTTTTATTCGCTGCTATCGATAGGGTTTTTATTTCGATCTTTGTTAGGGTGGTGTTCTGGTGGTACAGCCTTTGATTTCATGTTGTTTTCGCAATTGATCCATAGCTTCTTTCATTTGGAGGGAGGTCTGCTCTGTTTCACTTCGATTATATACTTTCCCCTCCTATGCAGCGTCTCACTGATCATCGAATGTCTCTCACGCATGAAGAAGCGAGATGCCCGTTATGAAACCAGTCTTTTTTGTCTTTCATTTATACAATGGTAGTATTTTCCTATACTTTTGTGCAGCGGTTTTGCCATATTTCTCCAGGCGGGGTCGACTGTCCATTTTCTATGAGCGTTTTACATATTTGAGGACTGCTTTCGTTCAAAAGCTTGTATTACTGGCATCGTCATCAGGTATATAATTGTGCAGCGGTGTCCGGCTAATGTGATAGGCGGTGCTCTTGATGTCTATAGCTACTATTACTACTACATATCCCTCAATCAGCATACTACTCCACTCTCTTGCCATAATAAATCTGTGATTTTAGGTATCCACCCTCTGTCTGATATAATAAATACCATGGGCCGAAAGACAGAATTTGTCTCTGAGGGTGAAAGGATGTGTTGGGACTGTGGTCGAACTTTGGCGCCAAGATTTTCTGAGTTTGGCCGAATGAAGGGAGGCCGTCATTCGATCGAAAGAACAATCCTCACCGCTTCCCTGTCGCCCACGGCTCCCTTCCTCCCCCCGTTACTTCACGCTTTGGCTTCTCTTCCTCGATATATACCATCGCCGACGGTTTACGAATCTTTGCATACACCCCTCCTACCAAATGTTTGCCTGTCCGACCCGACGGGCCCTCCTTAGCTGTGCCTCCTATGCTCACTCCAGCAGTCGCCGTCTAGTCTCGACGGGTACGGCCTCCTCCCTCCGTCTCCAGCCACAGAAGCCTAACCGACGCTACTCCTCCTCTTCATCCTCATCGAATTCCAAGCCGCTGGGACCTAATAACCGTGGAATAGCGTTCCGGAAACAGAACCAGCAGTGCGAGAATGAACAACCAGCGCAAACCTCTGCGCTGGCGATACCGCCAGTAGCAGAAGTAGAAGCCACGAGTGCCGACAAGCCCGTGATAGCTGAAGAGCCTCAGAAGAGTGAAGAGCAGAAGAGCAGTGCTCTGCCGTTTGTTCCACGGACGGATCATCTGCGCCCGAAAGGTTTTATACACCTACCTATCTGGATGTCAAAGGGGCAAGAAATGTCAGGATGAATGAACAGCTATGCTAACATTATATGCTCTTCTACAAAGATCTCCACGCATCTACCTTTTTCGCTTTACATCGTCCCGTATCTGTCCGATTCCCGGTGCCCGGAGTGTACACCAACGCCGCCTTCCAGAAGCTCTTCGATGAGCCGACCCCTCTCTCCATTTTAGAGCTGCAAAAGATCCAACAGGAAGTCCAAGCTCGGTTATCTATACCCTCTCAAGCCGACTCCGCTGGCATAAACCAAGATGGTATCCTGAACCCCGAGGAGATCCGAACGCTCGGTCGAAAGGGATCTGCCTCATCAGTTTTAGAAACCGGGGCGAATTCCCAAACCGTAGAACTTTTCAAGATTTTCGTCTCTCAGCCATCGGGAGACTATACGCCATTCAAAGCACCTCCTCCACCGAAACCGATCACGGAAGAGCCTGTGAAGCCCGAAATCAAAGAGTACAGTGTCGTAGCGCAGTACCCGTCCGGCGAGTCCCAGAGCTACGTTATGCAATTCATTGAGATCGATCCCTCCAATCGTCGCGGCGGTAGATTACAGTATTCCATGCGCGACAAGCGTCTGACAATGTACGCCCTCAGCGTGAAGAGACAGAGAAAGCTAAAGATGAAGAAACACAAGTATAAGAAGTTGATGAAGAGGACTAGAACTCTGAGAAGAAAGCTTGAGAAGCAGTAGACTACTTCTACTCACGGACGGCATTTCTAGGTGTTTTTATACATTACATTATTCCACGTTTGTCCTTTTTTTTTTTTTTTTTTTTTTTTTTCCAAGTTTTTTTTCATACATGGCGCACTCTATTATCCTTTTTCATTCTTTTCCGTCAAACTCTTCTCTTTTTGACTTTCCTGGCTCTCTTTTCTCTTTGTTATCATAGGATTTATGGGCTGTTGTTTTATCCGGTTTACTTTTCTGTTCTTACGAATGGGATATACAATGATTGAAGCGGCTAATGTCTGGTTTCTTCGATTGTTCTAATTATTTTTATCTTTTCCTTTTTTATATCTGTCATGAGAGATATCTATGATAAACGGGGGAAACTTTGCTATATATATATGTAGACGAATATTGTATTTGAAGATTTACAAACAACTTTTTGTACTTCTACCTTTTTTTTTCAAATTTACATCACAATTATGCATGGGGAAAACGAGAAGTTAGAGTAATCGTGTATATGTGCTTATATATAACGGGAACACACCCGAGATTCGTACGCCAAAGTTATATGCCAAAGAATACCATCATGACCCGCGCGCTAAAACTCTGCAATAATAAACAAGAAAAACCAATCTCCTCAGCTCTCCGTCGTCCAAATTGTATATATATACTCTTACAATAAACCACCACCTGGGAACCAGATCCGTATGGGTGCGTATACGCTCAGGATCTCTCCTTCTTAGCATACCGCCAAACATAATACCGTACCAAACTATCGTACCCAACGGTATCACCGGACCGTAACAACGACGCCACATCGACGTTTAACGGCGAGTCCGGTTCGGGACTTGTGAGAAGGGTTTGAATCGCCGTTATGGTGGAAGAGATTGTGTACGCTGGTGTCCACGCTGATTTTAGGAGGTCGAGGCAGATTTCTCCAGTCTATTTCGAATACACAGAAAAACAACATTAGCCATTTTATTCTTACTGTCTGGTGCTATATGGGAGAGTATTGTGTTTGTTTTCTGGCTTACCTTGATGTGAACGTTCGGATGGCACATTTTCGTGACGAATGTGACGGTGGGAGGAGCGAGCGGGTAGTTGTCCGGGATCACAATGTCGAGGTCCCATATGCCGCCTTCGTAGGGGGAGTCCGGGGTGCCGAGGAGTCCGCCGCGCCAGTGGAAGAGGTCGCTGTCGTCGACGGGGCCGAGGTACGTTACCGCTGGGGATTTTTCTTGGGTGTTTTTGTTGAGTTCGAGGATTAGACGGCGGTTGGCGGAGGCGGAGGTTGAGGCGGACATTGTGGGCGATTGTAGTCTGGTATCCTCGGTTTTTCTGGGGAGGAGTGTGAGGTTAGGTTGTAGAGGGCGAGGGAGGTTGGAGGGTGGATGGCACGGGGGTGACAAAATAAAAGTTCCAAATTTAATTTCCTGGTATATTACAGTACAATCACTACTTTCCCACTTCAGCCATTATTATCACAACACCGTTACTACTACGAAGGCTTGTCAGAAAAGTTACCATACATCACTTGGCATTGTGATCAGAGCGCCCCGGAGGCCATTTAGTGGCTCCGGCGGCTCTTCTTGGCAGCACGCGGTACGGCCTACTGTACCGGCGACTGTACGATCTTGTGAATGGACTAGGTACATGATCAATGGTGTATCAACAATGGGATCAATGACAACATCAGTGGTGAAATCAGTAGTGTTAATAACAGTAACATCAGCAGTGTCAAGAGTGGTGCAATTTGTAGTAAAACGAGGCTCTGGCCTGCCAATAGTATCATCACTGGTCCCTTCTTTATATTCGTTACCACCAGCCAGCTTAATAACAAGCTGGATAATACGCTCGATCCAACGCTGAATCCGGGCCTGTGATAATCTTTGCCACTCTTCTAACCATGCAGCTTCTATATCGCTACGATTTGTCGGTGCACCAAGCTTACTAATCCTGCGCTTAAGGTAGTACTGACATGGCTCAATCATGTTAAGATCTGGTAAGTTGCTAGGCCACAACAGCCGCTGCACTAAATTAGCATTGTATAACAGCTCTTGAGCGTGATGGCTGTGAGATGGAGCCTTGTCTTCTTACACAATGTAGTCTTTGTTGAAGTGTTTGGTGCAGGCCTTGGCGAATGGTATTAGTTTGGGTACTAAGATCTTAGTGCGATACCTGTACCAGCTAGTGCATTCATAGCCTTGATATTGATATCAGCGGCCTTCCTCTCAGCTGCGGTCTCAGGCTTCCATATGTGGCATGGTCCCTTTGTATCGTAGGTGAAACAGCCCCAAAACATGAATTCAGAAGCCTTGTACCATCAAGGACACTAGTTTCATCGCTCCAGATCACACACTTCCAGTCTTCCAAAATCCAATCTTTATGATCAAATACAAATCTCAACCAGGCCTGCCACATAATAACTATGAGACCTGGTTTCCATATAAACTTCAACTTCCTGAACTTAAGCTGTTTCAGCGCGCTTACAACAGTATCATAACTGAGGCCCAATTCACCAACCAAAGCGCATGTATCGAGCACTCTGGTAACCCTATTCTTAATTACCAGCTCAACTAGCTATTACTTCACAACTAAGGTAATCTCCTATAGTCTTCCGAAGCATAGTACATCAATAACATACTCTATAATTAGCGTAGTATGATCATTATAATTATAACCACGGCTTTTAGCCTTAACCAACATTTCAGCTATACCGCAAGATGATATAGTATACTGGCCCTTCTGGGCATGCCAGCTGCCAACAATGTCAAAATTTGGATCCTTTAGCAGTTAGTCTTGCAACGTTTGGGCTACATTATCACAATTATAATCATAGTAATAGCCAGTAGTGATATATAGCAGCGCCGCACTAACAACTGGTTTTGATAATGGTTTTGACGATGGCTCTACCATAATTCTAGCAGCAGTTATAATCTTATATCAACAAATTTAGTAACTAGTGAGCTAGCAATGGTGAACTAGCAATGGTATTATTCAATGGTATTATTCAATGGTGTTGTTCGATGGTGTTATTCAATGGTGTTGTTCGATAAGCGGCGCCGCCGCCCCGTGGTGATCACGTGCTTCTAGAGACCTCCGGGGCGCTTGGTCGCAATGCCAAGAGATGTATAGTAACTTTTCTAACAAGCCTTCGTATATAATCCTTCTATTACTTGCCACTACATATAGAGGCTTCATTTATATAGGCTTCATTTATATAGACCATTCGCTCTCTCTACCCAATTACGGGTTTCAACACATCGAAAGTCAATGTTATTTGACGCGTCGCGTGCGCGTGCTTACCACCCTACGTGCAGGGGTCTTCGATCTAGCGCGACCGAAGAGCTAGACGAGAACCGAAATGAAAAAAGGGGACGACATTCACCAGCGAACAATCCGAGCCCGAATCTCATCTCAATCCGTTCGGTCTTACAATCGCCGCAATCATAACCTCATCTCGCGTCACGACGTCAAAAGTATAGTATACTATACTATACGAAGTAGCAGCTTTCTAAAAAAAATGCCACCAATAAACCTCGACGGCACCCCAGCTCCCCCGGGTACACCAGACTCCGAGAAAATCGACGCGCTCATCCCACTCATCCAAACCTTTCTGTCAACTCTCGAATCCCACGAAAAATACCAAAACCCACTACCCCAAAATGCGGACGCCCTCTCGCGATCCCTCTTCTTCGTCCACGGTTTCGCCAAACGAACATATGAAATCTTCACGGGCATGAGGTTGGTGATAGACCGGCGCTCTAAATTCATGCACTACTACACCCAACGCGTCGTGCAGATGGGGAACAGCCAGGACTTACCGAGACGGCCGCCACCGGGGTACGCACAGGCGGATCCGGAGGTGGACGATTTGATTATGAACGAGACGGATTTTGATCCGCGGATTACGATGGCGATGGCGCAGCTGAGCGCGATGAGGTTGTTGTTTCAGCAGGAGATTGGGGGGTATTTGAAGGAGCAGAATTTGAAGACTATGCCTAAGATTTACAAGGAGGGGAAGGGGAGGTGTCAGTTGCTGGCGGTGGTGTGCGGGGATGGGAGGAAGCTGGGGCAGATGGCCGGGGTTGAGGGGGAGGTTGATTTGGGGGAGTGTGTGAAGAGGGCTGGGGCTGCCGTTGGTGAGATTGAAATCTAATCTGACTTATATGCAATAATATGTAGTATCATATGTAGTATCATATATGCCCATGCCAGGAGGAGCATGAAATGGTAGACAATTACATAAACTATATTGATCAGATTAGATTGTTTGTTTTCGTCGCAAGTTTCCCCGCAATGGCCAATGGAAAGAATGGACGGTTGGATGCATGTTATTGATCCGGCGGGCGGCTGCGAATCGATTACTTAGTTCATTAACTACCCCATACTTGTTTGCCGTCCCTGCTTGGATTCTGTCAAGGGAGGGAGGCTGGGGATCGGGGAAGCTGACTTCTTCCCCTCTTTCTTCCCTCCATTCACCATCGTCAGGGTCTTGATTCTTTGGTTTGTACTTTAAGATGCCCCTTCTTTATTTGCATGTTTTGCATACTTATATTTGCACGAGCGGGAATTCGAACGACCGCAGTTCTCCCGATCGCTAGAATACACCCTCGGTGGAGTTTGCCTTTATTCTCGACAGCCGAGACCGGACGGGAGCTGGTCTGCGGTCCTCCGGTGACATCAGAACCATCGACGGTGGTTCTCTTTAGAACTGACCGTATTAAAATAATATAACACTGGTGATTTGGTTCGAAACGTAGCGATGATGAAGCAGCTCTTCGCTTTCCTCACCATCCGACTCGGCGTGCTCTTCAGAGTTGGAAACACATTCTACCCGCTCCTCGGACGCCCTCATGATTCGTTAGGCGGTGACGGAGATCACGACGGATACACTGTCGCATATCCAAAATACCACGGCGTGGACTACGATGCTTCGAAGACGTGGTTGCGATATTCTGTTGATGTTAAGGGTGTGGACATTAGACTCACTTTTACCAGTCCCATCACGGTTAATAATACCATGAGGCAGAGTTGAAGTGGATGGTGATGTGGATTGCGAGGTCTATGTTGACGTTAACGGATGTAAGCCATTTCTAGTGCTTCCACCTTTTGGTAGTATGATGGCTGATTTATGGTGATAGTCTGGGTTACCGGTGATAGGGATACTCAAATCAAGTGGGAGATGGCAGAGCACGGGACTCTCAGAAGCTGGAAAGTAACGAGATCCCGTGAACTGCATTTTTCGGAAAAGTGGGATCGAGCGGAATGGGGTAGTCTCTACGAAGGCTTGTCAGAAAAGTTACCATACATCTCTTGGCATCAGTTGAGAGGCTTTTCCCAGAGGCTCCCCGGAGCAGAGCCAAAACTAACTTACCGAAAGATCAACGATTTCCGCTAAAGAAAATTGGTAAATTATCCCCAATATATAATATAATAGTTGTATTGTTTTTGTTTTGGGTTTAAAAATTATTTAGTGGTGAAACAACGTTTGGAGGTTTTTGGTGTGGTATTCAGGTGAGTTGCCGGTTCCCCGAGAGAGACGTCTATTTGCCAAGAATGCCAAGAGATGTATGGTAACTTTTCTGACAAGCCTTCGTACTACTGTCGCTGGGAGCATAGTGGCGGTAGCAGTGGTAATAGTAGTTATGGTTATAGTAGTGATAACTAAAGTGGAAAGGTAGTGATTTGTACTGTAATATACCGGGAAATTAAATTTGGAACTTTTATTTTGTCACCCCCGTGGATGGTTGAAGCTCGTGATGCGCTGTGAGCGCGAATGGGTTTGTCTTGGCGGCGCAACGCGATTGTAGTGCAGAATGCAACACTTAAACCAGCCTCCTCATTCATTCTTAATTCAGATGCGGGCTTTCTTATTTTCTAGTCTTCTCTCATGAAGCCTGCAAAAGGAGCCATGTGTATATCTCCTACGAGATATCGTGATTTCATTCTCATATTAATCGTGAACATGAAGTAAGATGATTGCTAACATTATGCAAAGGCATTATCATAATAGGAGGGTCCCAATACCAAAATTCTTCATAGCAAAGACATTAAAAATATATATGGGATTATAAAAAAAAATTTAAGCAACGGCAGCAGGCGGTGGAGAAGTCAGTCTCGACTCTCCCTCCTTCCTGTCAGCCGTAGCCTTCGCGCTCCTCGAACTCTGCCCACCGTATTCGAAATCGTATAGCGGCTTCTTGGGTGGCAGCTTCTGTCTGAGTAGCTTGGTTCTGATATTATAGGGAATACTTCTGATATGGTACATGGCGAACTTGCGGGTGGGTATGGAAAATACAACATCGAGTTCTTCGGGTGTAAATTGTCTGGATTCTGGGACGAATAAGAAGACGAGGAAGAAACCGATAATGTTCCAAGCGCCGTAGTAGGCCTGAATTGAACACATTTATTAGGCTCCATATTTAAAAGTATATTTTGTTGGATAAAAGAAAACTTACAAAGGCGCCACTAGGCGTGAACGCTGTTCTTAACCGTGGCCATGTGAAAGATAAAATCTGTAATGATACGTTAGTCGAAATTGCCATTGTTTAGTTCTCGGGATCTTGGGGCTTGCAAAATTAAACAGCCAAGTAGTCGCAGTGGCCAACGACATGCCGACTTCTCTGTGCGTCAACGGATAGACTTCTGCAAAATACGTAAACGGCACCGGCCCTTCACCGGGACTGTAAACCACTTCAAATAAGTATATCCCCAAAGCGATCAATCCGATATGTGCCTTCGAAGAATCCGGGATGTGGTATACACCAGCAACGAAGAATAGACACAATCCCATCAACGGGAACGTCGTCAACAGTAAATTCCTACGTCCAAACGTATCGATGGTGTAGAATGCGGGCAGAGCGAAAACCCAACTTATAATACCCGCTCCGAGGGACGCGAGAATACCGGTCCTCTCAGAAAACCCGGCCTCGACAAAGATCTGGGAGCTATAGTATGCGATAACATTGATACCGCAGAATTGTTGCATAAACATGGTGATTGTTGAGGCGAGGCAAGCGCGGGTCACCCGTGGTACCTTGACGAAATCGAGAATCAAGTTTCGTCCCTTCTGCGACTCTTCCTCGGCTTTGATACTTTGATGGCGTAATGCATGTAAAAGACGTCTCTGGCAGCTTGGATCTTGTGGTTTCGCAGACGGAGCAGGGATCCGTATGCTTTCTTCACCTCGCCGCGTTTTAGATACCAACGGGGAGATTCTGGAGAGATGTAGATTTGGCAGCAGACGATAATGGGAGCGACGACAGTGGATCCCAACATGATTCTCCAGCCGACGTCTTGTGGGAGACTGAAGAATGCGACGGACATGAGGTTACCCAACATGATGCCAAAGGCGGTCCAAGCTTGCCATTGCATGACGAGCGCACCTCTGATGTTTGCGGGGGCGCATTCGGCAGAGTATACGGGAACTGTGGCGGATTTTGGGCCGATGCCGAGACCTAGGACGAATCTTGCCGCGAAGAGTTGCGGCCAGCTGTAGGTGAAAGCTTCCCAGATGGAAGCAGCAGCGGCGATAACGCAAGACCAGAAGATTGTTCCTCGACGACCGAGGAATTTATTTAGGGGTGCGGTCAACCAGCAGCCCAGGACGGCGCAGCAGCTAATATAAAAATTAGAGATGTCCTGTTCGTAGGTAGGTGCGATAGGATCAAAGCTTACAGGTATGGAGCACCGTTAACGAGCCTGGTAAGTAAATCATTGTTGCTGATATTGAATTGTTTGAGATAGAATAGCTGGGCGCCGTTGACCACCGTTTCATCCATACCTACATCGTTGCCAATTGTTAATATCCATTCTCAAAGGGTGAAATTCGATCTAATCCGATTCGCATACCCTGAACCACGGCAGCCATGGCATTTGCTATCGCTAGGAAATATAACTGCCAAGGGTGATGCCACTTATGCGTGGTCTCCTTCTCGATCCAGTCCCTCTCTTCATCAGGTAACCCAGGAACCGAAGAATACTCTCTCGGGTTCTGAGCTACCATGGCAGCTCTTACGAACAATTCCCTATCTCCCAAATCATATTCACCTGAGAATTTCTCCGCGAGATGGATGAGTTGCTCGCGAGGGATGTCAGCAAGAGGATTCTCTAATTTCTTAGTAATCTTCTGCATCTTGTCGACATCGTTCAGGTCGCCATTATCAATAGCGACAGGATCAGCATTAGAGGCCTCATCGATATCGCTAATCCGTCGCTTCCCAGAGGAAGTCTCGGAATATTTCTCGTCATCCCGACTCGCCGACATTTTCACTCAGAAAACTAGCAATTCTATATTCTTTTTTTTGGGAAATCTTGGTGACGTATATATATACTTGGATAGTTGTGAGCGTGTATATTTAGGATATTCCCGACGCTATAGTCCTTTAATTCGAATTAATTCGCGAAGGAAAAGGATATAAATGTGCTCGGTCACGCTTTTGAAAGCGTATCTGTGACGTGGTAATTTCCGAGTTGAAGCGATATTGTCGCGTGCCGCATCAAAAAGGCGAAAGCTTATTCCTTCTCACCTCGAAACTTAATCAACGGAAAGAATCGAAGATTAAGGGACCAATAAGCAGGGCTAACGAGAAGTTTACCTCATGGGAGTCGGCTCTTCTTTTTATATAAGTATCAAAAATTTTGTTTTTAAAAAAATTTTGATTCAACTTGATAACATGACGCAAAAGCCTTCGAGACGGTGTATGATTGATTTTCATCATAAACGGGCATCTGTTACGAGAATTTCCAGGATATCCCTCAACCTTATGACGTGCCGAGGGGACCAAATTTTCTTTTCCAAGGATGCAGCCATCTCTAGAGATCTTCTCTTTCCGTAAGCACTTGTGGTTTGGGATGTCCGAGCTCTTTCAAACAAAACTCGGACAACGTCCCAAGATATCGATATCTCCGGGTGATAATCAGTGTAGATGAACCAATGCCACTGGCAGGTTCAACAGAGACGCTAGGCAGTTGTGGCTATTGCGGCACTCTGCATCCAGTGCGCATATTCAATCCCGTTGGCCATCCAATTGCATTCCCATGTGGATGGAAGCTGTGGAGCCTCAAACGTCAGTCCACTAGAGCCGCTGGTGGAGCTGTAGACATAGAAATCGCAATATTCCATGTTGATCTGATATCTGGGGTCCCCGCATTTCTTCTCTGATTCTAAACTTTTTACGTTTTGTTTGAGATATTATATCGATTCCCTCACATGATTCGGTGGAGCGAATTAATGTTCGGAGTTTGCGTGTTGGAAAATGTGTGATTGCGGTATGACGTCACAAATCGAGCTCGTTTACATGACGTCGGTAATTGGGCCGAAGGCTTTCGATCTGTGTTCCTTTTCTCTGGTCTTTGCAATTTTTTTCATGACTCGTACGAGTAGGACACGGTTGCGGTGTCGTATTCTGCATTTTTTACCACCCTTGTTCCTGTGTATCGATTGAGAGCCTCAGATTCTGTGCTCTCACGGCCGGCTGGCAGTATCGAAGATTGCTCTACGAAGTAGCACGATTCGGTTTTGATGTGTTGAGTACAGCGTTTAGTTCCCAGTCGGGAAAAAGCTGAGCCTAGTCGACTAGAGTCTGATACTGCAATTGGAATTCTTGATTAGAAAATGAATATTAGCGTCGCACGAATAAAATAGAGGCAGTCTGATAATCGTTGAAATACGCCTGGGGAACGTATTGGATATATTGGTATCTATTCGAAGCGAGGAGCTTTGAGGCGCTATGGATACTGTAAATATTCATTCCCATAATCTTTTTTATACAGACTCCCATCCTTTGTCTCGAGTGACTCCTGTGACAGCTATAAATTCTAATCTAGGATTCTATGCTACTTGCGTAAATGTAATGAAGTACCATTTATCAATGCTCTCTTGGTCTGTCTATCTTCATGTTAATTTCCTCTAGGAGAGCATCAAGGTTCTCAATCTCTCGCGCAGTATGCATCATGTTATGAAGACCATGTTGAATACCGGCCTTGATGTTGTCTGTGGTCTCAATAATGTGTATCAATGAACGCAGCATTATCTGTCGTGAACGTTCAGCTGCAATTTGACGTGAGTGATTGCCCTCTTTGATCGCAAGTCCGCTCGTGAACAATTTTTCGGTCAGTGGAAGCGACAGAGCTTCAACGTCATCAGTACGAACTTTTGGAATTTGCTCTGGCAAAGTATTAAAGGTGTCAGCAGAATTCAAACCACCATAAGCAGGTTCAACCTGCGAGGGTGAACTGTCGAGCTCAAGAACATCCTCAGCGCTCGTGTCTACTACAATACGGTCAGGGGTAACCGTATGGTCCTTGCTGAGTTGCTCAAAGAGGCGATTAGTAGCCAGGCGAGTCAATCCCAGCCCGACTTCGGCAAGCTCTGTCTTCAAGTACTCTCCAGTCGGCTTGGGTAATGGACAAGTATGGAGCTTTTCGTAGAGCGCGTGAAATTGGATTTTGCGCCAATACTCATAGATGTTACCGGGTGTATCCGATGTGCGTGGACTGATGCAGAAAGGATGATGGACACTATCGTATCGAGATAGAAACAGATGAACATTTTTCTCTGCAGAGTCGAAATCCCGGCCATCGATTGTAGCGAGAAGCTATCCGTTTCAGAAATTCCATCAGCTGA
This sequence comes from Dactylellina drechsleri, assembly GCA_036971345.1. Classification (NCBI taxonomy): domain Eukaryota; kingdom Fungi; phylum Ascomycota; class Orbiliomycetes; order Orbiliales; family Orbiliaceae; genus Dactylellina; species Dactylellina drechsleri. The sequence goes on from JAJTUB010000012.1 coordinate 436,031, forward strand.
TTGTCTCCTTCGTATACGGACTGGACGGTGCGTACCGATTGAGATTTAAGCTCCTGCCAACCTTTCTCATCTGGAGTCGTGCGTGAGAATATCCAAAACTGGACAACTGGAGCTGAAGAATTCACGAAATGAACTTCGGCGCCAGATTTCCTACCTCTGGCTTCGGCGCTCGCGAGAAGATTTTTCTTGTTCGGAAGCACAACTTCTGCAGCCCTCTATAGCACGGGTAAAACTTAGCAATTTGTTACCTCCAAGTTAGAGGAAGTATCCTCAACTGCGGTCTCTTGACATACTCTACGTTCTGCTGTAATATGGATGCCCTGGAGATAACAATCCGCCATCCTGATGGGAGGCATATAGCAAGTCTTGCTTCCGTATAGTCTGATACCTCGGGAATTTTTAAGAACATTCCAATTGTGATATATATCACGGCCGTGAGAGCTAGAAAATATAATGTCAGTGATTTCGCGTCCAGACGCTTTCGGGTTGAGTATAAAGTGAAGGACAATTTTTGGATGGAGTATACTGGATAACAACTGCAGAGGAGAAGGTTCTCAGCGAGACGTTTGTCGAGTCCATAACATCCATACGACCTGGGATGATGCAAACATTCTCCAGTACGATGACTTGTCGCATCCTGGCTCTACCGAAATCCATATCGCCTAGTACTGATGATTTGATGATGATTTAGTTGACTTGGGTTTGAGAGGTTAGCGTGTTTGATCAACAGATGAAGTTTGAATTTTGCAACGTTATTCTAGTCTCAAGGGTAGTCGATCGATAGTTGAGTGAACATCAGAGGACTGCAGGGTGCATGCTCAGAAATAGACAAACTAAATGCGGCACAGAAGGTTTCGTTCGCTGCTTGGCTTCTCTTTCACTCAGCTCTAATCTTAATGTCATGCGGATGATTTATTCTCTTGTACGGGCACTTTAGTAGCGAAGCGAACTGAAGCGTCTATCATGTACACGTTCAAGCTTTTAGGACTTCCGCTCATATAGACTCGTATTAGATACGACAATGAACTGCTGTTGAAGCGTTAATACAAGGCTAACAATGAACCAAGCTTAAGCCCTATTACTGATAAATATTATGATATCAATACGGTCCATATTGATTATATTTTTCTGTTCAATGATGGTATCCAACAAATACCCATACTCTTATGATGAATACCGAACAGAACTTCTGTGTTACAAGAACGATTGACAGATAGTTTGCCCCTTCAATAGAAACTAATTACTAGTAAATAAATATAAAAGCCCCATGAAATGACAGGATATATGTTATTAAATTGAAAAACTCCTAGAACCAACGCCCCTCCCAAACAACAAACCCCTTCCATGCTCCCAACTATAAACCCCTTTTCGCAATATTGGAGAAATGTACTCGATCACGTCGCTGCAGACGCCGTCATCCAAGGTGGAGGGGTGGGATGCGCATATTTTGAATTAAGATAGGCAGGTGTATTTGTCGCTGCAGCGATAACATCCGCCGTCGACCCGTGAACGCGTCGCTTATACTCATATATCCCCACAATGATAGAGATTGTACCGATTAACAAAATTAGAAAAACCACAACTGAGATGATGACCTGTCGCCATCGGAGGAAGAATGTATCCGGCTGGTCTTTTGAGTTGGGTACGATCGATTTTAAGGGGTATGCGGATGAATTTCGGGTGATTAGATTCGCGGTGCCGGCGCAGGAGAAATCGAGTGTGTTGTTTGGTGGTCCTCCGTGCATTCTTGCGTTGGCGGGTGTGGTATTTTGACGGGCGGGCATATTTTGAGATGTCGAGATATATTTGGGAGGGTGAGATTTTGGTACTTTGTCGCTTTGAATAGCTCAGCTAGCCTGTAGCTACGTGAATATGCTTGACCCTAGCTTCTGTGATTGAAAAGTCTTGGATTTTCTTTGCCATGGTCAAGAAGTCGGACTTTTCTGGTTTTCGAAACCCAACGGCTTCAATTTATACATATGCTCGAGCTCGAGCCAGCGAATTCAATATCGGACGTAATTAACGGGGTTCAGCACCGACGCCGTTCGTAAGCACGCGCATGCTCGCAGAACTAGAGATGAAGTTTGAAACGAAACAGCAGCGGGACCGATGCGATGGCTGTACATACGGCCGGCCTAAACCAGGTCGGATAAAAATATCAGAGAAAACATGGCCACGGTCACACCGCCAAGCCCGACACAGACGATACTACAAAAATATCAGCACGTTGCAGACTGATACCAACGACCCCAAGACCACCAAGACCGATATCTGCAATTTGTTCCCTTTTAATTTCGAGGTGATTCGCTCAATGTGTCTCCCTGCATGATGCGGGTTCCAGCGCTCTGGGAGTGCGACGTCGGAAATCCTAGCTCAGTAATCATGCCAAGCTGTCGTTTACCAGAATAGTACCACCATCGCATGCGGAGAGCAAACATTTCGTACTTGTGTGCCGCACCATAAATTTAGACCACGGCATTGGTTGTTGCCCCTAATCGTGATAAGCTGGATAAGCGTGTACATATTCGAAGAGCGTATTGAGACGCGAGGAGATGTATTTTAAATGTACATCGATGTCTGAGTCTCCTGGAGCGGATTGGTGTGATGACGAGATCAATTAGCTGGTCCACCCAGGTTCCCCGTCTTCGCCCATATATTTATGGAACCGAGAGCTCGCCAGAACCGGTCTATTGGGTGTCTTACTACTCCTTGGGCCCTCCGTGGAGTCCAATCTATCAATAAAAATGTACACAAGCTCTAAAAGAGTACAAAGAAAATTTAAAAAGATGCACCAGAACGCCGGAAAAATGCAAGCTGAGGCTGATTAGGTCATGAATTAGCTTGGCGCAGCAGCTGTACGATGTACGACCATTTAATTATTCCTCTCCATTGTCGTGTCTCCACTCTATAGGGACAGTCTCCTTGATGTCATCAAAGTACCCATTCGTTGCATTTGGATGAGAACAGAACCCGACGAGATCTGAGGGCAGTGTCCAATCCTTCACGATTTCTGGACGGGTAAAAAGTGACATCATAAGTCCAGCCTCCGCGTGCCATACATTGTGACCTGAGATGTGCATGTCAGCTAAGAGTTGATATACGCAGTGTAGTTGGAGAGAAACTTACAATGAAAAGCCCACATTCCGGGGTTATCTGTAATAAACCTGATCAAGACAAAACCGAAACCCTCTGTAACAAGTCACATGTGCATACGTTAGCTCATCGAATCGTTTGCATAGCCTCTGGACTTTGCATGCTTACCTAAAGTAACGGTATCCCTTACTAACCTTCCCTCCTGTGGTATATTGTGATAATCAGACATATTGAAATATCCTCTCCCACTGGCCATCACCCAGAACTTGTGTCCATGAAGGTGCATGGGGTGGTTGCCATCATCATAGTTATCGATCAGTAGATCGACTACTTTGATGCCGTCAACTTTTAGTACCATCCCTTTGTCTGCATTGAAGAGATTGTACATCACACCCTCTGGCTCTAGTTCTTCGGGTACTTTGTTTCTCTGTAGAGAGACCCTATTCAACGCTGGATTTCGTAGATCCCTCTTCCAAGTTGAAGAGTTGAAAAACCCACGACTGAGCGAGTAATTGCCAATCTCGAAATTGCTTCGAAGATAAAATAACATATTAGGCGCAGGCGCTGGCATTGGGATAGCTGGCTCGAGCTTGCCATCTAAATCTTTACATATCAAAGCGATGCTGCTATCCCATGGCTGTGTAGTCGGAAGCGGTAGCACATCCGTAGACCCGGATGCAGTTGGCTTAGTCTGCGATACCGGTGCTGCAGAATATCTAACAACAGCTCTGACTTCTGGCTCAGCCACTGCACTTGGTTTGGAAAAACAGTGATTGATCATTCTCGCGCGCAACCAGAATTCAGATGCCGTGGTCGAATTTGCATTCACGATAACGCTGTAACGCTGCGCCACGTTGATGTTTAGTTTGTGATAAGAGCTCGGTGCTAACGCTGTCCCGTCGGCTTCGATGACTTCGAGGGCATGCTCATCTAAGCCAAGCTCGAACTCAGCGAATGCACCGACGTTTATGAAACGAAGACGATGCGGACTCCCACTTGGAGTGTGGATTTCTGCGAGTTCCGTCTCGGTGCTGTTACATTGATATTTCTCGTTGATTGTAGAGCAGTTACGGCTAATAGAGTGTTAGAGAATTGAAACTGGATGGAATGAATATAGTGGGTTTGAGGCGAGCTTACATATTCCTTCCATTGATGAGAGCACCGTCCGGAATAGGCTCTTCATTCTCACCATCTGGAGCCATGTATTTATAGAGCTTGTTTCGACTGAGATCATGATAGTGATCATGCAACATGACTATCTGGTCCGTCTTGTACCTGTTTGTACCTGGTTCTCGAGGCGAATGAATAACCAACGGTCCGAAAAGACCATCCGTGTACTGCGTCGAGAAATGCGAATGATACCAGTACGTTCCATATTGGCCTGTCGTGTTGAACTCATATGTATAACTCTTGCCCGGTGGGATGGGACACTGGGTTATTCCCGTTGTTCCATCCATCCAATTGCTACCATTGTGGAAAAGTCCGTGCCAATGGAATGATGTAGCATTGATAGCTCGATTATAGATTGTAACTCTTACGAGGTCGTTTTCGTTGCATTCTATTAATGGACCAGGGAACTGCCCATTTATGAGAATCATAGGTCTCATGACACCATCCGGGTTTGCAACAACGTCGCTGATGACCCAGTTATATTCCCTGATTCTTGGTTGAATGCTGTCCCCGGCCCAGTTCGGTGCTGATAGGACGTAATCTGAAGAATCTCGTCTGAAAGCGACGGATTTGAAATCGGATCTGGAGATATTTTGGACACCATCATTGTGGTTTTTGTTGTTGTCGTTGTTGTTGTTGCTATTGTGGAAAGGCGTTGAAAAGCCCTTGAATATTGCAAACTTGGAAGAGTATTGCAGTTGAAAGGCTTTGTCGAACCGAGTGAGAAGAGCTCCCACGGTGATGGTGATGATCCCAGCTGCTAATAGTAGTAACACTGATCGGTAGAGAGCCTTTTTCTTGAGCTCCATGTCCGATCTTGTCATCGAGACATCGTCGGCTTCATCTCTTTGGTGGCCTTCTTCGCCACCTTTGTGTTGTGGGATGGCTCGAGGAGAAGCCTTAAGCGTGGAGGCCATGGCAGTTATTGTGTTCGCATGGTATGCGAGCTAGTGAGAGGACAAGATGGACCTGACGTTGACCTCTCTACGAACCGGTGAAATAAATTCGAGAAAAAGACAAAATCGGACTCAGATTTCGTCAGATCTCGAAGGAAAGCGGCAGGATCATGGGAATGACATTTCGCAGGGTCGGAACGCTTGTGCGTAATGCCTTGATGGTGAGTGGCCGAGACAGAACAAATCCCTAGATTGCGACAAGGACACGCAATATTATTATCTGCAGAGGACCTCGTGTCTAATGAAGGCACATGCAAGGGCGTTTCGAAAATCGACGAAAGGAACAGGAAGTTGTAGAACAAGTTTCAAGCCTTGGAAAGCTTGAAAGATTGGTGGCGCATGTCTCACCGCCGGTGGCCCGCTGTCATCGAGGGCCATTCCAGTCTGCGACATCCGTGGAGAAGAACAAAAGATAAAATGGCAGAGTATAATTGCGCCAGGTGCTAAATGGCAGGCATGAATTGTTTATACAGCGAGCGGCAGCCTGCCCTGGTTTATTGCTTGCAATTGCCTCCTTCCCGGTCTTATCGCCCCGGAAAAGCGATGGGACCAGGTCGATGGATGGAAGCCTTGGCCGGCACCAGCCTTCCCCTTCCAGGCGCGCTCCCAAGCCAAGGCCAATCAGGATGTCAACTTGAACCCGTGTCCTGTGCCCTGTGATGCCCATCTTCCAAGCTCCTCCAAGACTTTAAAAGCGTGCCCGCTCGGTTGATGGAAGGACCTTCGGCTTGACCCTTGTATCACGATCCTATCTCGATTTAGAATGTGCTTACATCGTGCTGTGTCCCAACACTAGCGCCTGTTATTGTAAGTTCGCAGTCCCCCCACAGCTTGGCTTCCAGATCGGGGTCTTCAGCCTTTGATGGGGCAGTTGTGCTTTTCTTTTCTTTTCTTTTCCATGCATCGAAGTACATTCAACTTACATGGATATTGTCCCAGCGGAGAACAGCAACACTGTTGTATTACTTGCCGTCTACCGGAACAAGAGTGTGGGTTGAACGGGATCGATAGGAAAGGCAGGAGATTGGCTAGCCATGAGAGCCTTCACATAAGATGATTTCAGCGTCATTTCGAAGGGATATGCGGACAGGGGCCGATCAAGGGGACTCCAAGAAAGATCTTCTATATTATATTCAGGTTACCGTCCTGACCGTGGCAGTCGTGGTATTTGCTTCGAGTTTAGGTCTAGTAGCTTGGGTGAAGAAACCGAGGATTTGGATCTATAACTGGACCTTCGACACGTCAGTTTAAACCTCTGCCCTCTCATCGTTCTCTATATCTTTGATCGCTCCCCTACTTTCTTTTAGTTTTTATAATCGTTTCGTTGGCCCAGATATCACCGAGGTTGCAAAGAACCGACAGGATGTTGACCAAGCTCCTCCTCCTTAGTCCTTTCTTCCCTATCGCCCTTGGAGATTACTCCGGCTATTCCAACTACGGTTCCCAGATCGTCAAGGGAAACACCTTCAATCGTTTCATCACGATTTGGTTTGAGAATACCGATTTTGACAAGGCTGCTGGTGACCCGAACTTCGAGTTCTTCGCAAAGAAGGGTATCACTCTGACCAACTACTTTGCTGTCACACATCCCAGCGAACCTAACTACATCGCTTCTGTATGTTCTATAATCTCGATATTTCTTGTGTTTAGTATGAAACTAACATGTCTAATATAGGTGACTGGTGACTACTTTGGAATCAACAATGACGATGACAACATTATCCCAGCCAACGTCTCCTCTGTCGCTGACTTGTTAGAGGACAAGGGCATTAGCTGGGGTGAATATGAAGACTACATGCCCAGCACCGGCTTCACTGGTTTCGACTTCAAGGATACCAAAACTCACCAGAACCGATATGTCAAGAAGCACAAGTGAGTATTTAAATTTATAGGTACTGCTAAGAAAATAAGGTGCTAACATTTGCCTCGAATAGTCCTCTCATTCCTCATGCTTCTGTCGCCAAGGCTGCCCAGCGCAGAAACAACATTAAGAACTTCACCCTCTTCGAGGAAGACCTCAAGAACAACAGGATTCCTCAATGGGTATTCATTACCCCAGATATGCAAAACGATGGTCATGAGTAAGTAGCTAGTTATAACACAAAATCAATCGTCGAAACCCTTTTATGCTAATGTATTTACTAATAGCACCTCCGTTACCTACGCTGGTGCATGGCTCCGCAAGTTCCTTGAACCTCTTCTCAAGAACCCCAACTTCATGAAGGATACACTCATCCTTGTCACCTTCGATGAGAACGAGACATATACCGCCCAAAACCGTGTCTTCAGCATCTTGCTCGGTGATGATGTCATCCCAAAGCACTTGGTCGGTACTAAGGACGAGGGTTACTACAGTGAGTAGACACTAATCCTGAATTCTACCCGTAACACTTACCAAACTAACTTTCTTTCCTATAGACCACTACAGCGAGCTTGCCACCGTCCAGGCCAATTGGAACCTGAGGACACTCGGACGATACGACGTCGGTGCCAACGTCTTCGGCATCGTCAGAGCCAAGTCCGGAGATAAGCTCCGGACTCTCGATATCGGCAAGGTCTACAACAATGAGAGCTATCCAGGAATCTACAACTCCGACCCCAAGCGATGGGCTCCTCTCCCTGTTCCAGATACCTCGGCTAAATTTGCTGGACGAACCGTTCTCGAGAGCATCAAGCGTTACTGGGGTAGACAGCAAAACAAGAGCGTCTACAAGGGTGCTCCCTTGTCCATTCCAACATTCCAACATCCTCCAGTTTACCCCAAGTGTGCTCGCAGGAGCAACTGAGTTCCTTATCCTAGCTTAGAATTAAGATGGTGCACTTTAATGTTGAGGAGAGGCTTTTTGCGTTAGGAGTTTCTCTTTACCTCTTTTAAATTTTGATAGAAAATATATTCTATTATATTTACCTGTACAAACAATTTCGAATCTCTATGGTCTCATGCAAATCAGTAAAATTCGCTCGGGATCGACTGAAGTTGGACGAGCGGCTAATGTTTGCCTGTGCACGTCATTCAATTCTTGTGATATTCTTGCCCCAGATCCAAGCGTGATATTTTGCCAGCCAATGACCAAGTCAACGCACTTTTCCCCTATCTGCTCTATGTTGAACAAGCTAGTAGTTCATGGGTGTGCTATAGTCTGAAACCTACCCGTTGCAATATTGTCTTATTCAATTGCTGGTCGTTTCGTATATTTTCATCTGTGGATCCTGTCCCTGCCACTCCCATCGCACAAAGCGAACGAATAATACTTCACGTGCTCAGTAAGTAAAATCATATATTTAGCACTAAAGCACTTGGATCACGAGGATCAATTTATCTATATATTTATGGTCTTTTTGACTTCTAAAAAGAGAGCTTTCAGAGCTTTTAGAAATCCCATGCTAACCAAAAAAATCGAGAATAATTGGTAGTAGGGTATTATTAGTAGATTATTCCATCCTACAGGGTACTTTTGAACCGAATAGAGAGAGATATTATATACACGGAATCGGTAGGTAATAGGATTATATACACAAGATTTCAAGAAGTAAGTTACTAAACTTACATCTTCATACAGTGACCGGTGCAGTCGGCGCAACCACCCCTGTCGGGAACGCAGAACTCATCCTCATTGCAAGCGACACCGAGGAGACCACCACATGGCTTTCTTCCGAATTGGACAGCATTGCGCTCACGCATCCTCTTACCCTCGCAACGTCCGAGGCAGCTAGGGCAGATGGCAGCAACAGCGGGGTCAACGACACAGACCTTTCCATCTGTGCAGTCGGATGGGGTAGCAGGGTCGCAAACGTGGTTTGGACCGTCGTCAACGAAACGAGGGGCCAACGGGGATGCGATGCAGCGGCCAGGACAACGAGGGCAGTGGAGTGCGATTTGACGGTCGACAGCGCAGATTTCACTGTTACCGCAGGCTTCTGGGAGCATTGGGTCGCAGGTTTTGAATCCGTCGTCGATGAAGCGGGCGGCCAATGGGGCGGCGACGCATCGGCCGGGGCAGCCGGGGCATCGGATGGCGATTTGGCGGTCACGGGCACAAATCTCGTTCTTGGAGCAGGAGTCGGGGAGCATGGGGTCGCAGGACTTGAATCCGTCACGGACGATGCGGGCTTCCAAGGTGGCGCCGGTGTTCATGCATCGGCCAGGGCAGTTGGGGCAGTTCTGGGAGAGACGCTCATCAATGGCGCAGGCTTGGTTCTTAGGGCAGGAGTTGGCAACTTTCGGATCGCAGGTCATGAAGCCGTCACCTATGAATCGGGTGCGCAATGGAGCGGTGACGCAGTTGCCGTTGAAGCAGAATTGGTGTGGGCCGCATGGCTTGGTGCAGGCCTTCTCGACGACTGGGGTTTCGACACGGGTGACGCAGACGCCGTAGCAGTCAGCGCATGGGATTGGGTTCTTTGGGCGCATGCAAACTTCGGTGCTATCGCACTTAAGACCCTCGACTCCACCGCATCTCTTTGGTGCAGTCTAAGATTCCTTTTCGTCAGCAGTGATCAATAGTTAAATAAGGAACTTAAAATTTGTATTCATACAGTAGAGGCAGCAGTAGCAACAGCCAAAAGGGAGAGGAAGAATGTGCCCTTCATTTTTAAATTCGAAAGATTGCAGGAGTGAAGATATTCGTAAAGATAGTAAATGATAGTATAGTAGTTAAATGTGAAGAACTTGAAGTGTGATGTCGAGAAAAGGGTCTACTACCAGGAGGACGACGCATCTTTATACACACCTTCTATCACAATAATCGCCATAAAATTGTGCAGGAAGAAATTTTTCAATATCGGACTCCGAAAGAAGTGTTTGTTGAGAAGATCGATCAGGGAGTCCAAAAAAATATTAGGCAATATTGATGCTTCGGAGTTCTACAACGTTACAATATTCCAATAACGGTCATGAAGTTAATCACGAAGTTCCTCTTTGATTTTTTTTTCCCGATCAGGCCCTGCATGAAAATCGTCACCGAGCTCTACAAGAAACTGTTTTGCTAGTATTGAAATTTTCTTGAATATCCTGTCGAGCGGATATACTCGCATCGTGTCGGAATTGGTTTTGTAACCCAGATTTGGGCATCTCGATATGTCGAGTTAGGCTAGTCTCATGTATATTAATGGATAGCCGAGCTTCTTCAAATTTTTTCGTAAATGATTAGCGAATACCAAGAAGTTCTTCAAGTCTCGTCGTGCAAAAAGCTTCGCGGTGGGCTGCAGTATGAAGGTTGGCTCTAGAAAGGTCCAGGAAAGTCAATTCCGACCCGCATCCGCTAAGGCACCATCTGGGTAAGTGCATGAACAGACTGAAAACCAATGAGCAATTTTGCCATGCAGGTTCTTCAAATATTCTTTGTCTCGACCATTCTAACTGTTCGGATCCTCACAATTGTAATTCGATAATGAGATAAACAAACAGCATAATCAATGTGCCATAGACACGTCGACTTCTCTCCGTGCAATGCTGGGTCTTGATTTCAATTCAATCATTTTTAGAACTTCAGAATGGCGATAAATCTCTAGTAACTATCTCTCCTACAAGAAAATACTTGAATTTTCAAGACATCGAACAGATCGTTAGCGTCTATTTGTTTAAAATTGTGCATGTCGAGTCGCTTGAGTATGTGTAACCGAAAGCCCAACAATTCATATTTGTTGTCTCAGTTGGACATGTACCTTTCGGGCCTGAGATTTGAGAATGTCTTAATCCAGACGAAGGAGCGCGACAGAGTCGACATATCCACCTGCCAGGTCTACCAGAATTACCGAAGGGCGCTCGGATCTGTTTTTTAGACCTAGGGAGCTGTAATCATATTAAAACTCAAATCAAGCATCCGGATGACTTTTGTCAAAGTGTAAACCCTGTCGCATGAAAAATCACAGCGCTAGTTATTGTGAATAACGCGCGTCAATCGAAACCTTGATCTCGTTAAATCATGTCAAGCAAAGTTATCGATTGCAAGCATGCTGTAGCGGTAGAATAGACGTCAGGAAGGTCAAGAAATCAAGCTGTATTTTATACTCTCTCATGAATTCAGGTGTCCAGCTGATTTTTCGGTGCTTTGTTGGATTGTGGAGAATCAACACACCGCATTGACCATCACGGGTTCAATTTGAATGCGATTGATGAGAAAAACGATCGAATGCCACGGCTCAAAATTAATCAATCGATACGGAAAAGATTCAAGATGCAGTATGATAGGAATAGAAGCCAGTGCATATCTGTGATCTCCTTGCCAGCCTGCCTTTGGAGCGCTATAAAAATCAGAAAAGTTGGTTTGTGAACTTCCGCTGAGTATGTCTCCATGCGGTAAGAACAGGTGAGGACGGACTGCCAAATTAGGTGGTGTTTGAATTGCAACGTGCCTATTGGGCAGCACAATAATATCGTCTGCGCCTTATACAGGTAGCTGCAAATTAATATAATTTATTATTGTCAATAAATCGAAGACGATTGAGACTCTTGCCTTATTACTCCTAAATTTAATTTCCTCTATGTTTCACGAAGGCTTGAATCTTCAAAGGCCGATTCCGCTGCCAAATTTGTTGACAGACGATGAATAATATAGATGTATAGCATAGACTAGCAAAAATATAATATACCTCCGTTTAGATAATTCATGCCGCCAACGCGTAAATACTGCCTAGATTTTCTTATGATGAATGACCCAGTCGTGACTAAGATTCCGTAAATGAAGAACTTCCACTATGTGTGGCTTGGTTGGGCCATATAAGGATTTTTACGGGAATGTAGTATGGTTGAAATACTATGTTGTAAAGTTGTGGAGTTGTGGTTATTCTGAGTAATGCATATTGCATTCGCGGACAATTTTATTCTAGAGACGTGTTAGTCAAGGACAGTTTAGAAGGTGGAAGAACGTATATTAATACTATACGTTCGAAGCCATCCTTACTCAAACAAAAAATTTAACCTTTCTATGTCCTTGTTGGTCCTAAAACCTTATTATCTTTGGTAGGGATATCCGTCAACCTCCAAGTGGACTTCTGCGGATATTTTTATTCTTGCTAACGACTCATATAATTGAGAGCCAAGTTCAAGTCTGTTTATTTTATTAGTAAATGACCGCCAGGATGTTTGGATTTCATTCAAATTACCTGGAATAGTTGCCGCTCAAGCTAGTAAAGATTTTTCGGGGGGTTTCTGAGATGCTCTCGGCGGCTAGTGTCTTCCCGAGAGCCAGCTTTCCGTGCAGAAGAACAGTTTTAGAAACACCGTGAATAATAAAAAGTGATTGTGAATTAGCAAGTGCCAAATGTACTAACTGTGAAGAGAGTTTCGATTACAATGATTGTAACTTATGAAACAAGCTCAGCACATCATCCTTAGCCATATGAGAGACAGCGAAAGTAGAGAACTAATAATAGACTATAGACTAAGGTTAAGGTGAAGAAAAGAGAAGAAAGAAAAAGATTGAAAATTTTTCAGGGCATCGGCTGATATCAGGTATTTAGCTATTTAGACCGCCGGATGTAAACACAGATCAACGTTTGAGTTTCTAAGCGTTGTATATTGTGGCTGTCACTGAAGCAATCGACGTTATGTCGTTGATGAGCTCATTACGTTCGTTTTTTGTTCATATGCTCATTGCACTGTCTGAAAACTAGACGTTGGCGGAAATCGTCCTGCAGCTGACCTCTAGCTATAGGGTTGTGTGAAGGATGAGAACATGATAATTAAAAGGCTTATGAGGGAATCACGCTTAGTAAATTTATCTTCAGCAGTGGCTAGAATGGTGCGATAGGTATCTATGCGCTGGGGGAATCTTTTTTGATCGTGCTTCATTTCATCTATTGCTAGTATATACTAATAATCCGAATGGGCTTACAGAAAAACTAGTAACCTCTAGATTATGTCACCCCAAATATTCCATACTACTTTAATGAACCGCGCTTCTCCATCTTTGATATGGCAAACCGGAGGACCTTTTTGAGATCTGAATCTAGCTTTTGGCCGCTAACGGTAAATGCGTCTCCATAAAGCTCTCTACCAAACCGTTTTCTATACGGGTCAGCTCCGACGGAGACCTAATATTCTATAACTTGAATACCGGTACGCCGATCTCGACCTTTGCGATAAAAGGTTTTGCTAACCGCTTCGTGTAGCGGCGTCTGTTTCATGTCATCATAGACATCGACAAGATCGGGAACAACCGTCATAAGCCATTCGCCACAGGCTACAATCGTGTTGCCAGTGCCCGAATGCAAATGCTTTGACAAATCGTGGAAGATGTTCCCTCCTTGCCTATTCAAGGCTCTCAGATTCGCTCCAAGTTCCAATAGCTTCTGAAGTGGCCTTAATCTTCCGTTCGAGACTGCATGTTTTACGGCTGTCCTGCTAAATTCTTCATTCCCTTGAATATCAAATCCATACCGAATCACTAGGAGTTCAATAGCCCACTCTTGATCGTGATCTATGGCGTGGAGGATAGATTCCCCAAGTCAAAATCCTTCTTATGTCCAGTCTTTCGATCTAACAAAATACAAACACATTGCCAAGATACATTAATCGCTACGAACTTTAACAATTTTAGTCCACTAATGGGGTTAGCTTGTCGAACTATTTTAGCAACCTGGAGGCTTTGCTCCGAGAATGGTGTCCTGAGAGTCTAGTCGTTGTTCTCGCCCCGCTTATCAAACGCATCAGTGTTGACAAATAAATCTCAGAGTAATTGCTGACTTTAACATCCATGAACGTACCTGTTAAGGTCCTCCCCTTGCTAATCTTCCAGAGCATCGTATTATACCTGTAGGACATATCCAGCAAGACTATCAAAACATCGAGATCAGTATCCATATCCAAAGCGCAAAGAACGCATTTTCTCATATACCGTTAGCCGGTTTCAAATCCCGATGAATGATGCCGTGATCATGACAGGCTTTCACACCTCTCGCGACCTCCATGGCCCAATACGTCGCCACAAAAGGATGCACCAGTATCTCCTCGTGCCTACAACTATCGATAACCCTTTGCAAATCCCCGCCCTGTAAAGTTTCATGTACAACCTCATAGTTTGTGTTCCCTCCGACCATGCTACGTCGTGACCGAAGTTTGCAATATACTTTTCCTCCGAGGCAAAGGACGCCCAAGTTTCGATCTCTCGACCGGCGAGTTTTACGAGATCCGGGTGGGCAGAGCAATCTATCGCTTTGCACGCCATTATCTTATATACTAAAGTAATGACAATGGAAACTAAAGAAATTAGCGCTAGTCTGAATTCTTAGTTTTAATGATAGATATAAGATCATATCGATGAGTTTACCTTGTTGTCGCGCACACGGCGCACTTTTGCGACTATCCGAACCCACCCTGCCCACCCTGCCCGAGCAACGCGATGAACTCGTAGTCAGGGTCCTTGCCGCTAAGTCTTCGGACATCCATCCTTTGTTATAATCAGGAGACACTTTTATCTACTTCAGCGGTACCAGATCATTGGTATCAAAGGAATAGCTATTCAAGTCCTCACTCGAATCGTCGGTATAGTTTTCAGCCTCGCCCCGGTCGATGAGCTCCAATATGTGTGCACGGCTGGGTGCACACTGCGTTGCCAAGACTTACCAAACGAGCGACAGAGATGCTGCAGATCCAGTCCGAATTCGAGATGACGCAGGATCGCAAGGTCTCTCGACAATATCTTCTTACGGCTAATCTAATGTATACCCTTTGAGGGGCTTATCTGGAGTTATCATTTCAGTTCATCTACAAGAGTGTAAGCCCGAGAGCGCTATAGTGTAGAGAAGTAGGTTTAACCCGAAGGCAAGTTGGAAACGAAACGAGGTATCGGTGTACATTGATACAGCAATCAATTCGCATCTTTAGAGTAGAAAGGGGAAAGAGGAGCATACATCGCTCCACATGAAACCAGCATCACATGAGATGCATGATGATGTATCTTGAACATCGCGTTCACTAGCGCTATTACGGCGACAAAACAACAACAAACCCGGCAGCGTCCCCCAGACTACAAACCCGGAACCAAAACATCACCAAAACCTCACCCGCCTTATATAGCTTATGTCAAATAGCAGGTCTAAGTGTCTAAACAACAGCTTCACAAAACGAGGTATATACACGTGCTAAAGAATTTAGAGTTTTGGAGCTGCATGTCGGCGGTGCGCCTAAAAAGTCCAGGTATCCTCGGAGCCAGAACTCCAAGCTCTGTCTGTCCCGTATGTCCAGCGCATGCCACACGACACCGCGCTGCATATACAGCCACTAGTTTGCGGCGCCTGCAGGAGTTCAGGAGATCCAGACTGCGAACGGCCGGGTTGCTAGGGCGGGAAGCTTCTTTTGAAAAAAAGTCATATGCAGGGAGCCTTTAGCTCTGCATTAGTTTTGTGGGGAAAGCTTCCCCATTTAACTGGACCTATGGCGCGAGCTCTCTAGCTAGCTCAAAACATCATCAAAATCATAAAAAACATTGGAATACACAAATCAAACCATCATGTTATCATCAAGCAAATAGTCTATGAGGCTCATGATACTTCGAGCAACTTTACAACCCTGCCCACCTCATCGGCCACCAAATCTGGTCTATATTGCTGCACAAAATGCCCTGCTCCCTTAGCAATAACCACCCCCCTCGCCCTTTCTTCGCTTGTAATCTTCAATAAACCTTCATTATACTTTCCCCAAGCGACATTAGTATATTTCATAACAACAAGCCTAGTCATACCCTTCATCCTCAAACTCTCCTCTGCGAAAACATCCCAATCGTGTCCCACAACCGTCACATACGGTCCCTCATCTCCTTCCCCAGGAGCTAGCAACTTGGGCTCATAAGAATGTGGTAAAATACCAGTTACACTGCCCCTCCAAAAGCCCTCCTTATTGACCACCGTCGGATGAAACAATTTCCCCATCCCTTCTCTCGCTGCTCGGATATCCTCAACCGTGACTCCCTCCGGTAACTCGCTCTCGTTGAAAGATGGATCATCAGGGTCGGGATATATATCTATGAAGGTGGTGTCGGTCATGTATGAATCGAGTAAGATCAAAGCGGAGACGGTACGAGGGTATTGTTGAGCGTAGTATCGTGCTACGGCGCACCCGATGCTATTTGCAACAAATACCAGCACTGTATCTGAGAGTTCGTGTTGATGGTGATTGAGCGCTACATGTTGAATTAAAGCGTGGAGGTCTGAGACTACGGAGGTGATATCGTGACGGTGACCAGGTGGTAGTTGTTTGTTTTGATCAGATTCATCTTGGGGATCTGGAGATGTGGTTGTGCCTTGGCCGTAACGGTCGTAGGTTAGGAAGGAGGGGTGGGAGGAGGGGGATGTGGTGAGGTAATTTGTGACAGATGGCCACCAGTGGGATTGTGGGAGACCTAGGCCGTTGAGGTGAACGATAAGCGTGGGGGTGGTGCCTTTGACAAAGGTGCAGGAGAGGGAAGCTGTTGGCTTATGTGGGAGAGTGACGGAGAGTGGTTGAGCTTGTGGTGGGAGGGAAGGAGCCTGGATGTCTGCCATTTTTGGATTTTGTAGTGGATGTGTATTGTACAAAATGAATCAAGATATGTACCACAAGAATACTGAAGTAGATATATACTTCTATACTTGAGTCCTTGATTGGGCACGATGAAGATCCGGTAGTTAGATGGTGCTTATTATGTCCCTTACTCTACTTCGCTAGAGCTTCTTGGGCACAACTCTGCTTATGTCATACAAGAGCAAGTGCGAGCTTGTGAGTTCTCATAGATATCTATAAATCTATGGGAGTTTCGAGTGCCTCTCGGTCGAGTTCCTCGCAGACTTGAAGTACCAGGTAGAGGCTTTCCATGCAGCCATTTACGGCGACACGAAGCATACGGGCAGTGGTAGCTTTGTAGTCAATGACAAGAACCTCGGCAGCGTCCGGAGAGGTGGAGAAAGACCGTTGGACAAAGGGCGAAAGCTCCTTGTCGACGGAGAGGGAGCGAGCGAGGATCGCAGCTAGACGTGGGGTGGGCAGAGGCACGTTTAGGATACTACCGAGACATCAGATGCGTTAGGTAATAGCACAGGTGATGATATGATGATGTGGATGAATGGATTAGGGATCAGGGTATGAATGTGACAGGTGGACCTAACGTACAGGGAATGGTTGAACTCCATTTCTCGTGCTCGTCCTGCTGCTTGCTGCAATGCAATGCTGTGCTGGCTGCAAATGATGGGATGAGGATGTGGTGGGTTCTGTCGGCTGGTCGGAAAATGGCGATGCGGTGGGAAAGGTTTGGGGGGCTGTTGCTATAGGAAAAATTGCCCGAAGAGGTAGTTTGTTGATGCAGTTTGGGTGGGGCTTGGCAGCGCGTGCAGGGTCCAGCCGAAGGGGGCAGGGATCCACCGAGGTCAACAAACAGCTGGAATCAGTAATACCACAATAACACCAACAACAAGAATGGAGGATACAAAAGATGCCCACTCGGACGACAACATGAACAGCATCACAGGTATAACAGCTGATTGTGAAACCTCCTCCTCTCTTTCAATATCTCTTTCTCTTCTCTCTATCAATCTATCTAATTTAATTTATCTTTTTGATATTCAATTGAATTTATCATTAGCACTGTTGTTGGGTGTCATTTGTATGAGTGTTTGTGTCGTGTGATGAGCAGTGTTTGGAATATCATCTTCGGATCTTCGTCGGCATCATCAAAATAAACAAGAAGCAACGACAACAACAATAAACTCCTATTCTATACCTTCGACCTCACTACTCACCACTCCTCCCCCCATCACCATCACCACCACCACTACCACAAACTGCATGATAAACCTCGCAGGCAACCGACTTGAATTATCCTTCCAAAATAACATTTCCAGATAACCCATCGCTGTCGCTCTCCTGTTTTTGAAACAAGCTTTAAAAATGCCGGCGACGTCGACGGTCTCCACCCCTCGCAGGGAGAGGACCATCGCATCAGTCCCACCAACGACCCCCAAGACTCCTCCTCCCAGTCTCCCGCCTGCAATTCCCGCCTCATCGTTACCGCCTCCACCCCCAATCAAGTCTGCCAACGGTCTCGTCGTCGAGCTCATCAAATGTATGTATTCAAATAGGAATATATTTCTAATACGATTCATTTTTTTAAAACTAATATTGAACAGACCGACTATATCTCGCATCCTACAATTCCACCCCTACCAGCTCTACCGTCATCCCGTTCCCTCGCCGCACCGACAGACAGTCATCCACAAAAGATTCTAAACTCTCTCCCATCCGAAGAGGCTCTCCTTCAAAACTACCACGTGGCAAAACCTCTACTCCATCCAAGGTCCGAGGCCCCATCTTCTTCACCGTCGATGATCGCCTCTTCTACAATAAGTTCCATTTGGACTTTGGTCCTATGAACATTGGCCACCTCTATAGGTTTGCCATCTGTCTCCATGATTTTATGAGCGCCAAGGAGAACAAGAATCGTCAAATTGTATTCTGGAGCAGAGCAGACCCTAAAAGCCGTGCCAATGCTGCTTGCCTAGTCACGGCCTACCTTGTTCTTGTTCAAAACTGGCCACCTCACCAGGCTCTTGCACCCATCGCTCAGTTGGATCCTCCACTGATGCCTTTCCGTGATGCTGGCTACAGCCAAGCGGACTACATGATCAGCATCCAAGATGTTCTCTATGGTATTTTCAAGGCGAAGGAGAACCGACTTCTCTCTCTTAAGTATTTTGACGTCGAGGCGTACGAACGTTTTGAACGCGTCGATCAAGGTGACTTCAACTGGGTCTCACCGGACTTTATCGCATTTGCATCGCCTATCTTCCCTCCTCCACCCCCACCAAAGAAACTCGCAAATGGCCAATTGGGTCCTAAACTTCAGTACACCAATGAATTCTTCGCACGACACAAGCCCGAAGGTGGCAAGTTCCCCACTAATCTCGAGGAGCTCGCTAATACCAAGCTCACCGAGAGCTTCCGGAACGTCTTGGAATACTTCTACACCGAGGACGTAGGTCTAGTCGTGAGGCTCAACTCCCACCTCTATCCCTCTGAGTATTTTGTAAAGATGGGTATTGCCCACTTGGACATGATTTTCGATGATGGAACGTGCCCGGATGATGAAACTGTTCGCAAATTCATCAACGTTTGCAATAAGATGATTGCAAATAAGAAGAAGATTGCTGTCCACTGCAAAGCTGGGCTTGGAAGAACGGGCTGTCTCATCGGCGCCTATCTTATCTACCGCTATGGGTTCTCAGCTAATGCTTGCATCGCCTATATGCGTTTCATGAGACCTGGTATGGTTGTCGGACCACAACAGCATTGGATGCACCTCAAACATGATACCATACGCCAATGGGCATTCGAAGATGCCTATGCTGAGGAGCGCAAAGACCTGCTCTCGCAGCTACAAATCCTTCAAGATCAACAAGGTGCAAATAAGCTGGCCAAGCACAGATCGAGGATCACCACACCAATCGAGCATACTCCACCACCACGTCGATCGATCCTCGGTGAACTCTCCGCCGTCGCCAATGATATCTCGCCGGAACACCTCCCCATCCCCACACCCGGACAACCTCGAAAGAATTCCGCTAAATTCTTCAGTCCCAACAGATATTCCGTCCATGATGATCCGAAAGAATACGTCGATGGCATTAGAGTTGACACCGACGACGAGAATGCTTCGTGCATGGAAGCTGAAGAGCTATCTGAAGAAGAGCTACACCTCAGAATTACCGCCAAGCGCTTGTCGAAAAGTCCGAGGGTCGCATCTGGCATGGAACGACGACGAAGCGTCAGCTATACCTATGCCGCATCAAGTGTCAATGCCGCTTCCCCATCTGCACGAGCAGTTCCTCCCGGTGCTGCACCCAATTCCACAACACCTCTCGGAAGTCCCATCACGATTCGTAAGATCTCTGGTGACAAGACTCCACCTCACATGCTCGCCAAGAGTGGCAATGGTGTCTCTAGCGTAAAGGTTAGAGCTGTTCGCCGCACTGGCGCTATCAATCACACCCGAGACGGTAGGATCAGAAAGGTTAGTGGCAGAGTCGTTAGTCAGGGTCCTTCCACTCCATCGCGGACCGCCGAATAGTAGACCTCTTATTTGCTCTTTCTGTTTTCATTATGCGCTGATGGCTGGACGATCGCCCTCTACGACTTTATGACTACTTTACCTCTCTGATTCAGTATTTTTGCGTTTCTCTTTTGGCGTCTCATTGAGATTGCTTTATGACGTTTATGACGACACGACCTGACATTCAATGTTTTCTTGAGTTTTTTTCTTCTTTTTCGTTTCAAATTATTTGCATCACGAAGACCTCAAAGAATTGCTGGAGTCGCAACTGGCGATGAATCTGTTCTGCTGGAACTTGTATCAATACCAACTTTTTTCTCCCCAATACCTCGGGTCCTATTATTCCCTTCTCCTTCCCTTTATTCCAGCGGTCTCCTAGTTTTTCAACTCCATTCTTTTATCCCTTTCTCTTTTGTATCGAGTACGGTTACAGCGGAGCTGTACATGACCCTTTTTAATCGGCTTGTCGATGAAGACCGAAGTGAATTGAATGGTATGATACAGTATATACCTTTCAGTTCTTGTATATGTGTCCAATATTTTCTGCAAATAGTGCATGCATATGATTGGGATTTAGTTGCTCTTTGGTTTTATACATCGGGCATTTATTATTGTTCTGTTTTTTGCTTGAATTTGTTTGTTTGCTGTTTTGTTGGTTTTTTTTAAGACCTTTTTTGAGAACTCGATGGCAATCGACAAGTATATCTGTGTATTTTAGTTTGCGATTGCCGCGGGTAGTATTTAAGAATATATCTATACATTATTTGCTTATTATTTTTCCTTTTGGAATGAGATCTGGAGCTTTTGGTAGATTTTTTGTGTATTCAAGTTGTTTATGTATCATTTAAAGAACGAATATAGATCTTTTGTTCATCATGCACTCGTCTAATCATTTATGCTTTGAATATCTCTGGTGCTCACTCCTGGAAGCTCGGGAGGAGTTGAATGACCAATTTCCTCCATTAATTCCCAGCTGCAAGGGAGCTCTCGAGGTCAATCTCATGGATCAAGTCATATTGTTCTCGTGATCCGTACCTTGAAGGAATCTTGCCAAGGCGAATCTCTTGGCTGTTTATCTCTCAAGGCATATATGAGCTCTATATCACCGAGGCGCACTCTTCACTCGTCCAACCAATTGCTGCCGGTGCCTGGTTCTCAAGGCTACAATTGTGGTACCCTCGAGCACTTGGTGAGTGAGTAATTCGAAAAGTGCGCATGTGCACACTCTTAAATTAATTTGGCGGCGTTCAATGAAACGTTAGATGTGGTATATAGATAGTCCGCTGGAGAAGAATCGAACGGATTCTCTTCTTTACTTTCATTCTTGCCTCATAGTTTAAACTAGCTGCCAGCCCAGTCCATTTACCTCCCACACAATATACATCTAACTCTAAACATGAGGGCAAGGCTTCAAATTTTGTTCCTGTTATTCGTAAGGTACGTGTGCGCTCAGAACAACCGCCCCACTTGTTTCATCTCACTTGATCGTATGAGATATATATAAATATAATATTCTAACACTAAGATCGTATCCATCACCAACCTTGCATCTTGCGCCGTCATCAGGCGCAATGAGGTCCGCGAAAGAGTCACCGCAAGAGACTACACCGTAGTTCAAACCTACTCTGAACCTGCCGATCTCTGTCCTGACTAAAAACTTGGGTGCACGAAGGGTACTTTGGCTGTTTTCTCCAGGGACTAGGTATCTCAAAACAGGGTTCGTGGGTTGCCTGAGGGAGTTGAGAATATCAAAAAGATCGGGAAGCTGACGAGAAGGAGGATGAACCCGCTAGTGTTGCCTCTGGACAATGACTTTGAAGTGGAGGCTGAAGAGGAAGAGGATGAGGATAATACAGAGGATGAATCTATAACAGTTGAGGGCGGCATAATTAAGACACCGAATTCGCGAAGTTGTCTCCTAAACCAGCCGCGCAGCACGAAGAAACAAAAGCCGCTGGAAAGAAACAGTGCGCATGTGTTAAGCCAAAACCTCCCATGAGTTCTGGCACACACAATCATCAAAGAAGGCCAGTTAGGGTTGACGAGAAAAACGCCGAAAGAAGCACAATTCTGGGTAATTGAAAGCGGAAAACGGAGGGGACATTGATTTTATCAGTGGAGATATCTTCAAAGGTAGTTACGAAAAGGTTCAACACGAAGAATAGGTTCCAAGTTACAGGTAGTTTGTATAAAGGCTCTTTTGTGATGCCTATCGATATACCATCTTGTACTTAGTAGCTACCAATTATAACAACCTTTCAAATATGATAGATTCCTGGTATGAGGTATACGCCGAAAACGAATTTATATCTGCACACAATGAGATTTCCATTTTTGATGGATTTAATCTCACATTCTTACAGATCTCGGATAGTCAGCACAGGATTGGAGCTTTAAATTTAGTGGTGTGCTTTTTCTCTTTTCGAACTGGAAGGTCGAAATCGGTGCGAACTGTCGTCCAGGATGTCCCTTTCTTCAGCTTCCGACAGGGAGCAGGATCGACCCACTTCCCCGCAATTTCCACACACGGGAATGCATTTTATTCTCGGCCGCAACGATGCGCTGCATAGAAAGTCGCGTCGGCCAACCACATTGATCCACCAGTCGTTAGACACCACAATGGACAAAATCAAGTTCGTTTTCGCTGGCTGGGCCTGGTGAAGTTCATTTTGGGGATCTGCCGGTTTGAAAAACCGTCTAGGTCTGTATTAAGCTTAAGCTAACGTCGTCTTGCAGCAATTCAGACCAGCTGACGTTGCTTTTAGCTTCGAACACTTCGATAACATTTGCCGGATCGAACGAGATGTGCGTACGGGCGTTTCCCATGCCTCTAAAATTTTCGGGACAGGAACATCATCCAATTGCGTTTTGCTTCATGGGCTTTTGAATTTTAGACCCCTTGTTCGCGTTTTTCTCACCATCCCCCACGCTTGTCTGAATCGTCGAAGATTACAAAAATCTGAGGCTAGTTTGAATTTTTATATGCACCATAGTTGACGATTTTCTTTACTTGCCGTTATTATTCTGGCAGCGGTCGAAAAATCTGGGGAAAGGTATGCAATCTAAGTTGAATCGGGTATGTGACCACATGACCCATCTACGTATTTGGAGACTGGTAGGGTTTTCGTTGGCTGGGCAATTCGTAGAGCTTGACGAAGCTTGGTTGCATTGCCAATTCCAATCGGATTAGAGGGTCCATTGATCGAACCGGGATTCCGTTGGGTGCGAAAAGATACTCTTCTGAATGCCTTCACCGGATAATATGATTTTTATTTTTTTTATGTTTTATTTTTTATTTTTCAGAGTGAGCTACATTTTGCTGGTCGGACTTCTGCTTCCTTCCTGTCATTTACTGGCCGGCGCTCGCCTGAGCCTTTCTTATTCCGTGTCTCTGAGATCCCAATTGTTTCTTACCAGATTACTCTTTGAAGTTTCCAAAGGCTGAGAGCCAAATCGTGACTGGCGTTCTTGCGCGATTGTATTACCTGATGGCACGATTGCATTACCTGATGGCACGATAATATTTACCCCCCAACTGCCATGCTTTGAGCGAAGCTGCATGTCGTGGTCAAAGAAGGATCAAGCTGCCAAGTTGCAGGGTAGTTTAGCTCCAGCGGACATTTTCCGGGCTGTATACATGCATGGCTAGACCTCTAGAAAAACAAACTCAACTGTGGGGACAGCGAGCAGGTGCCCGAATATGGTGGACGGCGATATGAGCCAATGATATCAACCCAGCTAGTTTCAATTTTTTTCTTCAGTAGTGAGCTCCAGTTCGATCCAGTTCAGCAGTGCTTATGTTTTTTTTTGAAAAAATTTCGGCACCCCAGGGACAGAGAAGGAAAAGAAACGGTGCGATCCGGCCGGATGGATAATTAGGAATTTCATGTATTTAGATAGTCTGAGCTGAAGAGTGGCGATATATATTTCACCCTTCGCACCTACGTAATAGAAAACAAAGGTCTTCGCAAACCCATTATGAAAATCTTTAAAAATTAGGATCGAAATCAATTTTATATCTCCAATTAAAGGTTCTCGATAACGATATCGTCTATTTTACCCCCGCTCTATTATTTTCGTCATTTTAAGCTTCCCGCACGGGAATTTTACGTAACAGAAGCAACAGCATCGCGAGCTCCGGTGCGACGACGTAACGAAAACACACGCAACACACGGGCCGCGGAGAATTTTGAGGATCGAAAGACTACTCAACACCAATTTTTCGAAGGCGCTACTATTTTATATCTATCGCATCGTCTCACCTCTCTTCTTACCCCGTAATCTCTTCTCACGATCTCGGCCTCTATCAAAATTGTTCATTTTTCGTCTTTTTTCGGCAAGAGCCCCATATTATTTCATACAATCGAAACGGTACTCAATTTCTATTATGGCGTCATCGATATCAACATCGCCACTGCCAGCAACAACCCTAACCTCCCTCCCTCCGGAACTCTTCATGGCAATCTTCTCCTACCTCCCCCACCGAACAACCAAAACTGTCATCTCACCACTGCACTCCTCAATTCGCCTCTCGCCTTCTAAATCCGCTCTCCAAAACCTCTCCTTCTCAACATCAATCCTTCGTTCCATCTGCGCACCATACATCTTTGAAGCGCTCTACATCAAATCACCCTCAAAACTGCAAGAATTCATCGAAAGCCAATTGCCTACTACCATCGGCCGATACGTCAAAAGAATTACAATAAGATGGGATAGCGTCGGTGCCATCGTCAAACGAAGCAACCAGGATGTTCCTATGCCCTTCGAAGACGATAAAATCAAGGAGCATGTTGGGGCGATTTTAAATTCAATGCCTGGGTTGAAGTCTATCACGTTGGATTTTCCGGGTGCTGTGACTGCTCTTGAATACGCTCTTGCAGATGGTGGCGTGGTAGAAGGTTTGGAAACGGTGTCTGTTCGAAACGGACGGTACGAGTATTCTGGCGGTATGGCTGGGCTTTTAACAGAGCTAGGAAAGTTTAAGGGGTTGAAGAGCGTCGTTGTCGATGGGATATTTTGCGGTGGTCATACACTTACATCGGAGCGGTCGCTAGGATTAGATGCCGGGGCGTTTGGAAGGTTGGTTAATCTGGATTTGAGCAATGTCTCGAGCGTCGATGATGGCATGCTGCACGAGGTATTATCTGCCGCGAAGGGGGGGCTAAAAGCGTTGAGGGTAAAAAGTTGCGAAGGGGTGACGCTGGCCGGGATGCGAGGGTTATTGATGGAGTTCGGGGCCAATTTACAGAGCTTGGTGGTGGAAATCATCAAGAAGAAGACTTGCCAAGATTGCAGTCATAACCACGAAGAAGGATATGAACTGCACGAGTTCCGGGAGGAGGAGCATTTATGTCCCATTATCAGGGATTACTGCGGTGATCTCAAGATGCTGGATTTATACACAAACAAGATTTGTAAAGAGATCTTGTTTTCTGCTGGTGGCGGGAGCGGTGCGATGACAGGTGGGTTGCCGACACCGCCTGGATCACCGGAACTAGCGCCGACGAGGTTGATAGATATACATACCCCGCCGGTAGATTCAGTATCTGGGGAAGAAACCGTCGGAACGGAAACGATGCTACCACCACCCTTGATTGCATTCAATCCTGGCAATTTTGAGAAACGGAAAGAGGTTCATGTTGTGAAGAGGGAAAAGATGAAGAGGATGACATTGAGAATTCCATATGATTCTTCGTGTTTTGGGGCTGGAGCTAAGGGACCAAGTTTACAGCAGGTTCATACAACTTTATGCGATGGATCACCTGCAAAAGAGTTGTTAGAGATCGGGGCGAGGGCGTATGAGGATGGATTGGTTGGGCTGGTGAATGTTACGGGACATTGGAAAGGGGGGCCCAGGTTGATTATGGATGATTGAAATTTTGGCACATATATCCTGATGCATTTGACGTGTGTTGTTTAGCAGGACTGTACAATGTAATATATAGAAATATCTAGCGTGTACCCTTTATTGAATACAAGACTTCATCTCGACATGAGTTTACTTTGTTTAGTCTCGGGGACTACTTTGTTTTTCAGCTTGACGCCCTCTTGTGATTAGCTTTTGGTGTTGAAAATGTTGCATTTTGGAAGGTTCTTGGGAAGGGAAGGTGCAGCCGGGCGATGAGATGCATTGAAACTAGGCAGAGCTCCACATTGAAAGAATGGAAAAGAATGCAGAGAATTGAAAGAATCGGACGAAGAAGCTGCAGGTTAATACCTCATACGACGTCAGTACCCGCACCGATAGACAGACGCCCTTGAATGAATCAGAGCTAACCAGCAGGCGCAAAATTTTTGTTCGTTTGGTTCGGTTGGTGTAACGCTGTGCAAAAAAAAAAATTAAATCTCGCACTGAAAAAAACTCTGTTACTTAAAACGTGCCTGAGTACCTTTCTTTTCCTTTTCTCTTCTTCTTCTCTTTCTCACTCACGTTTGGTTCAAAATTCTTAACCTCTTGTTTCCATCGTTTGGTCGTCGTCTTTGTCTCGCCGGGCACATCTTTACTAAGGTACGTCCATATATTCTCAAAGCTGGCGATTGATACCCATCTTGGCGGGGGAACCAAACCAAACGCCCACTCCAATGACATGCGACAATTGAATTTTCGTCACGTCCAATCCGAATAACTGGACTGACATTGCAAGTAGCCTAGATATATATACCACTGCTCCCACTCGTTTCGACGTAGTATATATACCCAGTCCTTCAGAATGTCCGAGGAAATCACCCACCCCACCATCAGCGCTGGTATGTACCCCACCAACACTACCTTCTTGCGAGATAGAGATAGATAGAGCTAGAGGGTGCATATACTAACGGCGCAAATTTAATATAACAGACGGGTACATTTTCCCTTTCACAAGCCTCCCAATTCGTTATAACAGCGTCTTTTGAACACCCAATTGACTTTAACTTCCCACAGATGGTTCCGTGAAATCAGCGACATGTGGCCCGGCCAGGCTATGACCCTCAAAGTCAAGAAGGTCCTGCACCACGAGAAGAGCAAGTACCAGGACGTCTTGGTCTTCGAGTCCACTGACTACGGCAACGTCCTAGTCCTCGACAACGTCATCCAATGCACCGAACGTGACGA
This sequence comes from Dactylellina drechsleri, assembly GCA_036971345.1. NCBI lineage: Eukaryota > Fungi > Ascomycota > Orbiliomycetes > Orbiliales > Orbiliaceae > Dactylellina > Dactylellina drechsleri. The sequence goes on from JAJTUB010000012.1 coordinate 463,360, forward strand.
ATTCTCCTACCAGGAAATGATCACCCACTTGGCAATGAACTCCCACCCAGAACCCAAAAAGGTGCTCGTGATCGGTGGCGGTGACGGTGGTGTGCTCCGTGAAGTCGTCAAACACGATTGTGTCGAGGAAGCTGTGCTGTGCGATATCGATGAGGCTGTCATCCGCGTGTCGAAGCAGTATCTTAAGGATATGTCGGTTAGCTATGAGAACCTAAAGGTTAAGGTGCACATTGGTGATGGGTTCAAATTCTTGGCGGATTATAAGAACGCATTCGATGTCATTATCACCGATTCTAGCGATCCCGAAGGGCCAGCAGAGAGTCTGTTCCAGGCTCCATACTTTGAGTTGTTGGAGGGCGCTTTGAGGGTATGTTCCTCATTTCTTTCCTCCTTTTTGAATGGCGTTTGTGCTAGAAAGGATTTTGCTAATCGCTTTGTGATGGTTTAGGAGGGAGGGGTCATCACGACTCAAGGTTGTTCGTTTCCCTTTTTCAACTCCAACTTGTATCCCCATCTCCATTCCTGTAACACTGCTGAAGGCGGTCACGGTTAAAAACTTGAGAGAAGAAGCCGAGGGAGAGAAAGAGAAAAGATGTTAAAATTGAGAAAAGGGAAAAAAGGAAGAAGGGGTTTATGCTGGGGGAATCAAGGTCCGGAAAGTCTCGAAGAACCCCGTCTTGTACATTTCAAGCCTCATCGATGAAGCAAAGGAAGAAATTCTTTGAAAAAATCATTGCGCTCCGATGGCTGGGCTGGGGTCTCTCCTTCGAACTGTTCCGAACCCAACTCCCTAACTCACAGCTCTTCCCGGGATTTTGACACTCCTTTACACAATAACACCAACTCTCCAATCTCGTCTGCAGCGTGTTCACCCTTTTCGAGTTTGACAAAGAATGCGTTTTGACTAACTTTATCTTGTTTTGGTTGTATAGCTGAAAACCAATGGCTCCATCTATCCCTCATCGAGAGACTCAAGAAGGACTGCAAGAAGATCTTCCCAGTTGCGGAGTACGCCTACACGACCATTCCAACCTACCCATCCGGTCAGATCGGTTTCATGGTTTGCTGCAAAGATGGAAGCAGAGATGTTACCAAGCCTTTGAGAAAGTGGACCGAAGAGGAGGAAGACAACTTGTGCAGATACTATAACGCTAAGGTTCACGAGGCTAGCTTTGTTTTGCCTACTTTTGCTCGAAAACAGTTAGCTGGAAAGCAATAGATCGTATAGTCATGATATTCTATCATCAGGATGTCTATGACTTTCGAGGTTTATTTCATGGAAGTGAAGTATTATGCTACATTTTAAGCGGACTATGGAGGAGATCGAATCAAATCTCGCCGGCTTTTCTTTACTGGATAGATAAAAGTGAAATGAAATAAAATCAATCTTCAAAAGAATACATGCAAGCAGCAGTAGTTCCGATCAATCCCGTGAAAACTCCAAACGATGACATTACATGGCTGTACTTTTCATCTATCCGTATCCAATACAACAATACGCAACCTCATAATCATATCGTACAGTATACCAACAGTAATCCTTTCTACTCAAGCTCTATTAAAATATCTTCCTATCTCCTAAAACACCCCTAACAACCTCCACCCCCTCACCACAGCACAACCCCTTCGCAACCCTCAGAATCCTCAACCATTCCTCAACATCCCACCCTTGCCCGTCCGCACTCTCCCCTCCCACACCTTCAGAACACTCCACCGACTCAATCAGCAACATCTGCCCCTCCTTCGAAAAAGCAAGCGTGTGACTACTCTTCGCTTTGGAGAGTAATACCCGTCCCGGATTCCGCACTACAACATCTCTACCCTCTCTCTCATCCGTTTCCATCGCCCCTTCCTCTGCTTTCTCCCCTTCTTCGTCTTCTAGTATTGTATCTTTGTGAGCGGTGGGGATGGGTGTATTTGCTGGAAGGACGGCGAGGTGGACGCTCCAACCAGTAGTGCGGAGGGGTATACCCGCTATCAACAGGCTGAGGATCGTGCAGTTTAGTAAGGGGGAGAGGAGGAGCGGGATTGAAGTGTGATCTTCGGATTGGACTATTTGGGCGACTATCTGGATGAGGGTGCGGGGATGGTGGGTTGTGAGGATTAGTGATTTTAGGGTGGTTTGGAGGAGGGTTGAGAGGCGGGTTTCGCGGACTCCTATTGCCATATAAAATATCTAGTTAGTGAATTTAGGTTGGTATAGGGGAGTTGGGAGTTTTTAAGTACCGCCGACCCCGATGCCGGGTTTTACTGTGACCTCGATTGTCGCATCGTTTGGGAGTTCGTCTTTCGCGCGTACCTCGAGCGGGCCGTTTACTGAGGTGAGGATTGTGGTGCGGGATGTGGGGCAGGTGTATTGGCAGGAGCCATCTGTTTGGGGAAGAGGACAGAGGGTGATTTCCGGGGTTAAGGGGGACATGTTAAGGTCGTCGATGGAGATGCTAATGGGGGCCATGCAAGCTCGAGAGGCCTGAAGGTGGTAAAAAAGTTGGGATGGAGTTGGAATTGCCGAATCAGGTAACTTTTGTGAATTTCCCAAAAGAGGATATTTAATTGAATTCCAACATTCAACACCAATCTGGAGAGGTGGACGTCTCGAGGGATCTGGATTTACTTGGAATTCGCCTCATGGAAAAGGCTTTGGAATCAAATTTTAAATATACTGAGAGCATACGGTCATGCTTTAGTGTCATGGATAAGTAACTTCATGCTTCATAGAAGAGAAACTTCAACTAATATCTTGAGGCCCATTGCTCGTGGGTCATGTTTACAAACATGGAGTCCTGCAAAACTACCGCGGCCTGAATGACACCACGACTTGGTATTTCTGCTCGGTATTCGTTGACAACCTTTTCGAGGCTGGCTTTATCGGCTACGTCGCAGCTACGGAGAGAAATTTTGGTCCTATATTTGGAAAACTCTGATGTGATGTAGTCATTCTCTGGCTTCTCTGCATTTCTAGAGTGAAGGACCAGTTTCTTAGCTCCTTGTTTTGCCATCCGACGAGAAATCTCGAGGCCTATGCCGCTCAACCCTCCGACTATGAGATGGGCACCTGTTTCGGTGAATTGGACCGGTTTCCTTGCCGTTATCACCCAGAATAATATCAGCAGGGACATACAATTAAAAATCGGATGTACCTGCGCCCCTGTTCGAGCAATGTGCTTCCTCGTAGTTGGAAGTGATTCAAGTCCTAAAAACCGAGCGTGATACCAAGGCAAGCTCTAAGGCAAGCGGGAAACAATTAACGTGATAACGTAATAAGCCAACTGATCCGAGGACATATGTATTCAAACGTCGGGGGGATTAGCACTGTCGATCGTCGAATTCGCAGCTGGGGTCTTTCGAAATTTAGCTTCTTATTTTTTTTGGAGAGCTATTTGGAGTAACCTCTGAGCTCGTGTCCCATTAGCTCAACTGCATGAGCTCAACGTGCATTAGTGGATTTTAAGCCAATGGAGTACCAGGGACCCGGAAATCCGGCTAGTTTGAATCAAATCCATGCCAGAAGAAGTGCGCTTTTGGTTGGCTGATGGATTGGTATTGGCGTAAAAGAGTTTTTTTACCTTATGAATTTGTTAAAAAAAGTTGGCAACAATTTTGGAGCTCAGGTGGAGACAATGCCCCCAGACTGGAGACAATGCACACTAGTTAACTTTTTGTTCAGGGTCCTGTCCCACAAGGCAAATATATCAAGCGGTGGTGAATAAGTCTGATGTCCAGGCTGAAGTTCGCCTCGTGGCGCTGGGCAGAGACGGAGGTAGCTGGAAGAAGGATCGTCCGTCTTCCAAAGGTTTATTCTGGAAGTTTTGATGTTGTTCACGCGTGTCTGTACAGTTGCCAAAAGAATTATTTAGATGTATCATGGGTATTATAGGCTGTTGTTTATAAAAACTACCTCGGATAACGACTGGTTATCGAACACTTGCGCAAGGAATTTCGCGCATCGCAGACACCCGTGTCCATTGTGGCTGGGTCGTGTCTCGATACCAACTTGGTTGGGAAGTCTAGGGGCCGGATTGCATGATATCTTGAACAGTTGCAATTGGCTCGCACGTATATGAAAAGCTGGAGGGAGACTTCCCAATTGTGTAAACCGATAGAAATAGTAAGGAATGTGCACAGAATTAGTTGGGATCAGGACAGCCATGGACTCGAGGTCATAGTCTGGAGGAAATTCGTGGGCAGGACCTGGTAACTACCTGGGCCAGGCCATGTTTGGTGTTGGCTGCCGCTCCAGATTAGGTAATCCGAGCTTCGACCTTCACTTTACACCTCCTCGCATAGATCTAAGCTGGGTACGGCGATAAGACTTTTGACATCTAACTTCACACTTCAACCTTCAACCTTTAGAAATGGTCCTACAGCAAGCCACTTCAGCAGGAGCAGATGCTCTCAAACTCCCTGCTCCCAGAAAACTCCGCCAGGACCGAACTCCCGCCGTCCCTCCAAAACCATCAGCTCCACTCTCCATCCCCTCCAAATCCTCACTCACCTTCGCCACTCCGGTACGTCGAATAGTAACACCATCCGATTTGGAGCTCTTTCATGCTTCGCCCACTTATCGCCTCCTTCTAGACTTCGTCCTCTCGCTGAACGGAGCTTGTCTCGACAAATCTCTTAAGAATTCGCTAAGCTATGAAGACGAGACGCCGGTCATCAAAGCTATTCTGAACGCTTTGAAGCATGTTGAACGACTGGTGAAAGAGAATCCACGAGTGGACAACGGAGGAAGCAGGTTTGGAAATCAGGGATTCAGGAATTTTTATGACGCTTTGGAGAAGGTAGATTGCCGTATTTATCTGTTCTGAAGTTCCAATGCTAATATAGGATCGATATGGTAGGATGGCAAGACTATACACGAGTCGATGAACCTCGATCTCGAGGACGGCGCTATAACCGAGCTATCGACATATCTACTAGAATCCTTCGGTAATAGAACCAGAATAGATTACGGTTCAGGTCACGAACTGAACTTCGTATGCTGGCTGTAAGCTTCTCTACCACAATTATATTATTACACCGACACACTAACAAATATAAATATTATAGCCTTTGCCTCCACCAACTGTCACTCCTCCCCACTTCCTCCCTCCCCTCGATCCCCCTCCACGTCTTCCCAACCTATCTCTCAATAATGCGCCACATCCAACAAGAATACTACCTCGAACCCGCCGGCTCCCACGGCGTCTGGGGTCTCGACGACTACCAATTCCTCCCCTTCGTCTTCGGCTCCGCCCAACTCTTCCACCACCCTTACCTCCGCCCAATCTCCATCCACAACCCCGAACTGCTAGACGAGTTATCCGCAGAGTACATGTACCTCGACTGCATCCGCTTCATAAATTCAATCAAGACCACAGCAAACCTACGCTGGCATTCACCGATGCTGGACGACATCTCGTCAGCGAAGAGTTGGGGGAAAGTGAATGTGGGTATGGTGAAGATGTGGGAGAAGGAGGTGGTGGGGAAGTTGCCGGTTATGCAGCATTTCTTATTTGGTGGGATTTTGGCGGCGGTGGAGGGTATGGGAGTTGAAGAGGAAGGCCTAAGAGACGTTGAGGAGGCGGTGGATGGTGAGAGTGCGGTTGCGGGACGGACAGCGGAGGAGGTGAAGGGATTGATGGAAAGGTTAGATCGAGAGGGGATGAGGCATGTGCATAGCAGTTGGGGGGAGTGTTGCGGGATCAAAGTGCCCACGGCGATTGCAGTGAGGGAGCAGGGTGAGAAGGGGGTTTTGAGGAGTATTGGAAGGTTACCATTCGATTGAACGTTCGTTTTCGAAAAACAAATAAAATTCCCCTTTTATGTTTTTGGAGAGAGTATTCGATTGGTGCACAGGCGTTTTTGTTTACTGGTTTGGGCTTTCAATTGAGCAACTTTTATTGAATGGAAGAGACAGGTATTATACTACGAAATATGTAATACTGTAAAAGAAAAAGAGACCCATCGCGGTATTGTACATGTACAATTCGAGAACAGAGGATAAATAACAGCAAACCCTGTACCAAAAGCAAGAGAGAAATCGAAGTATAGAAGTCGAAATAGAAACTGAAACCGAAAGGAAGAAAGCGGAGGGGAAAGGTTGTGTGGAATGGAATCATGAAAGGGTGCCCACTCATCCTTCCTCTGATATCATGGCGAGGGGTACCCTTCATATATACGATGGAATTGCTTTCAAGAAACCTCTGTGGTCTCGAATAAATATACTTCGAGAGAAGTCACATGGAGTTTATCTCGAAAACCATCAACCGGGATAACCAGAAAACTGTCAGTACTGAAGTATTTGTAAGACGTTTGGAGCTTATATATTCATCGCCTTGGTAACTCCTAGAACCTCTTTTACTAATTCCTTATAGCTACTCCGGAATTCTTCTTCCTCTTCCTTGATCTTATCCAAGCCCTTGTCTTTCCCATCTTCACCGTCTTTACCTTTCTTATCCTTCTTGCCAGCTTTTCTCTTGCCAGCGCTCTCAGGTGTTATCATAACAACACTGGTCGGTCTTTTTGTCGCTCCTGCGGCGCCGAGTTCTGCTCGGCTGGTTACGAAAATATAAGGGATTCCGTGGTCTTCAGCGAGAACTGGAAGGTGGGATATGACGTCGGGAGGTGAAATGTCCGCAGCAAGGATTAAGAGTGGGAGTGACTTTGTGTCTGGTTTCGAGGAAGCGGCGGCAGCAGCATGGTTTGGCGATTTCCGGAGAGCCTTGACGACCTCTTTGACACCGCGTTTGAGAGCCTTGGTCTTAGCAGCTATAGTTATATAAAATTCACAGTTTAGCAATCCTATGCTTCGTAAAAGAGGCACAAGCACGTGGAGATGCGGACCCTTTTTCGTTGTCTTCAAAACCTTCTTGGCGAGCTTTCCTTCCGCTAATGGTTTCGCGAATGCTACTAGAGCACCTAGTGGTACTAATGGTGCACCCTCTGTATCGATCTCCATCTTTACTTCTTCCACGGCAGTTTCATCGACGTCAACCATCGATGTATCCGCATTGTCGGCATCCCCATCCTTCTTCTTCTTTGACTTTTCCTTCTTCTCCTTCTTGTCCTTCTTTTCCGATTTTTCCTTGTCCTTCTTATCTTTCTTGTCTGACTTGTCCTTCTTCTCCTTCTTATCGGACTTGGACGGCTTTGTAACCTTGGCCGACTCTGGGTCTGCTAGCGGGGATGGGGATTTAGATCCATCGCGCTTGCGCTTCTTGGAAGCGTCTTTGGCGGCTGTGTCTTTAGCCATTGTGTGCGAGGTAAGGGTGGGACTAGTGGTAGGGGTGTGTATGGCCAATTGTTGGATGGAGGTCGAAGGTTGGAGGTTGAAGGATTGAGGTCGAAGAGTTGAGTGATGTGCAGCTCGGCGTCGCGAACATTTCGTTAAGAAATTTTTCGGTGTCTTTTAGTTTTGGACGGTGGAACAAACTACAACACAAAAGTAGCTTGACGTTTCGTTTCGCTCGTTTCGCTCTTTTCGTCAATGCGAATTACTACGCCAGTTTTTAAATTATTACCTTTGGACTTTCGATGGTTTATTTCTTTAGGTCAAAGTCTTATTCGGATATGGCTTATTTTGATTACTTCACTAACGTGGATACTTGATAGGTCATCGGGTGATATTATTTTATGAGGGAAATATATAATTCCGCAAAGACTGCTCTGACTATAGCTATAAGTTTATATACAGCGCTTCGTTCTGCAGGATACGTACCTGGGTTGAAATTCAATTAACTTCGGATACAGACAGCATTGATACATCGCATTGGGATCGCAAAATTATTGGCTTGAATTACAAAGTTACCGAGACCCTAATACCATTATAAGTTGTGCTATCCGAGTAAAATATTCACCGTCTTCCAAGGCATACATTGCTCGTATCCAGTCTCAAACACTAGCGCTATAACACCAATGCAAATGCCGGCCCCAACAGGTTTCAGTGCCATAATATCACACGAATGCGAGTTGCCCGTCGCTTCACGACTCAAATTCGGCAGCTGCGTCTGACATTTGCCAAACACCACTATCTTGACTCGAAGATCCAGTGGCTGAACCAAAGCCAAGTTATCAAGTGCCTTTTGAAAGGGCCCGATCGAGTAACAAAACATCTTAACTTTACGCGATTAGTCTTTAGTGGGAGGCAAGGTTCCTAGATCAACACTCCGCTTCCTTCCAGTCTCACAGGCACATGGACAAGCTTACCTTGCTTCCTTCCTGTCGCAAAACATGACGCGAGCCTGCAGCCTGCTCGTTTCCTCTAAGAAGCCCGTTTCTGTACCTCGTCCGATTTGATTCCCCAATCTTAATCTTGATCGAATCGCAAATTTTATTGGTATGTTTAACAATTTGACTATTTTTTAAATAGTCCTATATGGCCGCTCCACGTCGGCCCCGCCCTTACTTTCTCTGAAGGGATATTAATATAAGGTATGCCTAAATCTATATCTTTTTCTTAAAAGTAGAAATCGATATCGATCCGATACAAAATGGCCGTATTCAAACGGATACCTTCATTCTCGTTTTTTCTTCACGTTCTTTTCAGTATATTTTTTATTTCATCTTCTAATGCGAGGCTAGTGTCTCACGATTCCAGTTTCCACCCGGACCTCGTACTTCGCGCGACAGCCCAGTGGACATCAATTGCGTGCGAATGGCGATGGTCCGTTCTTTTGAACGGAACTAGTCCGGGACCGACGTTACGTTTGAGGGAGGGTAAAACGACTTGGATCAGAGTTTACAACGATATCCTCAACCAAAATTTAACAGTGGTAAGTTTCTATATCCTTCAATACAAATATCTTCAAAATCGTACATTTAGCTTACATACATTAATACTATAGCACTATCACGGTCTCACTCAACGGACAGCACCATTCTCGGATGGTGCACCTCAGGTTAGCCAATGGCCCATCCCGCCTGGCCATTTCTTCGACTATGAGATTCGTCCAGATTTTGGCGACGCTGGAACATACTTTTACCACTCGCACGTTGGGTTCCAAGCAATAACTGCTGCTGGAGCCTTGATCGTTGACGACCAATGGACACCGCCATACCGCTATCACGAAGATAGGATCTTTCACTTTGGGGACTATTATAACAAAACCGACGACGCCATTATCAAAGGCTTGCTCGCCAATCCCTTCGTGTGGAGTGGGGAAACCAATACACTGGTTCTCAATGGCCAATCCGGTACAAAAGGTGGAAGAGAGACCAGGGAGGATTCCAGCTGTGCTCCTGCTATCATCAAAGTGAGGCCCGGTCGTGACTACCGATTCAGATTCATTGGAGGAACTGCGATCTCTCTGGTGACCATGGGTATCGAAGACCACCCCGAGATGACCGTAATCGAAGCAGACGGCAGATATACCCAGCCATGGACCACCTCTCACCTCCAAATTGCATCAGGCCAGCGCTTCAGCACCCTATTCCGAGCAAAGTCACTCCATGAGATCCTCCAATCCAATAAGATAACCTATTGGATCCAATTCGAAAACCGCGAACGCCCCAACAACGTCACATCCTACGCTCTCCTCGTCTATGACCTCCCTCCGCTTCATCACCCACACCACCAATTCACATTCCCCCCGTATCTCCCCTCCAAGGCCCCCCTCACCCTCCCCTCCGGCCTCGACATCACAAAATGGGGCGAATACTCCCTCCAACCACTCTACTCCCGCTACCGCGAAACCTTCCCCTCCCTCTCCTCAGTCACCCGCACAATCTACATCACCGTCAAACAAGTCACCGCAGGTAAAATCGAATGGTCCCAAAACGGCGCCATCTGGCAAGAACACAAAATCAACACACCCTACCTCGTAGACATCTACCAGAAAGGCGCAAACGCCATCCCCAACTTTCACGACGCAATCGCGCACAACACCTACGATAACCAAACCCTCACCTTCCCCGCTGAAATCGGCGAGGTGTTGGATATAGTATGGCTCAACAACAACGGTCCCAGCGGCGGATGGGACTTCCACCCCTTCCACGCCCACGGCGGGCATTTCTGGGATTTGGGATCCGGTAACGGAACTTACGACCCGCGGCGGAACGAGGAGTACATGGCTTCCATCAACTATTTCCCTGTGTTGAGAGATACAACTATCGGATATCGATATGCTACCAAGGGTGTGCCGCAGACGACGGCGGGGTGGAGGGCGTGGAGGGTGCAGGTTAAGAATCCGGGTGTGTGGATGATGCATTGTCATATTTTGCAGCATATGGTGATGGGTATGCAGACTGTTTGGGTGTTTGGGAGTCCGTCGGAGATTGTGAGTGCGGTTGGGAAGCCGGATGTGGCGGGGTATTTAGAGTATGGGGGGTCGGCGTATGGGAATAGTCGAAGGGATCCGACGGTCTGGGAGAACTTTTAGTAGTATAACCCGCTGGGGGTTTATATCTTTTAATGTGTATAAATATTAATCATACTTCTAGGACTAGCACTATCTATTCTAATAAAATTTTCAATAATATCAGATTACAACCATAAATTTTTCAGCTACGTAGATGTTGAAGAGCGGTCTCAAATATATTAGTATCTCCTATTATTCAGTTTATCGCTATGTATTCTTCTAAAATTTTTGGTATACTTTGCATACTAAATTGCACAGATATCCACTTCAAATACTCGGAGGATTTGTATGCGCACACTTGGGAATATGTATCGTGCTAGTATACCTCCAAGCAGTAATAGTACTCGTCTTCCAACCGGGAGGCACCGAATCATCATTATCATAAACAGTCTGAGTAACGATCGCTAAGTCACACCCGTTACAAGGAACCATGGTATCAACCGCAACCATCAACCCCGGAACCGTGACAGCTAGAGCCTGTGATATTGTCACCACAGTCGTATATTTATACTGACACCTATTCGGTGTCGGTTTACACACGGGGATGGAGGTTGTGGTCGGATGTTTTGCCAAGACGTATTTCTGCGTTTGACCTTCCTTGAACTTTTGGTTGATTCGAAAAATAAAAAGGTTAGCTATGCTTGCACATGCGTGAATAGGTAGAGTGCTGAGCATATGCATGATTGGAATATATTGGACGACATACTCCTTTGGCCCATTGGGTAGCGCTAACGGTGTTTACCATCAACTGACAGCCTTTGCAGTCGATTTCGGTAGTCGTGGGGATTATCGCATTGTAACTGGTTACTATCGGAGCCATTTGTACCGTTTGTGTTATATCATATTTGAAACCGCAGCCGCCGTTTGCCCAGGATTTGAGGTCGTGGTCGACTGGTTGCGGAACGGCGAAGGTGAAGCTATATATTAAGAGGATGAGTTTGAATATTAGCAATCTTATATCCTGCATGTAGATTTTGAATATTTGCTGTTGCTTGTGGTTGCATCTATTTGTGTAATCAAAGCTGCATTGACATTGAGACGTAAGGTAAGATGGAATCGCTTACCCCGCTAAAGTAAAAAGAGTGGCAGTATTCAAAAGGAATTGCATCTTGATTATTTAATAAAAGAGCGACAAAGTGCCTGGTACTAAAGGAATGTGTGTAGATAAAAACGACAGGGCCTCTAAGAGAATCGAGAGCGCACGGCGAGAGAGAAAAAAATGAAACCAGAATGTGACACCGCGGGAGTGCCATCTTATATAAGCAGCGCTTCTCTCTGGCGTCGTTCTAACAAATAATTAATTCTCTACAATGAGTCGCAGTGAGGGTGGTAATTCGAATACCCAGTTTCGTGATTCGAATTCACCGATATTTCCGCATGTACGTTCTAGTTGAAAGCGCGTTGGCGTGGTGTGGTGTCGGAGCTAGGACGTCAAATTCGGCTGCATGAGCTTCATTTTGCTCGGACGTCTCAACTTTCCATTTGCATGGCCCTGTCATTACCGCTTAAACGTGCATTTTGCCGCAATTTTCTTACAACGATGCGGGAAAGCTTTGAAGAGGCTGCCTGTGGGTGGATCTGCGCACGTTTTAAACGGTCGTACGCAGCGCACACCGGAACCCAGTCAGGAACTAGTGTTAACTTTCTCTTCTGCAGCCGAGCTAGGGGAGGGCTTCGCGAAGTCTCCCACGCTCATATTTCGCCGCGATCTTCATGATGCATCATTGTGCAGAAAATAGGTTACGAATGCTTGTAAGAAGCTAGTGCTTTGCAAATTCAAATTATATACCCTTAAGCTAAAATTTAAACGAAAGGGAAGGCGCAAGGGAAAATTGGGACGCAAAGCCTTCACAAGTTGAACCAAGCCGATAAGCTCAAATTCTACAATTTCTTGGGCTAATGAACAATGCGTCCGAGTGGGTCTTTTGCTGAAAATGCAAGAAAGTGACGAGCTGGTTAAGCGGGTGCCATGCTAAAGCTACAACGCATCGAGACAGCCTAGCGATATTTAGTATAATATTTAACTAAATTGAATCTAGATCTATAAAACCGTACACTATGCACTCGAGAACAGTAACAAAGCTAAAGTCTTCAGATTATTTCGTGTCAAAATTGTTGTATCTCAACAAGTAGTCTGGTTCCATGCACATGCCCTAATCCAGTATCAACTAACCGTCTATGGCTCAAAAATGCCCTTATGAAATACCTGATCCGGCTTCTGGTAATCTACATACTCGATCTCTCTCTCCTGTTCGAAATACACACTGCCATATCTAAGTAACTCTGCAAACGTCCCAGGTTGTCTATCTTTATCCTTATTCTCCTCCATATCCCACAATAACCCCAGCGCCGGAGTCTTTGTCAAATGCTTGCCATGTGTGATCTTTTCCATGCTACTCTTCGTCAGCAATCTCCATATAAGTTTATGCGCCGTTTTGTATTCCTCCGAATTCGGATCAGCGTCTAATCTTGTCGCCAAAGCATCGAACAGCGGTTGTCCCTTGAACCCGACGACCGTTTCAGCGCCCCAATTCTCATTGAGCGCATCATACCAAAGAACGTGATCCTTAGCGTATTGCGCCCAGTCTCTCTCTTTCCCGCCGCCATCAATCATACACAACCGCGTCCAAGATAGAACTTGGCCGATGTATTGCATAACCGTAAACGGATCGACTGCCATCTCCCACGCGTAGCCACGCTTTTGAGATTCCGAAAAATCGAGATGTTGACTGAACGCTATGAGTGGGTCCATACCTATCCCTTGGTAATTCGACCTCCCCCTCCAAAGATGCGTGAAAAGGTCGTGCCAGGCCTTGATGAACGGGTCGCCCTTGCGGGATGCTACGAAGTGGTTCGCGCTGACAGAACCGTACATCCATGGGATTGAAACTTGGTATGGTGATTCAGGATCTTCGAGTTGCTTCCAGCAGATGTGATCGAGGGATCTGATGAGAATGATGCCAACGTCCATGTACACACCTCCAAATTCGTAAAGACATGCGCCTCGCAAAAAGTCGGCGCTGTGGGGGCCGACGTAAGGACCATCCATAGTATTGTTAACGAAGGATTCGGGGAGAAGGGAGGGGTCCAGGAATTTTAAAACATGGTTTGGGGAGTTGGGAACGCTATCGAGGACCCGAATACTCCAAGAAGGTCCGCAGAGACGGGCCCAGTTTGCAATATTACGTTGGCACCATGGGGGCATGGAAGCAAGACCGGAGTGCCAGTATGCCCAAATGTTCTTTTCGGATGTTACCGGATTGTAAGCTGCGATTGAAGAGAGAATCTCTTCATCAGTGCGAGGATCGAGCGAGTCGACATAGTGAAGTTGGGAGCTGAACTCCTCAGGAATTGTAAATGGTGTCGCCATTTTTGAATAGAATTGTTATTATAACTGTGACGGATTCACGTGAAGGTTTGGTAGCTAACTAGTATGAAGATGTATGTCATACACTCCGTTTTTGAGGGATGATTGTCCGCGAATTTATAACTTCTACAAAACGCATGATACTTCGTCTCTTGTCAGCATCGGTAGTTTAGAAAATCTTGGAAGTGGGACTTGTAGCTTGTCGATTATCATGCAGGGCTTGTTTCGAACGTTTCGGACCCGGGGATATTTTATGTCCGCGGTGTCCGATGCCCGCTACGAAGATCAGGAGCCGGGGATTTTGTAGATCCAAGGTAGTACTTCGTATTCAGGGTCTCATTCGTATTGAATTTATAATCCCCTGAATTTATCTGCTCATTGCGCAGCAGCGCTTCTGAGCTCAGCTGAGGGATGCTGCTTGGTGACACAACGTCAGCAACCTCTAGAGAAGTGCAAATTAATTATACATCCTATACATCCTTTACAACACAAACATCTCACTAATAACCCACAATTTCAAATCAATAATATAGTAATGATTTAAGTCGAGTGGTATGAATGTGGCCACCCCCTAGTTGTGGCTACCACCATCGCGAATAATGAAATTATATATTATTAACAACAGTTCTGTTAGTCTGAGGGCTATAAATACAAAAAAATATAAATCTATTTGATTTTATTGTTTATATTGCTTTTGTATTTTGAATATTTTATTATTTTGGGCTGTATATGGTTTGATTATTATAAAGGTATTTCATTTTTAATAACTAAAATATTGTTTTTTTTATTAAATATTACCTTATTTATTATTACTATGGTAAGTTTGGGTTTATATTTTTATTATAAAACTATTTCTATTAGAATAATAAATCACTTATTTGGATTTTATTATATTTTTTGTCTTTTTATTGGTTGAATTGCTTCTAACTTAGCTTGCAAGTTTTATACTTTTTATTATAGTATAATATTTTTAATTATATATTTATCAAAATTTCTGCTAATTTTGTAAACTGCCAATTGTGTAGAAGGATTTTGGATAGATAATTTAAATATATAGTTAATATCTAGACTTTTTATTAGGATAGTAATATTATTATTTTGTTTTAAAGAAAGTATATGTGGTTGCTGGGCTACTATTTAACAATTTTATAATATTTTATTATAATTATAGAAGTAAAGTAATAAAGTCTAGTTGTTTTTTATTTTATAGTTATATTTTTTTTTATAAAACTAATTATATATATTTTAATATAAAATTTAAAGAATAATATTTTATCTACCCAGATAATATTTATTAAAGTAATAAAATTTTTAAGTTATTGTTTATATATTGTTTTTAATATTGAAAAACATTCCAAATTCAAAGGCTGGGTGATATAAAAAGTATAAATAAACAAAAACAGAAGATATACATTATTAAAATAATATTTAAATATAAATTTGTTTATTATATATGAGCTATAGTTATCAATTATCAGTAACTGTGCTGTAAATATATTATTAGTATTAGTTTTTAGTAAAAATATTTTGATTAATTATTCTAAAGTAATAGTATTGCTAGTCCAGTTATTTTTTAAAAATATTATATACTAATTAAATTACTATTCTAATATTTAAACTTAAAATTACTGATCTTAAATAGACTTTGTTTTAAAAATTATTAGTAGATTAAAAATATAGCTTAAAATAAAAACACACTTTATAAATAATATCCAAGAGTGCAATTAATTTGTTTTTACAAATACTTAATATTCTTAATAATTAAAACTTCTAATAATAAGATTATTTATATTTATTTTAATTATTATACTATCTTTGTCTATATTATACCATTATTCTGGGTAAATTTAAGATATTATTTTGTAAAAATCAAAAAACTTATTAATATTGGCTGGATTAATACAATTAATATGTTACTAGTCTATATAATAGCCAAACTTAATTTTGATATATGAGTAATAGCAAATAAAGTTAGTAGTCTACTGTTTATCTAATAAAATGTTGTTACCTTATTTTGTAAGGATACTAATTATGATACTATATAATTAAGTATATATGGGAGTATAACTAAAAGCTTCTTGATATAAGATCTATTTTATAAATTTTTTTTCTTATATTTTAGAGAGTTACTACTAGCTTTTATACACAATACTGTATAATTATCAGAAAACAAGCTGATTTTAAAGGATAGTTTGAAGTATTCTATAAATAATAATAACAGTATAAAAAAAGCTGTTATCTTAGACAGTACCTATTATAGCAGCTATATCAATTTTATTATATTGTTTTTTGGGTATTATAATAATAAGTTTACTAACAAAAACAGGCTCAATTAACTAAATACCATAGTTGTACAGATAAAAAATAAAAAAATATATATTTGCGTTAAGTGAGATTTCGCGAAAAAAAATGGTGGCCACAACTAGGGGGTGGCCACATTCATACCACTCGACTTAGTAACCAAATATAAATAAAAAACTGGATATTTTGATTTTCAGTTAATTGATTTGGAGATTTCAAACTTTTTATTATTATCACTATTATTACTATTACTACTACTACCACTACTACTACTATTACTGGATACTAGATTGGATATTGGACTGGATATTGGATTGGATATTGGATTGGATATTAAACTGGATACTAGACTGATACTGATATTGGTACTATTATCATGAGTATATATATATTTACTAGATAATAATAATATTTTTGTCTATTTGTAATTGTGATTATGTTATAAAACCACCACCACTACCACTACTATAACACACCTGCTGGTAATAGTGATGGTGGTGGTGCTGTAATAATAAACAAACTACTGATGAGGTACCACAATCATACTATTTACACTAATTAGTGCCTTGTAACCTAATTGTTTTTAAAAAAATAACAAAATACACAAGCATTTTGTGAATCTTATGCGTAGCGAGCAAAAATAATTTTACTGACGAAGACTATAGACTAGTAGTCGACTGTCGACTTTGCGGCATTACATCATCGTGCCTATAGGCGTAATGGGCAAAAGCAACCCATTTTACTGTGGTAAGTCGAGTGGTATGAATGTGGCCACCCCCTAGTTGTGGCCACCCATTTTTTTTCGCGAAATCTCACTTAACGCGAACACGCGTTTTTTTGTTTTCACCCATGCAACCATAATATCTAGCCAATTAAGCCTATTTTCACTACCAAATCCATTATACAATATCCAAAAAACAATATAACAAAATCAATATAGCTGCTACAATCAGCACCATCCAAGATAGCAGCTTTTTTTATACTACTACTACCATATATAAAATACCTCAGACCACTTTTTGAAACTGGCTTACCTCCTAATAATTATATAATATCGTATACAAAAGCCAGTAGTGATTTTTTAAAATATAAAAAAAAAAACTTATATAATAAATTTTATATTAAAAAACTTTTGGTTATATTTCCATGCATATTTAACTACAGAATATTATAACTAGTATTTTTATAAAACAAAATAATAGTATCTTATTAAGTAGACAATAGATTATTAATTTTATTTATTATTATTTATATATTAAAATTAAACTTAGTTATTATATAGATTGGCAGTATATTAATTATATTAATTTGGCCAATATTAATAAATTTTTTAATTTTTACAAAATAGTATCTTAAATTTATTTAAAATAATAATATAATATAAACAAAAATAATATAGTAGTTGGAATAAATATAAATAATTTTATTATTAAAAACTCTAATTATTAAGAATATCAAATATTTATAAAAACAAATTAATCATACTTTTGGATATTATTTATAAAATATATTTTTGTTTTAAACTATGTTCTTAATCTGCTAATAATTTTCAAAATAAAGTTTATTTAAGATTAGTAATTTTGAGTTTAATTATTAAAATAGTAATTTAATTAATATATAATATTTTTAGAAAATAGCTAAATTAGTAATATTATTGTTTTAAAATAGTTAATTAAGATATTTTTGTTAGAAATTAATACTAGTAATATATTTATAATATAGTTATTAGTAGTTAACAACTATAACTTATATATAATAAACAAATTTATATTTAAGTATTATTTTAATAATGTATATTTTTTATTTTTGCCTGCTTATATTTCTCATATCACCTAATTTTTGGATCTAAAATATTTTTTAATATTAAAAATAATATATAGGTAGTAATTTAAAGATTTTATTATTTTTACAAATATTATTTAAGTAGGTAAGGTATTGTTTTTTAAATTCTATATTAAAACATATATAAATAATTTTATAAAAAAAAATATAATTATAAAATAAAGAGTAATTAGGCTTTATTTTTATAATTATAATAAAATATTATAAAATTGTTAGATAGTAGTCTAACAATTATATATATTTTTTTTAAAATAAAGTAGTAATATTACTATTTTAATAAAAAGTTTGGATATTAATTATATATTTAAATTATGTATTTAAAATTTTTTTATATAATTAGCAGTTTATAAAATTAACAAAAATTTTAATAAATATATAATTAAAAATATTATATTATAATAAAAAGTGCAAAATTTATAAGCTAAATTAAAGATAATTTAGCTAGTAAAAAAATAAAAAATATATTAAAATTTGAATAAGTGATTTATTATTCTGGTTAAAATAATTTTATAATAAAGATGTAAGTCCAAATTTATTATAGTAGTAATAAATAAGGTGATATTTAACAAAAAAGATGTAACGATATAGTGGTGTATATATCCGTTACGCTAAAAAGCCACCGGAAACTACCGACTAACTGGTAGTTTCACACCACTACGTATATATACCACATCACGAACTGTGACAAAAGATGATATTTTAGTTATTAAAGATGAAATACTTTTATAACAATCAAGCTGTATATAACCCAAAATAATAAAATATTCAGAATACAAAAATGATATGGACAATTAAATAGAGTAAATTCATATATTTTTTGTATTTGTAGTTTTCAAACTGACAGAACTGTTGCTAATAATATATAATCTCGTTGTTCGCGATGGGGGTGGCCACAACTAGGGGGTGGCCACATTCATACCACTCGACTTATTGCAGGAGGCTCTCACGCCGCGTTAGCTTGTGCAAGTGTGAAGAGAGCTTAAAGAGTCGACCCAGACTTTATAAATAATCGAAAATAGTCATGGCTTCGAATTTAACCATCATAGGATCTAGAAACCTTACCTTGAATCCTTTGGTTTAGTTTCTTTGTACCACAAGTTCCATGTGGAACACACAACTAAAATTACCGCCATATCTCGTACAAATCTCGCAATGTTGAAAGTAGATATTGGATATCATTTTGACATTAGCATGCTTTAATCCCTTACCTCTTAATTCGACTCACCATTGCTGCGTAAAAGTCCAAATAATAAAATACAAAAAAGAGACAAAAATTCTCTTCCGAAATTTTAAAATTGCACTGAATAGCCAAGAGTCCTCTGCGCCTCCATTTATCAACCCACGTCCAAGTTTAAATGGTGTAACACAACACCCGCTTGTAGTCTGCCGATACGGGAGCCCTCGTAAATGGAAGCCAACCCAGTTGCTGTCACTTGTCTGCATTCCTTATTAGTATCACAGCGTAAGGATTGCCTGTTGCAACTGACGGGGGCGTACGCTCCTAATCTAGTGGTGATACAAATTTGCATAATACTTAAGCACCATGCCGCTCCCGTTCTAGATTTCTGCATTCCTCGTTTCTGCAATTCCGGAATCCTGCATTCAAAATAAATTGAAGCATTCAGGGTTTTTTTTGGGTGCCAATTGCTTCATTGAAGAACAGAGACGGTGATCCTAAAGATCGAGGAGCGGAAGGATCTTTTACGAGTTTATTTACCTGACCGACCAAACGTCGCAGCTTCCCGATTTATCAATTTTAACGATTCAATCTCTCATTTTAAAGGTCGACACTTAGAGTAATAAAATGGCGTCAAACTCGTCCGCTAAGCAGTTGGCGAAGACGGAAGATGCCGACGCCCTGGGTACGTACGTTGGATGGAATGGTCCTCTTTTTCGACACTTTGAGCTAAACAGAACAATTTATTGCAATTTCCAGCTAAGCTTGGATATGCGCAAGTTAGTTACTAGTTCCGAACTGCGATCGAGCCTTTAGGATGTTAATATAACTTCTTTGATCTCAATAGGAACTAAAACGAAACTTTTCGAAATTCGAGGTTTTGGGGGTATGTCAGGACAACCATCGACAGTTTCTAATAAATAAGAACAGAATAAAAATTAATTTTGAATAATATAGATAGCGTTTGCAATTATGGGTTTATTGGTTCGAATCATCAATTCAATTTAATATTTGAGTCCACGATAACTAAGACTGCTTCGAGTTAGCCCTCAATTGCATCAACGCTAGCTTTCTCGCTTCCGGCTGGACCTGTGGGACTTGTATGGGTACGTTAACTTACAGCTCCAATTGCTCATCCACGGTTCAACCATGCCTAGTTATTAACCTAAGAATAGGGTTGGTTCATCGCTAGCGGTTTCATCTTTATCGTCGGCGTCGCAATGGCAGATCTAGGTTCCGCTATGCCCACTGCAGGTAAACAGAAATATTAAACAATCTCTTGCTCCGAAATACTGATAACGAGATATCTCTAAGGCGGTCTATATTGGTGGACCCATTACTTCTCCGCTCCTCGCTACAAAAACCCCCTCTCCTTCCTCGTCGGCTACTCCAACACTCTCGGCCTCGTCGCTGGTCTCTGCTCTATAGACTATGGTTTCGCGCTCATGCTCCTCTCCGTCGTCGTAATAGGTACTGATGGTACCTTTGTCCCAACAAACGGAATAATATACTCTGTATTCTTAGGATGCGTTATATCCCATGCGATTGTTGTTACTTTCGCAGCGAAGATCATGGGAAGATTGCAGACGGTATTCACGGTTGCTAATCTGTTACTGATTGTGGTGACGTTTATCGTGCTACCTGTTGGGAGGAGGGGAGAGAGGAATACTGCGAGTTTTATATTTACGGAAACAGCGAATCTGACGGGTTGGCCGGCTGGGTGGGCGTTTTTCTTGGCTTGGTTGAGTCCTATCTGGACTATTGGTTAGTATATCCATTCTTTCTATCCAAGCTGATGACCAGGCGCTGGAAATATGATATAACTATATAGGTTTGGAATATTGATATTTTTGGTATACACATAGGCGGCTTTGACTCATGTGTTCATATTTCCGAGGAGGCTAAAAACGCAGCAAAGGCGGTACCGTTGGGTGTCATGGGTTCTATCGGATTATGCTGGAGTTTGGGATTCATGTGCTGCATTGTTATCGCGGCTTGTATGTCGACGGATCTCGAGAGTGTGTTGACTACACCTTTTGGTCAGCCAATGGCTCAGGTACAGATATAATCTTTATAAATTTAACTCTTTTTGCTTATTCTAATGCTAATATACCGATAAATGTTGTAGATATATTATGATGCTGTTGGAAAGAATGGTGCTATAGTTATGATGACGCTGTTGTTTATGACACAGTGGTTGATGGGTGTGAGCATCGTAAGTTCAGAGACTCGATTTTTAGATGCGACGACCAAAAGTACAAAGCTCAAGACTGACTAACTTCTATTTAGCTCGTCGCTGCGAGTCGTCAATCATGGGCGTTCTCTCGAGATGGCGGTATGTACCTATACTTATATGATTTACACTCAAAATGGGCATGAGATTTGCTAATATAATAATTCTTGTCTGTATATACAGCCCTCCCATTCTCCACCTACTTCAACAAGATCTCAAAACGATTCGGATACATCCCCCTCCGCACAGTCTGGGGTTGCGCGATATCAGCCTGTATCCTCGGTCTCCTGAGCTTGATAGCTTCAGCCGCAGCAAATGCTCTCTTCTCGCTTGCCGTGGCGGGAAATAATCTAGCATTCTTTATGCCCATTTTCGTAAGTCTCACTCCACCCATCTACCGAGAAAAAAAATGCACGACGGTAAAATAGCATATTAGGATATATCGGGATCTGACTGCATACGGGAGACAAAATAGGCACGTGCGGTATGGGGCCGTGAGAAATTCGTCCCAGGTCCGTTCTATACCGGAAAATTCAGCATTCCGATAGCAATCACCGCGTGTGTATTCCTCGCTTTTAGTACTTTGCTGGCCATGATGCCCGTCGCAGGCCCGAAGGTGGGTAAGGATACAATGAACTACACGGTTGTCATTTGTGCCGCGGTGTGGGGTGGTGCGTTGGGGTATTATTTTATTGATGCGAGAAAATGGTTTACGGGTCCGAAGATTACTATTGATGCGAGGCAGTTGACGGAAGAGCAGGAGAGGAGAATGGTGGAAAGTGAAGAGGTTGATTTCGAGAGGGGTTCTATGGGGGGCAAGGGGAATGAGAAAGATGGGGGCGAGAACATTTGATATGTCTAGAGTATGTGATTTGACTAATACTGTTATATGAAGGCTTGCATTCACCATTCCTTCCTAACTTATAATTCAGGCTAGTAACTTATAATTCAGGCTATATTCTGGATTTAGATACCCATTGTAAGATATTAGTTACGTGGTCTTGGGCGCAATTAATCCCGAGATTTGATTTGCATCTTAGCCTCAGTGTTCATGATATCCAAGTAAACAAATCTCCAGCTCTTTGGCCTCTCTTCAAGAGGTTTCAGTTCATAATGCAACAGAAACCATGCGATAAGAACCCGCAATTCATTTGCAGCAAAGAATCTTCCAGGACTAAAGTCATAGCTGTAATTAGCATCTATCGCCTTTTTCAACTAATATATCAAGAATAAAGGGAATTCTCACCAAGCATGGACACCCTGTCCAAAAGCAGGGTAGTCCTCTGTGACAGTGACCATATATCGATCCAACTTTCTATCCTTCTCGTTTTTCTCTGTAACCTCGTCTTCCTCGCCGTACATGTCGCCCCTATAGAACCTCGTATATAAATGCTCTCCCGGTCGATCATAAACCTCAGGATCCTTGACTCTACTATCAGCATTGAAAGCAAACGATACACCCTGCGGCAGATAAATTCCTTGACTCGTCGTTAAGCCCCCCTTCGCTATAACATTCCTTTCGCTGTGAATCGCACCGATGAGACTCAAACGAACTGTTTCCTTGAGGAAAGCATCCATATTGTAAAGTTTTTGCATGTACCGCTTGTTGAATTCATGTGGAGGTGGAAAGACGGTCATTATCTCCTCCCGAAGCATTTCTTCGGGTGTCTGTTCTCCCGGAGCAGTTTTGGTAGCCAGATGTGCAATGTCGTACAGCGTGTTACAGCCGGAAAGGGAGGTCGTGTGGATGGCGGCGAAAGCTACGGTTAGAATACGACCGGTGATTGCGTCCACAGTTGAGAATTCGCCACCCCGAACGAGGGAGGCTTCAATGAGCCATTGCATTAGATCGTTGGGACGTTCGGACTCGGGAACATTAGCGCGGATTAGGGCGATACGCTTTTGGATTACGGGTTCGAGGTGTTTGCGAGCTTTGCGACGGATTAGTTTGAGAGGAATGGAGAAAACGTGACCAAGTACACTGATGGTGATCGCCTCAAATTAGGATCCTGCGGCCTAGGTGGTATATAAGGGTAAAAGACTTACGGCCATGTCCATTTAGGAAAGCAGTTGAGAAGCATACTGCAAGGAAACACTCCAATAGCATATTGTATAGAAGCATCGAGGTATGCCTCCTCACGGCAGAGCTCTTCACCAATAAAAACTCGGTGACTGGTTCGCGCCACGACCTTCAAGATGAGGTCATACATAGTCACAGTCTGCCATCCCTTTTCATCAGGTTTGGTTGCAAGTTTTGGAATATAATGTCTGAAAGAGAGGTCCAACTCTTCAACAATTGCAGGAGTAACCGATGCAAGTTTCGCGGTCAAGTCTTTGCGAATAATGGGGATGTGAAACATGTCATCCGCAACAAGATTGTCAAAGGTGTATCGAACAGCCAAAGTCTATTATCCGGGGTTAGAGGTTAAACTACGACCGGATTAAAATTTTTTGACGAACCTCAAGAGCTCTAATATCTACAACGCTCGGTGGTAGGTTCTTTATCTCTGCCAGATTATTGTGGGGTAGTATAACCATGTCACCATCAATAGTATGGATCATAAATGGTTTCCCATTTTTGCCGTATTTTTGATAACCTTCGGCCATCCATTCGAAGCAATGGTTGAAGGACTTGAGCCGCTGTCGAAGCTTTGGGAAGAACCATCTGTATGTTTTCGGTAAACCAATTACGGGGGGTGTTTCGCCAGTGGTGATATTTCGGACCCTTGGCTTAGTGTAGGTTGATATAATTGAATACACAGTGTAGAGTGCGCAGCAAGATAAGAAAACTTCGGTCGTGTGCTCCCGTAGGAACACCACAGATGTATTTACAATCATAGCGATAAAGACCTTTCGCTGGAGTTGCTCCGTTAAATTTCGCTAGGGAGCATTGAGAAAGTGGACCGAAAGGGGTTGAGGTAGGTTGAAATATTTATACAAAATGAGGGCCCGCATCGAGACTAAAAGCTTTCAAGGTCGCAGGGAAGATCGCATCCCGCTTGAACTGCGCGCACGAAGATCACAAGGGGGCGATGGTATGCTGGCTGCTTTTTATCCTAAATTCGAAGCTGAGCAATTTAAGCTTGCATTGTGGTCAGAAGTGTTATTAAAATGCTGGGTCAGCAACACGACTGGCCGTGAATAATTGAGTCGGGTTTGGTCCTCGATACAGACGGCAACTACAAATGTAAAGGCCCAATATGTGGATCCTTGTCAGAAGCTCAGACTTTCAACTGGGACGGTTAGTTGGATGGATAATCCATTGCGCCCGATACATCTTCCCTCGATCAAGATTTTGGTCGCTAAAGCTAGACCGAGTCTGACCATTCGCTAAATCCCACTAAGTCAGCATGGTGCCCACACGGCAGATTCGGCTTTTTAGGCCTTGGTTTTCGGCGTAATATAGGGATCTCGCATCAATTCGAGCCGTAATTTCTTAAGAAGCTTTCATTATGAACATGTTTCGTCAAACTCGAAAATCCATGGGCATTGCACCCCCAAGCATTAAAGTCAATGACGAGCTCTTTTCTGGTATTCTTCGGTAAGGTGACACGAGGAATGTACCTCCATACTTTATTATGTCTATTCCCGCGGCATTCGACTAGATGGGATCATCCTGAGAAAAATGCCGTGGCCGCAACCGAAATTTTGAAAGCATCTTTTGAAGGCCTGGAGCCCCTTCCGCTGGTGATTTATTCACCATTCCTTCGATTTTTCACGGATCTCGGGTTATTCTCGATCCGTCCGTGTGTTTTCCCCTCTTATTGACTAGGCCCCCAAAAGTTGGCCCAAAAAACAGACTTTTGCGATATCCCGGCCAGTTTGGTTCAGGGTTGTAAACTGGGGAGAGGTTCAACTGACAACGATTAGTCAGCGGGTCCACCTTCCGAGCTAGCTCAGGGACACGTCAGTTAGGGTTCACGATCACGGTGCTAATAATACATGGAGAAAGAGCAAGAGGATCGATATCTCCGAGCCTTCCTCACCGAAAGATGGATGTGAAATAATAATATGAAATATGGCAATTAGCTGTGCCCCCCCCGTCGGGCAGCTCGAGCCTGTTCCTGCTTGTTGTTTTCTCGCATGTTTGTTTCGGGCTCAGCGACAACGCGAGTTTCAAAACGATGAAGCAGCTCCTGTTTTCAACGGTGCTTCAAATCGACCACCCCCTTGTGCGCTTCCGTCTCATATCATAGTGTAGGAGATACTCTTAGTCCTAGCAGGCGAGCAAATTAGGCCCTTAACCAAACAAAAACATCGATGCGCAGGGTATTACCTGGGTGTCCTATAGCTCGTTGCCGCACAGAATTCGTCAGGCGATACTAGTCAAGCCATACAGAGCCATTTATGTCGAACCCGTACGAGAAGCACCTATACGAGCCCATCATATAAACGTCGCCCCCACTAAAATGTTTCGCTTGGAAGACCCCCCTCTTTCTTGAGATCTTGATGCTTCTTCAAACGTCGGAGACAAGCTGCGTGTTGACTAGTTCAAGATTAACAAGGGCCGGTCCGCCCAGACGCCTCCCATCTGGTGGTCAATGGCTCGCTACCAACTCCTGAATCCGCAATCAATCATGAGATCCTAAAGGGGATCAAGATACCGGTTTGTTTTGCTGGAGGCCGTTGTGGATCGGGTGCCCTCAAATAAATAGTAGCAGATTCTTCCCTTTTACTTTCTGGATTTCTGCAGTATAGCGGAGCTAGTCTTTTTCGATTCACCCTTCTCTTTATATCCATACCTTCACTTCGTTTTCCCTTCTTTGTAGTTGCATTTGCATTGCATTCTCTTGTCAATTGGCTCAGGTAGCTCACTTTCAGTGTCTCTGTTGACTCCGTTAATTATCCATATTGTGTTGTTTTGACGTTGAATCTGCTCGTCCTCGAATTATATTAACACAAAATTTAAGTGAACTTGCTTTTGACAGCTGATTGATCGATCGAGGTCCCACAGCATTACGTCGTGTCCGTATACCTCCAACCATAGTCGGTTCTGAGAATCGAAGAGATAGCTCCGCTCCACCAGCCGGCACCTTTGGGTCATTCATTCCGGTAAGTTGCAACATTCTTCGGGAAAGGCGTCGTATTGGAGTTGCCGTATTGCCGCTCTCTCGCGATTAGGTTCATGCAAAAGGCGTTTCGTCTTTTCAATTAGGGCATCGAAAAATGTCCGAGCATAGGCGCGGAGGCAGGAACAGGAACCGCAGCAATCTCGAGATGATCTTAACGCTTGCCTCGAACCGTCCAGACTCGCATAATGCTCCGTGGACTCTGCCACCGTTCTGCCTCTGCTGGGCCGCTTAGCTTTTTCGATGGCCCGTGCCCCCGAGCGAGCTTTTGATTTCCTTCTGTATTCGACCGTCAACATTTGTCAAACTCTCTGACCCTCTTGCCTCTCGTTATGGCCATGTTCCCAGTCCGCGAGCAGTCATCTTTATGCATTTTTGTGACGGGAAATTTTGGATATGCATTGAAAGCTGACTCTTCCAGTTCCCATCTTTTTTGAACAGACAAGCTTTCTTGGTGTACGACAGCCACTTTCCAAGCTGCAAGGTCGATACATCTGATCCTTTGCATATTTGCATCCGCGTTTGCCTGCGTTTGAAGAAGCCAGTCATTGCATCCACCGTCTCAGCCCATTCTTTTTTCAGCTGGTCTGATTCATTTTTTTATTTTTTTATTTTTGTGATTTTTTGGAATTTTTTGGTATTTGTGTGCCACGATCGCTTCGATTGATAATACTGCATCAACTATTCTTGCCCCTTCACCGAAAGGACCTTGGTTGCATCGCTCGAGCGACCTATTTGCGTAAGTCCACCCCATCCTCCTCGATCGATGAGTTCAAAGGATCCATCTGCATGTGCATGTGCACAAGGGCCAAGTATGCTCTTTCGAATCTTCCGTATCCCGTATCCTGTACCCCATATCCCCCGTTGCCTACTCATACATACCCATATCTATCGTGAATTCGCTGCCTGTATAATTAGCTTGCACCGCAGTTCTCGAATTTGTAAGGTTTCAGCATCGAGGTTCGCTGTCAGCCTTTCAGTTTGGGTAATTTTCAGTAACCCGGTTACATGGGGGGCCGCCATTTGCGACGAACGTTATTGCTGATCTTCCGATACAATGCAGCCCGATATCTCTTATTCGGTTGCAAGAAAAGGCTTAAGCTGTCCAATTTCAAAGGCTGAATAAAATTTCGTGACGAAGCCTCTCGGGTCTGTTTCGCCGGCACATCCCCAGTAGTTGGCTCCAAATCCGCTTCCTCCGTCTAAGACCGAAGGGACAAGTCCAGTCGTGTTTCGCTTACTCCCTGGGGGCAGTTCCAAGCAAATCTGTCAGCCAAGCTGCGCCGGCTTCTGCAATCCCCACAGACCAGGAGAACCTCCTAGCTCACACGCTACCACACCTCCTCCCACACCAACTCGACTCCTCCCGTAGACAAATTTCTCCCTATAAGAAGGCACTAGCAAGCGCCCAGCAGCCAGCATGATGCCACCAGTGCCACTCGATATCTTCACTTCCTCTAGTACTACCACCAGTTCGGGTCAACCAGAGCGATCCAACACTGTTTCACTCGATATTCTATCTCCAACTTCTGTCCCACTTCCAGTAACTCCCAAAATTACATTGGACAACACGGAGGCCGGCCTCGACTCTAACAGCGAAATAAAATCAACACCCTCATCTCCCGAAACAGTCATCGTGGCTCCATTGCAATTTACCGCGACACCAGTAGACGAAATCGCCAAGGCTGAAACCGTTTCTCCACTACCAAAAGCCGCGGCATTGCCTCGAACAAAGTCTTTCCTCCAACACAGAAAAGGAATTAAATCCGTCGAAGTTCCGCGTCAGCGAATTCTCGAGGCTTTGATAGCCCGCCAGGCTGGCCCTCAAACAGCTAATCCGATGGCTGCATCAGACATGTCTTCCGGCACACCGTCCGGAATGACTTCCCCAGGTCTATGGGCCCCTTCAAATCTTAGCCTGGACACCCGCCGTCCCGGCTTGTCATCACTCCAATCACCATGTTTTTACCATCAGCGATTCGATCCGGTCATCGATGTCGAACGTGTAGTGGATGAAATTGCTCATCAGGACGAGATGAACATGACCCACTCCGACTACCTAAAGACTGCTACGAGCGTTCGAGAAATCAGCAGGCAATTAAATCGACGAACAATAAAATCTGCCGTCCAGAACGTCATGATCGTCACCAAGGCTCGTGACAATTCTTTAGTCGTCTTGACAAGAGAAGTTGCCGAGTGGTTGATGAAGACACCGAGATACGGCAAGAAACTTGGCGTCAATGTTTACGTCGACAAGAAACTCAGCATTTCGAAACGTTTTGATTCGGAAGGTTTAATCCGGGAAAACCCAGAGCTTAAAGACAAGCTCAAGTATTGGACACCTGATATGTGTTACAGTCAACCAGACACTTTTGATCTGGTGCTCACGCTTGGTGGCGATGGAACCGTTCTGTTTACCTCATGGCTCTTCCAAGCTGTTGTTCCACCCATCTTGAGCTTCTCCCTCGGCTCTCTCGGCTTCCTCACAAACTTCAAGTTTGATGATTACAAGAAGTGCCTTGATAAGGTTTTGGACAACGGAACAAGAGTTAGCATGAGGATGCGTTTCACTTGCACTGTGTTCAGAGCTGAACCCGGTGAGAGCGAGCCAATCGAGGGTGAAAGGTTCGAAGTCCTCAATGAGCTCGTCATCGATCGTGGTCCGTCCCCTTATGTCTCTCACATGGAGCTGTACGGTGATGACGATCATATCACTACTGTTGCTGCTGATGGGTGCATATTCTCCACCCCTACAGGCTCAACAGCTTATTCTCTATCCGCCGGTGGTTCCCTCGTCCACCCGGATATCCCAGCCATCCTTGTCACTCCCATCTGTCCACACACCCTTTCCTTCCGCCCAATGATCCTCAGTGACTCGACGCTCCTCCGGGTAAACATTCCCGAGGGCTCTCGTGCCACAGCTTGGTGTAGCTTTGACGGTCGTGCTCGTCTCGAGCTCCGTCAAGGAGACTACATCACCATCGCTGCCTCAAAGTACCCTTTCCCAACGGTACTGAGCCGGCCACAGGAATGGATCGATTCCATTCAGCGAACTCTTCAATGGAACAAGCGTGCGGCGGCTCAAAAAGCCTTTGTCAAGAATATTGGCGACGAGCACGATCTTGATGGCGAGTGGGATATTGATACCACTGACGATTCGGGTATATACACGGATGACGGAGATAGCGCATCGAGTCCCATGAGACGACAGATGAGTTTATTAACGATGGCTTGATTACCCTTCATTCTTTCCCTCCTTGGTGTTTCACCTTTCTCTATATATTTTTTTATGTGGCGTTTATTATTTTGTAATTAAAGATAGCGATACAGTGGTATTGGCGTTAACGTTTTCAATATTTTTCATTCGTTCACTTGCATTGATATTCATTGCATCCCTTTTTTGTCTGAAGTCTTTTTGTGAAAGCGAAAATAGTGGGCCACGGAGTTTCATTTTGACGAGTATGCGCAGCAGCGTTGATAAAATTTCTTTAAAGCTTTGGTGGGTTAGTAGTGAACTGGAGTTTTGAATCATGCGAATAGAGTCTTTTGGGTGGCTTTGGTTTTGGAGGCCTTTATTTTTCATACTTTTGCCTGCATGCACATCCATTCATTTCCTTTCCTCTATAATTACTTTATGAGATCAAAAGGTGTCTTGACCTCGGCTTTTATTTCTTAATTTTTAAGATCATCTTTCTGAATTAGTCGGATCGATAGTACAGGTACCGTTAGCTCAACCGTTAGCTCAGTTTAGCAGCATGGTGCGCCAAAAAATGGTAATTTTTTCTGTCAGAAGTTTCCTATTTTCTACATCTATTGATGACGATATTACAAAACCTTCCCTCGTTCATCTCAGGATAACGAGATGCATGCACAAGAAGGAAGGAAAATATATGACTCACAAAACAAAAGAATATATATATAAATACACTGTACACATTTACACAAATATCTTACGCTCCTAACGGCTGGGATACCATGACTTCTTCCTGCACGACTGGCAAATCAGCGATGGCTTTTAATTTTCTCTTCTCCTCTTCAGCCGCTTTTCTCTCTGAAGCTTGATTCGCCATGTACACCCTCAACTGTTCCCACTCAGCAGCCGTAGCATTCGCACGCCAATCCTTCAATCGCTTCAACTCCAATTTCTCAGCTGGCATACGCCATTCCTTGGGGAAGCTCTTCTGTTTCTTGAACTTGTGATGCCTAAAATCGAATGGTACATCCTCAAACGTATCCGTGTCGTCCTATTTCCGAAAAATTCAAATTAGTACTCCGAAAGATCGAATGTGTTCGGGATTTTGTATGTTATGGTCTCACCCTAGCTTCTTCAACAAGCTTATCGATCAATTCGCTCAACCATCGTTTATTCTGATGCTGGTGCTCAAACATCTCACAGCTGAACTTGAGAATGTTACGCGTGGGGTTATACCGCGTACCGCAGAGTTTTATCAGCTTGTCCCGCTGCAGGTTCGTCAGCCCCATATCATCGGGACAGCACTCCATAACAACTTTATTCTGCGAAGGGTGACGTGCGCCCATGTGAGTGGTGTAGCGGAAGCGTAAGACTTCGCCGTCATTGGGGACCTTAAACGGTTTCGCAAATCCTGTTGGACGAAAAGATGGTCAGGATACCATACCATAACTAGCGTTGCGAAAGCTGGACTGAGGAATAAGGGTAGAGTACGTACTCGAAAGACGGGGCATATCGTAAATTGACAACCTGGCGTACTTTCTCGCCTCACGGTGCTCTTCCATCTGCTCGTGCGCCAAGCTACTCATATCCGTCGAATTCCACGCCCATATCATCGGATCGGACTGATCCTCGCTTTCCTGTTTCGCGCCTGGGATGAACCACATTTCCTCAGCTTCAGCGGGGGTAGGTTTCAACGGCCGTGTTTTCCATTGGTGGTCGTGCTCCAACTGTCTCATCATGGCGGATTGTCCCTTTTCACCCATTTCTTTGAGTTCGGAGTTCCAAAGGGTGCTGGTGAGATCGATGGCTTCGTCGGAGAGATCGCGAGAGAGTGCTTGACGCTCCGCCGTGCGTTTTTGGGGAAGCCGCATGATGGCTCTGGCGTCGTGTTCTGCTTCTTCAGGCGTCATGCCTTCGTCTATGCGTAGTTTGATTTCTTCCTGGAGAACTTGTTCCTCGTGCTCTTTCAACCGTAGGATATCGTCCGCCATATCCTTTTCTGTCTCCGCGATGATTTCTTTAAGTTGGATGAGAAGACTTTGTGGTTCCGTGTCGTCTCTCATGATGCTGAGGATTTCGGATTCGGAGAAACGACCGTCGCCGATCTTGTGGGTCATATCTGCCAGATCAGCGAATCCTTCCAAATCTTCTTCATCCACGTCTTCCTTTTTGAGGTTTATGAGACCGTGCTTTTTCCATCTGGGATCGTGACGAATACGGATTGAGGCTGCCATGTTCTCCAGCTCTCCGTCCGTCATTGTCAGTTTCTGGTACATGCTCTCAGATGTGATGGGCTGCTTTGGGAGCATGGGTATCTTGAGTGCACGGCGTTGTTTGAGCGGTAGCTGTTCTAATTCCGGAGGTAGGTCGGCTTCATTGTCCTCGTAGTCCTTGGGCCAATTGAAAAGGTCGTCAACGGTGGGGAATACGGGATCGGTAGGGCTGAGATTGAAGTGCTCGCGGGCCCTCTGAGCTTCCTGTGCGCTGCCGGACATGACGATTCTCTTCTCTTTTGGTTTCACCGGTCTCTTGAATTCAAATCTATCATTGTCACCATAGTCATCGTCGTCCTCGTCTCGGTTTCGATTGGACCATTTTGAGTTCGTCCGGCGCTGGATGGTGGGGTATATCGGATGAGGGGGCAGATTGGGAGAAGGAACCAACAGGCCGCATTGTCGATGGCCCGTCGTCCGTCTTAGCGACGCAAGAGCCCTCCTCGACGAGAGCGCCATTCGGGGTCGACTTCGACTGGGGCGTGTTTCAATTGGTGTCGAAAAAAAGAACGTGGGGTGTCGAAATAATGTCGTCGTGGGCCTGCCAGAATTTAAATTTTTGGTGGGTTTCGCAGAGCCTCAAAATGAACTCGAGTTGCAAAAATACCACGGTCAACACATCTCATTTAAAACTCCAACTGTGGCCTCACAGTTCCCTCATCATATATACGTGCTCGCGTCGTAGCTGCAGCCAATGCAATACAATAGAAATAACCTATAATCTATATATATATCGGCGTAATATATGGCGCCGGATCTCTCGCAAAACTCGGACCGCAAGGTCTTCGTCACCGTCGGCACCACAAACTTCGATCCACTCATCAAAGCCGTCTTGAAACCTTCCGTCATCTCCCTCCTCCAATCCCAAGGATACACCACTCTCCGCGTGCAATACGGTGAAGCCGCGGAATTATACCAGTCATGCTACACCGCTAACCTCGAGGGTGCACTCGCCAAGTCATCTATGCTTATCGGAGGATACGCGTATGCCAGTGGGGATGAGATCACGCAGGAAATTAAGACCGCCGAGCTAGTCATCTGTCACGCCGGTAAGATATCTAAATGTTATTATTATATCTCAGGGGGGGGTTTTAATCAATGTAGCTAACATGCGTAAATTACTTCAAGGGTCGGGCACTATTCTCGAATGCTTACGCTATCAAAAGCGAATAGTAACTATCCCCAACGAATCTTTAATGGATAACCACCAAGTAGAACTCGCGAATGAAATGGCAAGACAGAAATACGTAATCAAGGGAGATTTAAGGTTAGTAGATATTAACCTCACATGCTTCTCGTACATGACTAGTTTACTAACTTGAATACCGTACAAAGCGACCTGATCCCCGCTATCACCAAATCTCTCAAGTTCAAATACAAGCACTTCCCGCGCCAGGGGAGTAAAATATTCTCGGAGGTCATGGAAGAAGAACTAGATCAAGCGGATAAAGATAAAATGTACGGATGAGTAGAAATCGAGTTATCCTTCCCTCGCGCCCTCGGTTGTGGTTTCAAGTTTATACGGGTTTGTTTTCCTTTTATTCTTTCATTTATACCTTTTATCTTTATAGCCTTGAGCTATCTGAGGAGCTATACCTAGTGCATGAAATATGTTGGAAATACTCGCATTTGATATTCTTAGCCAGGCACCGTGAATACTAAATATATATATACGCTTCTGCATTGCTTGTTTGATCTAGTGTTCCCGCGTATCACAGCCGTCGTCGTGAAGACTACGATGAATGGATCGAGAATAAGAAGTGGTGTGGGTGTAGGATTGTATGAAACATCGATATTTATCTCTTCACATGCGTGCATAGATTGACTTGGGGTCGAAATGAAGATTGGGAGGATTCAAATATATCCTGGAGCTAGTGTTTTGAATTGTTAAAGGTGTTCATTGGGATTGAATAAGTAGGATGGAGTTCGGGGTTATTAGAGGAGCACATGTTTCATGTTCCTTGTTTACTTTTTGGATAAACATAAGTACAATTCAAGTCTATCATTATACGGGAGAACATCACAGTAAATTTCTCGCACGGCTTTTGTCAAAAATGACTATCAAATTTTTTTAAATTTTGTAAGCATTCAGGGCTATCCACCACGGATCTTGCCCCGATTTCCCTCCCAGTTTCCTACCGTCATAACTGATTAAAAATACATACACAATAAAAGAAAGAGAATAATAGAAAGAAAAGAAAACGTTGTCAAACGAAAATAAGGAGGAAGAAAAAGATATTCAGAACTGATAATGAAATGCTAATACCGTCAGATCCTCCGCCCTTGCACTTGACAAAATTCGAAGCCGAAAAAAGGAATAGCAAGAAAAGTTTGAAGAAGTGAATGAGGATATATTTTAGATATGAAAAGCGGGAACGTGGTGAGTTTCTTTTAAGGATGGTTAGTGTTTTTTGTAAGTACTTAAGAGTCCCGTCTAAACCTGTCTCCGCGTAAATGCTGATACAACCGTAGCAGAAAACTAGAAAAGCAGGAACAAGAAGAAAAAAATAAAAAGAAAAAGACAAAAAGAAGAAGGGCGGATAGGAATAGGATCAGAGCGAAATGTAACAAATAATATGGACAAGAAGAACATCAAGAGTCGGCGCAGCTTTGAAAATAGAAGAAAATCCTACCAAAGAGTATTATATGGACAAAAAAGGGAAATATGAAAAATTGAAGCAAATAAAGCAAATCGTTGGTAAAGATACTGAATCGATATCGTAAAATCTTTTATGAGTAGTACTATAGCAAAAGGACGAAAAAACCGAAAGAGAAAATACCGAAACGAGAAATCGGAGAGAATCACACGGTAGGATAAAAGGCAAGCAGCCAACTCAAATCATGATGTGACACGTTAGCACGACGAATTAAAAAGTGAGTCGTGAAGCAACAGCGGTGGTTGTAGCACAGGGAGTTCCCTACCAGCCTTCCTCTGCCAACGAGTTGCTTATCCGTTTCAACCTCAGAGGGAAAAAAGGTAGAGAGCAAAACGGTTGGACGTTAGAAAAAGAAAGAAACGAATAGCAAAATTTCGAAGATGGTTTTGTGGGATATTTTAGAATCATAAACGCGCAAATCAAAATGAAGAAGAGTCTCCGAGCAAACCAATAAAACAAAAGGGTTGGAAAGAATAGAACCAGAAGTCGTAAATTGCAGTTCATCGAATCAATTACTGAGATAAAAAGCGCAATCATAACGGAAAAGCAATGCTTGCAAAATGCTAATGTGAATCAAGTAAAAGAAATAGAAGAGGATGGCAGAGTAGGAACCAAAAGTGAGATTTATTTTAGAAACAACACCATAATGTGAATTGACGTGAATAATCAGAAACCCAAACCTGATCAAGTTACTTTGAAAAGAAGAAAGAGACGACCGTTTTTGTGATTAAATAGTGTTTGATGTTATTAAAAGGTCGTAACGGAGGAAGAATGGAAATTTTAAAAAACGTCCCTCGATTAACCGTAGTAGACGGGTCCTTGAGGGACCATGGGAACGGGTACCATCGGCGGATAATAGTACATCCCGTTCGCATGGATAGCCCCAGGAACTTGATTCTCTCCTTGGGTTGCAGAAGTTGGTGGAACCATTGCAACTGGAGGCATATATTGAGGATAGCCCCCAGTAAACAATTGGGAAGAGTCGTAATAGTAAACAGTGCCATTTTGTTCTTGAGCGATTGTCCCCATTGGGTTTCCGGGTGGAGCCATCCCTGGTCCCGGCATTTGCGTTTGTGGGACATAAGGCATGGCGGCAGGAGAAGGGACATAAGGAGGCGGAGGTCCCTGAGGTTGATGGGCCATTGGAGGCTGAGCATGCATAGGGGGAGGTGGATACATTGCGTGAGGAGGCATTGGATAATAATATCCGGGCTGGGGATAGGTCGGTTGGAATGGTCTTGCATGGATAGCTTGATCTGGAATCTGTGAATGAGGTGTAGTCGATGGTTGGGATGGGTATGACGGAATACGATGGTGCTGCGGATTGTAGTAACCTGCCGTTGGGATGTCATCAGAATAGGGTCCAGGGGTTGGGTAGTTGGTGTTGGCGAAATTGTAAGTAGCCGTAACGGGAGTTTCGATATTCTCGACGCTAACAGTTTTCGTAGGTTTTGGTTGATGCATCGTCAAGGGAATGTGAGAAACATGATGAGGTTCTTTTTGCTCTCCGATTTGTCCTTCCGATCCTGGGTCCTGAGGAGGCTGTTGAATTCTGCCATCTACAACAGCTGGTTGAACATGAACAAATCCTCCGTCTTGTGGTGCTTGGTCCAGAGAACCAGAGACAGGCGCCGCTACCGGTAGCCTGACTATTGGTCTCATGGAGGGACTAGGGCCATTAGGATTACCAGCAGGGATATTACCGAAACTGATAGCTGGTCGGACAAAGTCTTGATGAATAGAAGAACGACGAGACATCGCGACGGAAGGAGCATGAGTTGATGTTCCACCGTAGACACTTCCAGTCTGCATGCCACCACGATAGCTGCCAGCGATAGAACCTCGTCTAGGTGTGGGACCAAGACCTCCGCCAACGATACCGCCCCTGGTGAATCCAGAACCTCCCGGTCTCATAGCTCTAGGAATGAAAACAAAGCTCCTTGAGATGGCGGGATAAATATAACGTGGTAAAGCGTCCGGAAGAGAGATTCGAACAGGCTTGTCTCGTCGCAAGGGTGGTCGATGGTAAGGCAGCTTTGTGTAGATCTTTACAGAAAAGTCATCAAAGATTTTGGGATCCGTCATGCCAGGGAGAGAGACGCGAATCTGAACATTCCCCTTGTGGACAGTTGTATCGAAAAATCGATTCGGGGGATGATTGTTGTTGTTAAGAGGCTTCTGCATGGAGGAAGATTGAGGTTGCTGAGGCTGTTGAGTATGGTTTGGAACCGTCTGGGATGCTTGAGAAGGTTGAGGAGCTGGACGCTGCTCTGCTTGACGCTGAGCACGCTGCCTCTCGCGCTCCTTTTCAGCAGCTACAATCTCATCGTGCATGTCGTGTTTCCAAGCGCCCCCAGCATCAGGAGCGTTACTAAGAGAAATCGTTAGCATTAAACCTAATAGCATGCCAGAGGTGAGTCCGAATAAAGCATACTTTGCAAAGTTACCAAATCCGTTTCGGCCTCTGCCTCGCCCGAACGGCCTAAACCCATTGGCACCAGCAGCTTCTGATCTGTGGTCATGCATGAAGAAAGCACCTCTGTTGGGAACAAATGCAGGGTCAGCATCCCTTTTCTTCCTATACTCCTCTGCCTCTCGTCTCTTTTTTTCCAAAGGCGTTTCGTGAACGGTGGGTGTCTGTGAGGGCGTGTGATCCGCCGATTTGGATGTTTCCGTAGCTGTCGAGCGTCGGGCCTTAGACTTTCTATCAGATTGTTTCTTCCCAGAGCTATTCGCTGTCCTTTCCGTAGGTCGACTGCCACTATCCGCTTCCTGCTCTGCCAACTCATCGAAATCCACAGCCTCGGTATCGCCTGCAGGTCTGATTCCGTTCATCATGGCGTGTGTATCCTCTCGTCCCTGCTCGATAACCGCAGCCGTAGCCGAACCGTTGACTCCGGCATGCTTTGTCGAATCGTGAGCTGCACCTGCAGCTTCGTCATCGCTATAGGTTTCCTCGCTTTCGTTATCTTCGTCAAATTCGTCGTCCGTGAAGCCCGAGTCCTCCGAGAGTGAATCATCCACAGCCTCGCCACCTTCTTCAGCACCTTCGGCTTCATCTTCATCTCGAACGCGACGTCTCGAGAGACCGATGTCCTTTCTTCGAGGCATGGTTGCGGGCGGGAAGGGATGGTGGTGGAGCTGTTGTGGCGAACGGGGGTTATGACGATGGTGTGATGTATATGTGTTTTGAACGTGAAGTCGTGAAAAAGAAGGCTTTCTGTGACGTCGGAAGGTGAAGGTACCGACGAATGGATCAGAGCATAGTGAAAGGGAAAGGTCACGGAGGAGATGGAGAGGATGCTAATGATTGTGAGAATGGGAGATGGGAGATGGGAGATGGGAGATGGAGGAGGAAGGGGGAGGTGATGAGGAGGACGTGGTGTTTGGGGTGTCGTTTCGGTATCGCCTGGCTGTTGGCGGTGGCGTTGGAAGCAATGAAAGAATTGAGGTGACTTCCAACGGCAACGGTAGTGACAAAACTCACAAACGAACGAACGCTGATATAAAGGAACGACGACCACAACGACAAGAAATCTAATACGGCACGGAAAACAAGAGAAAGAAATGAAAACGACGAAGCAGAAGAAGGATCCGCCTC
The DNA here is from genome assembly GCA_036971345.1 of Dactylellina drechsleri. NCBI lineage: Eukaryota > Fungi > Ascomycota > Orbiliomycetes > Orbiliales > Orbiliaceae > Dactylellina > Dactylellina drechsleri. Next base: position 501,413 of record JAJTUB010000012.1, read on the forward strand.
GCTGTGGCCACTGGCTATTCTCGAATCAGATCACTTTGAGGTTGATTGCTGCTGCTTTGCGATGGGAAAACCTGGTCGGGACGTGTCAGAATGGCAGAGTAACGAGCCTGGACAAGCTGGAATGGGCTCGAGGATCCTGGCTGGGGCTCGCTGATGAATGATAATAACCGACGATGTGGATATCGCCAGCAAACTGGATCTAGGCAAAAGGGACTGTGCACCGATGGCCACCGTTGAAGTCCCGTTTCGTCTGCTTCAGTCCGATTGGATACCGACAGAGCACAACTGTGGCTAATGTCCGAAGTATTTCCGGGGGCTCAGGGGAATCAAAAAAGATCAATACCCACTGCAAAAAGGCTACGAATGGACTGGAAAAGAGATATATGATGAGGTCACGTCCGGACGAAAAGCTACATTACCCAAGGACCTTAATAATACATTTGGCAACCAAACTCCAAAAAGAAAAGGCAACGGAAAGAAGGAGAACAGGAACGGAACTTAGGGAAAGAAGCTAAATCAGTATTTCCCCCTGTGGAACGACACTCCTTGAGCCAAATTCAGTGGGTCCACCGAAAAGAGTTTTGTGATGATAAATTAGGGAATTTAATTGAACCACCTCGATGCGAAAAGCGTGTGAAATGGGCACTTGTGACGACGTGAACCTGTGCGTTCGCACTGACGATCTCCACGAGGCTAGACCCTAGGCTTGGGTCAGGCTTGGGTCCGGGATATGACGGGTCTTTATTCCGGAGGCGAGTCCTTTTCCAAAGGTCTAAATCTAAAGCAGCAAGGCTGCAGGCGAAAATCATGCGAGGGATGCACAAGTTTGAACGAGTTCGCGATTTTGGAGGATATTGCAAGCGTAAAGTAAATTTACATAATGAAACAGATGTTGCATGTAACCCTTCCGTTGCGAGGTCTTATTATTGTTATCATAACAGGTCCCGGGTTAGGGCGAGAGTTGTTCGCGAGACAAAACCTCGGTGTGTCCAGATGGTTCGATACGATTCGATACGATTCGAGCATTGATAAGGCCCAGCAGTTGGCACCACGTCCATGTTTCTGTTATGCCTTGAATAAATTATAAATGTATGCCTCTGAAATTAGCGACAAGAAACGCCATTTACTCGTATCGCTTGAGATCCTGTTGCCCTTAGGACGAGGAGGATTAATACGCTGCATAGTATCTCGGAAGGTATTCTCCGGGGTATAGCCATCTGCAGAGCATTTGTAAACCCGAAAGAATATCTATGTCCACTTGATTTGCTGATGACAAGGTACTAGAATGTCAGCAAATACAAGTGATCGTAAAGTTCATCTGCATTATCTTGACGAGCAGAAAGGGACTACATCAGTGATTCGCGGTTGCAATTACAAATGTAAATTCAACTTGATGGCATATAATGGCCTAGTCTGTGACCCAATGTATTAACTAAAGCAAAAGCGATGATAAACCACCAAAAATTATGTAAAAGAAAAGTAGATGCTAAGGTAATCATATACGTAGCATTCGCTAAATCAGATATTATATAGAAATCCACGCTATGACACCTGCTAATATACCCTCCCTTTTAGCCTAGATACCATCCAAGCATACGAGCAACCCGACCGATTATCAATTAAGTACCACAACCTCCATGCTTTTAAAAGCTATCAAACTATATATAACAATGCATTAATGCCCAGCTCCCCTAGATCGCATCTCTCGAATATACGTCTATCTCTTATACCTATTCATCGTCGGTAGCGCCGTTCTTTTCGCTAGTTGAGTGCCTGTAGTCACTGGAGAAGCGCCTGGTGCCCATTGTCCTAGTCCGATTTGTCCACTTTTGACCGCGACCATCGGCGGGGGACTCCTGAAGGTTTGTGTGTATAGCGACGGAACGGTAGCGACGACACCTGCGGCGTTGGTGACCGTAACCCAGACTGTTGTTGCAGGCGGAGGGGCATGAGCTACAATAGCAAAAAAACGAAGTTGTCAGCATTCGAACATATCAGCAATGAAAAAAAAAAAAAAAGCTAACTAAGAAACAAAGAATGAACTTACGTAAAACACCACCGCCAGCGGCTGCCTGTGCTGCCCCCAGAGACGGGAGAACTGACAAAGCGGTGATAAAAATGGTAGATGTCTTCATTGTTGCTCCCAATTCAATGTCTAGAGAACCTCAAACACAAGTCCTCAAACTAGTCTGTACAGCCGAGGAGATAGCGAAGTTTCTGATTCAGCGACGACAAGCCCCTTTCCCTCTGTATCTCCTATCAGTCGTCGTTTAGAAGTTCCGTCTTTCGAAATATCGATCTTATGATAATAGATATTTAGTTCTATATATGTCGAAGAGAAAACGTTCAAGTGTTGCTGTCCGAGTGTTCCCGATCAGGGCTGAGGGATTCGTAAGAGCGAGTGACTGCTCAGCCGTCCTCCCGACTTCCTTTCGATAGTATGATCGCACTATACAAAACTATTCTCACAAAGAATAAGGGGATTCTGACGAAGGCTCCAGTCGTGTCAAGACGAGTTTCGAATGTTTTCGTGAGAGAGGGGAATCGGGACGAGTGTTCTTGTCGCAAAAATCTGTTTTATCGGATGGGATGCCGCAAAGGCAGGAGAGATATCGGGATAGCGATTGTTGGTTAGAATTGTTGATTATTTCTTTGGGACATGATTACATACTTGGGGGTGGCATGGCATGCACCACCAGGCCAGCAAGGCCTCAGGGGTTGGCCGGGCAGGTTGCGGGTTGGCTGTCTATATTTGGCCTAGAGGCAGCGAACCCTTGGGATGCCGAATTGCGGTGTACTTGCTGTCACGGAGAGATCTTTGAAACGAATATATTATGGATTTCAGGACTGTCTCGAAACGCCAGAGATCTTCTCCTTCATTAATCGGGCACATGTTACTTGGATACGCATGCTTTGGCGGAAATTCGAATGACATTTTACATCTGAATGGTAATTGATGGGCTTCATGGAAAGGGGGGAATCTGGTCAGCGAATGGTGTGGTATACCTTTTGGAGTTCCGTTTCTGCAATTGCAGCCAACGATTGGTCGCGTGCGGCATTCAAATGTAACCCAACTATATTCGCCTGTTGACAATGGCAAAATTCGGCCGTGTTGCCCGAGTCGATGCTTTGAGATCGGGTGGGTCATGCCAAGTTTCTTGGGAGATAACTTCCTTACAGGGGAAATCACCATAAATGGTGTGCCACGATCTTGGTTGCGAGGCTATTAATATACTTTTATTTAGCCGGCCGAGATCCATATATTTGGCTATTGATCGAGGTGTACTTCGTAGTTTTGTGGAACATTAAAGTAGAGATAATTTCAATCAATCAATTCATGATATACGATTCTACAAAGATATCAATATACATTTTACAATTAATTTGCTCCCAGTCGGATTTTTTATTCTGCGATGAGGCTCCAGCTGCAAAAACCGGGTATTGAGTATTACAAAAAAAAAAATTTTTAATTTTTAAATTTTTTTGATATAGATACCCGAAGACTCGGAGACGGATAGTAAATTGGGTGAGAGGTGTAAATTTATGAGGAGATATCTGGCCAGATAGCTAGACTGGAGAGAACTCAGAGATAAATCTAAAGTAAAATACTATAATTGACTCAGAACAGGATGTGTTAATACATCTAGAATCGATGTCGTAAACGATAACAAGTGAACAAGTGAACAGTTAGCCAATGTCAAACGAAATATGAATATATCAGGATTACAAAAATATACACCGTTTAATTGATATATTTATTGGTCTATCATGGGATCCTTTCTTCCAATACAAAGGAAACTGCTCGATTTTTGCTAGGACTCGCTGCGGGTAGAATGCATTCGTGTCAATCGGGTTGATTAAACCTGAAGAGCGCATCGCCGTATATGAAACTAGGATCTAGGGGTCCTTATGGTCTTGTTGCTGGCCTGCCTTCGCTAGTCCGCAGGCAGAAGAGAAAGTCTAGGTCGATGCGAGGTCTCAGCTCCATGAATTTAGAGCATTGCGCCAAGTAGTGCTCAAAAATTGTTCTAATAACCAAACTGTGCTATGTGTTGTAGAAGAAATGCTCTCTCAACTGTTACCGTATGTGTAGCACATCGCATCTATACAGACAAGGGATTTAACCCTCCCAATGAGCTCATCACGAAGGTTCATCATTGGTATTCTTGATAAGTAGCATATTTAGATACAGTCCTTCCCCCTCACGTTGATATACCCAAGTTTTGGATTATCCGGTGGCGACAGACTTAAGTTTACAGAAAAACCCGCCAATATTTCTCCATTTTGCTAGTCTAATTACTTCGGTACTTAATCGAAATACCAAGCATTCGGTCAATGGAACCGCGTCATATGAGGCGTCTAGAAATTAAAATCTGGAGAACAAAGATGTCAGACCGGGAAGTTGTAAGCGTTCGCAATCTTTTTGACACCTGCATGTTTGTGGGGTGAGCTTGTGCGTATCGGGTCTAGCACAGAATTTTAAATTTCAGTGATCGAATCCATTCGAGACATACGACAGACAAAAAATGTCTCCTTTGATCTATTAATATCTAGAGTCTCTTTTTATTTCGCTTAGCGAGAGAAGATTCATACAGGGGGCAAGCAGAATACTAGTATTAATAATACTAAGTCAAGATAACCTCGTGGGTTCGCATTTGAGGATTCATGAGATCTCTGATTATAGACCTCTCGGCGCTGCGGCCTAAAAACTGGACAATGTTGAAGTCTCTAATATATTTCATAATTGAAATTAATAGTGGCGATCTCTAGTTCGAGCTCTCTTTTATCACTCGATTCTATAGCTCGTTACAACAAGCATAGATTGTAAACATTTCGGCCACAAGGATAATAAATGAAATTCCAATTTCTAGAAAACAGTACCATATAGCCACACACCTAAATATTAAGTTTTCGTATCCACGAGCCAGGGGCGTTTCAATGATCTGCACCTCTTTGAGTGTCCACGTTCAAGTAGAGGTTGGATGCCTTTCGACATGCCGTGGGATTTTTGGGTTACGCCTATGCAAGATTATGCAGCCAGGAGAATTTTTTCGATTCCAGGGTTTGCTTCGACTCGAGACTCTTCGTTTACTAGCTCACCAGTTACCCGTTCTAGTGAGACGCCATATGTCCATACAGGAAGCGTAGACGAAGCCAGCAATGCAGAAGTACATCACGCCGGCTTGTCAGTTCTGTAGAATATCAAACTGTCTTTGCAGAATTAAGGTGTCCGGGCCCTAACGAAATAATAATTAGGTAAATCAGAGTATGACTCGTTCAATTCATCGATTTAAGATCTCAGAAACAAAACCTTGCACTAATACGGCTAAAATCTAATCTTCTCCCATCGGGATCTTAGGGTACTCAAATGGCATATTCCGTCATCTAAGGAATTAAGTCGGTTGAAATTACTTGAATACGTTAATGAATTCCTTCAAGGGCGATTTCGATCTCTGTTGAATCGATACATCATCCAACCGCAGGATCGATCGAACATATGAAACGCTTGGCTTTCAACTTCCTCAATCCTTAGTTTTAAATATTTCTCCGCATTTGTTTAAACTTCATCTCGAGTCAAGCTCATGGTTTGTATATGTTTCGGCCAAGCCTGTCAATTGTCGAAGCCTGTAGCATATTGGTGATCACTCCCAATATGGTCCCTTATCCTCCACCCGCCAAGCTTGAGCAATTCACTCCAGCTGCGCAGCTTCCGTTTTGTCCAAATATGCGAGTGGGGCGATATTCGAAAGAAACGGACTCGAAGAGAAATTGTAGGCGAGAAGGCAGCTGATACACCCATATGCAAGGGGTTTTAAAGTTTTGGAAGGTGATTGTCTTTCGGCTGTCTCTCGTTTGCCAGGGTCAAGCCAGGTCAACCTGGTTACAACAGCACAACAACAAAAGTGCATGCCGCAATACAATGCCTGGACGGCGTCTGGATTCTAGATACATGTATTGTTCCAATCACAACATTTACAGCGCTATTTGATGATTGTATTGCCTGCCTCAACCGTTACAGCATGACATGCCAAGCTTCAATATGTATCAAGGTCTATTGACTTTGAGAAGATGGATCTGGGGCGAATTTCCAATTCAGCCCAAACCGCCTTTGGACATTATAATTTTCCTTTAAAAAATCCTGGTTTGCTGGTTAAACATTACGTGCGTACTAACGAAAAGAAGATAATCCGATCTCGTCTAGATCTATCCATATACGTCCGAAAGTGCCGAGCAGCCGGTTGGTCAATTCACCAGCATTGACTAGGAGATTATCTAACTCGCAGTGCAGTGAATTGATGAAGCAGCCGAACTTACTCAAACGAATCATGAGAACAATTGTTTTCCTATTTATTGTTTTCCAATAGGCAATTGACTATTCCTTCAGTAGAAAATGGGTAGCCTTGCCAAAAGTGAGTGGTCTACCCGCCATGCATTCGTATTTTGCTCAATCGACTACATCTGGATCTGATTTTAAAAAGAATCTCTGAATGTTTCTTGGCTGCATCATCATATTAAAGCCTCGATGACACAGCCCAGTATTGCCGCTTCGGATATCCGTTTCAATTGAATAACCCACATGCAAATTTAACTTTCTTTCAGGCGAGAAACAATCCCAGTTCATGCATCTCGAAGATAAGTTGGATCGTGGACCTGATTCATTCCTTCCCTTTGTATCAACCTTCGATTTTCCAGTTCGAGGTGCTTCTGTATCTCCTCGCTTTGCTTTTCTTACCCTACGGCTAGCTTACATCATTTGCAACAGTTACGTTGCATGTGTTTGGAGTTTAATATCTTATACATATTTTCTCTAGACGCCTATACCCTAGTGGTATAGAACCTGGGGACTTGAGCATATCTCCATTGAATTTATATAAGAACCGTTGAGCGGCCTACTATTCCATTTTCTCCCCAGCATCGCTTCCATTCAACCGGACCCGACGTCTCTCTCTTTTCTATTCTGATTTCGGCTATCAAAGGACAAAACAATGTTGTCCTCGACATTCCTTTCTGTTGCCCTTTCTTACGGGCTATTGGGGCTTCAGGCTTTGGCCGGTCCTGTAACAACTACGGACCAGCTCGCCGTACTTCAACCTATTCGTGAGGATGACCTGACCGCGGGTAACCTCAAGCTCCAAGAGTTGCGCAGTCGTTCGATTGCAGACTCCATGGCGACTGCCGTCGAGCTCCTGCCGCTCCACGAAGACGAGTTCACCCCATCCCACCTCCGCAAGAGGGGAGACGATTTGTCCAGACTCGATCTCAAGGATGAAGTTCGAATGATCTACGGTGGTGTTACCAGTAAGTTCTTTTTCTAAGTGAGATAATACGGTAGTAACGCTTAAACTAATCTTTATGAATAATTATATAGCCAAGTCTCAAATTTATATGGCCAATATGACCTTATACCAGCCTTCGAAAGACCATCCTTTGATCATGATGGAAAGTTTTGATAGTCTCCTCAAGAGTGTTTCCTGCAGCACAGGAAGTGCCACGTTTAGCTTCAATACCAAGGAGGCTATGGACTATGCCATCAAAGCTTGGGATTGGGTCAATGAACACGAGGCCGATCATTTCTTCCTCATTGCAAACCACAAAAGCTGCGGTGATGACGCTCAACGAACACCATACAAAGTCGTGGGTGTCAAGTACGATGACAAAGCCTTTAAGAGCGTCTTGGCCACTGAACCGATCGCTTGGGATAGCCTTGCTGGTGACTTTGAACTCAATCTCGGAAGCGCGGTTCTTCCATCCCGGCTTCGAAGACGTGGCGTTCAAGTTAGCAGTGTTGATATCACCAAGAGGGGTTTCTGGGATATCTTTACTACCTTTGAGTTTGGCAAATCTGTGTACTGGGACTTGAGCGTCGGTGACCACAGTCGCAGATCGATCTTCCAGGAACCCTTCCACGAGATCAAGAGACTTGAAGTTACCTGCGTCGGTTGCTATGTTACCGGAGGAGTTCAAATCTCGGGATATGTCAAGGTCGAGAACTTCGCTGTCAAAGTCTTACAATTTGGCGCTAAGCCCAAGAACTTCAACGCCAAAGTGGAAATCGAAACCGTTCTCCGTGCTGCTATCCCTAAGGGAGCATTTAACCTCGACCAAACTCTCTTCGAGATGGGTATCCCCGGAATGTCCATCCCCGGAATCTTCACTCTCGGGCCATCTCTTCAATACCATGTTGGATTCGGCCTTTCCACAAGTGGTGTCGCAAATTTCAGCGTTGGTGTCACTGCCTCCCTTCCAAACACCGCCGCCCTGATCAACGACGTCGCCGACGGTTCCAACTCTGGCGCCACAGGGTTCGAAGGTTCAACCATCAAACCTATCCTAAAAATGAACGAACTTTCGGTCTCCGCGTTCGCTTCAGTTTACTCTCAGCCAAATGTCGCCTTTGGCGTCAAGGTCCTTACTAAATACGGCGTTGAGTGTACATTGGAACTTAAATTGCCAGTCGTCAACGTCGGAGTTACTGGTGGATTCAACGAGCGAGGCTTTTGTCCCGAGAAGGATAGAAGCATCACCAACGGCATGAAAGTTACTGCTGGTGCAAACATTGAACTTTGGTTCAAGGCCGTCAAATTTACAGGGCTTTCAAAGTGGTTCCCCGACTTTGATAGGAAATTGTGGGGAGTGAGATGGCCCTTCTTGGATTCGTGCTTCCCATGGGGACCAGCCAACTCTGGACAGATCCTTCCAGAGAAACCCACGGAAATGCTTTCGGATCTGGGTCTTCCAACCACAGGTCCAGTGATCCTTGAGGAGGCGGAAACCCTCGCGCCTATTCCCGGATTTTGAGGTGACTCAAGATCCCGTGGCTGTTGTGTATATAATACTTTTTCTTCTTTGTATTATTTACTTGTTTATATAATTAGGACGGATAATATCTAATAAAAGTCCTTGTATAAATACCTAGTTCTGTAGATCGCTGATCCGTGAAGATGAAACTCGAGTACCGGAGACCATGTATATGAGTATTTCTTTTGCAAAATGCATATATACCTCTCCTTGGTGTTGGCGGGTAAAGTTTTAGCCTTTCTATTCGCGAGGATATCAATTATTAGAAAAACTTGAGTGCTAAGTTCATTTGAAATTTCTTAGGTATACTGTGGACAAAAAAAACCCGTGAACCAAGCCAAGTACGGCGAAGTCTTGGGTAATCGTGCCCAAAATAATACTGTTATGAGTTTTTGTGTTGAAAAGGTGGTATTTTAATATGCTATTTCGTGTTGAAATTGCAGAATCTGGCAACCTCAAGACCGAATAATATCGGGACGCGTATGTTAAACCTCAAGAGACACCAGTTGAATTGGATTTGCAAGCACAAGTTGCTCGGCATCATTGGCGACTACCATGGCAATCCAGCTTGACCTCGGAGATTTACAAAAGCAACAGGGTCAAGAGATTTGGCAAGTAATTTGATCCAGCTGCGCCTACTACTTTGGCAAGGGATTTCACATTTCGCCTTCCAGTAAGAGTAGGCATAACAAAGACGGAACCAGACGCTCGAAACCTCACCTAATGCCAGTAGTCACCCTGCCCAGCCTCGGCCTGTCGCCAACGTAGCGCGCCATGATTGTGAAGTGGCGAGGTTGTTCGCGGCGCATCTTGGAGCTCCAAAATGTGAGTGTCTTGGTTTGGCTTGGGTAATGAACCCAAGCAAATAGGAGACGAAGGGATAGCATGCCGCGAAGGCTATTTTGAGGATTGCAGCTTCGTGTTTCTCGATTGAAATACCACCTCGAGTGCTCCTCTGTAGCCCCTCATTTGGAGTTCTCATTTCTACCTCCTCTTTCGCCCTTCAATTTTTTATTTTTTTTATTATCTTTCTTTAAACTTTTTGAATTCTCGTCTCTCCCTCATCGATACTTTTGCAAATTCGTCGACCTCCAACACCAACACACTCGTTCACAACACGCTTTTCTACATCAACGTCGTCGGGGTTATAGCAAACTTCGACCTCAAGTACGACGCCGTACTAGTTCCCTAATCGCTCGCTTGCCACAGATATCAGCATAATTATTGGTTTAGGCTGTAGTTTATAATCCTATATTTTTCGTTCTTAAATCGACGGACCGCTGTTCAAGATGCGATTCACTACACTAGCGGGACTAGCTTCCCTTGCGGTTTCTGCAGCTGCAGAACTTACTCCAATCACGATCCGTGGGAACGCCTTCTTCTCTGGAAATGACCGATTCTATATCCGTGGTGTCGACTATCAGCCCAGTGGCGCTTCTGATCCAAAGGACCCGCTCGCCGATCCTGCTGTCTGCGGACGTGATATCCCAGCTATGAAAGACCTCGGGTTGAACGCCATTCGTGTCTGTGAGTGGTCCCAATATACTAGCCCCCATATCGAAACTTGAGAGGTAATAAAATGTATAAATGCTGATCGTGAGGCAGATATCGTTGATAGTGCAGGGGATCATGATAAGTGCATGAAGATGCTCGACGACGCTGGAATTTATCTGATTTTGGACGTAAGTATAATGTTCGGGACACATTGCTGTCTTCAATTAAATATATCTAAGTGCTTGTATATGGCATCTTATTTACTTTAATATCAGCCCTATCAGTATTCATTTGACTAACTTCGGATCGCTGATGAAAGGTCAATACACCACACCAATCGATTTCTCGTGACAACCCTGCTTTGTCCTACAACGAGGTTTACCTTCAGGTATATGTCTTCAAACTCAAAGAGATAACCACGAAGTATTAATAATCATCTCACCGTGAAATTAGCATGTATTTGCGACCATGGACGTCTTTAGCAAATACCCCAACGTTATGGCCTACTTTGCTGGTAACGAGGTTGTCAACAATGAAACAAATACCGCTGCTGCTACTTACGTCAAAGCTACCGTTCGTGACATGAAGGCGTACCAGAAAGCGAGAAAGTTGAGAGCAGTCCCGGTCGGATATTCCGCCGCAGATGTCGCGCAGAACCGACAGCTGATCGCGGAATATATGAATTCGGGACCCGATGATGAACGTGTGGATTTCCACGCTTTTCAACGACTACTCTTGGTGTGGTTCGGCCAGCTCTTTCCAGATCTCTGGATACGATCAGAAGGTCAAAAATTACACTGGATACGGTATCCCGACTTTGTATGTTTTGATCTCATACTTAGTAATGTGGGGATGAGATTGCTGATATAAATTTCTATAGCTTATCCGAATTTGGTTGCAATATCAATCCGCCAAGAACCTTCGACGAAATTGAATCCATCTACCATCCAAATATGACTGGCGTCTTCAGTGGTGGTTTGGTTTATGAATTTACACAAGAACCCAACAACTACGTAAGTTGTATTAATTTATTAAAAATAGAATATATGTTCCAAGGTTCAGAATTTACTGATATGTTTGATATAAAGGGTCTTGTTGAAGTTTCTACGGATCTCAAGACAATCAAAAAGCGTGTTGACTATACCAACTTGAAGGCAATGTACGAGAAGGTTCCAAACCCATCTGAAAACGGCGGTGCAACTACTACAACTGGCAAGCCGTCAACGTGCCCTTCAAAAGTGCCTGGTGTTTGGGAAGCAGACTGTACCCTTCCACAAACGCGTAAGTGATCTTACTCAAGTTCTGTACCTTCATTATCAATCTAACACAGTACAACAAAATACAGCCCAAAAGGCTCAGGTCTATCTTAGCAATGGTGCCGGCAAAGCACTTGGTATCGACGGGCCAAGCAACCAATGGAGTGGGCCGTCTCAGCCGACTGATGGTCAAAGCGGGACGTCACCGACGTCTACGTCCGGCTCCAGCTCGACACCCAACGCCGCAGCAACGGCACTCCCCTCTACCAGCTTCCTGGCTATCATCACCTTCGCTTCTATCAGTTTTGCCGGTTTTCTCGGTGGGGCAACTGCATTCTTGTAAAAAACCGATTAGTATATAATATCTACAGTCATACACACTACTGCAAGCTGCAATGCAATGCAATGACCCTGCAGTGTGATAATGCAATTTCCAGTCCATTTTGATATCTCTCCTACTCTTGCACTTCCTTATTTCAGCTTTTCTTGTTTGCCTGACCGATGGCGAGAAACAATAGGGTGTTTGACATCTCCTTTACCGATGGTATTGTTACCTCTTTTGATGATAATTCAGCTGTTGGCGACGATAGTGATCCGTTTCCGGTAGACATCTTTAATTAAAAATCATTTTCGTGTCCTCAATCAGACGGTGATATAATAATAAATAAGGTTCTATCGAGTAATGTGTCTCTTGAGGCTGTGCCGCCGAACCTGTTCTTAGTGATTTTCAGGCCTCTTTACTTTGCCTCCAAGACCTTTCAGGTCCGGTCGTCCCGAAAGGCGACACCGATCAATGCACGATTCATACACAACCTTGGATCGACCTGCTCGATTAGAATCAAATGTTACATGTGCATAAAGCCAAATTTAAAAAAATGCAGGAAAGTGTGATAAGAGGCACACCATCTACAGATACACGACATGATAGGTATAGCTTACATACAAACGCAGAAAAACGACATCACAATCGGCATTTTCAGCTCGATATTGTCAAAAACTAGTTCGCTAGGATCGCATGAAGTTCTTCCTATTGTCCTGAATATCCGAAAAATATTGTGATCGTGAACGCCGGCGTGATCTTTTCAATCCGGATTGCCTCGGGGCCCGTCGGTTGTGTTTTCCCAAAAACATCAATATGAGTGAATATTAGAGCCGTAATTATGATTACTTCGCGGACTACTTGTTACCGGCTGGTTTTTTGGACAATTATCTTTTTGATTTAGAAGAGAGTCTGTTCAAAATGATGCTTTTCAGAAAGCTAGAGGCTGATATGGCTCGCCTTCGCGTATCGGAACAAGGATACTGTGGTTTTTGTCAAGACAACCATTGGAAAATCGGGGGCTGCAGGTGTGGGTCTCCCACCACCAACACTTAAAACGCAACATCACCAGCCGTCCCAGTGACGGAGGGTTCTGGGAGTCGAGCCCGCACCCGGTGGCTATGAAGTGGGGCCCGGAAGACCGCTCAGAGGGGGTTTGGAGGTTGTACCTCTCCGGGCACCAGTACCTTGGTCCGGCATGCAGATGCCAACGCCAAACCTAAAAAAGCTTATAGCTTCCAAATCGAGGATTTCCAATCGAGGGTCGACATGCTAGGTTTTTTGGCGCTGGGTTGACGAAGGCAAGCCGATTGATCAATTAATATATCTCGATCAAGTGAATGAAAACGATGGTGAAGCCAGCGCCCGCATTTTCATTTGGAACTGATATCAAATTACCAGTCTCAATATTTTAATTGGACAAGTCGCAAATGTGAGAGCCAAGTCGCTAGATATTGTGACACTCCTTGGCCTTGAAATTAATCAAGCTATAGATTTTGTCTTAGCAAGACGGGTCGTACCATAGTTGAGTAATTGGCCACATCTTCGCACAACTGAAATGGTTAGGAAGTAGAGGTTAGGAGTTCGTTAGCCCGCAGAAATGCACACATATCATGGTAGAAAATTAGAATACCAAGATATTGAAGCAAGACCTTTGAGGCTTGCTTTTCCCAAAGTACACTGATACTCATCAAAGATTTACATGTCTCAATGTATGATGAATTTTGGGCACCACAGGTACAACAATACACCAGATTCAATCGGTCATTAAATCTAAATTCAAAAAGGATTATTTAGACTATTGGAAAGCTTAGTATTTCTATGACGTCACGAATGCTGCCATACTTTGACTTATCAATGCCCAGCTTAATTCCTCAAATACATGTTGACCCACACTTACGCGTGTGCATGTATGTGCACAAGTATACTTTTCCGATCTTACTCAAAGGCATATGCCGACATATAATTCAATTCCTCCCCATGCGGTATCATCCGATCTGGGAACGTGGGGACATCCCGCTGTCTTGCATGCAAGATGCCGATGCTAACTTAGAACGACTTATAATGCTTGTTCAATGGCCTGTTATACGGCAACATCATATAACTATGAGTCTTGGGCTGTTTGCAGATTTCCACCAATATAACTAATAGCTGCGGCTCAAGGAGCGGGAGATCTTCAGGGACCAAATGGTAAATGAGATGGCATCTTTCTATTCAGATGCTCGGGGCAGCTTTGGGCTTGCTATGAATCTCGTTAGATTAAGTTTGCGCAAGAGTAAACCCTGTGATCAGTATGGCACAGTTTCTCATGTTTCAAAACTTCTCCAATAGGAGAAAAAAGGGACGAACTTTAAAGCGAAAAAGGATCCCCGCATGGGTCATTTTTGATATTGCAATGGCTACTAAGCTCTCGAGCATGATAAATACTCGCTACTAGTACTAGCTAGTCAACTGCGATCATATACGATAGTGCCTGGATATCTCGTAAGATATCGCCAAACCCGCATGCATATTTGGCGACGGGATCAACAAACTATCGAGCGCCACGGAAAGCCTAGCTTCTAGTTTCGAGACAACCGGTTCTAGGCATATGTAGTTATCGCATTTGAACTTCGCAGGGCGGTTTTTTTGCCATTTGAAATACTTGGCTTGCGTTGAACCCCTGCCGCAAACGGAAATACCACAAAAGGCTAAGCGAAATGCAACTTATCGACAATTTCAGTGGGTTGGGACTTTCGCCACTACGAGGAACCAGTTTTCCCCAGAGACTTATCTAGCCACCTTTACGAGATAGTACTAGTGCGCCAGGCGAAGCGAGAACCTCTCCCGCACCAAAGCCTCGGTAGATTACAGGCAACTGTTAACCGTGGCGCATTTTTAACGTTTGCAGAAATCGCCAATTCGGAAACTCAACCTCGAGCTCTAGACCCTCAAGGCCCCAGTGCACGCGTGAGTTTACCGAAATTAAGTTTGAAAGTTGAACTCAGATGGCTCTTGCGACGAGGGGCTGGACATTATACTGCGCAGTGATGCTGCTTGTCGAAGCATACCACACTAAACTTCGAGTGAAGTACATGCACACCACAATTTTGTATTCTCTCGATTTCGCCTTGAGATTCGTATCCATATTCAGGAGCCAATAATGTGTACAGCCTCGAAATATTATATATAGACTTCGAGATCCCCTCTTAAAGTACCGTTTTCATCTTAGTATTCCACGATGACTCTGATCGGCATCCCCTCCTCGAATCCAGAACCAAGCAGCATAGCTTTGATAAATAGAGACTGATCTCTCTTTGTTGTACCAAGCTCTCTAATCTCTAAATACTCCAGTATAATCTAAATTCAAGATGCAACTCATCGGCAGAAGAGGCTCTCTTCTTACCCCCCCTCGCGGCTTCAGAATTCACACTTCTAGGCGCGCCTGGAGTAAAAGCAGCACCAGCCATGGAATCTTCTATAAAGGAACGTGCAGCTGTTCCCGCGGAAAATGTCGAAAACACAAACTCAACTGCTGTTGCTAGATCGTATAGCTGGTGGGTCCCTACCCAACAGACGACTTGGCAAATCCAGCTATCTGGCACGGTTAATACGAACGTTAACGCGCAAACTATCAAGATCGATGCCGATACACCTATTGCCACCGTACAAGCCCTCAAAAAGAAGGGCTTGAAAGTTAAAGCGTCATAGGTTCCTCGCTGGACGGCTGGCCGGGTGAGAGTTGGCTCGATGTCAGAAATATCAGCGTGCTCGAGCCTCTGATGAAGGCTCGTGTATCCAAAGCCAAAGCTAAAGGCTTTGATGGTGTCGAATGGGACAATGTTAATACATATACCCAAGATTCGGGCTTCCATATCACTTATAACAACCAAATCACTTATAATAAGTTGCTCGCAGATATGAGTCATAGTTTGGGCATGACAGTTGCACTGAAGAATGACCTCAATCAGATTAAAGACTTGGTTAGTTACTTCGACTATGCTGTCAATGAAGAATGTGGTTTCTATAAGGAGTGTAATATGTTGCAGCCTTTCATCTCGGCTGGAAAAGCCGTTCTAGGCTCGAATATCCTGGAGAAGGTGATGATACTCGAACGCAGAAACAAGCCCGAGCTTACGCTGCTAGGTATCCAGCTATTTACACTCTTATAAAAAAGATGGATCTCGGTGCTTGGGGGATTATCTCTAGCTCTGGAGTTTCTGTTTTGAAAACCGCTGGATCTAGGAAGACATCGATAAAGACTAGCGGAAAGTTCAGGAGAAGGAGTGATTAGGCTCATGGGTTAGCTTGAATATGAGTATTTCGGCAGTGGCTTCTCTTAGCAACAAGTGCAGAGGTAGTAGAGTGTTTAGTGTCTTGGTGGAGCGTTTGATATTCATTCTCTCGTAGAGCTCGCACTCCAGCTGCCACTAGCAGAGCTGGTGAACCGAGCTGGGACGCCCGGGACTTGAGTTGTTATTTTTAAGCATAGGCATGTCAAATATTTTCTCATAAATGTACAACTGAAGTAGTTCATACAAATACAAATTTCTTGTAGGCTTCCTCATTCCACATATATACATTGTGCCTGGTCTCAGGGTCCCAGATGGCGCTCAAGGCTCAACACCGTTCTAGAAGATGTGAAAAATGTGTTGATAAAGGTTCGAACCTTGCGCGACGATTTCGATTCAGTCTCGGCACTGCATTCGGTTCAAGCCTGTTTAGGTCAATAATATAGCCGCGTATGTCAGCAGGCAGGGTAGATGGCGGAGGCGAGTTCGAGTCAGCGGCACTTGAGATGAGCCGACCGATATCTTTCATGCAGGGTGTTCTCCCAATGGCATTCCATTCACATCCGCGAGAACGTGTGCCGGTGGCGCGTAGCCCGGAAACGGTGACCAAAAATCTCCGTTAAAGCCCCGTTACCTCCGACCGAGCTTGCCGTACCAGCATATATAGGCATTAAACCTCCAAGCCGCTGAACCTTTGCCACGTTCCCCACACTTTCTTCCTCACGCAGACAGCGAAATTTTGACCTTTATCAAGTCGCAATAAATCACCGGAGTGTGCGGATACATCGCGATATCGAAATTGGGTAGCTAGTAATTCATGGTTGGAAAACGATTCTTTCACGCATTCAAATCTTGTTTCAAGGCTTCACCGACAGCTCGATCAATGGCGACAAGCGCCGGTATACTCGTAGCTAGTAAAACTGGACTTCCGGTACCTGAAGATGCAAAAGAAAAGAAGCATCACTTGCCGAATGGAAGGTATCATTAAAATTACATTCACATCTCCCGAATGGTTACGTCTACTGCGCGTTGTCTACTTACACCAAACAAATCAATAGATTCGCAAATCCTTGGCCATCCTGGCAAGACATTAACAGAGTTGAACTGGGTAAATGGGCGATAACGTAAATATGCACAATCTCCACGATGTCTTTTAAAGGCTACCCGGATTTGAGAAACTGAGACTGCTGTGTACGATCAGGGGTTACTTTGCCGGTTCGTGGCCGAAACCAGAAGCCAACGCGATATCCGTTGTAAAGCCACAGTTCGAGGAGAGTCGAACAGGTGTAAAGGAGCTACGGGCCACCTGGTTGGGCCATGCGTGTTTCCTAGTAAGTACCTGGATCAACCTCGCGCGTCTAACACGACGAGTGAAAAAGAAAATATTTATTTTAAAAGGCGCAGTTGCTAAATATGTCATGTGTCAAAATCGTACAGGTAGAATTTCCAGGAGGGTTTCGAGCTCTCTTCGACCCTGTGTTCTGCCACAGGTTCGTGCAACCCACTCCCTCCTACCGCTACAAAGCTATAAATTTTAAATTTCGATTGAACAAGCGAATTGGCTGATATGCTTCGTATCGACGTTTAGATGTTCGCCTGTTCAGTTCATGGGCCCGGCGCGTTATACGAAGGTTCCATGCGAAATTGAAGAGATTCCACTTGTCGATGCTGTTGTCATCAGTCATGCACATTACGACCACCTTGACGTGTAAGTCTATCGCGTGGAAGCATTCCGTGCCAGTTCAAAGCTAATCCGGAGCTCTCGGTAGCGGGTCGGTCAAGAGAATTCATGCCAAATGGCCTGAGGCTCATTTTTTCGTACCAATGAATAACAAGACGTGGTTCAAGAGTCTCGGAATTGACAATTGCACCGAACAAGATTGGTGGGAGGACACGGAAATAACCATCGATCTATCGAAGGGCAAAGATGCAACAACTGAGGGTGAAACGGCGTCGGCGTTAAGTGCAACGATATCGAACTTTCCTTGCCAGCACACTGCAGGTAGAACTCTCACGGTACGACTGACCATCTCGGCTTTTAATAATATTGGGAATATTCTCCGAGCTAACCGACAAAAAACCTTAGGATCTCAACTCGACGTTGTGGAGCAGTTGGGGTGTAACCAGTGGGGGCAAGAGTGTTTACTTTGCTGGGTAAGCTCAGATCGATCGTTTCCCTAGTGCTTGTGTTGCTGCAGGTTTCAAAAAATCGACGGCTAGTACGTATACGGCTAATGCATGCGCTAGCGACACCGGTTATCGTGCTGTTCCCAAGGTTGAAGAAGGTGAAGACGATTATGGCGAGAAGTACCAGGATTTACCTTATTGTAAGTGGACCCAAGAGAGCACAGAGCAACTCGATATAGACGAGATATAGGAATGATCGTCCTGACATAAATTTTACAATAGGCCCTGCCTTCAAACAAATTGGGGATTTGAGAGGTCCTTTTGTAAGTTATCACCTCACTCGTACAACCGACGATTTATATATGTGACTAACAGCGGCGTGATATTTAGGATTTGGGAATGATACCTATTGGCGGTATGCATCTCTCATCACAATTCTATGAAATTTTGGGTTACTAACTGACTTGAGGTCACATATAGCCTACAGTCCAAGGCAGTTTATGAGCCCGATGCACGGTGAGTTCCTTCTCTTAACGAAACCGCATATACTTGCAACACCGGGTTTTATGTGATATATTTGCTAATTATGAATGGTTTCGTCATCAGCAAACCCCTACGACTCGGTCAATATATTTGTTGATACAAAATGCAAGAAGGCAATCGGGATGCATTGGGGAACGTTCATCCTTACGAGCGAGCCAATCATGGAACCACCGCAAAAGCTGCGAGATGTAAGTTTTCCGATTAGGTTACAAATTCGCTGGTCGTTGTTTACTAATCCAGATTTTGTTCTGATTTTTCTAGGCCTTAAAGGCAAAGGGTATCCCGGAAACTGGTGTATTTGATGTCGTGGCAACAGGAGAGAGCAAAATTTTCACTGATGAAGCTTGAGACGTCAATAAATCTCTGGTTGGATATCGTGGGTCTCAGTCTCTGGCGTCTCGGTTTTGTTAGCCCTGTTCTGTGGTACCAAGTAATATAATATTTTTGTAATTAAGTCATGTTGCTTTCCCTACTTAGTTATTCCCTGATAACGTTCTTGCTTATCTAGTAGCTTGAATTTGTTTTTATTTGTATACTCTCGGCTCGAACCAAATTTTTGAATTATCAACATAAACAGAAAAGCAAATGGCCGGCATTCTTGCTTTTGAAAGTGACAGCGCATCAAGGAGTGGCTCATGAGTCAACGAAGTCGACAAAACATCTCCTTTTATATGTATGCTGCGCTTTTTGAGCCTCTCCTGCACAACATCCGTTTCCAACGGCAACGGAAGCTCTGCCCCTCCGTCAAGCGCAGCGAGGTTAGAGTAAACATTCTTCTCGAGGTAGAATAGCGCCTGTCGATACCCTTTGATAGGCTAAAGCAGTTTACAAGGCATGGAGGGGAAAACGTGGTGCTGGTGTCGGTGCATGCAGGGTGGAGCTATAAATATAAATGTCCAATCACGTGCTGATTGCGAAGAGGTCGCGATCCAGTTGGAGTTGCAGAAGGCAAGAAAGGCCCCGATGAAAGAATGGGCTGGCTCTATTGAATTCTGCGCATACCAATGGCCAGAGGAATTTTTCACAGATGCAGGTCGTGTTTAATTTCATGTTTCCGTTTTTCTTTTTCTTTTCTTCCGTGAATTAATTATTTCATTCTCGGCTGACGTAGGGTTCCCGTGAAATTTCCTCGTCGACGGTGGGCACCCAATCGTGTTGCACCGTTGGAAATTCTGAAACGCAACAACCGTATTGCCTCAGTCCTTTTCACGTGTGTTTGCACGTTCACGAATTACCGTTCTCTTGCTGACCCATGCCCATTCCTCAAGCTCAAAAGGCGAACGGCTCGAACCTCAGGATTTATCCTGGGCCTTGGTGATCCTCTGGCAGGGTAGGCCTGTCGAGCTATCGAGGGGAGGAAAGAATTTTTTCCTTTCCGTTATTCTCCAAAGTTCTGCCATCGAAAATGGATGTTCCGAGGAAGATATCGTTCGGACTCGCGGTAATGTTTCAAGCTTACTTACGGACAGGCGGGCGGCTGGAGGCTTGCTCGCTGGATCGAGAAAGCTCCCCTCGTTCTTTACACAGTTAGTAAAGTACCCATTCTTCCAGTGAACCTGGGCCGGCAGAAACAAAAAAAAAAAAAAAAACCCCTTGCGGGAGGACGGTTGTTTCTTTTTCTTTCCTCTAGCGATAGGAGGATTGCCGTGAATTTTAGGTAAGTCTTATTCGTTTTTTTGCATACAACGGGAGGAAAGGATAATGTATAAGAAAAAGTAAAGTTACAATGAAAAAAATATTTCTTCAATTGTATCTTCTCTCACAATCTTTTGATTTAGATACCTCAGCAAAACCAGAATACGTCAACAATGCTTTCGGCTCGGGGTTCGATATACAAAGGTACAATACCGGCGAGACTTTGTCAGTCGTCTGTCTCCATGCTCCACTGCTCCGGTGGCCGTGGTTTGTTTCCGAGTCAACTGAAAGTATTTTCAATAAAGCGGCGCAAGTGACCGTGCCGTTTATATACATATATCACTGCCATTTTCGAACAATAGGGCTAGACTTATCAAATAAAGATTATAAGTCTCCTCGAATTGAAGCAGACGACCTTTAGCTCTAACTAAAAGGCGACTGTACGGACCAGAACCGTCGCCTGCACACCACTGCAATGCGCTGAAAAGAGGTAACCGATGAGATGCGAGGCCCAGCAATTTAAGAGGTTCCCAAGATATCGTTGCTTTCTTTCCCTATCTTTCTCGACAAATGCTATTTACAGCCTCCTGCAGGACAGAAGTACGTCGACGGGCGGTGTATTTTCAAAGACCCGAACATGGTGGGTACCTCAGGGAAGAACCAGCCAGAAAAGCAAACCCGCACAAATCGTACTGTCGACGAAAGTGAAATACGAAAAAATCACTCGTTGGCTGGGATCAGGGAGTCATACATGCATACAGTTTTCAAATCTATGCCGCCGGTGATTGGATAGATCTGCCCACCTTCAAGCAAGAAGCAGGGAGGGCTGCGAAAGGAACATGATGAGCTTCTCTTCCTTCCTATGCCTTCCCTCTTTGCGCTGTGTCAATCCTTTTTTTTAAAAATTTTGTTACTTTTTACCTTTCTTTCCTCTTTCTTCAAGCCTTACCTGACGGTCACTGCCTGAAGAATTTTCTCCCATCCTTCTCTTGCAACCAAATAATCAAGTGAAAAAAAGAGAAGAAAATGGTTGGGCAGGTATCTTCCGCGTCGTCATGTTGGGGACTGTGTACTTGCAAATTACATTCCATGAGAATGGAAATTCCTTGACCACCTGAATCCAGTTTCTCCCAGCGTTTCACAATTCAGGCTCCAGAACCACTCCTTTTGATCCTGACGACCGCATGAGCTGTTCAGTCCGGGATTGATGTCGTGTGAAGACAATGAACTCGCAATCATGATGAGATGTCCGAAGTCTCTTTTCGATGTTTTTGTTTTTTCCTTCTTCGCAAAAAAAATTTTTGAATCCAAGATCAAGGCCAGCTCGATTTGGAGAGGAAAAAATGGATGGTGGAACGGTGGACTAGCACCGTTCGAGCTAGCTTCTTCTTTCCATTCCCTTCTCTGTGGATATAATTCTTTTTTCTTTCCTTGGGCCGTCCTGAAACCGATAGACAATTTTCCCGCCTCCCTTGCCTATTAACCCACATGTGCTGTAATACTTCCCGGGAGCTTGTTGACCTGGACCCGGCACTCATAAGAACGAAGAATGTCATGCTCTCAAAAATTTTTGTCTAGCGTCTTTTTATTTTTTGTTTTTTATTTTTTATTTTCTAGCTGGTGACCTAAAAATCCAATTCAGACACTCTTACATTTTCAGACCGCCATCCCAACGACAATACAGTTGATAACGGTAAATTATTCTCAATCCCCGCAGTATCACCATTTCTCGACCTTTATAGGATCTTCAAATAACCATAATCACAATCTAATCAGAAGGCATTCCGATATCAAGTCGTTTCCGACCACATCCATCCGCCCGATCGAAAACCCCGAGCTTCAAGGATCCTAAGATACATCATATCGCCGACCGCCAACAACTCAATCCTTGAGTACCGTATACGGTTTCGGCGTTCCGATCTCTCATTTTGCGAAACGTTCGACCACCGGCATAAGTTACGGTGCACGACGTATTGAGTCCCTCTGCTTTACTTTCACATACGATAACCGACCTATCTACGTCGAGCTGCAATCATCCGAGTATGTCATAAGATTCACATCATCTTTATACAGTTGCCATAGGTTCCACTACGTGAGAATTTGGGCTTGACCGCATCACCGCGGTCTCCAGGGAGGGGTCTGATTTCACAAAGAGGCACGGCAAGGCAAAAGAATTACACATTCGAATAGCGTTTCGGGCACACAGGCTGGTGGCACTCCCTGTGTTTCTTCAACAAGAACAGAAGGCATACCTGCGCTCACACTTGGTGCTTTTCAGCACGGTCCTTTGCTCCGAATATTGTCGTCCTTTTCGTCGGTTGTTGCCTTTCTGTTCGCCTGGCTGTGGTTTCCTTCCGAGTCCCCCCTTTCCCCCCAATCCTCATTCTTCCCCTCTTCCTTTCACCTTCCCGACCTGAATTATTTCGTGTCGTCTGTCAAAGCTGGTTTCTGGATCAGATCTTGTTACATCCTCTGATAGATTGCCGCTAACTTGTACCGCTTTTTATTTTTTCTTTTTGTTTCCGTTGTTTAGAGATACAGTTTCTTTTTTTTGTTTTCCCAATTCGCTTGTTTAGCTCCCGCTCACCCTGATAACCGCCCGCCACCGAAAATTTTACCAAGCATCACTGTTTTCGACTACGAAAATAGAATTTATTACTAAGATATATCGCGAATTACGACAGTGATAGTAGAGAGCGTCGGTGTAATTACAAGGAATATACCCGTAGCGTGGGTTGTATAAACCGGAACTCAAACAGGAAATCCATTTTGGGGGTTCGCGCTTAACCTAGAGGGAGCCAGGACTAGGAGAATCTAGAAAGTCGATTCGCACCATTTCCATACGAATCCTGATACCCCTCAGCTGACAGCCGGCCTCGCGATGGCCGGAGCCGTCGAGTGGTCTCGAAATGGCGCAGACACCGCGGATTCCGAACAATTCGCGGCCGACGCACAGCTACGGTTCAGTCAACAATCTGATCCCGATGGCTTGCTGAAGGCGCCCCGTCACTTTATTCCAGTTTTTGTTCTTCACGCCTTCTGCAAGTCGGAACGTCCCAGGCCCTTCGTACTACCGGATCCGGAACGCGTCGCAAAGATAAAGGCTCAGCTCATCGCCCAAAGGAAGTTGACTCCAGCGTGTCCGAGCTGGAAGCTGGTATCCCAAGGAAATGAAATTCTAGACGACGAGACCTTTATCATATTTGACACTCGCACCAAGAAATTCGACAAGTTCCACTGGACAGAATGCTTCAAATACGACGAACCTTACGTAAAGTTTTTCGAAAAGTTTACCATGAAGGAGTTCACGCGGGAAGGCTGGAAGTTCCAAAAGTTCGAAAAGCTTCAAAGAGTGGACCTCGGAATCCAACAGGGACTCTGGACCAATGCGTACAAAATTTATGATGCCATGGATATCAGAAGGACGGAATCCAGCGATATCATCAGACTCAAGCGTAGCGACGTCTGGGAATTTAGAAAATACCTGTTCCTCATGACCTTTTTGAGAAACAGGGACCGCAATACTCACTTCTTGGGAACATCGGAGGCAATGGTTGAAGCAAAGGAGAAGCGAGCGACATTTATGGGAGTCCACAACCTCAACCACCCTAGAGACTTGTGGCTTCATAACGCAGCAATTATCCTGGACACGCCGCATCATCAAATCGGCTACCATAAACTCCTATTCGACCTCGACCAGGAAGACTATCGCACCAATGCACGCGAACGCTTCATGGTTTTCTGGGAAGCCGGTCCCAACGACGAATTTATACTCACCGACAACAGCTTTGGCGGAATGGAAATTGGCCGTCTGGAAGCCAAGCACACGATGCCAAAGAGACTAAAGCCTTCGGATCTCCAGAAGAGGTTGTACAGCAGAGACTTTATGTGGCATCAGATTTTCGTGTTGTCTCCCAAGCTTGTTGTAGCACTGTGTCACGGCACAATGATCAATTCGACGCTCATCCGCGAGCACAGAGATCGCTATGGCCTGCGACTCTCGCTCCTCGACAAGCTTCCTCACCCCGTTCCGCAGGGATACTACAAGGATTTGCATATCAAAGAGTGTAAATTCTTGAAGCCGGAGTGGAAGATTCCCGGAGAAGTCGAGGAACTCTTTGGACGTCCCGCCGATAAGGGTAAATATGCCGCCAACCTGGACGCCAGAGCCAACAATGAACTCGAGTTTATGGTTTCCACACTTTCATCTGCTCAGGTCGCCCTGGTCAACATGGTCCTCCTCCAAAACCAGAGCATTACCACCGCTGTAGACAACGTAGTATACAAAAACCCTGCCGCTCTTTACCGGGCTATCGAGGAATACGGCAAGCACGACTGGGCCATCTTTACGGACGAGAAACAGCACAGCTACAAAGCTTTCAAGAGGAAGATCTACAATCAATTCAACAAACCTCCCAACGGGCACGATTCCGGGAAGTCCAGTTCTGGGTCGTCTGACCCCGGAACTAGGTCTTCGGGGTCTTCCAAAAAATCTGAGCGACGGGTCGAGGTTGAAAACAAGAGAAAGCCTACACCTGAACCTCCAAAACCTGTCAAGAAGCCGGTAGTAGAAACCGCTAATCCATTCTACTCCGATTCGGAGCCAAGTGATAACGAGGACGATGACCTGGCGTTCCCAGCTCCTGAGCCAATCATTCGTGAGCGTTCGCCCTCTCCTGTTCGCAGAACCGAGTCGCCAGTCAAGGTGGAGGTACCCGTAGCTCCACCAAAGCCTGTGGAGACTCCAGCTCCAGTCAAATCAGAGCCTGAGCCAGTTAAACCAGTAGTCCAAGCCCCTACCCCTGTCATCAATGGTATCCATGAGCCTCCTAGAGATAAGGGTGTCATCCCAGAACCGCCAAAAACACCAGTGCCAGCCCCCTCAGCCGCAGCAGTTGAAGCTGCAGCGGAGAAGGCAATCGCTGATAAGCTCGAAAAGGCAAAATCAGAAGAGATGGAGAAGATGGAAAAGGAGATGGCAGAGAAAGAAAGAGTCCTCAGGGAAGAACGAGAGGCCATTGAAAGGCTTCGTCGAGAGAAGCAACAGTTGGAAGCCGAACTCGAGCAGAGGCGTAAGGACGACCTAGAGGCAGCCCGCATGGAACGACAAAAATCGGAACGCAGCGGACGACGGGATGACCGTGAGACGGAGCGACGAGAGCGTGCTCGGTCAGAGAACCGCGAGCGGGATGAACGGGTACGTGCTCAAAGTACCAAGTCTGCGGACAACAGACGTCGTCCTCGATCCAAGGATCGTGCGGAAGCTGAACTTGTTGATGTTGGCAAACAGCTCGCTCTTCTGGAAATGGAACGAGAGAAAGTACGTAAAGAAAAGCAAGAGCTGGAAGAGTTGCAGCAACGTCGCCGGCGGGAGGCCGAGAAAGAGAACCAAAAGAAGATCGAGAGGATGCAGAAAGATCTGGCGATTCTCCAAAGGCAGCTTGAAGAGGAGAGACATGAGAAAGAGCTCGTCAAGAGGATGGCTGCGAAAGAGAAGGAAATGCTCAAGAACCAGGCCGATGCTCTCGTCCGACAAACTCGAGAGCTTCGCGAAGCACAAGAACGCGACCAGGCAAGAGCTGAAGTTGAGCGTGCTGCCCGTGCAGAGAAGGAGCGTCTGGAGAAGCTTGAGAAGGAGAAACAACGAGAGCTCGAGAAAGCCAAAGATCGCGAACTCAAGAAACGCCAGGAGCGAGAGCGACTCATGAATGAGAAGGCTGAGCAGGAACGTCAACAGCGCGAACGAGAGATGCAGGCGGAGAAGGAGAGAGAAGCCGAACGAGCAAGACGGCAGCGCGAACGGGAGCAAGATCGGGCTGCCCGGACCAAGAACAGGCAAAGCCGTTACGATATGCACGAGAGGACTTCAGACGCAAGTGACGAGCTCGACCCACAGGCTCTCTACCGTAAAAATCGTATGATGCTTGGTGCAATGTCACCTACTTCCGACCCAGGCATGCACCTGCGGTACGACGAAATGACGCCGCCCTCTTCCAGCCACTCTCATCCCGATCAACTCGACGATCGTAGGTTCGAGATGAGATCTCAATCGCCACCTTCGCCCCGTCTTGGTTATCAATATCCTCCATCCCCAAGACGAGTGGATACGTCACCTGTTCCGATTGGGGCAACTGCAAATCATCGACGTGGAACACAGCCAAAGATGCTTGCCCTCGAATATGATTCTCCACCTTCGTCTGGCTTTCAGAACAGCCCCGAGTCGCCAAACCCTCCACTTGATCTTGCACTTTACGCCCCTCCAAAGGAGAAGACCCGCCGAAAACCTGAAGGTCGCGACAGAGAACCACCTCGTGATGCAAGAGCTCAGCAACAAAATGTCCGACGCTTCGAGCCTCCCGCTCCCCTTCCCAGCTTCAATGACCTTAACCGCAGAATGAGCAAGATTCCCAATCACATTCCTCGGGAACTCGAGTATCCTGGGATGCCACTCAATGGCGATCGTTACCCTGAAGATGACTACGAAGGTGACGACTATGTTAATGGATACCCCGATGCCGTGGCAAGATATGATACCCGTGATCGCGCACCGAAGAAACGGCTGCAGATTGAACCGCCTCCACCTGCCACACCACAATACAAATCAAGACAAAAGGGTCCTATGAGAGCTCTTCCACCACCCGATTACCGCAACGGCCGATAGGCTCGGTCCTGATATTATGTGCTGCACATCATTACAATCCCGCAAGTTATCCAGTCTTCACTTAGTTTTTTCTTCCGCTATAGACCTTTGATCATTGGTTCTTTTCGTTTCTCTGCATACATAGATTTTGATTTGTTACTTTTACCCCATCACCTTCTTGCATTTCTAATTCTTGTTACACAAGCGTTTTTTCTTTGCCCCTTTTACAACATACCCATTTGTTTTTCTCTACTCTTTCTTGGATGTTTGGATTCTCGTTGGATGTATTATCACGACCATTAATGATGTTCTCCCCGCTTTCCTTTTTTCATACCTGTCTATTTCCTTAGCCTACAATTATTAGTTATGCTTAGTTATATTTATTCATATGTCAAACGCGCATTATACCTATTTGCCTTTTTTCTCTCTCATGAATCATGTCATCGTCTTGCATTTACTGGATCGATAAACGGGTCTTTTTTTTTTTTTTTTTTTTTTTTTTTTGGCATGAAAACCGAAAAACACAAATGTTCAAAAGTATCCATCCATCGGGTTTGTTTCCTTTTTGCTCTGTCCAGGAAAAGCAAGGCAAATTTAAATGTTGATTTCGGATCCTGTATTCGCGTTTCTTTTGTTCATTGATATCCCACATCTCCTGCAAAGATATACCTTGAGGTTCTTATGTTCGTTTAAAATGATACTCCCCATTATTTTTCCTAACTTGGTTGATATATACCTCCGTTGATCGCTTGGGTTCTTCACTTCCTCGTATTAAGGAGCGGACAATTTCTATGCTCTCATGTCTTTACATATTTTTATATACCAATCATCATATATTCTGCTCTCCTTGAGTCTCGATTGCCTCCCTGTGTTGTTGCTGCAAGTCCAAACTTCTCCTTGGTCGAGCTATGAGGGGTTCCAAGAGGATATCCCTTAACTCGCTATCTTTGATGCCGATTCATTATTTGCAGTTGACCATCGTTTCTGATACGCAATTGCCCTCTTGGTCCCTTGCTTTATTACAAAATCATAACTAAGCTGTACACGCAATGCAAACATTTCCCCCTTCCTGCGCGGTATTGGTTCCGAAGAGGCGTTTCAAAGCAAGGATGGCATGGTGCCCCCTTGTTCGCCAATCGGTTCCCTTCGAGTCACTATCCGCGGTGTCTTGCACCTGATTCACCAATCCGGCCCGTGAACCTGTTTCCTGCATGAATGTTTCCCTTACCGATTGATTCCACATATGCACATTTGAAGAAAAATGGTTGGTCGCTCGCAATATCTTTCTACCGATCGTGACGAATTTTATTATTTTCCTTTATCATAGAGAAAAGTTTGAACCACTTGATTTTTTCAGGTGTTCTCTCCTGTCTTGTATCTATGCACCTTCTCCTTACTTCGCAACTCCACCAACATGTACATGAATTCTAAAAAAATCGCCAGATGAAAAACATACTTCCTGCAACTCTCCAAAAATCGTACATTTATTTCAGTTTGAAAGGTATCGACTTGTTTAATGTTTAGGGAGTATATAGATAAAATTTAGTCCGGCCCTGTCCGTTCGGGCGGGTGCGATTTGGTCCCTGAATATCATTCCCGCTTCTTCGCCCGTTTTCATCTGCGTGTTCGCGCGCTGGACCGCTTAGAAAGTAATTCGGCGAATAGTGCGGGCGTTGATATATATCTTTTCTCCGTTTTCAGTTACTTTGGCTAAGATTTCTCGTTTATAAGAACATTCAATTGGTGCAAAATTCGCTATAGATATATCTATTTTCACTCGTGATGATCTCCAAGGTGTAGCTCTCTCCTAGCGGCTCTCGACTTGAAACAATGATATCTGGGGTCCCAAAGTCACCATCGTTGCGTTACAACATTGGCCATTTGGGTCGTTTTGAACTAATAATTACCGCTATTGGCCAACTGAGCTTCAGAATATTTTGCATGCACCGGGCGATTACTACTCCGGAATGTTATTTTGCACAGGTCAGTAGAATAATATTGCGATACACTCATCCGGTGACCCAATGGTTAGTCAACGCGTCTCCATCCAACATTACTTATCACAGAACCGTTGTGTTCTTCGGATTTCTAAGAGTACAAGATTTCGAAACAAGACGAGCGAGTATTCAGAAAAGCGAAATGAGATGGAAGGCGATGTCCCTTCGTCTCCAATTGTTGGGGTCCAATGTGACGAAAATCTGCAATCTCGGAATTGTGCACTAGCTGAATAAATCACAAAATAAATATAGGAAAAAAAAACTACATATCCCTCAAGCCCCCAAAAAAGAAAGTAAGAAATAAGAAGAAGAAATAATAGCGTTCAGAATCAGCAAAACCTGGCGACACTAGCTACCCCTTGCTTTAAGCTTTGCCCCATGCGTATCAATGATAAAGACAACACGCCTTCAGCGCAGGCCGGGAGAAAGCTCACCCAAGTGGGTCAAGTCTAGATGCGTAGGAGATCAAAAAATGTGAATTGCAAAACTCCTTAGAGAGACGCATCCAATCCCTTACATTTAGTAACTCAATGTCGCTGGACGGATTCCGGGTAAATCCTGGCGAAGTGAGATAAGTTAGCTTGCTAGCAACGGCCATGTCACATCACCCTCCCCCAGCTCCCGAATTTCAAACTGGAGGCCGAAAGGTGATCAAATGTTGCAATCGTTACTCAAAGAAAAAGCAGTTATTCACACACAGAGAACGTAAGAAGGCGTAACGAAAAGAAAACCCTCTTCCCTCTGGGTTACGGTTCCACCTCCCTTGAAATTATTCATCTCGTCAAAATAGGTAACAACTAAGATCGACAGTTCTGGGGTTTGGGATATCAGCTGCCATCTCATGTGCCTCGTACACTATAAGAAGAAAAATATATGACTTTTTCCCGGACTTGAATGAATTTGATATTGAAAGACCTTAAAGAAACACCCTAGAATCGGGATATCTTCGATGAAAATTGTTAATTTTGGTTCGTCTAGGGTTTCTGCCCAATGCGATCTTGGTGGGATCCATATTCTCGGGAATGCAATACTATGATTCTTGCATGGACAGTTAGGTTTTCCACAAGATTCTATGTTTTTTCTTTTCATTTCCTTCCTTTCGATTTACGTTTTGCCACAGGTATATCATTAAATTCGCTTCTTTTCCATAACATGAGTCGATACCATTTCGTTGCACACATACTTCAAAATCCCGTTGCAAAACTGGAGCCGGCTGGGAGAGAAAACGACGATCTCGAAACAGTTCCGAAAAAAATGATAGCGGGGCGTTTAAGATACCTCCTTGCTTCGCTAGCTTGGTACATTTCGCCCGATAGAGTGAAGGCGATTCCAGACCGTGTTTCTCCCCACAGTTATCTGTACACCGCTCAAACCCTGAGATCCAGTTGTGATAGCACTGTTTCCAAGGGTACTCCTTTGCGTCGACCCACATGCACAAGTCCAGCTTCTCCCTCGCCCTTATGTGAGCTGGCCTCCCTTCTGGGCTAAGCCGACAGACTCCGATGGGGACTAATAGTTCTACAGGGCTTTCGGTATGCCGGCATCCGGGATTTCTTCATCATTGCCATCGTTGCCGCTGTCGAAAACATACTAGCCCTGACCGTTCATCCGGCGCACCCAGTGCACCTTGCCTCGATGCCTTGTAAATTTTTTGTACAATGCCTACATGGTTCAAAATCAGGAAGAAAACCTTCGGAAAGGTACCCCTTCCTTCTAAGATAAAAGGTAAAGACTAACTGATCAGTGGTGGCATAAATATCGATCTTGAGGACCACAAGATCCAGTTTTGAGATCTGTGTTCCGATTGACAAAAATCAATAATCATAAAACCGATAACCTTTACTTCCAAGTCATTTTTAATCGTCAATAGCAGTTCGCTTTCAGCCGTTCCAAGTTAGCTCGAGTAATTGATTTATTATCCGTCAGACGCGTCTAGATTAGCCTTTTTTGCTTTCAGCTCAAAGAAATCCTATTCCTCTATCCGCATTTGTTATATCAAGATTCAATAGTCTCTATCCTTCATTGTTCTGAACTTGTAGTCCTAGAATTAGTAGAGTCTCAAAGGCTTTTATCTATAACTTTTTTCGACATAAATATCACGGTGACAATCAAGAAATTAAATAGCACAGCGGGTTGGCAATTTTCTCTGTTTCCATTGTAAGTTGCTCGATTATTTTGAACGTTGTTCCAACAACAGATGGCTCGATTCTAGATAGCTAGTCGCACCTGATAGCTTTGACCACTCTAAAGTAACATTTCGCTAATATAGTACAGTCTTTAAGTTCCGATAAGTTAAATTTGTGGTGACGGGGCTCTACCCGTTAATTCAGCTTACCGACATTAAGTTGGAATCTCGATTGGAGCAGCGGGTCCCGGGACCGTTGCAACGTTGGTGTCTTTGCCGCATTCAAAGGAACCTTTCAGCAGGATTATTCTTGAGACGAGTGACTATATCTAACCATGGCCTGTCCTAAGACCGCTGTTGGGACCGTTCGTCCATTTTCTGCTATATCTGAATCAATATCAAAATCTCGAGGGAGAGCTGGTAGAGAAAAACGATTCTCATTCACTGATACGTTCGACTTCTTGCCGGCTAGACAATTGTCTTCAAGTCACCACCACAATAAGCCTAGCGCCGATACGACTGATACATTCGTCTTCAACCACGTTGGAAATAAATTACGAAAGCAGGGAAGCACACCAAACACTCGATCTAGGATCAATACCTCTAAGCTGAGAGTAAAACACACCTTTTCCATTTCATCGACCTCCAATCACCATATTCATCGGCAAGATAGTTCCTTGTCTTCATCGACAAAGCCGTCCTCAAAGTTATCCTTCCTGAAACCCCCAAAATTGTTTTCAATGGACTCGCTGGCTATAAACCCGAAGAAAGCTCGTAGTTGCGGTGAGATCATTCGCAAGATTTTCTCTTGTACCAAGGGCGACGTTATCCTGACGCAGGAGATTGTGTCGAAGTTGGACATCAAACCTAGGTCTTTAGTTGTTGGAACTGGCTCTGACCTGAAAGGGATCCTCCATCTTTCCGGAAACGAGTCACTGCGAATTTGTCATCAACTCTGCCGACTCCCAGGCGACGATATTGAATCCATCAATACCTTGTCCGATCGCATTGGATCACTCGATTTTAATGTTAAACAATTCGACGCTGGAGATGCCCCTCACACCCTGCTACTTCCAGCTACTGTCTTCCAAGATGGTGCGGATGAGGATGAGCGAGAAGTGATGGCGGTTTTCATGAAGGAGTTCATTTCCATGTTGCCATGTGGTACTGATAATATCAGCCGCAAAGCCAACCCATCGGATTTGGTTTTCCGACTTCTCCCGTCTCCAATCATCACACCAGCTGCTCGATACCTCGGTGCCGCTTTCTGGCTCTGGCTTTGTGCCATCGATGGTAGGTCCTACTGACCCGAAAGCGCCGTGTTGATGTTGTTGCATTTTGCTAATATCGTGTTTTCGGATATAGACCAAATTGAGGAGCTTGAACAAAGTGACTTTGAACAAGTCAGTAAGTTCCCGAGTATGACGAAGAATTCGCGAGTAGCTGCTGATATACCTTGGTTAGTTGATAATATCAAGATGATCTTCAATTATGAGGATGGACCCGTACCAGACTCTCGTGTTACCCAGACCTCTATGGCTCTTAGGACCCTTATTGAACACACCGAGTTGAAACCAGCTTTCGCTCCTGATGAAGTTGATGAGCACACTTGGCGCCGTAGTTTCCTCGATGCCATCATGGAAATCCTGTATGCGTTTGAGGGTGAAAGACCCCTCTTACAACAATTCAAGAAAGGCGATGGCGAGCCAGTTAAGTTGTCGGACTGGATGATCCTTCGCGTAGTGACAATCTCAGGTAGGCTTTGAGAAATCTTTTAACGATGAAAGTATATTAGAGCTGAAATTTTGCTAAAGCCAGGCCGTTTATGGTGTTAGCTCGCGCAAGCCTTGGCATCCAGCCAATCCTTTCTCCCTATGGAAACGCTTTAAAGAGCATGTCATCAGGCATTCCCTACCGTCGTTATCATTCAGCGTATCAAAGGAAAAGTTCATAGGAATGAGCACTCCAAGGAACTTGCTCTCACTAAACAGGCTCAGTACGCTATCGTACTCTTCGGCTTTGTTCAAGGTATGGCGGTTTGGGCATCTAAAGCAAAACGATATGCTGTCTAATTGGGTGTCATTATGGTAAATATCTTCGTGGCTCCTTTTGACGTATGTTCGAATCCCGATTTCGTACTTGTTATGTTGTTATTGAGATTTTCTTGTCAGTTTTTTCTTTATCTCTGTACCTCTTCTTGACGGAGGAATTTGGATTACATATTTCATTACTATTATGGAGTTTATTAATGCCAGGCATAATTTTGGGCTGGATCTTCAGTTTCTTCTGTGTATTTTCTTTTACCACTTTTCTAACATGTTTACGAAAGCCTCTCTTCCCCATGATCCATGATCATCGGACCATCAGATCTTTTTGGATCATTAAGAGAAGTATTCTTTGTTTATTAGACACAACTTGATTAGGATACGCTTCGTGTTTTTCATTTTCATTTATCCGGTGTCCCAGCCTCCGTTTTAACGAAAATGTTTTTTTGTTTGCGGCTGTGCACATTTCCTCGGGATATCAATTTGCTTGATATGATCTTGTTTTTTTAAGCGCGGGGGTTGTTTTTCGATAATAATGGAGCGGCAGAGTATTTCGCATCTATGTGGCGTGTGGTTATTTGTTTTTAAGCGGCTTTATTCGATTCTAATTGTTTATCTTTTTCGAATGAAATCGATTCCTGTATCTTATGAACTGCAGTTAGCAAGGTGAATTAAGGCCTCCAATTGATTTTGTAAACATACTACCCCTCTATCTTTACTTAATTGGGCCATAAACAAAAGCGATTTCTGGCGGATAAGCATGAGTCCCGCAAGGCCATAATCAGTCTGATATTAATATTAGCACACAATATATTGCTCATAAACAACTGATATTGTTATCGAAATAAGGAATGGATACGGCTCAATCCCGCGAGTTCAGGAGCTCTATAGATCTAAGGGGCTGCTCGATTGAGGCATCCCACCAATTAGCGGGGCTGGAGAGCGGGACCGTGCTGAGTGGTGGTTGATATCAAATTCGCTGAGCTGAATACGCCAACACATTTCTAATCAAAATACAACAAGGTCGAACTCGGAGTTTGAATTTCCAAAAAAAAGTTATAAGATTTCCTCTAAGAAAGACTCATTGAAAAATAGCAGGCAAAAAGACTCTGAGTAATGCATCTTTGGCGAATATATTGGCATTGATCTTGCAGGAAATCCGGAGCGAGGACTCTTTTTTTAATTTCCAAAAAAGATACGCCGGTGAATGTGAGGGGTAGATTGTGTTGGGAGAAAGGAGCAAGAGAAGTTGGACCAATCAGAGCGAGTCAAAACGGAATATGTTTTCCGACTTGGGTAATATAATTGGGGTGGCGGGGAACATGTCGGCGCGATAATTGCAGAAGGTTGGTTCCCGACTCTGGAAAATGCGATGGCGCGCGTCGCGTCATTAATTTGTGAATCAGTTGATCAATTGACACGAAGGAACGTGATCTCGTCGGGAAATTATCCCCCGCCTTTGCAACAAATGAATACTAGATTCCAAGTACTTTTATTGCTAAAATGAGGTGACGAGATACCAATTTCGTGGTGAAAATTGAGGAGGCTAGACGGGAATTCTAACCAGAAATAGGAACTCAATGGAAACGAGAATGGTGATGTTTTCGAGAGTGATGAGTCAATTTTGCTCGATTCCAGCAACACAAGGAAAAGGGACTTTCAGGCCAGGATCCCCGACAATTAGCCAATAGGAAGGGAAGGAGGGCCTCCTTTTTCGCAGCCAATATCTGCTTACTTCCCAAAATACCCACACGACACCACCAAACGAGGTGCCCCGCTAAATCCAGGCCCGGGCCTTTGGATACCTCCCCACGCTACTGATCGGATCGATGCTCTTCCCTGGACGTTTTTTTGTTATTGTTTTGATCGGTGGGAAACACGGAACCTTTTCTTGATCTGAAATTAAGGAGGAGGCTTGTTCTGCGTTCGAAACAAAGCTAGACCTTGCTATCTTTCTTTAGCTCTCAGTTCTCTGGAATTTGCGAACCTCCGCGAGATTCTATGACTCACGTCATTTCTTCAAACCTCGACATGAGATTAGTGCTGGCGAAACAGGCATCCGTTTCGTCACTCAAGAGACGCCTCTTCGTCTGTGAACCTCTCGAACTACGCAAACATCCGCGCAAACATGAGGGTTTTGCTCTCTGTCCCGCAAAACCACA
Organism: Dactylellina drechsleri; assembly: GCA_036971345.1. NCBI lineage: Eukaryota > Fungi > Ascomycota > Orbiliomycetes > Orbiliales > Orbiliaceae > Dactylellina > Dactylellina drechsleri. The sequence goes on from JAJTUB010000012.1 coordinate 536,826, forward strand.
ATTGCCTTTTTCAATTTAACATACCGTAACTCGGTCAAATGATCTCTCTGGATCCTGTCGGCTAGCAAAGCAGGCTGTAGTTGAGGGTCTTAATTCGCAAAATAGATATGAGATGCCAACCGATTAGTACCTCTCTACAATCAACCAGGTTTCGTTGTCGTAGTCGCCTGCTACCACGGCGAGCATCTTCAATAAGATCATTCTTAGCCAGTAAGATAGATGTGTGTGTGGACTTGACCGCCACGGCTCAGTCATACCCAAACCCCTTTAGGATCTCTTGTTAGATCTTCCACACGATATATTATATTGGCATTGTATCAATGACTAACATCATTTTGTTTTGTTTTTGGATATTGTTAGTATTTTAGCCAAGGTGCTGTGACATCTTCCGGGTTCTACTCCATGGCGGCAGTATATATGACTACCCAGAGGTAGACTAAATAAATTGCCTTCGCATCAGCTTCTACCAACAATCTTCATTCACATATTCCGTATTGCGAGGTTGCCATTTGTCTCACCATCGAAACCATCGTTATCTCCTCGCTAGTACCCGTTCCCGCTCCCTCGGTGTTTGGTGTGCGGAACAGCCCTTTCGTCTTTTGTTTTCTGCGCTCTTGTCGGGTTATTGCATCAGGCCTTACTCTCTCTTGCAGACCGTTTTCTCGAATATAAAGGCCTTCGATCCTTCTCTGCGGCTAGTAGTCCAGAAGCTCTTTCTAGTATCTCTCTCTCTCTCGATATATATTTGAAACTTTGAAACTTCCCGTCTTTTGTGCGGCAGTGCAGCTTGTTTGCTCAGGGACCGTTTAACGTTTCTTAAAGCTATAGCAACTGCGACTTCCTTCATCGCCAGCATTAAGCCTATTTAATTCGTCAGGCCTTAGCGACAGTCCTGGTCGGGACGGTATACAGGTAAGCCAATCGATCCTTCACAAATTCACACAGCCTCCCAAGGCCACCCCACAATTTCCTAACGAGTTGTGGAATTGTGTGTTGTGCTGCGCTGCCAGGAGACTCGAATCCTAATACGGTTTTTCTATTAGATCCTACTGTTATCACCAGTCTCGAGTTGTCACGAGCTACCTCTTTTTTACAATCTTATACTCTTTTGTCTTTGTTAGGGGTTGCCTGTGCTTCTTGTATTTGCTGCATCTCCTTCTCGCGAAGTTGTCGTAACCAGGCCGGAGAACCAGTTCGCGCTGCATATATATTCGATATCAGAGATCTGGAACTGTATTTGAGCTTGACTTATTTCAAGCCAACCTGGGTGTCGGTTTCGTTTCTTTTATAATCCGTCAGTTTCAAAAAGAGAAAACAGAAAGAACAAAAATTTAAAGAAAGACAAGTAGGCAGTCAGATCTAAAGAAAAACGCAGAGAGTGCATTACAACATATCAGCGAAGGGACCCGTTATCGCTCACTTGATAAAATTCCTTTCTTTCTTTTCGTAGAACAAAAACAAAAAAAGATATATCTCTGCTCCCTTTACGCATTTGATTAAAAACTGCCTACTTAGAAAAAGAAGAAAGGCAGAGAAAACTTCGAAAAGAAAAAAAAAACATCCTTACCTGTACAAGACTTCCCCTTTGCTTCATTCTTAAGCGCAAGGTAAAGCTTGCTCCAGAGCTTTCTATATGGCCCATATCCGCCGCCAGAAGGTGGCCCTCTGCGGTAGTGGCGGCTTTGGCAGGTACATCGCTCAGGCTATCTTAGCCGCAGACGAATGGGACTTGGTGATCTTGTCGCGATATGTGAGTAACCGCACTCCCTCTCGCTTATTCATGGGCTATCAGGCCCGGATGGCAGGCCTGTAGGGCTTTGTTTAAAACAGCCGTCGATGACGTGGCCTGCTTGAGGCAAAGTTTGACAGCTAACGGGTTCTTTCCGAACATTTAGTCGCAGCCGCATCTGTCTCAGCAGGGTTTCAGCGTCAAAGTAGTGGACTACAACGACTCGGAGTACCTGTCGGCAGTACTCAGAAATCAGCGCGTGCATACAGTCATATCAGTCATCCCGGATCCATATGTACAGCTCTCACTCATCGACGCCTGTGTCTCGGCGGGCGTACTCCGATTCGTTCCATCGGAGTTTGAGGCTTCTCCGAGTCAGCAACCCTTGTACACAAGTGGCGGTCGAGATCGAATGACGGTCCGCCGCCATCTCGAAGAAGTAAGCGACCGACTTGAGGTGAGTAACTATTGCCCTCGTTTTGAGTTGCACGTATTCTGTCAGTCTAACATGCGAATAGTCTACCGTCTTTACTTGCGGTCTTTTCATGGAATACTTTGTTCCGGGAGGCTGGCGAGAATGTGGAGGTGGTAACTGGAACGATGGTGCGTTTCTGATGGATTTGAAACGTAAAAAGGCAGTGCTTCCTGTCGACTCTCGAGGTGTTCCAAATGCCGTTGTATGTGTGACATCTGCTGGGGATGTCGCACAGTATGTGTGCGGAGCTTTAAACCTTGGATACTGGCCTCCTGAAATGAAAATGTTTGGAGAACGGTTGCGACTTCGTGATCTTTTAGCGATTGCTCAAGAAGTTCGTGGTAAGTTGCGCCTTTGGCTTTTATGCACGCCCATGACTCAGGCAAAGATTTTCAAAACTGACCACCAACCTCTTTATTAAAAATAGAGCGCGAATTCAAAGTCAAATATCTCACCGAGGACGATATTGACTACAATCTGAGCAGAGCCGTCGCTGATGGCGATTGGAAAAGCCAGTGTGAGCTGCAGACCATGCAGTCTATCAACAACCAGGAATATGACGTTGGCCACCGAGACCTAAACGCAATATTCCCAGGGATAGTGCCCATTACTTTCGAATCCTTTCTCAGGAGGTATTGGCGAGCAAGCGCACATTAGCACGCTCCATCCGATTATCGGTGTGGTGTTAGATTTTCTTTTTCTCTCTTTCTTCTTTACTTTGCTGGGTTTGATATCCTAGATTTCGTGTATTTTTATGTTCTCCGCCTTGTGGATGACCAGGCATCACCGTACATATACCCGATATATGATTTTTCCGTCTGGCGTTCTTCGGTTTAGAGGGGTTCTGTTAGCATGTTTTGGCTGTTCAACTTTTTTGTTCCGTTTTGCGGCTTTTATCCTGTTTTTCTTTACTCTTTATAAATTTTCTGCGATCTATCACCTGTTATCCATGCAGTTTAGTGCCGAGTGATGTTATTCGGTACATGTGCATATCTAAGGATATTTCTATATCCCCCCGTATTTGTGGCTTTTCTTACAGTTCATCTTTTCACTCAGTTTTCTGACACATCTCAGCACATGACCACGGCCGATTCATCTTGTAACTTGTACTCTCTCCGTTTGATATCCTTATACACTGGCTGGCTTGGTGCAGCAAAGAGATTGCCTTTGCATTTTTTGGCATACATTTTTGGCATACATTTTTGACATATTTCTATATCTGTATGATTATTGACGTTGGTCTTTGAAATGAAACTAAAATGTAAAAAATAAAATAAAATAAAATAAAATAAACCGCATCATGATATCATGGTATCAATACTGGCTCACGGTACCGAAGGTGACAATAAGCATCCGCGGAAAAGGACATACCGTATTCGAATAGAGTCATGGATCTGTGAGAGCATCATCGAAGAGTCAATTTGTAATACTACTTATGGTTGTATTCTTGGTGATTGCCGCGATCCGGATTCTATCAACGAAGTTCAAACCACAAGGATATTGTATTAAAAATTTAATGCCTCTGCAAATCATATTTTTGCCCATCGGAGATGCAATGCTGATCTTCCCCGCATTTTCAATATGTCCCAGATATTCGAAATGATCATGCGAATCAAATTGAGTTTTAATGCTCTTTATCTTGCCGAGGTATCTTGAATATTCATGGAAGAACCTTGTAGTTGAGGTTTGACGTCTATTGTTTCTGCTTGGCAGCGGGACATTGAATACATCGACAACGGCGAAGATAATGAGATAGGAGCCTGTTTCCCGGAAGAAATAGTTAAGCTTATTGTAAGGTATTTCCTGAAAAGCTAGAAAATTCTTAAGAAGGTTAATATGGATCTGATATAGATCTCATGGCAAGGATTAATATTGGCAGACCGAAAGTCCCGACACCCTAGCATAATTTTAGGCAACATAGGGTATAGAAGATCGATTTTGGGGAAGGGTATATATGTAGAAGGGTAGCATTCAAGGGAAGCGAGATTATAGTAAATCAATGCGGCTTTGCGTCTCGTCTACTAAGAATGTAATGCGATCCGGCCCTTATTTATCTACACAGCTGCGGTTCTTTCTTTCCGAGGTTAGTGCAGCGTGTTAGCACCGGATGCCAGGTTTGTGTTGCTCCTTCGTTGCGCATGCATACGCACATAAAAGTATAATTTGTCGCTCGCGTTCGATTCAATACGATAGTTAAATAAAAAGATATATTTACAGTGAGCTTAACATTAGGTATATGTAAATCATTGAGAAGTATTTGGCGAATTTCGGTGCATTGGTTTGAGCCAGACAACTTCGATGTCATAGTTAGCTAGTTACAATTGTCGAAGTTTTCGTAAAATCAAGGAACGGTGCTTTCAAAAATGTCGGATTTGAGCAAAAGCATCCTACCTCCGCAGCTCCGGATCCAATCGTACCCATGTGCGCTTGGGTTTTCAAGGATTAAAAACTTCAGAATTAGTTCAATGGCAGGATGAGAGGATATTCGGACCATTTAGATTCTATTTGATCTTAACACAGATGATATCTCTCCAGAAATAGTCGCGATTTCGATTCAATATGCGGACTTGTTAGCATTCTCCCCGTCGATTATCCTGGGTGTCGTTGTTTGAGAATGAGTTTTTCCGAGCCTTCGCTTTAACCCCAGGGTATGTTCAAGCGCTTTTGATTCTCGTATCCAGGCCGCACTGTGTTTCAACCTAAGATCAGCGAATGTGACTAAGAGGAAAAAATAAATCAAAAGAAAAGAAATTTGCAGTAGAGCTTGCGAGTGCTTTTTGATAATTCTTGACAACAGATATAGGAGGGGAAACTCGTGATTTAACTTCAATGATTCGTAACAAGTCACCACTGAAAGAGTGTGCCAATATGTAAGCGCGGCCTATATACGAGGTCAATTGAAGTAAAGCTAAAGCCCATTAGCAAGGATGATATTCCCGTGCCTTCTACTAGCAATTTAACAACTCGCTTTTTATAGAGACCTAAGCTAAGCTAAGGCAAAAGAGTCTGTTCGAAATTCTGGATGCATGGACGATATGGGGCCGAAAGTCTCAAAGGTATCATTTTGGGAGGGCCGAGTGTTTGTCGGTTTCTTTTGAACCATTCCGATGTTTCTGAGACAGGCCAGGGTTACGTATGCAAGATACGGGCCACTTACCGAAAGTAAAATAATCTGTCAAACTGCAGCTCAAGTCAACCGTTTCAACAACGGAATTTCGAGATGGCTTGCTCTGGCAACCTTTTTCCAGGCCATAAACCTCGAATGTTCGCCATCTAGATCGTATAAGCCCCATGAATTCATGTGAGAAGAAAGTGGAGTCGCTGTCAAGTGACAACCCTGTCTTTCTTGGTTGAACTCTGGAAATCGGATCATTTTCTCGCGCTGCGAATCCGGATGAGGCGTGGCTAAGTTCCCGTCGATAATCAGAGGTTCCTGGACGCTTCCAATTAGTGGATACACTTGTAATATTCTGAGTGGCAAGCATTGACGGCTCATTCGTACCTGAATTTAATATAGTCCGCTTTGATGTACGCCGTTGCGTGCTTTTGATTCCGGCGGGGGGTGGCCAGGGGAAAGTCCGTGGGGCACATCTTGATACGTATCGATACGGTAAAACATTGCCCAAGTAACTTATGGTTAATTGGTGAGGTGTTTGGTCGAGGTTTAAAAGATCGAGATGGTTTCTTCATCTCTCATCCTTTGAACTTCCCAGCTCGTCGATTTTTCTTTCTTTCTCTGCAAGTGAAGCCCTAACTTAATAGTGCCACATTTCGAGAACATAATTCAAAGGAACCTTCTTTGTAGCCAGCGGGATATTTTCTAGACGAAGCAGGGATTCAAGACAACAACCTCACACATATTTGCTAGCCTCACGGAAATTTAATTGCTGCGGGAATTGCGCCACTCCCAATTCTTTACCACAACAACACTTGAATTTACATACATACATATATCTCGATCTATCTGGAGATTCAGAGGTGCGATGTATCGAGAGTTTCTCTCGTCAGATGCACTGCCTGCATGGGCGACCTTCAACAATATCAACTTCAACGGTATCCGGGTTGAATATGTAGGAGGTGAACCGGTTGATTCTGGCCTTGCAGTTAAGCTGCAGCCGACAAAACTGGATTCATCTAGGCCACTTCTAAGAGTGCCAAGGCATTTGATCCTTTGCCAGGACATGGTCGATGCCCATGCTAAAACCGACGTGCATTTGCGCGAAGCACTGGCAGCAGCAGGTCCGCTGGCAATGACCCCGAGAGGTATGCAGCATCTTCTTAATTCTCTCCGATACTAAATTAGCCTCTGGTATTACAGTGTATGAATTTTGCTTCTGATATTTTGCAGCATTTTAGGCGCCATTATTATATTTTTAATAATGAAAATCACAAACGGAGTCTCGTTATCGGAACCAAAGTCAGTGGGTGTAAAGTGCGCCTGGACGGAATACGTAAAGTTTCTGCCCTCTGTTTCGGTACCAACCTGCTGGTTAGAACAAGAACGAGAGCTTCTAAGAGGAACTTCGTTATATAGTGCCGTGAAGGCAAAGCTCGCGGCCCTCGATGCCGAGTTCCACGCTTTCAAATTGGCCACACAAAATATTTCCTGGTGTAGAAAAGTTTGGTGGGATGAGGGTCGGTTAACCTTTCTCGACTGGCTCGATTGTGACGCCTGGCTGAGAAGTAGGGTTCTTCAGTTACCAGATCTTGGGCTCTCTATGATACCGTTCCTTGATTTTTGCAATCATCGTTCGTTTCCAAATTCGTTTTACGATTTAGACGACGAAGGGAACATAATATTAATACATAGTCTGTGTGCTCTTGGCCAGAGTAGCCAGGTTGTAGAAGAAGTTACCATCAAGTAAGAATCCACTGCTTCGACTCTGGTTGGGTTGCCTTTTGCTGATAAATTTGCTAAATCGCGAATAGTTATGGAGAGGAGAAGAGCGCATCCGAGATGGTATTTTCATATGGGTTTGTTGACCACGAGAGGCACACAGCGTCTTGGATGGCGTTGGACCTAAAGGACCTGGAAAATATGGGCGACGATAACTCAATGGTGTTTATGCGAGCGAAGCAAAGGTTGCTTGAAACCCCGCCGACTTTGTTATTAATTGATATGGGAACATCTGTTGAATGGACGAGCGATTATATTTGGTGAGTCCCAGAGCATTTTATCTCCCAAATATAGAAGCCCCGAACTGACTATACCTGTACAATATAGGCTGATGTGTGTAAATCACGAGGATGGTTTCAACATTCAAGTAATGCAACAAAATGACGGCTCGCAACACCTCCAAGCTTTCTTTGATGATAGGCCTCTGCCGAATCTATCTTCATTGGTCGAATTGCTGCGGATAAAACCGCTATGGCCTATATATCAACTCAGAGCTTTGACGTTGGTTGAAGAAAGGGTGCATCGGCAGCTTGCAGAGCTAAACGAATCGGAAGCTTTGTGTAACGAATTACGAAGCGAGGAAGTCGTTGGAGACCAGGTGTGGCATGTGTCGCAGAGTCTGCGAACATTAGAGAAGGCCTTGCTGGAGAAAACGATATTGATTTTGGGAAATCAGGTCAGTCCGGCGTGATCTTGAAACAACTCTTTTTGCGAGACTAGGCTTTCCCATATTTTACTTCCCCGTTCCCCAGGTTTCCGAGCATAATGTGTGGGGTCATAGTGGCAAATCACACCGGCGTTCACCATTTATCGGCCAATTAGCGGCGACATGCTGACACTATCCTTTTGAGACACAGAAAGAACATTTGCTTGTCTCCGATGTCGTCCGAAAGTACCTTAGTGACGTGCGAGCAGATCTTCAAGAAGCAGAAGAGGATTTAACCTAGCCATATCGAAAGAAATGCGGTCTGGCGGCTAACTCTACAGTAAAAAGAATGAAAAAAAAAAAGCAATGAGAAGAAGGAGGAGAGAGAAAGATATAATTTTGCCTGTTTGACCTTTGATAATATAGAGAAGGATGGAGGAAGAACAAATGGTTAAGTGGGTTCTCTTGTATATATTTCCTCGAGTATGATACTATAATATACTTCGAATATTTATTTTTCATGATGAAACAAAAGAATATTAGACGGTAGAGTAGTATTCTGATATATTTTTTATCTAATCGCCGAAATAGGCTCAATGATGAGTTTATCAACATTGTCGATTAGATGTGTTGATTTGATTATCTCTCCGGTTAAATAGCATCATCACCTGGTGATGTCAATTTAACCGGCTGGAGAAGGCACGACGCCCCGCTGGTGCAGACCAGCTGGCCGGGTCTTTAATTGATCTCGTACAGTCGACCACCAAAAATAATGCGAATCTTGCAGACCGTGCTCCCGCAAATGATTTGTTTTTTTTGGATTTCTTTCTGAACTCACCAATTTTTGAATATTTTCATTTAAAAAAGAGCAAGGGTTTTTAACATGTAATATTTGTTTTCGAAGCCACAATAAAAAGAATGGTGAAGAGGGTAAGTTCGGAATGAAGCATTCACCATACAAAAGTGTGCACGGTTAGCAAGATTCGCATTATTTTTGGTGGTCGACTGTACTCCGTATATTAGGCCCCACATAAATTTTACTTCGCGAAGTCTAGGCTTCGTTGAAATTTCAAAAATTGGGCTTAAACTGTGCGAACCAAGAATGAATTAATGCTCAATTGCATATCTTAATGTGCAGCTTCGTAATAGCCAACGAGGCCATCGAAAAAACAAGCAATCCCGGGTTAGTGCTGCGTGACTAAAGCTGAACAATCCAGAGAATTGACGGTACCCGCCAATTGTTCCGGCGGTATCAAACGGCTGTTTCCCAAGATTGATGGTCAAATGTCTGGGGAGTCCCTGCTAATCACGGTTCACTAACTACGAAGCCGCGAAGATGTGAAGGAACTGTTGAGAAAAACGATCCGACTGATTAAGGCAGAAAGGGATTGATTCGAATTTTCTCGCTAGACACAGTTAATAAGATATAGGCTATTTCGGACTCATCTGCTAAGAATGTGAAGCTGAGTGTCGATACAGTCTCTAGTCTGATATAGATATCGAGAGATTTGACGAGCAGCAATTCAGCACCTTAAAAAAAAGAAAAACAAAAAAAAAAAAGGTAGGGGCTTTTGAAAAGTAGCCTTCGCAAGAACATAATTTGGAACAGAGATTGTACCCGTGGATTAACCCTCTTTGAGGCCATGCCGAAAAATTTTTGTCAACGCATGGACCATGGAACGAATTTTGAGCCACTGGTCCGATAATATCAAGCTGGAGACAGTTTCATGTCACTGATTCGAGCTTCTACTATGTATGTCATGCAAGCTGTTCTAAGTCTCAATATATGCATATCAAATGCAGTGCTGGGCTGTCCCGAATGTTGCGATACTGCTTTTGCAATCATGATACTTGAAGCCAGCCACACCCTGTTCGGCCCAGGCCTGTCCAGGGTAGAGGTACTTCTCTAGTGTCATATTCTGAGCACCTTCGTGGATTGACCAGGTTTTTTTGTCGGCGCCTTCGGTGCATATTTCGTTAAACGTGGGAAATGAAGGGTACATGTGGGTGTGTCATCACACCTCAGAATAGAAGAGAAGAAGAGTACATGTACATTTATGCATGATATACACGAAAATAAAAGAAAAATACAAGGATATGAAAATTAAAAGTTGGGGATGAAATCGGTTGAGATTCAGAAAAAACGTTACCCTCTCGACGAAAGGTGGGTTCGAGACATATCTCCAGAGTGGGTCGAAGGAACCGAGCCCCAGAATGAAAAGGCGAGATTTGGGGTAAAAAGGACTTGGGGACGAGGGGGCGGATTTGGGAAGTAAGATGGCAAAGAACTCGTGGTCATCAACCAGGCTAACCTGAATGTTCCTTTTTAACTCAGTGCATCGATCCATGTATGCTGGGTTTCGCTCGCCATCTTCATAAATACTTGCCCCTTCCTCCAGGGTTCTATTCGCTCTCTCCGCTTCAATAAACCCTTTGTCTTTTTTCCCTTACCTCATTTTTATTTTCTTGTGTAAGCAAACCCTATTTGATCACGACACTTTCCAAAATTCACTCCCGGTCGACATTTATACCGTTCCATGTGAATTTATAATCTGCTCTCGACCCTTGTACGACTTGGCCGAGGTTATCGAAACGCCCGCGATAAAGAAAACAACCAGAAAAAAAAAAAAACTTACTTGAACTTACCCTTTCTTGTCTTTACCGCTCGATCAACAGATATCTCGTTATCAGCAGACAAAAAATCAAACGGCCTAGAGATCGCGTGCGAGTTAAGACTTACGTAGGACTTGGGAATGCTTGGGCTCCCGAAGGAAGCTGCCGAAGCTGCATCGCTCTGACGAACGAATTCGAAAGTGGTCTGAGAAGTTTGCTTGCGAACGAATTAGCGCTTAGCTCGAGCTTTCGACATTTTGGGCTTTCGGGAGAACGGAGCCGCCATCTCGGAAAATCTCCACTTTTGATCTCGACATAGTTACCGCTGATATAGACGACGATAATAACACAGAGCGAGCGATCAAATTTATGGTTCCGTGGCCGGCCGTCCTTTGGTAATCCGATTAATCAGTCAACATGCCTGGAATCATTCCTATGAAGTTGATCAAGACGGGTAACTCGAACCAAGTTCGTGTTGCCCAGGCTTGTGATCGGTGTCGCAGTAAAAAGGTGCCAACATTAATTCTTCCATTCGTCCGATGTATACTAAAGTTCTACTGTGGGGACAAACTTCATACTAACATCGAGTAATTTAATTAAAACACTTTAGATTCGCTGTGATGGCACAAGACCGAGTGTATGTCGACACCTCTCCCATCTCTCCGAAATTATCATTTTCGTTTTCGTTTTCGTTTTCGTCCTTGCCTTCGCTTTCGCTTTCTTTCTTTCTTTCTTTTTTCGTTCTTGCGTTTCTTACTCTCGTTGTCTTTATTCACAGTTATCAGCAGGGCTGACCTTCGAGTTATGTTGGTGTTAGTGCTCCCAATGTGCCAGCGTTGGCTTCCAATGCAAGACTTCGGACAAACTTTCACGGAGGGCTTTCCCTCGTGGCTATACAGAGTCCCTTGAGGAACGGGTGAGGTCTCTTGAGTCCGAAGTTACTGAACTCAAAAGCCTTCTCGATGCGAAGGAAGAACAGCTTGATGTGCTATCGAGATTACACTCTTTCTCTCCTTACTCCCCGACGTCGTTGTCCTCTGCAAGCCCCAAGCGACCTGCCCCTAGTAAAACAGTGTCGGAATCTTCTGGTCCCTCTGCCGCTGAAGACTCTTGTGTAGAAGATGATACATTTTCTATGCCTGAGAGCTCTACCCTTGTTCATGATGGCAAGTCTGGAGAGTTTTATACAGGTGCATCTAGTGGTCGTGCGTTCATTGGTATAGTTACTCTTCACCCTTACCCTCTTTGTACCTTATCGTCCTTGCTAACCTCTCACGTATTAGACATATTCAAGGCTCGCATGAAACAAACGAGTCCATGCGACATCGAATTTTCTGGGAACACATTCTTCACCCGTAAAGAACGCATCGTAAAAATCTTTCCTAACCGGTCGGCAGCCCATGCAGTTAAGCCTCCACCTCGCATGATCTCCGACCTTCTTGTCACTGCTTTCTTCCAGGAATACCACCCATTGTTCCCGATACTTCACCGACCGAAGTTTCTTTCTATTTATGAGAATCTCATTAACTGCGAGCAAGATTCCCCGGAGTATCCTCGAGAATACCATGAGATCGCCCAGTTGTTCCTTGTCTTTTCTATCGCTTCTTCGCAAAGCGAAACTCGTAATACTGCTGAGCATGAGTCCTTCACAAGGCAGTGGCAGTATGCTCTTGAAGCTATCATGCTAGAACCGTCCATTGAAAGTCTACAATGCCTTGTGCTGGCACAACTCTATTGCATGTCTATCGGTGACGATAGCAGACTGAACCAATACAAGAGCTTGGCTGTCGGCACTGCTTTACGTCTTGGTCTCAACCAAGACCAAAAAAAGTTTGGCATTTCGGCTTTGCAACTTGAAATGAGAAAACGCGCCTTTTGGTGCGTCTACTTGTTGGATTCGTAAATTACCTCCCGGCGATTGTTTGATAGAAACGGCATGCTGATTAGTACAACAATAGGTTCTCTGCTTCTATGCTCGGGCTGCCGACATTAATTAACGACGAAGAAACCAATATTGAGTACCCTGCCGACATTGACGATGAATATGTATCCGAGTCAGGGATTTTACCCACCATGCCCGGCGATCATACCAAGATCTCCAGTGCATTGGCACTGTTCCGTGGATCAAGAATTCTATCCAAGGTCCTCTCAACGATATACTCGATGAAGTCAAGTACCAAACAGTCCTACAAACAACTTCAACAACTTGAACAAGAATTAGACGCGTGGAAGACGAACCTGCCTGAACATCTTCGACTTGAGTTTGTCAATGGCATGCCAGCGACTAATATCGTTAGCAGCCGATCGCCTCTTTTGGTAGGCTTCTTCAATTAATGTAGACCCCGACTATTTTGCTAACTTAAACTTCAAGGTCTTCGCATACTACTATATTCGCATATTAATACATCGCTCCACAATCGGATCCGACTTTAATAATTCGGGCGGGTCTGTGCATGCAGTCGTCGAATCAAGTAATCGAGTGTTCCAAATTGTCAAACTCTTGGAAGAGCGAAAACTCGGATTTTCTTTCTGTCTGAATAAAAACCAAACTCTTCTTCTCTGCACATTTTCCATTTTACACGGTGCCACAGATTATGCCCATGATGGTGTTCTGGCAAAAGATACGCAAAAACTGGTCTCGGAGATTCTTAACACCCTCCAGAAAAACAGATACCCTCTAGCGAAAGCGCTCAATGTTATCGCGTCATCACTATTTAAACTTGATAGACGATCCAACAACTTGAGAAATGCTCCTTCGCCGTCGCTGCCTAGCTCAATTCGTGACGATGTTCAGCAACTCCGCAGAGCCTACTCGATGTCTTCGAAGCCACAAGAGAAACCTAAGCCACGACAGATTCAGACCGACATATCCACAGTTGGGAGCATTTCTCCCGCTTCTGCCATCACGTATCATCCGAACTGGAGCCGTGCAAGCTTGCCTCAACAAGCGGTGTCCCCCAAATCTCTCCAGAACACCAAAGTCTTAAATGCATGTACAATGACACCCGTTACCCCGACTCTAGATAAGTCGAGTAATTCTGACATCTACAATTGGAATATGGACGCCACGACAACCTCGACACAGAACACCAACCGTCACAGTGCTGTTAGCGGGTCTGAGTGGGAAAGAATGCTTGCTCTAATGGATCAAAACCAAGGAATTAATATTTACGGTGGGGGTAGCTCATTCGAATCACCGGCTGATGTGAACGAACCCTTGGAATCTCCGACAGACACCGCGGACCGAAGAGACAGCGCAAAGTCGATCTACGAGGTTCTACATCCTACCGCCGCTAGTGTCTCTTCGTTTTCGAACTTCAGCGACGAGGATCTAGGGTTACCAATTTTTGACTCTGATAATACATCTGGGTACTACCCGGATTTGATGGGTGGTGCTATACCAATCCCTGGTGCTCCCCTCAACCTCGACAGTACATGGGCGTTATGAAGAACCGATGCATGGATTTCTTTTCTTGTCCCATTTTCTTTTACTTCTATCTCCTAATGATTAATGTTTTCTCGAATTTTCTTCACCTTTTGTATGATACCTCGGAGCTCTTTTGTTTTCACACTTTGTATTTTAGCTCAATGTTCGGATACTGAAAAGCGGTCTTTTCCGAGGCGGATGCTGGTGTCTCTTTGCTTCCTCATGTTTTCTAACTTTCATCCGTCAAACATCCTCACTAGCAGGATTTACTTTCATCTATGCCATCCTTCTACCATCCAATTCCGTCTATGAGTGATATTTGCTTGTTTGCATCTTTGGGGACCTTTCCAATCAACATGTCCTGACCTGTTTCAAGCGCTTCTCGTATTCGCGTTGGAACCAAACCTGATGTGATTGTTTTTTTTTGTCTCCTTATCAAAAAAGAGAGCTGGCGCCGGTCTACTATGTATTGACCCATGAGTTGAAACTTCCCGTGCGTGATATCATCCGGGCCTTGTGCTCTGTCGAAACTCGCAGGGGTGAGGGCGAGAAATCTCGCAAAAGCACTTGCTAACTACTTCAGCAAGTGCGTTATCTACCTGTGTGTGTAAAAATCCTTCACAAGCCAACACTCCGTGGTCTGTGCGCGTATGCGCAGTTTTTCTGCCTCCTCTGATGAATGTCGACATCGGCAGCGAAACTGTTGGGGCTTGTCTTCCAGGGTTTGGTTTGTCTGTTCGAATGTTCCCTTCCCGCTCCCCTGTCGTTTTCTCGGGAGTTCTCCACGTGGTCGAAAGAGGCCTGGAATGCAAGATTTCGTAGGCTCCGCGTTCCGCATATTGGCATGATGATATCACCCTTCCCTGCCGAGGCTCGATGTGAGGGGAAACGGCTCTACGAGAACTGAAAGGGTCAGAAAACGCGAACTACGTTCTCCCAAATTTGTGGCGCGCGCAAGATCCCCTTCTTCTGACGCCGGAACTTTCAAACTTGTCAACATCCAAGTGAAGAAGTAGAGGTACCTTTTGGTCGTTGTTGATATTGGTGCATTGGACACTAATCAGCTTCCTTTCTCGGAGCTTGCATGTGCATTGCGTGCTGCAATGCGGTTGTGAGGACAAGGCAACCACGTTTTTGAGAACTTTCGAGAGGCGTCAAACGGATGACGCCAAGTAACCAAGATGTTTGGTAAGATTGGTCGATATGATATACATCAAATTATTGGACAAACGGCGAATTTACCTGAATATTGCGAACCTAATGGGAAGGCTGGTGCGAACTGCAGCGACCAATATTACCATTGTACCCCTTAGAATTCTAATTAAAGGTGCTCAATTTTTCGGCACAGATAGAAGGGCGCAGTTGGCTTGATTCGAGAGCTGCAAAATTCAACTTGGAGGATCAATATCAACTCAATTGCAAATGTATAAACATATAACATTTAGATATCTTGGCGCTTAGTGATATAGCCATGCAGGAAGCTGTCAGGCTCACCACGTGGCTGCAAATTACCACACAAAGCTTAGGCTTTCGTAAGCCGTCTTTGATTCAGGTTGTGCCGACCTTAATCTTAAAATACAACAAACTTGGTTGTAAAAACTCTTTACACTATGACTTCCTTCCACCTGCATAATACCTTGCAGCAACAACAAAGCAGCCCCCCGTTAGCATCATGGAGCCTGAAAACCATATTAACGAGGTGAAATCCTTCAGATTGACCAAGGAGCCCGAAAGGGGGAGGGCAATGAGTGATCTAGTAAAATGGTTTATATTTCGTTAGTTAAATCAGCTCAGCTGGAACTCGTATAGACTCTAACATACGATACCGCTGTAAGGATTTCTACGATACCTTTTCAGATTCATCATCATTTTTATTCTTTTTTTGCTAAAGGCCTCTTCCTCGCTTCGCTGCGGAAGAGTCCAAATTTTCTGATAAAAAAGTCTAACCGTCTTATCATCTATATTTAAAATGTTTGGTCGCGCCTCCACCTCCTCTTCTTCTATCCCTGCAGTGGTATTCACCGCTAATATTAAGAACGCGGAGCACCGCGCTCTTTCTTTTACACATCTTAAAACACTTAAGGACTGCGTTGGTGTAGTCTTAGAAGTATATAAGGCCAGAATCAAGCCCATCCTGACTAGCTTGGCAGACCGTACACAACGCGTGTGCGGTCTGATCAAAACCCTTGAACACCATACGGATAATATCACAAATAAAAGGCCGTCCTTCCCTCCTCAACTTAAAGCTATACATCAGCCTGTCTTTCAAGTTGCTAAGCAGTTCCAGGAGCACACAGGACCCTCCAACCCCACCACCGAACTCACCAACCTATCTTCTCTTTAATCCAATTTCAGAGTTAACTACTTGCAAAAAGTTCTCACACTTAAAAAGAAGGAACACAATTTCTTTACACAAACCATCTCCCAAAACTCATATAAGTCAGAAATCGACAAAACTCTAGTCTACAGTTTTGCTACTCTTAGCAGATTTTTTGATTTAGAAGTCCCCATAGACTTAAACCTCTTTGCCAAAGACTCTAAGGCTAAAGTCCCGGACCAACTACATAGCATCAGAAACCAACTCTACGACGTACCCAGGACGAGGAACTCGACCTCGAGTCAAATAGAGAAAACCTCGCCGTTACTTCACTAGTTAGAGAAATCTATGCGTGTCATAACGACGCCCTTGCTATCGCCGCCCGTGTTGTCCATATCACTATGAATAAGGAAATGCGGGAAGTCGAAAAATCCCTGGAGAAACTAAATCTCCAAAAACAAGAATCTATGGAAATAGATTCAGACCTTACATCGGCTAAAACCTTAGCCATGTTAAAGGCCCTCTACGAGGACATGGAAGCTAGTACGTATGGCCCTGCGCCCTCGTACAGCACATTACCTAACAATGTGATTAGGGAAGAAAGCCTCCAAAAAAACCCAAAGAACGGCAAAAAACGGAGCCGTCTCCAAACCTCAAGCCTCGAAGAGGCAGAGGAAGAAAGCAACTGGATCGGCGAAGCAGCCACCAGCCAACCAGAAGCCAAAAAGCCAAGGTTAGTCACATTACCCTTTCTGTCGGATAAACCGATTAAACCAATCAATGTTCCAAAGCTAACAGTCACACATTCGACCCCATCCCAGGGAAGAAATGATCTTGTGCATGTCTTGGAAGGCCTGGATGTTCCTATGGAACTCCAGATTAAATCGTATATTGAGGTAGGAGGTATGCTTTGTAGTAGCTATTTCGATACGAAATCATTATCATTTTAATTATCATTGTCCAAAATTCAAAGCTTCATTCTGTCTACTTACGCTTGAAATACCCCGATTGCATTCTATCCCAAAATTTAGGCAAGTCAATTCAATTAAAATTGTAAAAGTGGTCATCAAGACTGAGAAATCTCACCATTAACCCAAAAGCACTAAATAAACACAACCAAGTCCCCAGCACACAAAGCCACGCTCTCCTCCCTCCATCCGGAAACCCCTTCCCAGGGTCTACCAAACACGTATCAACGGTTCCCTTCTCTTCATCTTTCCGTCTAACAATAATACACTGGGCATCTTCTACCGCAATGACGCTTGCGTCTGTAGATACTAACACATTGATAGTAGTCGCCGGACTCCGTTCCCCGTTGGACGCCGCCAGCTGTACGTATAGGTCTTGCTCCAGTGTTTCCGCGGGTATCAGATGCTGCTCGCGAGCAAGATCGATGGATAGCCTTAGTTTTTCTAGATTCTGTTGCGCTAAATCTGCGATTGCTAGTGCCGTGGGGTGGAAAACTGGTGCTTCTGCTTCTGCTTGTATGTTAGTTTCAGGAATGGGTGTGTCGTCGATGCCGATGGTCACTTTCATTGAAACTGGGATATCGATATCCTTGCTTGATGCTGGCATTTCTTACGTATAACTTGTCGGATTGGATAACATATATAATTAAGGGTGGTGGTTTATAATGTTATTGGCAGAGGAATTGCCGAAAGGATCAATAAAAGGCAGCAATCTAATCCCCCTCATCCTTATAGGGCCAAGTCTATAGTATCGCGACCTAATGAAATCGAGATCTGATGAGCCTAGTTTCTAGAAGGGCGGGTAAACACCATCATATCGAGATACAAATGGATTGCACAATCCCAAGGATCGATCAGTGAAATCGAAGTGAAACTCGAAGAGATCTAAAATCCCTAGCTCCAGATCGTTGTCAGAAAAGCTGTAGCGATCCGAAGATCGATCTAGAATATTAACTCCTCTCATACACTAACCCAATTGAATAGATGCAATGCTGCGGCCTCGTTTCAATGATAATTGTACATTATCCGAATCGTAAACTCCGAGACGGCCTTTAGGGCTAACAGTGCTGGCTAGATACCTATATATATCTTTCTTCCGCTGTTGGTTTCTGAGAACAGGCAGATAGGCAAGAACACAGAAAACGGGGCAACATGCAACATACCTTCTTTGGGTCAGATCGAATGGTTCCGTCGATCTAAGAAGCGATGGTGCAGCTGCCCGTCTGTTGGGTTGACTTTACTAGCTTGGCCAGGAGTGTAGGTTAATGCGTGATTCTATTTGCGTAAAATGTTTGAACTGGCGGATAAAATAGTAAGATATCACGGAAATAATAAGCTATATAGATATAAAGGCCTTTAAAGCAACCAGTTCTTGACGGAGTTTACTAGAAATATACTTTTGATGGGATTTTCGAGAGTGTATTCCCTACATCTTTCTATGTCATGCATTACACTAACTGCAACTAGTGGGCGAGTTCTCTCGCTCTTCCTTTTTTTTTTGGCGATTCATATCATATAACTATTCCTACCGATAGTATCGCCATGATATTAGGGGTCACCATGCTAGCTATAACATGCTAGGGTATCGAGGATAAAAGTCTGCGGACAGCCACAGAGGATGGTACGATTTACAGCCTACAAGGATCAAAAAGGATTCTAGAAATCATCTGATCTCTTTGTGACCACTCTACGACGCAAAAGTCTATGATGCTTACATATGCCATCTTGATACGAGATTCTTCATCACAAGACCAGGTGAGCTTGCTACGGAGTTATCAGGCATATATTACAACAAATCAATTCCAGCAATCTGAAAATGGTTGGAATATTTAACTTCAAATGAGATAACTACATTTTATATCCGTTTTGATAATTGATTATACGCATGTCAGCAGGATCAGTGTAATATAACTAAGTACACACGAGACCTCCAACGTGGTCAACATTATTATAAATGCAACAGTATCATCCTCTAGTTTACACTCTCACATCTGTTACCCACCTGTCACTGTCACTTGTGCTGTTGAGTTGCTGTCTGTACATTCTGCTCGACAACAAACGGCATTGCTTGTGGAATTCGTTTGAGTCTTGTGTTATCGCGTGAGGGACTTGTGTCTTCCGAACTTCGGGTCAGACAAAAAATAAAATACCTTTTTTCTTTTTTCAAATCTGTTCCTAGGAAAGGCTAAGAAAAAATGAGCGATTATCTCTCGCAATTTAGTATTCAATGTTGACTTGTAGTGATGAGATGTCAGTGGGAGTACATAGAAGGGTGAAATCGACTAGATACCCGGCTTTAAATCATATAGATTATAGAGACTGGATTTAAGAAGCATAGGTCCTCGGCAACAGGCTAGGGTTTCTCTCCCCCTTCCCCTTCACCTGCTGGTCAAAATCCGAGTGGGACTACTCCCGTAAAGCCGTGTTCATAGCTATGATAAAGCGCCACCGATCCGACTGTTCCCGCATCCAATTCATCTCGGCTATCCAGGTTTCCCCAGCGTAAACAATCTAACGAAACACGGAACTAGTCGGCTATACCAGCGGAACCTTCGGTGTTTATTGAGTAATATATTTCGCACAAAATCGGCCGGGTGGAGATATCCTGGATGCTGACCAATCAGAAATATTCCTCTTACGTTGGATTTTGTGGATGGGACCGGCTCAGTCTCTCTCCCTCTCTCTCTCTCTCTCACGAGGCGATAATTTTTGAGGGGATTTATATGCACATGTCGGCGGACGGACGTACACCCATGCACATGTCCGTTCTAGCATCTTGTCCGACTGTGTATACCAATCGCTGATATGATAAACCTGCGCTACGTGTTTGTGATACTCACACGGTAAATGATGCGAGAATCGATTCGTTTGATACAGTTCGAGCGTTCGGATTCCACAACTTATTTTTGAACATAATAGTATAACAGTATAACAAGGCAATGTGGCGAGTGAGCGTTTAAAATGGTGTATCTTCAGAGTTAGATTTGACTTGTATCTAATACCTGATGCCTGTATGCCGGGCCTTCACTGTAACAGTCCAGGCTGCTCTGACAAGATCTTACAACTAGACTTTTACCTGAAGCAAAATATGTTCTATTACAATATTATAGGAGTAACAGAATACTTGTTCTTGCCCGCCTGTAACTAATGTGCTCTCTATATACTCAGCTAGCTATACTTACAGGGAGCGAATCAACAGAAAGGAGGCCAATACCGCCACTATATACTAACAACTGAAAAAAAGGAAAGAAACCGCACCTGAAAAGCAACATGAACCAGACCACATTGCTATAGGAAGAATATACACGCTATATGCGATATCATACAATACACTCTCAAACCAAACCTCCACAAAGAAAAAGTTAAAATGAAATTTTGACCAACAAAACGCCTTAACCACGATAAAAAAAACTCACACCAAACTTTTACCCCTTCTACATACGATACCCTATCCTCTTTTGTTTTCTACATGTTCACAAACCCCACACCCAAACCAACACCAACCCCCCTCCCTCCCGTAGCATTAGTCCACAACTCCCTCGCCTCCCTAAACGTCGTGAACCCCATATAGATATTTTGCATCTCAAAGTACAACTCCCCGGAACTGACAACCTCCCTTGTCAACAAATTCGTAATAAACATACACAACAGCTTCACCTTTCTCGCCACATCTGGTCCCTTCCCTCTTCTCGTCGTAAGTGGGATTCCGTCATCATGGTTACCATACGGTGCTTCTAACTGTAAGATACAATTTGAGATGAAAACGTGAAGAAGGTGTGTTCGTTCTGATACTGTCATTATTGGCACCGTCTTGCTATCAGCGAGGGTGAGGGGTGTGGCGTTGGGTTCATCTGTTGCGGATCGGATGACGAGGTGGTTTATTAGATCTAGGGAGCGTAATTCGAGATTCAATTTTGGCAGAACGGCGTTTAGCAATGCTTGTCGCTTCGTGTCCCTGTTCGCATTCACATTCGTATTCGTGCTGGTGCTGGTGCTACTCTTCTTCAATATCTCTACCGTGAGGGATTGGAGAAGATCGAAATTCAAATCCAACATTTGTCTGTACGCCTCAGGATCCGACGCGTGATATATCCTCCCAGCTTGAACGATATTACTCAACAGCATATTCTTTTCCTTGGAGTTCAGGTGGCGGACATGGGCATTCGATAGCGCATCCTCTATGATATCATTCGATACGGCGCCGCCGCTGTTGTTGTCGTATGGTGATTGTGATGGTGGTGGTGGGGTTGCAGTTTCCTCTGTGAATGCTGAAGATGATGCGTTGGCTTGGTCCTTTCGGGTAATAATACTAGCACCACTACTAACGGGGTAACTCTGAGGATGAGGGTGAGGGAAGCTCTGGGCAAATACCGGTTGTTTTGTCTGGCCAACGGGGGCCGGTGAAGGTGTGCCGCCTGCGGTCTTCCTGCCTCCGCCGTTCGCATGATAGCCGTTCGTGCTCTTCTGCGACGGTTGTTGGTGCTCACGGGTGGTTGTGGTTGTGTGCCATGCTTGGATTGGGGGGCCTTCTTCTTCTGCAAAGGTTCTCAGGTCGGCGGATTCACCGAGTCTCATTTGCTCAAAGGTGCCATAGAAGTCTTTGGCGGAGAGGTCTGCGAGCTAAACATTTTCATAGAAACAGAAAAAAAGAAGAGGGTGTATTAGCATGTGAAGCTATATTTTGTTTACACTGAGAATAATAAATATATGAATTCGAAAGTGCCATCAGTCGGATAATTGAATTTGCCACCAAATCTTAGAATCCCAAGATCGTGAACAAAAAAAATTATATTATACGGCGTTCAAGCACCCGAATATTCACACATATTTTTCCAGCGTGAATAATCCAACCTGAATAAAAATTCGGTGGACAATGTAATTACCTTATTCCCTTCCCCACCCAATATCGCCAACAACATCTTCAACCTCGCCCTCCTCAACCTCTCACCAGCGGTATCCCGCTCCCCAGGCCCCAAATTGCCCATCCGCGCCTTCTCCGCCTCACACGTTTCCACGAAATGACTGCGAAACGGGTTCAACAGCACATCGTACTCCCTGTAGAGCCAATACAACGTGAATGTAGCGTTGAGCCTGAACCCGATATTCTTCTCCATTGGCCGCCATTCGCTGGTTGCGGAAGTGGAATTGGGAGTCGCGGTGGCGATGAGGGTGATGAGGATCTCGCAGGCTCGGGTGAAGTGCTGCTCTGGGTTTGGAATGGCATCGAGAAATTTTGTGGCCGTGGAGGCGAACGGCGAGGCGACGGTTTCTAGCAGACGACAAAGTTCGTCCGGGAGCTGGGAATAGGATGCCATCGTGAGGAGCGAGCGGGGCGACGACAACGACGGCCCTGATGTTGATGTTCTGTGCCAGATATGGTGCGGCTGGTGTGATTGACAATGATGCCGGGTTAAGATTTTGAAGTTCTGCTCAGACGGTCACTCAATTCTCGTCTATTCTATCAATTGAACTTTGATCTCGTGAGGTCTTTCGTTCGGTGTTTGCAAAATAATAAAAAATCAATAAAGCCAAAAAAAAAAAAGATTTTGTGCTGTGGGAGTGACCAGGATTAATTTTTTTCAACCGACCCTTCCCTTCAAAGTATGCAAGCAAAAGCCCAGCAAGAAAATCTAAAAGTAAAAGAGGAAAAGGCTTTGAGAAAGAGGAAATTCGAAAATTGCCGGAGTCGTTATAAACAAGGCAGGCGGGACGGATAGAGCATAAGATTTCTGATTATAAGGCTACGATGCGAATGGGAAAGACGACGACGCTTTGTTGCACCGGATTCAGCTGGTTTCATATGCAAAGGCGCACGACTCACAGGCAGCAGAAACTATTATATATTACCTTCATGTGGGATCCGGCAGAATTTCTATCGATCTTAAGATCTGGGAAGAAGTGAGATTTAAAAGAAGCTTTGTAGCATCACTGGCAACTTTGGAGATTATCCGCTGTGGCGCAGGACAAAGCCCTTGGCATATTTGCAAACCCGTTCGCCCTCTCACAGACTGATATTATAATTATCACAAGATGCCATTCGCGACCAGGGGGCCCTTTGGACATGCTATCTCTGAGCGGCCGTTATATTTCATGTTCGAGCAGCTGAGTTCGAAGCGGTGGTTGGTCGGTCGGCAGGCGAGAGATTGCCCCAGTCGGCCGGGGTTCGGTCGCATCTTTACGTCATTTCTCACCACCACCAAATTCTTCAGTCGCTTCAACCTCCGTAGTTTTCCCAGCATCGTCATCGCGAAGGGAAGAAGAAATATAACGATAAAATCACCATCTTTGAAACTACGAAATAATTGCAAGAAGATATTATAAGGGTGGAAGGCAAAGAAAGACTGTGCTTTCTCTTTTGATTCATTAATTAATGTCGTCATTCCAATAAAAAAAGGAACATGATAAAAAGGAAAGCTATCTTATAAAACATCAAAAGAGGACAACATTGGGTAGTCAACAGGTGCGAAAGCGACAAAATGAAAAGAGAACAAAGGAAACCAAGTGTAATAACGTGACCCGGGCTGCCGAGAAAAAGTTTTAAAACGCCGCGAACGAAGAAGAAAACAGACAGAGACAAACAGGCAGCACCACGCGACGTTCGTTACGAGATAACCTTTAAACTGTCTAGTCGGCTTGCACGGTTGTTTGTGCTTCCGGGGCGGACGAATGAATAGCTTTCGTGAATGCATTGTGCAGTGCGCTCGCTCGTTGGTTTGGTTCGTTCGTTCCTCCGCACACAGATGCATAGCTTAGCTGCACGTTTATTATACAGCACCTTGTTTTTTGGCTTGGCACCAGCCATGCTCTTGTGGAAAGCTTTTCCGCTCGGAACCGATAGGGAATGTTCAGTCTATTTGATCATATGATGTAGGCCGGCGGGATTCGGAAATAAAAAATAAAAAATAGTAGATGAACAGACGTTAAGGAAAAGGAAGGAAAACGAAAAACAACTAGATGGACAGGCTTGCTAGCCAGGTGTCTCCCTCTGTCTCAATTTAGAAAAGGAGGAAGAATGACCGACTGCGCTTTCTCTCCATCTAGGCCGTCTAGTACTTGAGAATAATGTACAAGGCGTGAATGATACTATGACGAGTTTGTCTCACGTTAGTGGGGATGTCGAAGCAACGATAAATTAGATAGAGGAAACTCACCCGGGCAGGTATCCGAAGATTGTCAACAGAACGTTGATCCAGAAATCAGCTGTGCATCCTCTCTCAAGGAAGACACCGAGAGGTGGGAGGATGATGGCGAAGCTACGAGTGACTGTTAGTAGAGCTCAAACTTGAAGAGCCGGACGGTCCGATGCCATCCGACCCAACTTTACTCGACTTGACTTACATGATCTTGCAAATGTCTGAAGCGGTGAAAGGCATCTTGGCTGATGTGTGTGTCGCCTAAAGAAGCTCTTCTTGGATGGTAGATGGTTTTCAGGTTATTGGAGTATTGGATTACTTGTTATGTTGCAGATGCGATTACGATTTGCGATTGATGTAGGAAAGAAGTAGAGTGAGTAGGTTTGGCTTCATAGATGGGGGGTCGTGAGGTGGTTTATATACAAGCTATCATTACCATGCACACAGACATGACCCAGTTTCTTTGATCACATCACACTGACACCAGCTCCTCCGCACTACGTATTCGAAGGAAGCAGAGAAAAAAATTCCTGCGCCAACCGAATCCAGAATAAACCTTGCATATTTTGATTTCAAAGATGGAAAGCAAAATATGAAAATAACCTGGCGGGGAGGGATACCTTGGAAGAAGTAGCGGCCGCCACGACCCACTTTGATTTGTCTCAACGGAGCCAAAGGACGCTACGTATTTCTCAGCGCCGGCAATACCTGTCGCAATAGACAGGATAGCATGCTAGCCACCTGAAATTCTAATTACCTAACAAACGTTTTTGTATCTCATCATATTTTTTGGTTGTAAAAAAAAAAAAGGTCTCAGTTTGCTGAAGTGTCGTCATGGGACCCTTCGACGTATGCCACCCACCAAAGGTTCTGCATCTCAAAAACGGTAGTTTACTCTGGCTCGGGTACCAAACCGTGCAGAAGAGAACCCAACGGACGGTGACGGAGGCGACTCGATTGGTCGCAAATTAAAAAAAGATAAAAAAATCTTCCTTTCGAATTCTTCCCAATCAATCTCATCAATCCATGTCCGAATGATATTTCTTGCGTTCCTCCGAAATATTTGGGTGCTGCCGTTGCTTGACGTCATTCGCGCTTCATTGGCGCAGGGGTCTTAGCTATACCAAACAAATTAACAACCCGATCAATCGAATCATATCTGCCAGGGTCAACATTGAAAGGAAGGAAAATTAACATCGAACATGCTGGATACTTGTCACGACGTACCTTCTAGATTATATTCTCATGTTCATTCACACTCTGGCTATTTTTGAATGGTTCTCTTCTAGGTCAAGTTTATCGATACCGTCAAAAAAGATCGATTGCGAAGACCAGTCTATTTCCAACCAGAGCTCCAGCTATGCAACCAAGCCGGAAATCTCGGGAACTTGCCTCTGTCGCTCGCCAAATTTTTTTGACAAGAACTTCAGGTTGATAAACTGGAATGGTCGTGGAATGAAATGACCTGATTATTCCACGTCGCATGCATCAATCAATCAGGGTCTCAATATGTCCCGCCGGCAGCCGAAAGTTATCGTCGATTTCGAACCGGTTGACCGGGTCAGGTTTCTTTTCTTGAAGTCTGTGTTTTCTTGGAACTGTCACATTGCCAATGTCTTCATCATCGGCAGATCGCCATGTCTTTGACGAAATCTGATCGCCGCAGATGTGGCGGTGGGATATTGTGGCTGTGCACTCCGACGACAGCTGTGGCTAATGCGCGCGATCGCAACGGCCAAAAAAGGCAACAGCTCACAACGCACACTATGACGACAGGTGGAAGGCGTTGAGGCTTGTCTGGCGGAAACGCCCTTTTGAATACCAGGCGATATACAAGAGCATACGCACTCCTTTCGATCTGATTTAGACTTGAATTTACCCTACCGTGCGAGGTAATCTTTATGTTCATGTGAATATTGTTTTTGAGATTGAGAGTCGAGAATCCGACAGATGCTTTGTCTCAGTGCGATTGAAGAGTTTTAGTCTGGTTAATGCTATACATGTAGGATATCAACAGATATAAATCTAAAGCTACCCGAATGTTTCTTTAAAACGCCCGCTCAACGAGCAAATGTAACAGAGAAACAAACGACGACATGTAAAGTGAAGCCAAATGAAAATATCAAACAATAGAGCAAGCTAGGCTGGGACTCCACCCTTAGCTCCGCAACGTGATAACGAAATCATTTCGGCCGTAACATATAGTAATAAAAGCTGGTTTAAGTAAAAGGAATCGATTATAACAAATCTTTCAGCTAACATCTGTCCAAGCGCTCGCATTATCCTCTCTCTCCTCTTCATCATCATCACGGTCCTTCAACCCCTTCTCCCCAAACCTCCTCTCATACTCCCTCCTCACCATCTCCCAAGCATCATCCGAAAATACCAACCTCTCATACTTCCCTTCCACAAAGCCCCTCCTCAAACTCCTCCCTTTCCCTTCCACGGCAACCAACCTTCTCACAACCTCCACCACATCGTCCACATCCACCTCCCCCTCACTCCCCTCAAGCTCCCTACTCAAGTAACACAACCCTCTCTTCAGCTCGTACAAAAAATCCACCGCATAAAGCGTCATCCCATCCCCACTAAACACCACAACCTTCTGCTCCAAACTCCAAGCCACAACTTCATCAACATCCCCTCTTCCCATCCCGAATCCCCTTCTCATCTCCACCTCCCCGGTATTACTAATCCAATCGTCCCTCTCAATCCCATATTTCCTCGCACTTTTCACAACAGCAGAGATCAGTGCTTCCTTTTGTTTCGGCGTGAGCGGGGAGGTTTGGATTATAGACACGCTACGTGTGGATGGCTTGCAGCGGAAGAAGAGCGAGAAGAGAATATCACCTGTGACGATGAAGGTGTGGTGTTCTTTAGTCTTGCGGAGGAGGCGGTGAGACACGTGGGTTAGCGCTGTGGTTAAGGTTGGGGTGTCTATGACTTGACCTCCGCCATCATTATCTCCTCTGTTTGTAGTGACGGTGGTAGTATCGTGAGGATGGGTGTTGTAGCTTTCTGGTAGGTGAGAACTACGTCTGGAGCTCGACACTCGTTGGAAGATCGGTGGTGTTGGGAAGTAGGGATACGGTGTGGAAGAGGATCCCGAGTTGAAGGAGGACATTTGGCTGGTTTCTTCTCGTGGATCGGTTTGGACTTGGGCTTGGGGTGGCGGTTGTTCTGGGTGCGGTGGTAGTTGTACTAATCCTCTGTCTTGAGCTTGTTCTTCCCTCTGATGTCTGTTTTTCCGTCGCAGGCGTCCCAGTTCTCGGGATTGGGATGGGCCCATATGTGAGAAGGGATGTATGTGGATGCTATATGTATGTATAGGTTATTGATTAAGGTATAAAGTGAAATAGAGGTAAGCGATTTGAGAGGAAGTATGTGTATATGGAGGTATATGGAGTTTCATGTGAAATGATAAGGTTGAGTATTCCCAAAGGGTTGTTAGGGGATAGGAATGGATATATTGTGTATTGTCTCGTAAACCAGACGTTTGTTGGCTGCAGCGGGTTGACCATGGAAAATATCGATCAATGTCGATATTTCAAAGCGATGGAGATGAATCTTTTATTGTCACGGTGGTAGCTGTGTAGCCATCTTCATTTCATGAATTCAGTGTATGGAGGTTCGGCTTTGAGGATGTGAGCGTCGATAGCAAATTTGTAAATGTGAAGGAGGATATCTATCAAGAGATATATAAATTCTAGCCGAATAAAAATGGTCGAAGAAAGCCAGAGTCAAAGTCAGTATTCGCGCAAGTATATCATGGCGCCGCTCGATATCGATAACTAATATATTAAGAACTCGAACCGTGTCAAATACAACAAAAGCTTGCAAAAATCTAAAGACCCAAATTGAAAATTTAACAGAGCGTCACAAAACAGAAACATCACAGTATATATAACCGGAAGTCCCTATCCGGCATCATGTCTGAGAAGAAAAAAAAAAAGTGACATCTCAGCGCATTAAACGGCACAACAAAGACCCGGTTCGACTCAAATCAACTAAACTCCAGACGAAAAAATCTCGAGCTCGAGCGCGAGTATACCCAACGGGGAAAAAAAAAAAAGAGACAGAAAGATATTCCGCCAACCCGCCCAGTACATCCGTGCCGCTCTCAAATTGCAAATCTTATCAAATTATGAGCCTCAACTTTCTACAACGGCAGATCCTTGTCCGTAGACGGTCGAAAGTCAGAATAGTACAGCCAGCCCACACTAAAACCAAAGTGAGAAAAGCAAATCCCATCGATTTCAGACGAAAGATACAAGAGATACAAGGATACCATAATTTGGATTTACCAAATACCAGATGACAAAGGTTTTCAGAGAGGGCGTTCGGGTGATCAAATTGGGAACGTAATGGATACTCTGAACTCAAGAACTTCCCGTCGAGACCCACAATCCTCTCTAGGCTAGCTAACTAGCTGATCCGCGAGACTAAAGTGAGGCCCGTGAGAGCAGAGATGCTAAAGCTAAGCCTACCAATCAATCCTGAAGATGAACTTCATAGCCGCGCGAACTTGTCGTCCAGTTGACTAAATGTCCCGCACGAATCCTCGAGGCAGACAGGAAGGATACTGCGAGAAAGTTCGAGGCGAAACCTGCACGCGGAATTCCAGATGGTGGACAATGCAACGACCATGCATGCGTCCCCTAGCGTGGGAACAGAGGTACGATACTCGAAGAATGTAATGGGGTGGAACTCAGACCTAAACTGGAGGGTTCAGGCTAGCATTCGAGTATGGGGTGTGTGTATCTTGTGTTCTCACGGAAGAGAAAGAAGCGAGAAGGATACTCAATAACGGGTAGGCTGGAGAGCTCGCTTTCGGTTACTTGAATATGAAAACCCGCGTGAACTAAAGAAACAAAAGCAATATCTTGAATGCACTGGGATAGTGATATGCAGCTTCGAGCCTCGAGATCTCTCTCGAATCCGAAGGCAGAAACAAGCTTAGCTCAGTGATATATAGATATAAATATAGCCCACTCTGAAAGAAGCACGGGATCTGATATCTGCAGGCTCGAAAAGTAGCAAATCATCTCAACGTAGCGGCTTAAAGGATCCTGGTACCTGGGAAAGTACCTAGAAATGTGGCACGAGAAAGAGCCAAAGAGGGGTGGTGAGTACTTGGATAATTCGTAGCTCAGGGGTAAAGAAGCTAGAAGAGAACAAAAGAATACATATTCTATCATGTATGTGGATCTCTGCCCGCCCACACCAATTATAACTTTGGAATCCGCATAGATGTCTAGACGTCAAATCCGTTGATGATTCCGTTTTGATATTTTGAGTGAATTCTTGGATAAGAAGAAAGGGCATCTACATGAGAAATTGAAATAGCTATAGATAATTCCCAAGGCGCAGTAATCTTCGAGCAAAAAGAAGGCCCTGTAACTTGATCCTACGCCTTCAAGAGATGCTAGCTTGTAATTCGCTATAGTAAAGGCAAGGCGGAATCAGAAATTGAATAATATATGCAGATTGAAAGTCTCTTCACATGTGCACAACGGCTTCAACTCGGCTTGATTTCGAAACAAGTCTTGCATACGGTTATCTGCCTTAGAGAGGCTTGGATACTCATCCAAGATTTCGGCCTACTATTCAGGAAGAAGAAATCAACAACAACAAAAAAAAAAAAAGGAATAAACGAAGCTGATGTAAATCCCAAATGAAACAGAGCCATACATGAGAGCGGAGAACTTCACAACAGTGGAGCACTTACATATTATTTCAAAAGAAAAGCAACGTGCATTTCATAATCCTAGGACGTAGTCACTCTAACTTCTTTCTTGTTCTTCTCCGCCTTGCGGTCCCGCCCGGGTATGTGCTTCGAAAATAAAGCCGATGGGTTCGATGGGCGCTAAAAGAAGAGAAAGTCTGCGATCTGAAACGTAACTTAAAATCTCCGCGCTAAAAGCTCTGTGATTTCTCTGCATAGATGCTGCCACGCATGAAACGAAACGAGAATATCAAAGTCAAATTAACTCATGTTCTCTTCAATTCGATACTTGTAAAGGTAGTCGACGTAGGTTTTCTAGTTGCGATCCTAGACATCCTAGAGTTAACAAGTTCGAGGTTCGAGGTTCGAGGATATGGTGAGCAGGGTAAGAATGCTGGAGTAAAACAAAAGCTAGTGCAAGGCTGTCCATCGATATTATAATACGACATTGTATTGTCATATACTCGTTGGTTACTTGCATCAAAAAGTGGGCCACGACACTAGTTGTTATTCCGTGTCTATCGACCCGTTTTTTCAAACCGGTTCCTCTTTCCTTCCAATTCTCAGTTGGACGTGAGCCTCAAACCATTTGAAAAAGCGAGAAGAGAGAGGGTGTGTTGCTACCCGTTGGAAAATTAAGCCAAAGTGTATCCAACAACCGGCTTCTTGGGAATTAACCCGGGTACAAATCAAAATGTCTCGAACGTCGTTAGTTTTGTCCAACCAGGGCGAGGAATTGGCAGTTAGTTGTGCGATCGCGCCGGTCTTCCCAGTTTGTGTGTTTGATCACGTTGGTCCTGTGCAGAGTGCCGGGTCAGGTACCCATATTATGGTGCCGCTATATCCAAAAATATCACACCTTTTGAGAGGTCTGTGTGGATATGGAATGAAGAACTGAAACGTATGAGCGAAAGGACGGCATGCAGGGTGCATGCAAGAAGGGTTTCCTATGAGTTGAAAGGACTCAATTTAGTCTGCTAGGATATAGGTATACAATATTCAATAACTGTAGCCGTTTTCCAACTCTTCCATCGTTCTTCGTCGAAGGAACCAAAAAAGTATCTTAGAACCTTCGAACCAATCGGGCGCCGGTTTTTTCGACTATTTATGCTATGCTCACTATTCTGCAGCTGCATGTCTGTCTGGCCGCATCAAATTCTTTCACACTCATCAGGCCTCAGTATCCGTCAACAATTACCCTCCGAGCTAAGCCCAAGACAGAAATACTAAGAACAAGACATCGAAATGGATTGGTAAAGACGCAGCCCACGTATGCTAACTCATCTGTCAGTTCAACACGGAAAGACTCGAGCTTATGCACGATGGGCGCCAAAAAATCAATCTAGTTCTCGTTAATAAGAGACTGGTGTTGCAATGAATGAGTTCGATGTGCGTCCGTGAGGACCTGCCTAAGCGCCGTCGAAGGTGCTGGCCCCTGCAAGTGCAGTTAGCCTAGACCCAGTCCCACGCACCGTCTTGCATGTGGGCGGTTGCGACTTCATAACAACACCCGACAGCAACCGGATTCGAAGTCAGTTGATTGAGTGACGGGCTCTCTAGTCGAGGCCGAATGTGTATACGATCGAGCATTGAGTTTCGCGTATTTATTTCGTCTGTTTATACTTTTTTTTGTATAATGGTTTCGACGAGCATGCGCATGAAAGTTACAGAATTTTGCTAGTATCGTACGGTACGCGAAACGGCTGCTGGTTAACGAGACGGAGCTCATAGCGAGGCTAGAAAAAACCAAATATAATCTATAACAATAGACATATAAAAAGTAGTATTAAGATATAGTCACATACCTCAAGTAGAAACCAATTTAATTGCTTTAACTTAAACCAGACTAAAGGTATATATATCAGTTCTATCAACTCAAAGGGTTTGTTTTTGTGATCACATCCAGACTCTCTGTGTCTGGGTTCGCTCGACCATCGCGGGGGCCAGTTCCAACCTATCTTTGGCACAAATCAGGGCTGCCAAGAACGTCCAACAACACATTCCAAAGAGGACCCACCGAAACGATGCTCTGATTAGTTACGAAATTATGGAGATGCCCTCTCGGTAAGATATTCAAGCACAATGGAGATGTAAAATACCTCAACAAAGCCATAAAATTCTGCGAAGAAGCCGTAGCAACCGCAGGGCCTGATGATATCTTCTTGGCTCCTATTCTCGGCTCGCTTTCAGATTGGTATGTCGCAAGATTCGAATGGCTAAGAAATATAGCTGATGTCGACCTTGCTGTCGAATTGTCCGAAAAGGCGGTCGCTTTACCAGAGTCTTTGAATCACCATAAAGCTGCGAGATTGTGTACTCTTTGCATTGCTTACAGAATGCGCTATACTAGAACTTGCTCAAGAAAAGACTTAGATCGTTTCATCGAAGCCATAAGTGAGGCGATTAGGCTTCTGGAAGTTGGCCATCCGCACCTTTCTAGCTCTTTGACCATGCTTGGTAATGGATTACGTGATAAGCTCAAAACTAACTCTGGATATGAGCGATGCAAAAGCAACTATAAAGGCTGCTGAAGATGCACTGGCTTTATTGCCTCCGTCCCACTCGCGGTTGAGTCAGGGTATGTTTTTGGCCAACCTTGGAATTGCTCTGGCGGATAAATATCGAATCAGTAGAGACATATCCGACATGAACCGCGCCATTGATGTCACTCTCGAAGGTCTAAACCTGATCCCTCGTTGTAATAGAGATCGAGATCAGACTTTGAGTGCCATCGCACATACCTATTGGGAACGCTCATATCAGACCGGCTCGAAGGACGATATGAACCAGGCAATAAAGTATCATAGGGAGGCTTTGGATTCACCGACTATTACACCGTTCCTCCGTATTCGTACCTGCAACTCTCTGGGGAAAATATTCGCCCTGAATGGGAAATGGAAAGAAGCTAGTGAATATTATAAGCAAGGGGTTAAACATCTTCACCTAGTCAGTTCGCGATCGTTAAGTAATGACGACAAACAAGCAATGCTCACCGAGTTCTCTGACTTGACTTCTACCGCTGCTGCTGTGGCTCTAGAGGCCGGAAAGGATGGAGGCCACGCCTTACAACTTCTCGAGCTCGGTCGAGGGGTTATTGCGGGAATGCTAATGGACATGCGTGGTGATATATCTGAATTACAACAACATCACCCCGGTTTAGTGAAGTCCTTTATATCTACCCGAGACGGTTGGACGCCCAATTTAATAAAGGTTCGGATTTTTCAGCCTCAAAGATCAGCAAAGGTCTCACTACGGAGCAAGAATTCAACCGAGTGCTCGATAAGATTCGGAAACAACCTGGATATCGTAACTTCCTCTTGCCGCTGACCATCGATGAGATGAAGGCTGCAGCAGATCCAGACCCGATTGTAGTCATCAATCGAGACGTGACTCGTTGCGACGCAATTATCGTACAGAATGACAAAATTCGTGCATTGAGGCTTCCTAAGTTTGCGTTTGATGGAGCCACCCTCCTTAAGAAACTTTCTTTGCCCGTTAAGTCGCAAAGGCTTTTATATTTCGGCTACGAAATGTTAAAGTAGGTTGAAATCATGGAGGATCTCTATGATTTAAAACGTATGCGGCACAGTCAAATGGAGCCCTACCTCACATGGCTCTGGGAGGCCGTCGGAGAACCAGTTTTGGAGGCACTTAGTTTCACTAAGCCTAATAAAGACGGTGATTGGCCTCGGGTCTGGTGGATTCCCACGGGCACGGGCGACATTGGTCAGGTACCGATTCAACAGATACCGTCCTGGATCGAGTCATGTCATCTTACGCCACATCAATCAAGGCTCTGGTACACGGACGGCGACAGAACCCACCTTATTTGTCTGAAAATGCCGTCTTAGTTTGTATGGAGAAAACACCCGGCATCGCAGGCAGTCTTGCGTTCGCAAATACGGAAATCGGTATGTTAGAAGGAATATGCCCGTCTTTAGGATTGAAACCAATTACACCTGCGTGTACTAGAGAAGCAGTCCTCAAAAGTCTGAAGGATTGCCGGATATTCCATTTCGCGGGCCACGGGCTCCCGGATCCGACGAACTCTGCGAGAAGATCCCTACTTCTAAAAGATTGGAAGACCGATCCTTTAACTATGGAAGATCTTCGAAATCGCAAGCTCTAAGGGAACGCACCTTTCCTCGGATATCTCTCAGCTTGTTCTACCGGAGTCACTGATTCAGCAGAACTAGCTGACGAGGGAATACATCTCATCGCCGCTTTCCAGCTTGCGGGATTCCGTCATATGGTGGGCACTCTTTGGGAGGTGAAAGACGATAGCCGTATTGGCGTTGCCAGAATCCTTTATAAAACGTTGCAAAATGAAGGAATGCTAGACAAATCGGTTTGCAAAGGTCTTCATCTCGCACTCAGGGCTTTACGCAACAAGGACGTTGATCGAAAATCGATTATCAGAAACGCTAAAATTGTGGATAACATAGTAATGCACATGTGTGATCTTAGAGCGGGGTTATGGGTTGCATTTCTAGGAGTCGACGACGCTTTCCCGAACGCGATACTCGAGCCGGCCGTTAACATACGTTTTTGCTTCAAAGTTGGGGACGACCTCGAAATTAACTACTTAAGAAAAGTCTTTATACCAAGTATTTAAAGTAACACACCGCACGCTGAAAACTCGGCATTACCGTGAACCACCCAGGATCAATCTCATTTAGTGAACTCTGCAGCTGGTCAACTATCTAGATTGTCTCAATATTATAAATGGCCACTCTGATAACTCTAACCACTATCCCGAGCGCCTTTCAGAATGTTCTCCAACATCTGAAACGTCGGGAAGTCTTGTTCCTTCTCTTGACTTGCAAGTCTCTCCATTCCGTCTGTTATCCATATCTGTGGGGGCATCTTGATCTTTCCTCGTGCGATGACTACTCCAACCAACCCAAAGTCTGCTCTAGACTCTCAAGAATTCTCAAGACGAAAGGAGCTGAAAACACTGGTCTCCTCAAACACACCAAGGAGATCACGCTTCCTGGAAACGGGTTTTCTCCGAAGCATGACTTTATTAAAACTGGATTGATTGAAATTCTCAGGGGCTTGATCGAGTCTGGGAAACTCGGGCTAATATCTGTGACCTTGGGTTTCGAGTGTAATATAAAGCATACCTCCTTATTCTACGTCATTAACCATCCTAACGAGATATAATTGAACTCAAGATTCAAAGAATGACCAAACCTTTACAGGAACCCCGGAAGTCAAACGATTTTTAAATACTCTCAAGAAATACTCAAAATCGAAGACACCCGAGGAGTGGCGCTTATACTTATCGACATCCAATCTTGCTATACGTCTAGTATTAGCGCTTTTTGACTTGGAAAGGTCAATACCCTTTATTTGTCCATGGCCTACTCAGAAAGAGACATTGAAAGGCTCTCGATGATTCCGACGATGACCAGCTGTAAGACGACGACCTTTCCGACGATGAGAGCGATGGCGTCAACAACGATTCCGGGAGTGAATACTCAGGAAACGATGAGTTTTATAATGAGGGAAAGGCTGATCGGAGTTTCAAAAATACAAAAATGGTTTTCTTGTAGCAAATCTTATCAAGGCGGTTACGAATGTCCAAGCCGTATACGTTTCTTCCAGCTCCGACATCAGTGGGGGATACTACACCGACTTGAAGATGTCCGATGCGCTCCGAGAGGTTCAGAGTGCCTTCAAAGGCTTGAAATGTCTCCTAAATTTGGAAATTGTGGTCAAGTTTTTCCACCCGTCTCGCTTCATCGCGCCCCCGGAATCTACCAGAAGGGTAAAGCTTCGTGGGCCGTTTTCTAATATTTGGTGGAGGGATTTTGCAAAATATCCGTTTAATAACGTCGAACATATGAAACTAATTTACGATAAATTCCCCAGCAAAAGCACAAAAAGGTGCAAGTCCGATTATACTCCAAAACCAATCAAATTGGATGAAGTTGCAATACAAACGCTCAAGACGGTCAGTACACAATCCTGTGAATATGCTGTCGCAGATCTTGCCGCTTGTATCATCAAAAGATTATAAGAACCTGAGCTTGGAGTGTCAGAAGGAGCTTATGTCTAATTATACATATGAGTTCCGCTCGCAAACAACTGGTAAATTTTTACCAATTCGCAAAAGAGTTCAGCAGTGGGTCCAAGACGAGTACACGGGGAGATTTTTGGGAGGAACTGGAGAAGGGGATACGAGAACAACTTCAAGGGGTGCGTTACGAGCACTGATCGGACAACTAGGAGAAGATGATATTGCGGGATGGTTCGCTGCTCGTGAGAGAGCGGCGAATTTTGCAGCAGATTGTAGCGGCTAGAGGATGAGGTAAAGACTCTGGTAAAAAAGATCTTGGAGCAGCGGACTGCAGAGATTATGTTGCAACCGCAGCTTGTAGCAGAAATCATGGAACCATTCTTTTCAGATTGTTTAGAGCAACTTATGACACGGGCCACAGAACCGTGAGTAGCGCTTATTTATAGTAACAATGCTCGAGGCAGAGGATACACTAGTCTCAGGCTGGCACATTCTAATTTCACTCTACTGCTACAAAATATCGATAGGGAGGTTTCACTTTAAACCCTCTGAATACAGCCAGAAAGAAGCAGACACATATTATATTTAGCTCTACCTTGTTCACGAAGCTAGAGATTATCAAGTGCGTCCCTTTATAAAATTAATATAGGCTTAATGAGCGAAATCAAACGGGCTATTCGGTCTCATACTCAGAAGACTCGATCAATTCGTTTTTGAGACGCATTTTCCGTTCCTTTTCTTCATTTTCCCGAATACCCTGCTTATCCATCAACCTCCAGGCACCCGCCGTTTCCTCCTCAGTATCTCGCTCAACCCACCACGATCCATCCTCCAAGGGCACCAACTCAATCTGTACATCTTTCCACCTCCTCTCCGGCAACTCTGCATCCCACCTAACCTTAAGAATATCCTGTCTAATATTCTCCATAGCTCGCCGTGTATCGTAACCGTAATAGTGCCCACGCCCTTCCACATTCTCTCTAATCAGAAAACCTCCCATGGTATACTTGAAATATTTAAGTGAAGAGAGACCTAACGCAAATTCTATCGCTTCTTTGGCTTTCAACACACTTATCGAACCCATCTGTAGATACTCGAGGTGATGACAAGTCCTCAGAGCTTCTTTAGCAGCATCTGTAAAGCCCCATGGATTTCGCTTATTCAGCTTTCTCGCGAAATCATGCTTAGGTTCCGTGTATAATTGAGATTTACAATGGCCTTCTGGTGTTCGGATGCAGATATATCTAAGTTTGCGAGATTTATTAGATTTCTAAGCGTTCAAGGGAATTTTCGTTAAAAATATTAACATTTAGAGCGACAAACCTTAGAGCCGTTTTATGGATAGGTATCGCTTGCTCCCAGAGCGCAGTCATAAAGTTTTCAACCGCCATATGTTCCGCTAGACAGGTTTTATTGGTTGCCTTATCCTCGTAGGAACCAGAGCAAGGATACTGCTGGATCCTGATATCAAGCTTTTCAAGCGGATAGGTGCAGGACACGAGATAATTTAATAATGACTCTGACTGGCTACCTACGGTCAATTGGCGCAAGGGAACGGAATGACGAAGTAAAGAATCCCAAATTGTGTTTTTCAAAGGGTCTCGATTCTCTGGCTCTACAGTGAGACCGCCCAGAACCTTTTTAGAGGGACTTGTATTGTATGTAACAGCCGGTGGCTCGGTTTTGTTTGCAATCAAAGTATGAAGCTTTGAGAGATGCTTCGGTACCACGTCGTCCAGAAAATCGGTAGCTTCGACGGTGCATAACTCAAGTGTATGAAGGTTAAATGATATTTCTTGGGCGCCCAGAAATTCGCAAATGTTGACACACCGACCCTCCGACCACGAGCTACTATCATATCTCAAAGTTTTCAGGTTGGGCAACCTTTTGAAATTATCTGGAAATATCGTTAGGCCTCAAACTCGTTACGTTTACGTCAGCCAGATGAGCGTCGCATACCTAGAGAGGGTTTCCCGGAGATACAATAATTATGCGTATGTAGGTCCAAGTAGGTAACGAGGGAAATAACAGGTGTGATATCGGGAGGGTCCCAAGGTCTAGCTTCTCTCTTCCTGTCCTCGTCATCTGAATCCTCAATCAACATGTGCGGGCGCGTGGATACCGAAGGCTCTCGTTGAAATTTGCCGATTATTTCGTCGTATTCGATACTCCATCTAGCGTCCAAAAATCGCCAGTCAGATCATCGAGCAAAATCGGGTTGGTAGGATGGGAAAGACAAAGGGGATGCAGACTTAAGGACGACCAGGTCTTTAAAGCTTGTTAGAAACTCTCTAAAGGTCTCGATACTCCAGGAGGTACATTTTTTAATCCGCCTATCTTTATACTTGTGATCGTCGTAGCGACGGATACCGATCTTTCTGTAGTGCCCTATATGAAGCTCTCGCACATTCTCAAAGAGAAACTTCATATTACCGAGCGTGTCCATGCCCGCCATGCGACGAACTCTTTCACCTTTCTTATCATCTTGTACTCGATCGAAGATTCGATCACGAGGACGTATCAATCTTAGTGGTTTCTGTTCATCTTTAAAGAATGATAGCGCAATAGTATATTTGTTGAATAGGATTCTAGATGCTACAGAGCAGGTAATGTGGCATGTGAGACGTAGGTTTTTCAGGCTAATGGTGTCGCACTACAAAGTCACCGTCATTAATATTGCAATATTCGCAGTTTAATGAACGCTTTCGGGTCGTGAACGAACCTGGATCATGACTTGGTAAAGCATTTCGGGCGCGAACTCGAGAAGGGGAAGCGGCTTCGAAACGTTCACCACGATTGGCTTCGCCGATTTGTGACAGCTGCAGGTGCAACTTGCGGCTACTGGGCTGTCCAGCCTGATCGGCTCGAGGCCTTTTTTTTCGATGTTGGGTTTTCTGGACATCATTTTGCCAATGAAATACAGTGAATAGAACTTGGTGATTCCTTTAGCCCAAGCACCTAAGTCTCGCTGTATGAGCAGTATCGTTTTTGTTTAAATGCTTGAAAGCAGGTCACGGAGTCCGAGTTTCCCGATATTCGTCGGAAATTTTGCGCGTCGACGCACTGGCTATATTCTATATCTTAATATTACCATCTTTCGGGATTGGTTCGAGTTCCTTGGACCCACACGCAAACCTGTCCCGCCTGTTCTTGGACATTGCACGTTGCATGCACATATAAAGAGGAGCTGTCTATCTCTTAGCCATTCAGCAGCTTTCTTAGCGGTTTCAAGCACTCGGTAGACCATTAAAAAGATGGGCTATGGTTAAAAGGACAGCACTCTAGCAAGAGAGTTTTCAATTCATTTGGTTACTTTACCACGTTGGTTTAAATGATTTCTTCTATTCTTTGGGTTACGAAAAGAACAGCAGTGGACTACTGGCGTTCTTGGAGGTTAGCAAATATTAAGTGGATCTAGCTTATACGAGAATACTTTGGTTTAAGCTGATTCAGTTTGGCGTCTAACAGCCTCGATCCTCGTGCGCTGTGGCTAGTTAACGAGACGGAGCCTCAATCCTACAATGTTTACATAAAACATATAAAAATTTAGTTCAAGTCCGCAACAGCAGACCCACTTCATTCCATTACTGCCGCCATCCACCTGGGTCCCTCGAGTTCCAATTGAGAAAAATATAGAACCGAGTACCATGCAAATATATGTACAATCACCCCCATAAAGTTAACATAACAAGAAAATAATCATAAAATCGAGTAAAAAGGACTATATATACTGGAAAAACCAGCATATAGAACCTCATATTTACTCATCATCATCCTCATCAGCATCGTTAACGACGTTATAGAATCGTAGCTCGTAAACTCCTTTGCTGGTAGAAACGACACGGAGCCAGTCCCTCAACTGGTTCTTCTTCAAGAATTTCTTGGTACTAAAAAGTGCCAAAAGGTTAGCTTAACTCCGAGGTAGATAGCTATAGCGTGAGATGAACATACAGGTACTTCAAATATCGTCCCGAGAAATCCTGGTGTGCGACAACGATTATCTTGCCTTCTCCTTCAGTCGAGATCTGGACGACATCGCCCAAGTTTCCAACACGACCGTCAACCTTGATTTTGTCGTGGAGGAACTTTTCGAACGCCGAGACATCAAAGATCTTGTCGGAGGCGGGTTGCGAGGCGTTGATAATGAACTACACACATCATTAGCATCTACGACCAACTAACGAAGTCTCGCGAGAATGGAGTTTGAGGGGTAGATTTTAATGTGTATGATTACCTTCTTGGACACCTTGGCCTGTTTGCCTTTTGCGCTCTTCTAAATATTCCAAATAAAACATCTTAGCCTACTGAATTTCTGCGCTGAAATAGCCATACCATCTCAATCCTATCCTCATCTCTATCGCGA
Source organism: Dactylellina drechsleri (assembly GCA_036971345.1). Lineage (NCBI taxonomy): Eukaryota > Fungi > Ascomycota > Orbiliomycetes > Orbiliales > Orbiliaceae > Dactylellina > Dactylellina drechsleri. Next base: position 577,144 of record JAJTUB010000012.1, read on the forward strand.
GAGAAGAATGGATAAATGGTATGAAGGGGAAGATTTCAAGCGTCCAGCAAAGCGGTTCGATGTCTATTTCATCTCATTTCAAATTTCAATTCAATTTCCTTCGAATTCCCGCCGTTGCTGCACGTTTGTCGTCCATTTGGATTGTTGGCGGTGGTATACATACGGTTGTTGGAGCCATTGCTGATATATTAATGAGATTGTGGAGAGTCGTGAAGATGGAGGGATTGGTGATAGTGGACGCAAAGAGATGGATATCCTGCGTTAGATGTAAGGATTTCTTGCTTTTCGGTGGGATGTAGATTTCAAGATATGGAATTCTTTGAGATGCAGTTCTCTCTTTTTTTTTCTCAGTTGCGTTGGTAGTGGAACAGAGGCCACTAGTCCTGATTTAGAAAGCACAGTCAACGACAAACGCGTTATAAAAATGGGTTGTCTACACTCGACAAACATCGACAGCGCAACGCAACAATGCAATTCTGGTGATTCTCATATGCCTCGTCTCGGGTCTGAGGAAGGTATTCGCATCGAGCACCGGGGTTCGAGGCTCGAGATTCAAAACCGATACGGCGCATGTAATTATGTAAACGAATATCCGAATATGAAACCCGAGACTAAGAATTCTTAGGGCATCCTTCGCAGTGGAGATTTGAAATTTGTTTGACTGGCGAGATTGCCTCCACTGTAGTTATGTAGGTATTAGCTGCAGTTATGTAGGTATTAACTCCCTCGACAAAGGAGCCAACACGATCTATTCTCATGGCTGGCGCAAGGCGAAACAGTAACACTATCATGGTCATTGTATTGCATTGTATAACCTTTCCACTCTCCAAGCTGACCATCACCAAAACGAAGGTCTGATCTACATCCAAAAAAAGGATACAAGAATCGCCCTATCGACGACAACTACTATAACCAACAGGAACAAAACCCCCCAACGGCGTCGCAACTTATATCAACTGCGTGAATGCTCTCTTCAAGGGTGATCTAACAGGAATGCCCTGCCAGAAGTCAATGGTAGCCTTAGCCCTCTTGGCAATACCTTCCGGTGTGAATTCGAACTTGTTGTAGATATCCTTGTAAGGACCCGAAGCACCGAACCTATTAAGACCGAATTGTTCGTGAGAGTACTTCTCCCATCTATATTATCACCAAGTATTAGTATACAATCAAGCTCGTTTCGGTTGAAAAGAGGTGAATGAAATGTACCCAAGAGTGCTGTAAACTTCAACAGACAAGATTGGAATACCGTCTGGCAGAACGGAAAGCCTGTATTCCTGATCCTGAGTATCAAAAACTTCCCAACATGGCAGGGAAACAACCCGAGTTTTGATTCCCTGGCCAGCCAAGGTCTTGATGGCATCAACGCAGATTCCGACTTCGGAACCTGTGCTGACAAGAGTGATATTTGCCTCCTTGTCCTCGTGGACGACGTAACCACCCTTCATGGCGTGCTCGACAGTGCTGTTTTCGAGTTGTGGGAGATTCTGTCGGCTCAAGCAGAGAACGGAGGGGGTATGATGGCTTGTGAGGGCGATGTAGTAGGCAGCGGAAGTCTATATTTTTCGTTAGATTGGTTTTAAATCATCAATGGGGGCTCAAAAATCCATACCTCGTTACCGTCAGCTGGGCGCCAGACTTGGAGATTGGGGATGGCGCGCAAGTGGGCAACAGTTTCGATAGGTTGATGGGTGGGACCATCCTCTCCGAGACCGATGGAATCATGGGTAGCAACTATATCCCGTTAGCATTGTTTAAGGTTTTGACCTTACTTTATTGAAAACTTACCCCAGATGACTTGGTGCTGCGAAAGAGCAGACAATCGAACGGCGCCGGCAGCATAGGAGACAAAGTTCAAGAAGGTACCGCCATATGGGATGTGTAGGCCGTATCCGGCGATACCGTTCATGATGGCGCCCATACCGTGTTCTCTTACACCGTAGCGGATATATCTACCGGTGTAGTCTCCGATCTTGCTACATGGGGGTTGGAAGTCGACGGCACCCTTCCAAATGGTCAAGTTGGAGCCAGTCAAATCGGCAGAGCCACCAATGAGTTCGGGGAGAGTGTTGATAATCTTGGCGAGAACAGTCTCCGAGAGCTTACGAGAAGCGACAGCGGAGTCGCTCGTGCTGTAGACTGGGAGGTTGGTTTGCCATCCCTCCGGTAATCTCTTCTCGAATCGACGAGTGATTTCAGAGGCTTCAGCAGAGTACTGCTCCTTGTACTTTGCGAACAAGGCGTTCCATTCTTCTTCCGCTTTGGCTCCCTTGTCTGCGGTTTCCTTGTAGAGCGCATAAACTTCTTCAGGAACGTCAAATGACTTTTCAGGGTCGAAACCAAACTTAGTCTTGACCTGCTTAGCATCATCGGCTTTGAGAGGGCTGCCGTGTACACCGTGAGTACCCTCTTGCTTGGAGCCAAAACCAATGATAGTGGTGAGCTTAATGATAGATGGCTTGTCTGTGACGGACTTGGCGACCTCAATGGCCTTCTCGAGACCTTCGAGGTCATGGTTACCGTCCTTGACCCATTGTGTGTGCCAGCCGTATGCCTCAAAGCGGGCGAGGACGTCTTCAGTGAAGGAGACGTTGGTGTCACCGTCAATGGTAATGTGATTGTCATCATAGATGGCGATGAGATTTCCGAGCTGGAGATGGCCAGCTAGAGAAGCAGCCTCAGAAGCGACACCCTCCTGCAAGCAACCGTCTCCGAGGAAGACATAAGTGAAGTTGTTGAGGATGTCGAAGCCAGGGCGGTTAAAGGTAGCACCAGCTTGAGCTTGGGCAATTGCGAGACCAACAGCATTGCCAACACCTTGGCCGAGAGGACCGGTGGTAACTTCGATTCCCGGGGTATCGTGGGCCTCTGGATGACCTGGAGTTTTGCTGCCAACTTGCTAGAGGGGAGATTAGTATATGTGAAATTGTACTCGCATGAGAGGCAAGTAACATACTCTGAAATTCTTGAGGTCATCGATAGAGAGATCATAGCCGTACAAGTGGAGCAGAGCATAGTGTAGCATGCAACCGTGACCGTTACTGCATGAAGATACATGGGTTAATGATGATATCAACGGCGCCCCACATTGATAGTGTTGAATAGTAATCCGGAAGCTTCGGAACGACACCGGCAAGTTCTCTCTAAAGCGATACGAAGCGACAGTACCGATAAAAGATTCTCAATTGATAGAACTTACGATAGAACGAATCGATCCCTGTTGAGGAACTTTGGGTTCTTTGGGTTGAATTTCATGAACTTTTGGAAGAGGACATGGGCGGCGGGGGCCATGCCCATTGGGGCACCAGGATGGCCGCTGTTAGCTTTGGAAGTGGCATCGACCTGAAATCACGCGCGTAAAAATTCCGGTCAGCAAGTTTAATTCATAAAAACCATCACACAAGTTATCACGAGGTTGACGGGGTGGTGTTGTGAATTGAGGTTATGCATCATTATGGCGGGGTATGATATCGCAGGTTAATTTGTTGTTGGGGGGGAGGGGCAAAACAAGACATACGGCCAAAACACGAATGGTGTTGATGCACTTCCAGTCCTTGTCGGTGTAAGCCATTGTGAAATGAATCTATCAAATTCCGGTACAGTTGAAGAGGTGAAGATGGTGATGAGGCCGAGGAATGGTGTTGGGGAAGGTAGGCGTGAAGAGGGGTGAGGATGAGGTGGAAGTTGGAGGGACTTTATAATTCCGGAGCCGGAGGAATTGGCAATTGAATCTCTTCGCTCAAAGGGACGTAGATAATAGCTCTGGACTTCCCAGCAATCCCATCCGCCTTTTAGCTTTTTTTTTTAGCTTCCCAACGGCGGGAAATCTACAAAGTTGAAAAAAATGCATGCATGTACAATTTTGATTGAGCTAAAGGATTCATCATTCTCTCGCTCTCCGACCGACACGAAGACTAGCTCGCCGGCAGGGGTAGCTTTTGGCGGGCAAATATTCCCCCCCACTCTGGCTAAATGCACTTCCCTTTTGACGAATCGCCTTTTGCTCCACTCCGATGCGCTGCCGTAGATGGGAATCGGTTGGCATGGGCCTGCCTTTGTCAGCGGTGGATGCCTCGATGGGGGGACCACTAAGCTGATAACTAATCGAAATGCGTCACTGGGAGATTAGTTCCGGAGCAGATGAACTCGCGTCGCTTGTGGAACTCCTCAGGTTTGTGTATGTAAGCTTGCTCATCAGGTAAGAAATATATCAGCGCTTAAGAGAATCTAGCGTCAATTACCAATATCTTTGTCTGATGTCGATATCTATATCCGCGTTGATATCATGCTCACGATAATTACAATATAACTCGAGTCTCACCAAACGGATCCGGCAATCTATCGGCATCGTGCATTGCCTCGATTAATGACTGAACCAAGAGTTTACTAGAGGAATGATATTATACCATCATGTCTTATTTGGTAACTCTGATCTCGCAAGGTACCGACGCGAGGTAGCGAAGAGTCGTGGCCTCGAATCCGAGTTTCGGATATTTCGCGGCAGACACATCATTGAAGCAGAGACTGTCTCTTTAAGAATCTTCAATTCAGCTCATATTATCTGCTACTATGAGTTCCGAGGGGACTCAAATATTTAAATATAAAGTATACTACTCCTCTGGACTTAGGAACTATAAATATATAATATATCAATAGAATAACCAGTTGAAATACCCAAAATTTTCAATCTACTTTCTGAAACTGAACTGATCCCACGTCTCCGGTATCTTGTTCAAACTCGAATACACCTCTTCCCCAAGCATACCCTCTTTCGCTAACCGACATCGCGATTTGAACTGGGAAGCAATGCAATTTGTGGGGAAAGATATCGAAATTTGAAATAATAATATGCTGATATTCCATTATGGATGCACTGCTTCTCCGTGGGATTGTTATTATGCCTGCATGCCTCGTGTAACATATCTACTCAAATATGTGAAATTAATATAGGAAAGTATCGGTCTCCAGCGTGAAAGCGGCTACTGGTTCTCAATATCCAACCAAGGTTAAAGGAGCGCGTGAAATTCAATTGGCTAAAATCTCAGGTACCGGAATGCATTTCTAATTGAGAAGAAGGACTTCACAATATTTGTACCTATTCGCGTAAGCATGTTGGTTCCTTGATATCAATACTGATATCGACAGGTCCTTTAGAATCCCATCTCGGAGAGCCGACATATGAAACCACTGCCGGAAATCTCTTTAATCTAATCGACCGATTGCATGGTTACTCAAAAAGTGATAATAGCCCTCACAGAGTCCGATGTCATTTCGAATTCTAGTGCAGTAATATTTTTTCTTTTTGGGACGGGGATATATTTCGGGCTGCCGCAATTGGTAACTCGATGAATGAATGAGATGTCATTCGAAACACCACCGAGTTTGTATGCACCTTTATTTCTCCTTTACACAAACAAGCCTTTTTGACAATTAATTAATATTCATTCATTCCTGCGACCCTCGGTTTCTTCTTTTCCTTTTATTGTAACCATCACCATCACCGTCTTCTTCTTTCGCCAGAAGTTGGGTGTGTTATCGAAGAGAGTGTTTGAATTCGGGTTTGTATGGCGGGTGTCTGCTGCTACGAATAGCACACGTGTGTATAAACCACATACAATCAATCGTCAACCTCATCCTCTCTTTCTCGTCGGCCTCTCCCGAGTCAACCTCATCACCAACCCAACAATCCTCAAGGAACTCGCCACATCGTCAAATCGCCGGTCGACGGTCGCTGCGACGATGGGTGCTCCTCGCCGCTCTAGCCCCATGCGGCTGCTCTTCGCCCTCTGCGGCCTCCTCCTCTTCCTCTGGTGGATGATCCAGCCCTCGTCCTCCCCGAGAACCCTCAACATCAACCTTCCGGATGCCTCCCAACCAACCCCTACCGCCGCTCTCATCCCTCCCAAGAAGGCCCCCAAGATCGTAAACATCTCCATGAACAACCTCACCGCGACTGCAAACCCTCTCAAAAACCAGGAAAAACTACTTATCCTAACCCCGATCGCTCGCTTCTACGACCAATACTGGCGGAACCTGCTGAACCTAAACTACCCCCGCAACCTCATCGAACTCGGCTTCATCACCCCCAAAACACACGGCGGGAACCAAGCGACCTTACAACTGCAAGAGGCCCTCCGGAAAGTCCAAAATGGCGCGAAAAAGAACCGCTTCGCAAAGGTCACAATCCTCAGACAGGATTTCTCCATGCCCGTCGGACAGTCCGAAAAAGAACGGCACGCGATGAAGGCGCAGAAGGACAGACGGGCGTCGATGGCCAGAGCCAGGAATTCCCTCGTCTTTACCACCCTCAACCCTTCTATCTCGTGGGTGCTCTGGCTGGACTCCGACATCATCGAGACCCCGCCCACTCTATTCCAAGACCTAGCCAAGCACAACAAGCCACTCATCGTTCCCAACTGCTTTCAAAAGTACAAGGACGCCGGAACGTGGAAGGAGCGCCCGTATGACTTCAATTCGTGGCAGGACTCCGAAACGGCCCTCAATCTCGCCAAAACGATGAAGGATGATGAAATCTTGTTGGAAGGGTATGCTGAGATGCCTACATATAGAGCTCTCATGGCATACCAACGAGACGAGAAGGGCGACAAGCACGTCGAGATGCAATTGGACGGCGTTGGTGGTACCGCCTTGTTGGTCAAAGCCGAGATTCATAGGGATGGCGCCATGTTCCCTACGTTCCCATTCTATCATTTGATCGAAACGGAAGGATTCGCAAAGATGGCGAAGAGGTTAGGATATCAGCCGTATGGACTTCCTAATTATTTGGTACGTTTCCTCCATATTCTGAGCTCTACATATCCGACTGGATGAAGGCTAACATTAATTTCACAGGTCTACCACTACAACGAGTGAGATATTCACCACTGGGACCGGTATTAGATCATACCAATATTATTATTTTATTTTCTAGTATTTTGAGAATTCCAGCGTTACGAAACTGCTAACCTTTCTTTCTTTTCTACCTCTTTCTTTTATTACCCTTCTTATACATACATAATTTATATACACGGCAACCCCCCTATCCACCAAAAAAAAAAAACCACCCTTTATACCACCTTTTTTTTATAACTTTTCTTTGGGTTTTTGAGAAGATGATTTGGAAGACACACACAACCAAAAACTACGAGGGGCTTTGTATATCACATTGCATTGCGGGAGTTAGATACCGGGTCGTCGCTTTCCTTATTTTACTTTTCTAATTATTCTCGATACTGTATTATTGATAGTGTTTAGTGCATGCATGCTTCATTGCTTTTCCCTTCCCGTCTTCAAAATCAATTGTACTTGAGCTTCTGCTTTCAATACCGCCCAAGTACGTATAGACTATTATTCTCTATTACATGAAAATACCATACCGAAGCCCAAAAAAGTGCCACCTCTAAACAAGACGCTCCGAAAATGCTAATTCTCAAGATCAAGCTCGCTCGCTAAACGGGACAAGATTGATAAAATAATAGGCATGCATAATGATAAAAAGAGGATAAACACCAACAAACGCCAAAATAAAATGATTATCCATAGTTATTATAATTGTAATTAAGTTCCCTTCCTCTGAGCCTCCTTCTCCGCCAAAGCCTCCGCGGCCATCCTCTCAGCCGCCGCCTTCTTCAACTTTCTGTTATGATTAACCGCGCTCTTCCTACCCCTCAGATAATGTTTCGCGATAGCTTGTAGCCCCGCCGCCTCATTACTCTCCTTGATAGCACCCAGCATCGCCGTCAGTTGCGTCACACTGCCTAAATGCGGACACGTGGGACCTTCCCCGAAATGCGCCATGCCGCACAGCAAGCATCGTTCGATGGGGATATTACGTAGCGGACACTCGCCGGGCATGTGACGGTTAGTGCAGAGACGACAATCGACGGGAATTCCTCGCGGTGGGGGCGGTGGCGGTGTGTAATTGTAGTAGTTTGCAACAACTGGGGACATTTGGTTAGTAACGCTATTACTAGCTTCGAAGAGAACGGGTTGAGGATCGTTGGATCCGTCCACATCCATCTGCATCCCGTGACCGTGAATTTGCATTTGAGCCCCGGCACTGTTGCTGCCACCACTGGAAGGACCGGGCACTGTCGGAGACGGTAATCCTTTCGCGATGTTACTCGTCATGATTAACCCTCTGCTTCTCTCTGCGTCATCAGTCGTCAGTTCTTTAGGGTTGAAAGGAAGCTCGGCTCCAACATCGAAACCGCTGTCGTCGCTCTCTCCATCCGATTCGCGGAAATCAGTGTCGTCATTATCGGACATCATCTTGCGAACCTTGTTTTTGATGGGTGTAGCTTCTACGTCGTCTTCTAGGTCTAAAGAATAATTGGCCTGTGTAACCTTTCTCCTCCCGCGTCCATACTCTACTTGTCGTTCCGCCGCCTCCCTTGCAGCCCGCTCAGCTCTCTCTTCAATAATGCGATCCCAAAACTCCAGATTTGCAGGAGCATCCTCGGTATCGTTCGGGGCGTTTACTTCGCCAGCTTGATTTAGTTCTCCCTTCTCGGTAGCCCAAACCCGAGCGAATGAAAATTCGGCATCCCGTTGGTTCTCCTGCTCCTGCTCGCCCAAAGTTTCCTTCATTTGCGATCTATCGATCAACTTGTCGATACTGTCCATATCGTACAAAATCTCTTTGATATCTCCCTTGATAATTTCTTCTGCCCCGTGTCGCAGAATATTCTCCACATCAACCTCTTCTTCCTCTTCCTGCCCGTCTGCGCCCATACGTTGAATGATCAAATGATCCAGTCCCAATTTCTTCTTGGAGAGCTGGATGATCCTTTCCTCGACCGATCGGACTGATATGAGATGAAATACCAACACCTTGTTCTTCTGGCCGATACGATGTGCTCGTGCGACGGCTTGAAGATCCTGGTGAGGATTAAAATCCGGGTCAAGAATGACAACGGTATCTGCAGTTGCAAGGTTGATGCCTACACCACCAGCGCGAGTTGATAGTAGGAATGAAAAGTAGGGTGATTCGGGAGCATTATAGGCATCGATGAGCTTTTGCTTCTCGGCGGAATCGTTGGATCCGTCCAGTCTCAGCGTTGGCAATCCTAGACCGCCCATGAAATCTTCCATGACGTCCAACATGTGTAAGAATTGTGAAAACATGATGACCCTGTGCCCTTGTTCGTGCAAACGGGGGAGTAACAGTTCCAGAAATTTGAGCTTGCAGCTCGCATCAACGAGGTTGCGGAAAACGAGTTGCTGGTCTTCCAGTTTTTCCTCAATTTCAGTATCATAGATGAATGGATGGCAGAGTACTTTGCGAAGTTGGACGAGAATGTTGTTCAACTTTGAACGGGCGGATCCCTTCGCTTCCGTTCTAGCCATAATGGCGCGGATCAGCTCTGCATCTTTGGAGAGAACGGAACTGTACAGTTTCTGTTGAAGTTTGGTAACAGTCAACGGAATGATCACATCGGAAATAGGAGGAAGGTCTTTCAAGGCCTGAGCTTTAGTTCTTCGTAGGAAAAACGGTCGAATCATATCGTGTAGCTCATGCAAATTTTCTTTGTTGACCTCTCCGAATCTTTCCTCCAACTCTTTAGCATTGATATTTTTCGGGTCGAGGAACTGGAGAAGGTTAAAAAGTTCTCGAATATTGTTTTGTAGTGGCGTCCCCGTTAGTAGAACCTTGTGGCTGAATTTGAACGTCCATAGTTCACGATACAGGATAGTGTCATCGGATTTGAGACGTTGGCCTTCATCCACAATTAGTGCTTGCCAGGGAACGGGTTTGAGGACAGTGCTATGATCCGCAACAGCCTGGTATGAAGTGACCACCACATGGCATTTGAGATCGCGTGCAAAAGCACTCGAGGCGTTGCTGAAGAGTTCGTATTTTTTGCTCAGCTTGAGGGCTTCGCCTGAACCATAAAACGCGACCACACGGAGACTCGGTGCCCAAGTTCGAAGTTCTCTTATCCAATTCGGAACCGTGGAGTGGGGTGCAACAATTAAAAAGGGCCAAACTTTGTGTTCTTGATGAAGAACTTCGAGAAATGAAATAATCTGAATGGTTTTGCCAAGGCCCATCTCGTCGGCGAGAATTGCATTCTTTTTTTCGAACCAACGATAGTAGAGCCAATTCACGCCATCCATCTGATAGTCCTTCAAGGTACCGCCAGAGATGTATTTTGGCTGCGTGTGTATTTCGAGGTCTGCAAAGTCCTTCTGGCGCAGAGCTTCTATGCTCTTGGTAACGCTCCTAGGAAGTCTGACGTGATTACCCTTGCAATATTCGAAATATGCTTTCTTGAAATCTGTATACCGGTCCTCTTCATCTTCGCTGGGTGGTTGGACCCACATTGATTCTTCGTATGGGAGACCTTTGAATTTGACATAAACAGACTGAACTTCCCGAATACGTTGTTTCTCAACGCTTTCCGACATGTTCGGAACAATGCTTGTATATTTGACGTCAAAAACAATATCGATTCGAAAGTAACTTTCAGGGATCGCTTCTGCAGTAGTCCATTTCGGTGGAGGATTGTGCTTTTCGAATGCAACGCGCATTTGTGCGAATGAGACGCCGAAGATCCAGGGCCCCGGGAACCATTTCGACTTTGAATAATCGTCCCCAGCCATACGAACCAGGAATTCGAGCTCATCGTGGTCATATTCCGCGATACCGGAGTTGAATGTATCTTTTGTCTCCTTCAAAGTCTCATCGGAGGGACGCCAGGCTATAATATCATTAATTTTACCTTCGCCGAGCTCGACACATTCGATACACATCCAATCCTTATTGTATTGATCTAGGCGAGCCTGGGCAACGCCACCGGTCTCGTATGAGGAAGGTTGAGAACCTCGGTCCGGCAAGTGGTGAAAATGGTATGCTCGATGACACTTGTTACAGCGGAAAAGAATATTCATTGCATTATTAACTTGGTGACCGGGGACGTTTACCTCAGGTTCTTCTTCTCTGTCCGCCTTTGTAGTAGGAATCTTGCGGAAAGGTTCGCACGAGCGACCAACTTGTCGACAGTCGGTGCAGACATCAAGTCGTGGGGGTCGCTTGCCAACCTTGTGGGCTTGTTTGATACACCTTTTGCACTGAAGTACAGATTGCTGGTCTGTAAGTTTGGTGATAAGGTGTTCCCGAGAAGCTCGGTTTCCGATACAGCCCTTGTGAAATGCACTAGAACAACCCTGGCAGTGGACCAAGGGGCCCTTCTGCCGGTTCGGTAGATCAAGGCACGTTTCACACCACCAAATATGAACTTGGGCAAACTCCTCCTTTGAGTCAAATTCCTTGAAGTTTTCTGGGTTGTAGATTTTTCGAGGAGCGGAAGATTTGGTTTCGAGAACTTCGATATCATCTTCATCTCGCTCTCGCATACTGCCTCTGGCGTGAGCTGTTCGACCAGACCTTCGCTTTCCATAATCCCCGTCTTCACTCTCATCGCTTGTGTCTCTTGGTCGCTTTTTCGGCCTACCACGAGTACTGCGTCTCGGTCGTTCTTCCTCTCCTTCGTCCTCCTCGTCATCTTCAGAGGATGAAACTTGTTGAGTGCGCTTTCCCTTCTTTTTCCATTTCGAAGATTTATCCACTAAATCGGAAATAATGAGATCATCGGAGGAATCATCATCGGAGGAATCATCTCCGGCTCTATTCTGCGAGGAAGCTGCTTGGGAAATGAGCCGACTGGATGTGCGAGTGCCTCTTGTAGGACGGCTAGTAGATTCTTCTCTCGACACAGTGCTAGTCCTGGCGGATTTACGTTGAACTAATTCCCTGAGTGTAGTTTGTCGCGTCCTATTTCGTGCGCTGCGTGATTGTCTGCTACTTTCTCGGGTCGCGGTGGCGGAACTTGAAGCTCTAGTACTCCTTCGTCTCGTCCTCGGAGCTTCCTCCTGTTCTTCCTCTTCCTCTTCTTCCTCCTCATCTCCCTCCTCGTCGTCATCACGATCCACCATCTCCTCATCGCTAGAGTCGATAAGAATCATTCTGTCCCCCTCATCGGCATATTCATCATCGTCGTTATCGCCCATAGCGCTGTCAATCTGATACCGCCGGGACGGGCGCTGCTCGAAATCGTTCAGTGCGTCGTTTCCGAAATCTAGGCCGATGACGACATCCCATGGCAGCTTCAAAAGCAAGACTCAGTAAAAAAACTAACCCATTTACAGCTTGGGCTTCTTTTAGCTTACCCAGCGCTTCTCTCCATCCCACGTAGTGACGCAGTATAACTGCTCTCCGTCTTGGTCGCGTTCGGATACGATCTCTTTTACAGAAGAATTTCTCGGTTTGATAACTGTGTAGGCATTTCTATCGCCTATGAACGAAGGTACCTCAACGGCAAAGGAGAGTTTTTCGGTGGCGTCAACAGGTGCCGCATGTGGCATATTTTCGTCGGCACTTTCGCTGCTCATTGTGGTTTCGAATCTTGAGAAAGCTGTGCGTCAGTTCACAACTCAAGAAGAGGGCTTTAGGGAGCTTACTATTTGAAGAACTTGCTTCTGAATCTGAAATGAAATCAATCGTAACAGATTTGAAGATATGGAGGAGGTTTTGAAGAAACGGTGGAAGGAAAGTGAATGTTAGAGAAACGAAGATGGTTGTTTGGAGAAGTTGCTTCGCGCTTTTCAACAGAACGTCCAATCTACGCGACTCGGCTCCATGCAGGCACACCCAAACTGTCGGGTCAGAGCGTTGACCACAACACAGAAAATACAACAACTTCACGATTCACATCGACCTTGCTTACAAGGCTGCATATCAACCAAGACATATATGCGCCGTCCTACTATATTATAAAAAAGAAAAACACATAAATTTAAATCATGCACTATATATTAACTCTAGAAAGTCGTACGCCTAAATATATGAACCTAAGTTTAGAATTTGCCGTAGAATATTGTAGTCACGCATCTAGCAATGATTCTGAAATCTGTCAGTAAAATTATTTTCGCTCGCTACGCATAGAATGCACAGGATGCTCGCGTATCTTGTCACTCTTCTAGAGGCAATCAGGTTGCAAGGCACTAACTAGCGTAAATAGCATAATTGCAACACCTCATCAATAGTTTGTTTATTATTGCAGTATTACCACTACCACCACCACGCGCCTAGTGGTGGTGGTGGTGGTGGTGGTGGTGGTACAACATAGTCACAGTTACAAATGGACAAAAATATTATTACTATCTAGTAAATATAAATATACACATGATGATAGTGCTACTGTTAAGCCAGTCCAGTATCCAGTCCAATATCCAGTCCAATATCCGGTCCAATATCCAATGGTAATAGTAATAGTGGTAGCAGTAAAAAGTTTGAAATCTCCAAGTCAGTTAACTGAAAATCAAAACATCCAGTTTTTTATTTACATTTGGTTACTAAATCAGTACTAATATCACTGATTTGAAATTGTGAGTTGTTAGTGGGATGCTCGCGTTACAGAGGATGTATAGGATGCACAACTAATTTGCACCTCTCTAGAGGTTGCATGGGATTAAAAAATATTTTTGCTGACGTCAATTGACACCCTTCACTTTATAATCAAACGTTGTTGGCTTTGGCATATCTCTTCTATCGAGTGCCAGCACATTTAAATCCTTGTAATACACCATCTGAAGCATATTGTTGGGTATCTTTTCGCACCCTCTACTGAGAGCCTGGAAAGTTCCGGTATCAACTGTGATAGGGACGTAGAACCATCCTCTAAACCCTTTAGACCCCTTCACCGAATATTTAATCGCAGGATCTAGCCAGAACACACAAGTCCACAGATTTCCCGGCTGCATAGTTGACAGATCCGGTGAAATATAATGGTTTCCGTTCGAAGGATTGTAAGTGACATAAGTCATGTTATATAATACTTCACGGCCGCTATTGTCAGTATGCAAGGCTTTTCCGTTAGAGAACTCGCTATATGCGACGTCAGTAGTGACACGGAAACTCCATATATCCGTAGCATCGTAGACTGCGGGTATAGACCATACGACTGATCCTGTAGCATAGGCGCCGCGCATCACGAACCACGACGTGGTCGTAGTGTCGAACAGCACATACCAATTCGTCGTGGGATAGTTTATTTCCGAGGTCTCGCAAGCTACTAATGCACTGCCGGTATAGGGAAAGTTACAATTGGTACTGCTTTCGCAATAGTAAAGATCTCGCAGTAACAGACCCGGGTAATTCGGATCTACCGGTGTAATAGCGCCGATGCCTTGATAGGGTATTATTTCTGGGACTGTGGAAGTGGTGGCTCCGAATGGCAATCCGTGGATTGATCGGCTAATACTTGTGGATATCGAAGTCGTGATTGGGACCATTTTAGTGGAGATCTCGTATTCCGTTACTGTGACTTCTCCAACTGCCCTGCTACAACCAGACGTAACCTGCTCAGGCTGATATGTTGCTAGGTGATCTGGATGTTGGCGATCTTGGAAGTCTCCATTCCCAATTTTTACGCTAAAATCATGCCCTTCAGCCATTGCTCTAGCACCGAAGATATTGGTAACAGATGTTGCAGTGGACGTTGATCCTTTCGTTAGGTAAACTGTTGTCGTCGGTACAGGCATAGGTATCACAAACAACACAGTTGATGTGGACTGTATGGTTTCAGTGGGGTCCGAGAAAGTCGATGTCAAATGTGTCGTGAAAGTTGAAGCTAAAAGTGAAGAGCAATATTCAAAGTATCCATATGAAATGATGATATCGTATGCATCATGTTCAACAGGCAAAACTTGCAAAGTAGGTTGGATACTTAGTTGTGTGGTATTAGAAACATGTGCGATAACGCTCGTATTCGTCGTTAATAATGTGTAGAAGGATGAATGTGGAGATTTTATTAATAATGATGTCGATTTTTGGTCACTTGAATTGGAGTGAACTAATAATATTTCAACTGAGGTGGATACTGAGGTGGATATTACTATGGCAGGCTGGTGTTGAAAATGGATTGACGTTGACACCGGAGTTAAACTTGAACTTGAACTTGGACCAGAACTAGAACTCGAGCTAGTTGTACTGGTCGCGCTGGCCGTGATGGTGGTAACAACCGAGCTACTCGTAGTGATAGCGGCCGCAGCTATGGTTGCGGTAGATGCCGTCGAAGGAATAATTGTAACCGAATGGACAACAAACGTCAATTTAGTTTCCGATCCGTCAAAAACCCAGGTGCTC
Source organism: Dactylellina drechsleri (assembly GCA_036971345.1). Classification (NCBI taxonomy): domain Eukaryota; kingdom Fungi; phylum Ascomycota; class Orbiliomycetes; order Orbiliales; family Orbiliaceae; genus Dactylellina; species Dactylellina drechsleri. The sequence goes on from JAJTUB010000012.1 coordinate 592,289, forward strand.
ACGATATCCTGGCTAGTGATATCAGCCCGTGTACCATGCATTACCTGACAGAGCTCGCAATGACCACTAAAATCGGTCATCGCTTGACGTTTTGTTTTCGACTTTACCGTAAATATACCAAAATTGAAGAATTTTGGTTACTGCGCAAATAACCACCACTATCGATATTCAATGAAGGGTTTACGATTTGACCTGCTGGTATGGGTGCCATAATGATAGTGTCAGTAATGGGATCAAATTCAGTGAAATAGCCGGCATACTGTCCAGAACCTTCGATAGCGAACGGCGGACCTGGAGAGTATGTTGTAGCCGTCGTTGAGGTTGAAGTTGGAGTTGAAGTCGAAGTTGAGCTTGAGGTTGGTGTTTCCGAAGAAACCAATAATAAGTTGGCAGGAATAGACGCTAATTCTACCTTGCTTAATAGAGCGGTAAGTGGAGTTGAAGTGCTTTCGCAACTAGTACTCTCGCTTGAACTCGAACCCGAACTCAAACCCGTGCTGGAAGTCGAGGTGGACATTGTTGATGGAACTGGTTCCCATGTCACCAGACTGCAAACGGGGAGAGTTTGGTCACAAGCTGAACATCCTTGAACGATCACAGTTCCAGGATCGGCATACGAAAATATTGTTGCCGTGATGTTTATACTTGTAATCGCCGAGCCCCTATAAGCTCTGAGCATCCAAATATTATAAAGAGCGGAGCGCATCCTTGGATCATGTACCGAAAGCGCGATAGCCTCACCATTGTACGTTCTTTAGGCTTATTGCTCTCAATATGTAAACGTGAATACAACTCTCTTGCTGTGAATGTCTAGGTCGGAAGTTGGAGTTATTTGTATAGCGGTATGACGTGGGAAATTGATAGTGCCCCGGTATTTCCCGTAGGTTAGATGGTTCTGTAGCATGTAGGTGGGAGGAAGGTAGAATTGGCGAGTGAGCAAGAGCAAGAGCAAGAGCTGGTGAACAGGAACCCTGCGAAGAGAAAAGAAATTGCTTTCTCACACCTCGGATCCCAAGGCATCTCCGCAAATTTATTCTAGGCTCTCAGTTACTCGTGCATGCTATTATAAGGACATGCGTGATGATGCCGATGCATTGATAAACAGAGTCTACGTAATACGGAGCAAAGCACGCAAGATCTCTTCACGATATTTCTGATAATCTTGAAGATGAAGTCATTTCACAAGATTGCTGGGATAAAAATATAATTAGAATCGTAGATTACGTGCCTTGATACATACAAAAAGCACGTTTAACGTTGATATAACGATTGATCAGTTGAGTGATTTTGCTGTAGATGGCGGGCAAAGATCATTACCTTGAGACCAATATATATATTCGTTGCATTCGGCTGCTTCACCTGGCCTCCGATTATAGAGATAGACACCTTGAATACCAGATTTGTCATTCTTGATTAGACTTATGGTTTTCTATTCCTGAATTACTATTAATATCCAAGTTTTCGGGATCCCCACATGGTCTATATATTTAGTGTCTTATTGAGGAGACAAATGTTTTAAGAAATTAGTCGATCGCATGTCTACGTGTCGGTTCGTGTGGTCATCCATGCGGTTCCTATTGTTTTTTTATGGAATATCATAACCAAAATTGAAATGTGGTGATAAATTCTATGGAACAAGGATCAAAAGGGTCTCGTTTATAGCGAGAAAAATACATTACTCATCTCACATACCCATAAGAATATATTGAAACTAAACCTGAGAAGCTTAGTGTACAGTCCACCAATTCTAGGTATGAAAAGCAAATAGATAGTAGCGACAATCTAACAAACGAAACAAATAAAGAAAAAATCTAATATTATTCAACAACGAGGACACAGTGAACGATCGTGGTAGAGCTGCGGAAAATCAAACAAAAGTAGCAATAAATGGTGTTGGAAGGTGATCATAAAGGAGATACCAGGCGTGAAATAAATAGACAGTCGAACTGAAACTGCCTTGGCGAATTTTATTCATATTCAAATAGCGGATATGGCCCCCATGTGACTGTTTCCTCTGTTTGTCTCAAATCTAGACTCTGTGGCACTGGGACAGATACATTTTCTTCTAATATGTCCGAGTCTTCAAGCATAGTCAAAGATAAACTGTCGCTTGAGAGTGAGATTCGAGTAGAGGACGTTACTGACGACCGATACGCTTCCCCAAGATTGGTGAGATCTATCTCAGACGTTGCAACCTTCGGGAACGTCAGTATAAGTACGTCGTACGGGACTTTCTGGTCTATCTCCGTGATATATCCATAGCCCACTCGTCTGTAACTACGAGGAAATAGAAAGCACGATGGTATTTCGTTTAGACCGGTTCTATCCTCAACATAAGCAAAGCTAGCATCAAACCAGCCAGGTGCACTCGAGGCCCCATCATATCCCCCAAAATGTCTCTGTATATCCGGGCTAGCATTGTAAGTCGCTATATCTGAGCTGACCTGGTTCTGGAGAGAGAGGAGACTAGCTGCGCTTCTTCTTTGTTTATTTAACAGGTCCACAGTGAGATTGTTCATCTCTTGAGAACAGGTTGGCGACTCAAAGTGTTCTACAATGGGGCTTAATCCCTGGCATCTGAAAGAAGAACTTCTCGTGGAAGAGAGGCCTCTTGCCGATTTATATATTTTAAAGGCCGGGCGCCGGTTTCTTTGACGGCCGATTCCTCGAGTTTTCGCCAGGGGAGGAGGGATAGGTTCGGGATCCGAATCTTGGTTTCTGGGAACTATCTCTGGATCGGAATCCATATTCCTATAGATGTATGGTTTTGGCGTGTGGGTTTCTTCCTCAAGTTTGATGTCTCCCTCCAGGCCGTATTCAAGTTTACGAGAACCTGAAACCCACTCCCAGATAGACCGCCGATACTTGGTGATGTAAGCGATTAAAATGGAGAGAATGCAGGCCGGGAGCATAACAAGAAGGCCTAGCGTCAGACCCCAATCTAATGCTTCTAGGAAGCCCTGTCCAAGTGCAGACCTGCTATTGAGGTGGATTCTCGTCGGACTACTTGATATTTCCCGAACTTCGATGTTCGGTGGGGATTTTAGAGGGATTTTTATGTTGTAATATTTATTTGACGGCATGTTGGTACGAGTTTATAGGAATGGTTGCATTCGTCGCTGTTGGTAGGTAGTGATCTCCGGTCTTCAGGAGTTTAGATAATTCACTTAAGATTTTTCGGCGAGAATATTGATATAGAGATAAGTTATGCAGCAGACTAAAGGTGCAGAGAAATATTATGTTTCTTTCTCGAAGATGCGAATTTGTCTGGAGGATCTAAGATGTCGAGAGGTCACGCGGTCCAGGAATACGAGGCTGAAAAACTCTCGGTTTCAGATACTTCTATTATTGCATGTTCTTTCTGTGGACATGCGAAATGACAATGCCGAATAGGAGCTACTAAAGCTCTTTTATTTCGAAAAAATTCGAGAATCTGAGAACTAATTATCTTCGGATCTCTTCGATGGCAATCTGCACAATTGTAAGAAGCCTAAGTCTTTTCTTTTCACGTATGTGTGTGTATGAGTGTAAATAGACAACCCGGACCGACAAAGGCGGCCGGTGCGTAATGTTTGCTGAAAATCTAGGCGGTTATTTTAAGTTGAATCCCCATTCAAGCTCCGTTCATAATTGGCTATACAAACAGTTTCCCAAATCCTAAATAGTATAAATAACTGCACATGACTAAGTTAGGCTATTAAAAGGTTGCTTTCTTTACTGCCTTTTGTAGCACTTGTACGTCAATAGGTATGTGCAGCCATATGACTCTTCAGGCATTCATGAGTCTGGCTTATTGCGAGACCAGTATTAGTCAGGTTAGTGATATTTTCACTGGAACAATGCCATGACGGTGGAAAAGCGAATATTATACATGACAAATCGCATTCATTCCGTGTATTCAAACACTGATTCTAAATTTGTGAAACTGCTAATGATAATGGTATTTGATAGATCAAGCAATCTGAAAGAAGGACACGGCGGCCGAATGACAAATTCTTTTGAAGGATAATATAGCAACCACCAATTACAATTAATACAAATGAATGACTGTAAAATGCATGGATAGTTGGAGCTATGCAGCATGAACCCAGCCCGGAAACTCCAATAATCGATACATCCTCGCAAATCTACCTTACACGTCTTGAGTATTCGCATCAAATTTCTAGCAGTAATAGTATATTTCCCGTCTCTCCTGAATCGCTGCAGGACTGCTAATAGCCGATGAAATCCGCTGGTGTAAATCTTCTTGACGTTCGTCCTCCGCATTTCTAGTTTGAGAGTATAGAGAGGTGGTACGTAGAGAGGTGGTAGACGGTTGCACCCGAATACTTTGCGACTCAGGCCTTTGAGTATTCGAAGGCAAAGATGAACGGGGATACAAAGTCAAAGCTGTTTGGGTATTGCTATCCTTTGGTGGATGTTCGGCCGATAGACTTCCAAGGAGCCTCCCTCTATCTCTAGAGCCTTGTGCCGACTCGTCTGTCGTTCGTGGCTCTCGGGGCTGGGATTGTACCGCAGGAATGTTTACTATCCCTGGATCCGTAACCCCATTAGACATGACAGTCGCAGTAGGTACCGTATCTCTACGGTAGGTAGGGACAATAGGAGGACTCGGAGGTAGGACTGATACTGGTAAGTCTCTTGTTTCTGCCGAAATCTCGAGAGGAGACTCGAGCAAAACTTCTCCCTCTTGGAGACGTGTGGGGTTTGATTCCGGTCCTCGTGCATGTGGATGATTTCCCACAGTCTCACTCACGTTGGCTGGAGAGCTAGGCTCTTCTTGGAGACTACTGAGATTTGCGGTCGGTAGTGTTAAAGTGGGCAATGTATATATACGAGAAAGTCTTTGCATTTCCTGAGGTGGAATTTGAGGATAGATCGATGTTGAAGAGACCGCTTGATTTCCAGTGCGAGGTGGCACTTGTGAGGCGGTTGTTCTTTGAGCCATTTCTATGGCTGGTCTTAAGGCTTGGGTTCCGTTTTGAGGGACTGAAACTTGAGGTCTGATATCGTTCTTTAAACAATTGGCATTTCTTTTGAGCTTGTGGTAAACAAACCTTCGAAAAGCGCAATTAACAATACATTCTATGAGAACGAGAGCAACAAGGACGATGAGTAGGATCAGTACTGAGAAATAAGTGGTAGCGGCATCATCATTGATATCGCGCTTTCTAATAAGATTCCTGGAAGATACTTGATCACTACATCGATTGATGACGGTCATCTCGAAAAGCAGAAGAGAAAATGTAAGAGTGGAAATATTTAAGATATTGAAGGCCCAGCTATAGCCTCGATATAGGCTTCTCGAGTGGTTAATGGTTTCGCGAACGTGTGCGCGAATATTTTAGTGGAATATAGAGTCTTTTATATGGTAGAGATATATCGATATATCGTATTGGCGACTATTATATGGATATCAAAAGTTCGAAAATTGCAATATCTGGTTGGAATTTTTTAGCCACTAATAGAAATTTCTGGTTATTTATGTACTTCAGTGTATATCATGAAATATTATCTGCAACATACCCCAAACCCTAGCATTGGCTCGATCTATTCTTCATGTTTACTGTGCTCTTCTCATCATCTCTTGCCAAGATGGCACGGACAACTAGATCGCTCCCCCAAATTGAACGCAAGCGCAAGCTCAAATTATAGAGAAAACAATAGCGTGCGAAAATGTCATATTTCCTAATATTTGCCTACATCCATATCCATTCATGATATGATCAAACCTACAGACAAACACTCTTGAATGCCGCTGTTATTTTGGTTTTGACTTCTTCATACCATGAAGGTGGCTGTAATCACTGCGGTCCAGCCGCCCCGCCCACCCTTCATCAAGAGTATTGTGGCGGCACAGTAAAAGAACGCAAATTATTCGCTATTGATTTCAGGCCTCAGGAAGAATTCATCTCACGGCTGTGATTTCTTTACCCATCAAAGAAAAATTGAAAATGAAAGTTCACACATCCATTCAACAGCTCCAGCAATCACCAAAAGAGGCCCGGTACCACAGTGTGGCTGACGTACTTCCTGTGATTCCGGCTAACTTCCAGTCCTATTGAATTATTGGAAAGCAAGACACATCACGGACTCAAAGCCACCAAGGTTATCCCTGAAGCCTTTTGCATTGCTTATGAACTCGATTCGATCGCTAATCACAATCTCGGGCCCAGATCGCGAACAACCTCAGATGGAGATGTTGTATTTTGGGATGCGCAACACATATTTCTAACGGTCAGGAAGTTCTTGCACGAGCCGAATGGGTTTTGATTAAATTGAGATGGTCAATGACTCAAGGATAAAATTTGTTCAAATTTTTGCTATAGTCTTCGAAAGAATACACTATTTGGCTATGTTACACATAACACATATTTCTTGCCATCACTCATATTGACTCCTTATCTCTTGTCAGAGAAAATCCTCGTAGCAGCCGCCTAAGATTAAAACAAAGTAAAACGAAAATTTTCAAAAGACAAAACCATTCAAGCAATGCTAAGATCGACCAAATGCAAAATGAAAATCGCGATGAAATATATATATAAGAAAGATCTCAACACTCCGATCCCAGGGAATATACCAAAAATTGTAAATGTATGATCATAAAACAGTCATAGAAAATAATAAAAACAGTGAGGAGAGTTTGATGAAACAAATGAAATACAAGGTTATCTCAGGGTATCATGCATACTTGAAGGATGTCCGCCCATTTCCGAGTCACGATCATGATCATGATCAACCACATATGCATGGACAATAGAATCGTTGTACTCATCCTCTTCATCTTCACTCGATACATCATCCGTATCTAACCTCGAAACCTCGGAATCGAATCTCCCATTCGAACCACCGGTCGAAACACGTTCTATGGGACTATCCGGCACCGGCATCGAACTAATATCCACATGATGTTTCTTTCCAGGTGGTGTACCGTCCATTTCGTGGAGTGGTATATCTCCCACCAATTCCTGTCTTAACTTAGCAGCAGGCGGCATCTCAAACGGTCCTGGGTCTGTAGGCAACTCCACTCGAGAACCGGGCAAGCTTCTGCTTCCGTAGTCTACTGGATTCCAGTGACGATTGTAGATATCCTTCTCCTTAAGCTTCGCCTTCCTCTTGCGACCGACGAGGAAACGGATGAAAATCAAAGGAGCCACAACAGCGGCAAGGCAGCCGATTGCGATCCCTGTAATTTTTGGGCCCGTTAGTGGGGATCCTTGCGCGGTTTTCTTCTCAGTTGTGGGGGTATCAGCCGCGCGATAGACGTTTACGCCGTATGGATCACAGACAAATGGTTTCGAAGTATCGGTGTTCATTTTTTCGAGATCCGCACAACCGTATGTGAGACCTGATGAAGAAACTATTGAAAAGCTGCCAGTGAGATTGTACAAGTTTGGGAGCGAGACGATCGTGAATGATCCCTGCATATCAACATTATCCGTAACAACACTGAGTTCCGGGAATCCCGTGAGTCTTTGCCACTTTTTGTTGTTTTCAGTGGTGATTCCACCGGTGATTTGTGTGAGCACTGGGAATAAGACATCCTCGAGCGCGCTGTTATTCGCAATAGCTAGAACGCTGAGTGTTTTCGTGCCGATTTCTTCCAGCACTGGCAGCGACAGAGTTTTTAAGTATATAGTATCGTATACCCCGAGAGCTCCACCCATACTTTTGAGTTTTGGAAAGTCGAGTGTGCTGATGTTATGAATGTTGGCGGTATTCAGGTACGTCAATTCGGGGAACGAAACGTTTGGGGTCCCACCAGCACCATCGATGTCCATATTTACGGTGATTTGCTTAAGTCCCATGGTGATATTATTCAAGTTTGGATTTCCACCAAAATATATCTGCTGTATTTGTTCGTAATCGATATTCAGCGGTTCTAGACTCTCGAGGCCTGTATTCATGATGGTAACCCTAATCGCGGGATTTGGGTTATTTATCCTCGCTGGAAATTCGAGGTCTCTGAGTAAAGGCATTCGCGTAAGATCTAGGCCAGCGGTATTATTGAGATTCGGGATATCAATTTCTTCCATCTGCGAGCTATTTTCTGTGTCGCCCGCTACCATGAACAAACCGCCAATACTGGTGAGGTTCATCGCAGAAAATTTCTGCGTGTTGTTGGCGAGGTGGATCTGGAACATGCCTCCAATAGATGTGATATTGTAGAGGTGGAGTTCCACGCTGTCGACATTATTAAGGTATACATCGCCGACTAAATCTGTGCAGTTGGATAGTTCAAAAAGCTCGTCGGGGGTAGTTATTATGATCGAGGAGCTGTCGCATATCGCGGGTTGCAGAGGAGCACTCGCTGCCAATGTTGTGTTGGCGATGTTCAAAAAGAGGAGGGCGAACGGCGAGAGCAAGATGCTCCGCGCGGCCGATGTCCTCGACATTCTTCCGCTCTGCGAAATATTATAAATTTCCTCCAGTCTCTATTCCAACTTGCTTAAAACAATAACCAAAAAATATATAGGGAAAAAAAATCTGTCGTTTAGAAGGTCATTATTTGGAAGAAGGGAAAGGTAAGAGAAAGGCTCACGACTCGCAAGCCCTCTGGGGTTCGGTTTCTTGAAATGTGCAGCGTCGAACACAGGACGAGAGAGAGAGGAAATTCGGATTAATTGAGCAGCGTGGGTCACACCACATTCAGACCCAGGGCATCTTTGACATTATAACTAAATCCCGCCTCCTGTTTCCCCATAATTTTGACATGCGCGATTCTACAAGGTCGGTGCTGGGGAGCGAGCTCGAGAACGAGAACACTACAATCTGGATAAATATCGCGGGACGCTAACCCACCAGCTTGAAGGGTGGATAACATGCAGGTCCTTGCATGGCAGAGGCGTTGAGCGACCGCGGTCCCATGCGAGAAGTGCAAATTGTCAAACAATAATGCGAACGAGGTGGTCCTGCGAGAGGAGCGTTCGACAAGCCCAGAAAGGGCCGTGCTCTACTAACCAGGTTGTTTTCGTATGCTGTACCCACTCCGGATGGAAGCTGCAGTGCAGCTGCATATTCATTCATCACTTGGCTGGCTATAGCTCGCTTTGCGGTTATTTATTAGTTTCCAGCTTGCAGGAGCCTTTTTGTCCCCTCCAGTTTGACCTCTTCTCATCCGCAATCTGATCGTTACCGTTCTTAAAGATCTAATTATCCTCTCATCAATTTAGCCGTGGCAGCTTTTTTGAGATAAGCGGAACCTCCCCACTGTTACCATTTATAAACACACCCAATGTACACTATGGTCCTTACTTACTCGAGCAATCGAGGAAAGGTTTAGCTCTGAAGCTGAAGCAAACCGGTTCCGTGATGCAAAGAGCTGCAAAGATGTGCGTCGGTTTAGGCTCCGGATTATCTTGAACCCACCTCGATGCAAGTACGGGAGTATCACAGAAGGCTCAGCCACCTTTTTGAGATATCTTTTACAAAGTACCATCTACCAAGTTTCTCCTCTGTCCGACGCAACGTGATCTCTGCAACGTGCTCTCGCTTGCTTCGGGCTTCGCAAAAAGCTCAAGCAAGTAACACACCTGCATAATATTTTTACAATCTTAGGACAAACAATATAATCGAATGGGGCTGTACCGATATCGACATATCGCGACACCGGCGGCCGATCCTGTGAACGAGATAAGAGTTGAAATTTTTTTTCAGCAATCGAGCTCTCGATGGGCTGTGCTTACATACAGCAAGCTATCCCAAGTGGAAGGTCAGTTCGCTTGCGAGCATGCGAATAACTTTCTGCTTGTGCTGGATCCCTGCGTTTGACGCTGAGAGTACTCGAGTCCGCATACAACCTTAGAGAACATTCTCAATTTACCTGACGGCTGCAGTCCACCATCCGAGGTAGGCAGTTCCTTCGACGATCGAAATAACAATACCCGACTTGTCGGAAATATAATAGCTTCCTCAATTAAACCGAGATTTGAGCTATTCGGTGGTGTTATCACCGGCCCTTGCTCAACCGGTTAAATGGAAGAGCGCACCGGCAGCTCCTCTACAGCCACACGTCTAAGGTTCCACCCAAACAAAAGCTTGGTCTGGGGAACAAAGCTGCTACAACGTATTCGTTTTCAACCACGAGGTCTGTCAAAGTGGTATGTCGAAAAGTAGCTCAGTACGCCATTCTGATTCAACATAGTGGATCCCATTATTTTTTTTCCAGAACTCGAATAATACGGAATATTTTCCGCTTTCCGTTAAAGGGATATTTTTCTCCTCTGCACCGATAAACATTCACCCTTGCTTCATGTTCCGTGCTCATGTTCTTGAAAGGAGATTGAGATCGTGACATTTTCAAACGCAGCGACGATTGTACGTGGGGGATCAGCAACAAGGGGTATAATGAGGTCTTGTATCGACTGTGGAGACACAAGTCGAGATCGTCAGAAATACGAGTATTTCTCTTGGTGAAGTTTAATGTCCGTGTTTCAAAGCAACCTCATCTTCTAGAATAAAGCTTTGACCTTACTTGTGCATCGAAAAACAGACCAAGGAAGGGCACGTGCGTGAGACACAACTAGGTCGACGAAACGGCGTTCGAATTAGTGCAACCTACGACTCGTATTTGCGATATAAAATTCTCCGCCATGACCGAATAACAATCTCCTTTTTTTAATTTAATAAACGGGATGATGCGGAACATAGCTTCACCATTTCGTGATACACTTTGGAACATTCGAGCTTCTAACTCACCTTCTCACCTCCCTTGCCTGCATCATCTGCACATCATCTCGTGTTCATTATACTTCACTTCGTATACCTGAATCATAAATATTTCAGATATGCCGTAGAATCCCGTGATCTAATTATCATACACCCCAAGTTAGTAATATATTTACAAAAAAGTACTTCTACAATAATACCCTATATGTACAATGCAATTGCCCCCCCACCCCACCTCCCTACTCCGCGATCCCATCCCATTGCCCTGAGACACTTTTCGGTTCCTCCCCACTTTTCTTCGCCGATGCTGGCTCTGGTCCCTTGGCCCCTTTCAACGTTGGAGGATCTTGACTACGATGCAGGGCGGCAACGGTTCTCGTTTTATCATCTCGAACTTGTTTCCGTAACGCGATTTGTTCCTTCTTTTTCTGTTTTTTGAGCGCCTTTCTTTCTTTCTTGTTCAACCCTTTTCTCTCTTCCTTGTAACGCCGTTTTTTGGCCTTCTTCCTCGCCGCTCTCTCCATAAGCTTTTTTATATCTATCCCTAACGTCTTCTTTGAATCATCGAGTTTTGGCGCCGCATCGACTTTGTTTGGTACGGAAATTGCATTCGCCGCTATTACTCCAGCTGCATTATTCATCGCATCCGTGACCAGTTTGTCGATACCTTTATGGGCTTCCTCTCGAAGTTTTTCCTGCAATATGTTATAATCAAGCTTTCCATCTTCGCCCATAGCCTCCTCCCATCCTTCGGGCTTGAACTCACTTTCGGGATCTATTATTTCACCATCGTTGTCGTCTTCTTCGAGGTCCTCGTCGTCGCTTTCCTCTAATTCTGAATCTTGCTCGATATCCTCTTCATCCACAAGTTCTTCATCGAGATCTATCAAGCTTCCATCTTCATCTTCATCCTCATTCGGTTCAAATGGCATGACTTTCCCATCTCTTAGTGTTATACCGTGCTCCTCCTCTAAAATTCTCAGAGCTTCTTCATCATCCTCCAAGTTCCCATCCCTCTCCACCTGTTCTCCGAGCCAATCTTCATCCTCGTCCTCGTGATTTTCATCGTCATCTTCATCTTCCTCCTCTTCCATTAAGTTTGGGTAAGATTCATCTTCATCCTCGCCGTCGTTTTCCTCTTCATTCTCTTCCATTAGCTTTGCATCACTTTCATCAGTTGTAGCAATAACAGTACTCTCCGCCATCATTGTCTCCTCATCATCTACCCCAACACCACTCCCTTCCACCAGTTTTGTCCCCTCATACCGTGGTGCCTCATACTTCCCATCATCCATCGTAAACATCGTATTCTCCGCGACAGCCTTCTCCACATCCTGCCGACTCAACTTCCTAATAGTCTTCCTATCCTTCGCCGATTCCGGCAGCATATTCTTTGCCGAGGGATTCAAAAACCCATGTGTGAGAATCGACGCCGCAACGCCAACATTCAACGAATCGATCGTATCATCCGCGTGTTCCGATGCCCTGATGGTAACATATCCATCCATCAAACTTTGTATGGTAGGTCTCAACCCCTCCGCTTCATTCCCCATGACTAAAGCGCAGGGATGGAAATGTAACGGATCGTTCAACCCTTCCATGTCGTACCATTTTGTTGCTTTTGATTTTTTTGAAGATTTGAGGTCGGCTTGTGACGGGTTCGGCATGGCGCCGTAGAATTTCCAACCTCGTGCTTGTGATTCTGAGATGAAGTTCAGTAGGTTTTGAGAATGATATAGATCCACGACTTCGAGAGCGCCGGCTGATGATTTGGAGGTCGAGGCTGTCGCTGGGGTTGAATTGTTCGCTGAGATTACTACCGCGTCGACACCGAGGAAATAAGCCGATCGTAGGATTGCACCAAAGTTTCCTCCGTCGAGCTATATCCAAGATAAATATTAGCTTTTGTAAAACTAGGATATGCGTAGTGTTGAACCTACCAGCTGATCGAGAATCAAAACGAACGGATGGCGATGCTGTTCTTTTGACCCCAGTTTCACATATTGGGTGCTCCCAGATATTGGCGCGTTAAACTGTCGGTCTTTGACATTACCCAAGTAGTCAATCGTGGGAATTTTAATCGGCTCAACCTCCAAAACGAATCCCTAAAATGTTCCAAATAAGCATAATCCAAGAGAGATAATTGTTAGAAAAAGGTGACCGTTTAAGAATGCCGGATGAATGATATGGGATGATCTTACATTATGCGGCCTGCCTTTGCTCATCGCATCCAAGAGCGAGACGTCCTCTACACCCGTAACGGGGATTCCAACTTGCTCTGCATTTCGCCTCAATCGGGCCTCTCTCTCCAAGGTTCTCCTGTCCCTCATCAACCCTTGGTAAACATACAACCGATGTACCATTCTTCTCCTCTCCCTCAATGCCAATCGTGAGACACTATACCCGTAAAGGTACTCGGAGGTCGATGTGGAGGATGGTAGCTCTCTCGGTGCCTTTCTAGTAAGCCCCCATTGAAGCCCGTGCGAATATCCCGCCTTTTCATAGTTCCTATCATCCTCGATATTTGAACGGCTCACGGGGAGAGGGGCCTGTTTACTGGCTCCGCTGGAGATTCCCACCGCGAGTAAATCGGCGTCATTCGCCTCGTTCACCCATCTATCCAACTCACCGTCTTCGCGAGAGTACATGTTGTTTTTTCCATCGTGTTTCGGGTTGTACTTACCCATACCATGTGCTACAAACTTTGGCCGGCCATAGGTCCCAGGAGGAGGGCCTTCTGATCGAAGGTCACTCACACCGTTACCCTCGTCTCTTGGTGTCTGTGAGATCAAGTTCAAGTCCTCCTCTTTGGACGGTTGTGTGGAAGGAGGCGGTTCAACGAAACCAGTATCCATCCGGGATACCCATCCTGCGGGTTTCTCTTCCTCGGGGGGTGGAGAAAGTGGACGAGGTGGGCGTGTAGGTTTATATCGTTCGTTATCCCATGGATAAACGTGGTCTTTCGTGGGCGCTTTATTGTGCCATCTTATTTTGAATCCGGATCCGGCTTCAGCGGTTCTTAGAGTCGTGGGTTCGGCTTCGGCAGTTCTCTGAATCGTGGGCTCTTCTTCTCTCTTTAAAGCGTTCTCGAAGTTGAAGGATCTCGCTTTCATTTCCCTAGCCCGTACTGCGGAGAGTCTTTGTTCTTTTTCACGGCTACTTCCTATGTTTCATCACGAAATAAACCCCAAAGAAATAGCATGTTAGCTTCTATATTTCTATGATAACGCATCAATTGCGTAGCACTCTTCAACCTGCGATACCAAAATGCAGCGGTATATCTGACCACAAAATGATGGAGCAGAATAAGAATTAGAATCCGACTTATTTAAAAGGTTATTCGTACTTGTCCCTCTGTATTCCCAAGCGCTCTTAGTCTTCTTACCACCCTTGAGCAATACCATCCGACTGAACTGCCGTTGCAAAGCGGGGTATGATGTTATGTATGGTAACACATGGCTGCGACTCGTTGATGTTCGAGACAGCCCGGCGTGGGCGATGCCTCTATACATAGACGTAAACTACGCTACCGTCTTCGAGAAAGCGCTTGAGCTGAAGATAAAGCTATTTCTGTACTTCCGAATAATGTTCTGAGGCCTTATGAAAGCCAAGTTTCGATGAAGGAACGATTGTCGAAATCGAAGGTGGAATGTTATTCAGCAAGTGGGATGTTTGATGGCGCGCCTGTCGCAAGAAAGGAAAAAAAAAAAAAAAAGGTGAAATGCCGCACAAAGTCCCATTTCGGACAGGAACCGCCCGAATCAGGCAGAACAATGCGGCCTTACAGGTACCAGCCAACCAACCACGGAACAACATCTTCAATCATCAAATTACGTATACGCACTACTGTAAACGCCGTTCGATCACATTGAATCTAAATAAGGGTATCTTAAAAATCACAAGGTCAATAACAACAGTCTCGATTATCTTCTATGTTTTCACCATTGCATAAACCCCTTCCACTTGGGAAAGAGGGTAGACACGAAAAGAATATAATACAGGATCCTTTTTGAAAGAAAGCATAAAACGCCGAGCCTGTGCCATTCATTGTTCCCTGGTCATATTCACAGAGCGACCAAAAGAGGATAGAAGAAAAAGGAAACAACCAAAGAATAGAAAGTAGAAGAAAAACCTAAACCCATGATCACTTTGTTTTTGACATGAGGTACGAAACGAAAAAAACGGTACTTGTAAAAAGCAAGAAAAGTGAAGAAAATAACAGGCAAAAACAGTTGAGCAACATGAGAAGACAAGATAGGATCTTGGAATTATTCTAGTGCTCCAAGTAGAAAGCAAATCGTGAATAATAAACAACCGTAAAAAGGGTCATAATGTTCTCCGAGAGAAAAGTGGGTTGCGCTTAGAAAAGCATAGCGGCAGCGCCAACGACGATAGTCAAGGCGAGACTGCTAACACCAATGACAGCTGCGCCGCCAGTAGAGACAACAGGTTTCGAGGAGGCGGTCGGTGAGGAGCTAGGAGAAGAGCCACCAGCGCCAGCTGCAGATGCCGAGCCGCTGACCATAGTGAGGTCACCGCAGGCAAGACGAGCCTTGTCGATGTTGTGAACGACAATGCTGCGAGAGTTACCAATGAAGGCCTTGTTGGAGGCATCTAGAGAGAGGAAGTCATCCTATCGAGGAGTTGATGGTTAGCAAATTGTAAGATCGGATGATATTCGAAGAGAATTTAATACTTACGGTATAGGAAGTGCAGTATGGGGTGTCTTGGGTGGCTTCGGCTGGGAGACTTCCGTGCTTGCCGGAGAGGTCACCAACTTGACAGGTCTGTGGAGCAGAAGAGTCGCAAGCGACGGTGTCGTTGCGAAGGTAGGGGTCCAGATGGGCACCTGTGGCGGTACAGTTTTCGCCGGAACCAACAACAAAATCTATTCTATTGTTAATACTAGATATTATTTGAAGAATGAAGAGTGAGGATGCTTACCGTGAATGTGATATGGGTATGGGCCTGGTTGAGAAGCGTTGACGCCGGAAACACAGATGTGAACGAGAACACCATTGCCTACAGTTATAAAGGTTCGTTAGCATGTTTGTATATTGGAGACTATCAAAAGAGAAAAGACTTACCACCAGGAGCTCCGGTGAAGTTCAAGTAGGCAGACTTGACCTGAGCGCTCGAGAACTTGGCCTCGTAGACGACATCGGTGGGGTTGCCTGTGGTCTTTGGAGCATCACCCAAAGACCCAGTGATAGCAGAAACGGTAGAAGCACCGGCCGTAACAGCGGCGAGGACTGAAGACTTTGAGAAACGCATTTTTGTGCGAGATATGGATTCTGTTCGGTTGAGAGTAAGAGGTTGAATGTAAGTATCTAAGATACGATGGAAGGAGAAAGTCTGAAGATGGGGTTATTCGATGAAGCAGTTATAGTCATGAAAATATTTAAAGTGTGGTCTGAAGAAGGAAGGGATCAAAAGACAGGTGTGGTGGTGGGGGGGCCAGTGGATTTTATAAACTCGGAGCGTCGATAGACGAGAACGATCCGATACAAAAGAGTATTATTAGATACCCCGGAATGGAAATGAAAAAGAAAGAAAGAAAGAAAGAAAGAAAGAAAGAGGGAAAGAAAGAGGGAAAGAAAGATCAAAAACAGCCTTACAGGTTACAATACCAACATGAAAAATAGAGGGTGAGGTTTTCGTTAGAGCTTAAAGCATGGCAGATACAAAGCTTAGCTTAATTTGAAACCAACTGAAGAGACGTTGGATCG
The DNA here is from genome assembly GCA_036971345.1 of Dactylellina drechsleri. Taxonomy (NCBI): domain Eukaryota; kingdom Fungi; phylum Ascomycota; class Orbiliomycetes; order Orbiliales; family Orbiliaceae; genus Dactylellina; species Dactylellina drechsleri. The sequence continues at coordinate 608,686 of JAJTUB010000012.1, forward strand.
ATTTCCTAGTGCTCTAGACTCCTTTGATATGAGACCCCCCAGCTAGCCCGAGTAGCAACGGAGGTTCCAGAAAGATGTGGTAGAATAGAATGGACGGGTATACAAGAGATATCAAGCAGCAGCTTTGCAAGCTTTGGGGTTAGACCCGAGGTTCACTTGTGATGCAACGTTTCAGCGCCAAACAGCGGGGCTTGGCAGGTCTGCGATGCGTTGCGTGGTGATTTCGACCACACCCCACCGAAACGTTAATTTGAAACCGGAGCTGGCGTCTATCCGTTTGCAGGGCCACAATAATAAACTTTTTGCAAGGACCTCTTCTGCCTCTCGTTCTTTTTACTCACTCTATTTTTAAATTAACAAAAGCTTGTTTTTAAAAAGAATTTTTCGAATTTTTTTCTTTTAACCCCCCTGCAAGGCCCGTTGTCGGTTGGTCGTAAAATTAACGAGTGTTGAAGGTTGGCGTTTCAAGGGAGCAGACAGGATGGTTGGTATACCGTATATCAGCAAGTTGAGGTAGGAAAATTCAGATTCGATAGATGATCGACTGTAGAAATCCAACTAGCTAGTGAACGACTGGATGCGACGGTAATATAATGGGAATCAAAGAACGGCGTGCGAGTATGTCAGATAATGCTGGCCAACTTGTCCACGAAGTCCCTGATCTGTGCCGGCCGACCATTCCACTTTATATCCCAGCGACTGGACCTGTCATTTTCAAACGCCATCCTATAAATTTTTCTTTTCCATAAAGTATGGATAGGCGCATAGGATCCCTTTGCTGGCAACTAGGCCATTCTGCAAGCATCCGGATAGTCATCAAAGAAGAAGAGAAGGCAGTAGCCCGGTTGCGCAATGTGCAATTTATTGAATAAATTGGGCGGTCAGTTGCACCCGACATTCCATGCATCATTCCGTCGGATCTAGGTCATCAAACGATCATCACCGAGCAAAAAGAGCCAAGACTCGCGTCGGATGGCAGACAATCTTGTTCTCGTTCGAGTTAGCAGGGCTCCCTGGGAGAAGAAACCCAGCGGGCTGGCTGGGTTCTTCTCGCCCATCGATGATTCAATCAAGATGGTATCGGCGCGGTGCAATATAAAATGCAGTGGATCATGGAAAAAGACCAGTTGCGGCATGCGGAAGATAGGAAACCAATCCGACCACGTTTCCTGTAAGCCAATTCGCAAATCTTGATTTTGATTTTATTTTATTTTATTTTTCTCTTGGTATTTTCTTTATTATACTTTACAAGAGAGAAATGATTTTTCATTTCGAATAAAATACTACTTTGCGTGAGCGAACCTCGCGTGGGCATGCCCGCAGGCTTCCTCGACCTGCTCCACCGCGCTTTCTCCTTGATGTCACACACAAACCACATTCTCCGCGCGAGAAAACGGTGGCTCAAGGTCCTCCGGTTTCCCTTGCCTCTGTTCGCTACATTCCCTCCCAATCCATCCCCGTATGGCAAAGGTGTTTCGAAACATCTGGCACCTATTCTCGGAAGAAAAACCCACAAGCCATGCTATTTATATTAACAAGAGATAAAAAAAAGGGGGGGGATTCCGCTGGGGACAACAACGCATCACCGCTAACTTATCGATCTCCAAGGCAGTTCCAAGCCGCCGCTGGAGGAGCAGCCAAGACTGTCTTGGACCAGGCTATCGGGAGGAAAGAATCGAAGAGAATGGAGAAGGAGAGATGTGCGAATCCGCACTCCGCCGAAACAAACAAATCTTGCACTGGAAGCGATATCGAGAAGCAGTCTGGGCGATAGCATCCTAGCATTATTAATTTATTCTGCGCGGCTTCTCGCAGTTGAGGAAAGTCGGCTCGGCTCTCGATGCCAAGCTTTTGACTGACAGCTTGTATCATCTTAACGACGAACCCATCGTGACATCTACACAACTTGCATTGGAATTCCGTTGACCGAAGGCTGCTATTCCTCGAACCGTTTTATTATTCTGAGTTCTCGGGTCCCATAAAAAATGACCAAGTGAGTTATTGTATCGAAAATCATCTCCCAGAAGTTTGGCACAGTACACCCTCCCTCGAAAACAAGCTTCGTCGAGACTAGCTCGCCGTCGCACGGTGGGTCTGTCTGCCCCACCGAAACATCGCAGGAGCAAGGGTCTGCCACAGCGCCCTCGTCCCAGCAACCCTTTCGCGCTGTAAAGCGGATGTCGAAACCCTTCGAACCACACCCGATGTAATGACAAATATCCGAAACGTATAGAGTTCATGCGAATGAACACTCAAAAATATCTCTTCTTTGGCCTTATTAGAATGGGTACTTGCAGTAGCCTCTGAGGCGTTCGCTGTGACGTATGCAAACGGATGTCAATAATGGGCATATCCGTTGGAAGACTTCAGCGTTCGTCCACTAGCTTGCCGTTGGACTTTCATCCGATATTTTGAAAAGTAGGAATATTTCCTTCCAGCATCGGGCTTGCAGCTCCTAGGATACAGCATATTGGCTTGCATTAACGGTACCACCGGGGCACCGGCACCGTGATTCTATTGACGCCAAAGCCCGGCCCCGGCTCAGCTGCACAGCCTCGAAAACTATTCAAAGGTCGAATTATATTGGACCTGCTCTTTTTGACGCCAATATCAATTATAAAATCCATTCACCACTGCACATGAGTACTTCCAAATGGACAGCTGATTTCATATTCAGCACAACCAAACTCCTGAGCACGAGGTTGGTTTAGTAACTCGACAGAGTCAAAAGTTGCAACAAGGGGCAACACTTTCTAGTCTCACCACCTGGAATGTCCTCACACCCGGAAAACCCGGCAAGCCTAATCGATTGATGAACTTTGCTAGTGACTGTCAAGCCGTTTTTAGCAAGCCGCAGCTGCCATGTTCTTTTTTTCGCCTCTCAAAACATTTTCTTGGATCCTCAAAATCGCTGGCTGGTGACTCTCTCCTTCGTCATTCTCGCTACGGATACCCAAGATTGACCGTTTTTTCTCGGCCAACAACCAAGGCTAGCCCATCCGAAGATGGATTGGGAACGATATCGATGTCCTCGGCTTAGCCTAGACCCTTATTCCCAATGTGATTCAAATTTAACACGATAACTCAGTGGCAATTCTCATTCGACCAGCTCTCCAATTATGCATCTCATTGATGAAAACAGGACAGTACAGACTAAGGTTTCCTAAAAAGAATATTATTCTCTAAAGAAAATGTTTCTTGAAGATGGATCAATAAACAGGACTGATTGATAACTAATCCGTGAAAAACCATACAGTAGTAAGTTTTAATCGCACAACAAGCTTTCCAAATCATATGCCGAACCATCGTGTTCAGATCCACACTCGCAAAAACCAAGACCCTACTTTGATATTTAAAGGACGATCTTATAGTGGATTTGCTGATCTAGATCGTAACTCGCACAGCCTCCAAGAAGATCGATTTGGAACACAAATTTCATAGACATTCAAGTCGACAAGATCGTTTTTCTCACCAGAAATATCAGATAGAAATAATAGTTGAGCCCTACCTCCTAAAATAAGCTGATGAGAAACACTCCACGGCGAAATTATATGTACGCAAACGCAATATAATACTGAAAAACGCCACACGAGTAGTAACGGTGAGCCGCAATTGCAAAACATTCGTACCGTTGAGCAGCGGGTGGGTTAAACTACTTGCCTTTTTCCTTTGGAAATATTGAGCCTCGAGCCCACACTTAGTACTTCGATAGCTACGAGAGAGATAATTCCAACCCTAGTGAACAATACGTAAGCCCGTGGACATGTAACTTACACAAGTGATGTGATGTGTTCAAGTTTTCGGGGAGGCTGGTACGGATAGATGCTAGTTTTGCGGTCCCGGACCTGTTCGGTGAAATAAATGGAACGGATTTTTATTGACGGAGAGGAGGCTGAGTAATGGTTACACTGGTCTCGCGTGCCAAACTCTTACTTCCAACGAGTCCCTCCCGCCATCCTTCAATGCTTCCATTAGACTGATATATTTCTCCTCTCGTTTTCGCCGTCCTCCGATTTGATGCGATGCTCTAGCGAACCATGGCCATGCATGTAGGCATACTCGCATCCTTCGAAAGCTTTACACCTACAAAATTTCTTGAAAAACAGTTTGTAAGAAAACCCGAAATATACCCGCTATCTCTCGCGAGTGGCGCTACACCTACGACACATACAGCAGACTCCGCAGGAGCCCGAGTTTAATACATCAACGAAAAAACGGGGGCTAAGAAAGGAATATCTGTGTAACTTGGATAACTAAAACCAACCAAAATTAAAAATCTAAACGAAAATCTTGTAATCCTAGATCCATGGGCTTTTATATCCTGTTAGCTGTTGTATCATATCAATACCCAATAATGTAGATCCTCATGTTCCTGAACTGCCTTAGCGATATCGATAGAGTAGTATAATAATCCTTATCGATACCTCGAATTCCCTAACTTATGCCATTTACCAAAGATCAACCACGCAAATCCAAGAGATATCACGCCACTCGAGTAAAAACGCCTAATACACCGGCAGAAACCCAGAGCCAAGCTCTCCTAAACTAAAATATCCGCATATCCCCACTCATATCATACATAACATCGATGCATCCGCCAAAAAGCAGAAACCCCTTCCGAGCGGCTTGCGATAATGATTATAGACGTATATCTATATAGGGTCCTAGATACGAATGGATATGGAATGCATGCGGGTTTCACAAGCGCGAAGACGAAGAAGGTGCACGTGTGTCTTCTTTGAGATCTTGGCTGGAGGTTTGTCTTTGATATCGCTTCTTGGCCGGCGTACTTGGCCGTGTGGATATATACACAGTAGGTATTATTTCTCCGCGGTTTTATTGGGGCTTTAATTGAGGAGGAGAGTTTGTGTGGGGTGAGAGGGGGCATGAGAATGAAGGGAATTTAAGGTTGTGATACTGAATGTCCCTCTAAGCTATTGGCGCCATGCATGGTCCTAAGGCAAAGTATCGCCAAGTTAGTAGATTCAATATATGCAATATTGCAATTGGAGACTTAGTAGTATTACTATGGACTTATGACATGCGAACGTTGTGAGCTCGTAGAGTATGAATTATAAATCTACATTAGCATTGTTCTACCAACTCTGTACGTGTACCCCTAACTGCCCACAATTCGCGAATATCATGTCCAAACAAAAAAAAAAACAGTACTCCAAACAGATGCACCAAAGGAACTACACGTGTACAAGAAACCAAGAAGCTTGTCTCGTAAACCAGCCGTGACGCATGAAGCAAGAAACTATAACTCCAAAACATAAAACGCAAAATCTGAAGACCCAAAAATCATGCAAAAACGACTTCAACTCAGAATAGCTCTAATCTACTGATTCTTCGGCCCCTTCCCCTTCCAATATCCCACCCGTCTCTTCATCTTTCTCTTCCCCTTTGCCACCCTCCGTAAAAGATCCCATCGACCGACACTCTCAAAAGTACTTCCCAACCCGCCAATCAAATACAAAAACACTAGGGTCAAAGCGATCGCTACACCTGCCGCTCCCCAGAATGCTTTATAATCGTACAGACCAGATATCCCCTTGACCTCGTTCATACCAAAATATGCCATGACGATAGAGATTGGGAGGAAAACTATCGTAACTTTCGCCAAGGCGACGGAGAGGAGAGACAGTTTTTCAACAGCTTTGGTTTCTCGCCAGTTGAGGCGATTGTATGTCTAGAATACACATAACCGTCGTTAGCCATTTCCAATCCAACAATAAATATGGAGTGATTAAAAAGCTCGAGGCATTGATACATACCAAGGATATCAACCCGTTAGCCTCCTTCTCGCAATCCTCAATCTCACTAATCGCGAGTTGTGATATACGATGTTTCAATCTTTCGAATCGAGATATGGATAAGATGCTGAAGCATTTGTTTGCAGGTTCTTTGAAGTATGCTTTATTCTCCAAAAGTCTGTCGAGGATGATTTCGTAGCTGTTATACACGCGTTTCAAGCTCGCTAGGCGGCGTGCGATATCGTGCAATTTGTCGATATGATCGAGCATTGGGTCTTCTCCTCTCTATTCAACGAGACTATTATTAGCAAATGCTCCCACCATGGTGATTTCAAACTATAGACTCACTATTTCATTCAGCTCCTTACTGTAAGGATGCGCTCTATCCACTGCCAAACTCCAGCTTGCATACCAATCGTCGAACAGGTAGTAAAACAACAAATCTCTCGCCTGCCCGAACGATCTCCTCACCACCAATGCACCCTGTTCCATTGCTACCTCGACATCATTAGAGCCAGTCTTCTTCTTCGCAAGCCCAGCTTTAGAAAGACACCGAAAGACAACCCGAATGTTCCTTCTGATATGGGATACGGTATCTTTGATATCTCTCGGATTAGTGATATCTTTTTTCATCTGTGGTATCGGCTCGTGAATGGAGATGACGGTCCCATCGTACGTCATTATCAGCCATATCCACAGTCTCAGCATGTGCGGGTTGTAATGCAGATCGTTGAAGTTTTCCTCCGCCTCGTTGCATTCGAATACATCGTCATATTCATCATCCGAGCCATCTTGGTTCATTTCCATCTCTTCATCCAACGAATCCGAATCTTGTCGGTTATGTTTCGGTCGCTTTTCCTTCTTTCGTTTCGGTTTGGATGAGAATTGACGGCGTAGTGCTTCTCGCACCGTTTCGAAATCGTCGTCGTCGTCGTCGGATGGCACCTTACCCATCATGGTCACACGTTTGTACATGACGCTGAATAAACTCTGCGGGTTTGTATTTTTACCCGTCGCCTTTTCGGCTTCGCCGGCGTCGCTGGCGCTGCTGGTGGAGGCTTGAGGATTCGTAAGGGGAAGGATGGTAGAGTTTGCGGGACTCTCTTTCTTTTGGAAAATGTTTTTGAGCCAACCCATACTGTCCTCACGGGCGACTTGGGTGCTGAGGCGAGCGGCTTCTTCGAGAACAGCTGCGTCGTGGAAATCCTCTCGAGCTCGTTTGAGTATCTTGCGAGAAACGGTGTTATGGAGCATATTGAAACCAACCGCGAGGACTATACTCTTGTTACCTATAATTCTTACAATTACTCATTTTTGAAAAGAGATTGCAGTCCTTACATTGTGAGCCATACTCGACTGTCGACCAATGCCACACTTTCTGGGCGATTTCGAGATTTCCTCGTCCGGGTGGGGAGAGCATGGTTGCTCTTAGTCTTGTCGACAATCCGTATTTTAGAAGTATTTTCTAACTCACAATCCACTGTTAGCATACTATCCCTTTCGTAGCGAGATCAATAGTAGGGTGCGGACATTCAGAAAGTCACCCTGTTCGTGAGCATCGAAAATAGCTCTACACCAAATATATCAGCCAAACCCATTTATAATTCGTAGATGTAATATCGAAACTCACATCCACCTAGTCCCAATTTCCTTCGGTCTCTTCGACTCCTCCCAACTTCCCAACAACGCCTCCGTTTTCTCAGTCGGCACATCATGAGCAACCCAGGCGCTCTCCCTCCCGAAATCCACAACCATATTCTTAATCTCCCTCCCCGCCAACTTCTCCTCCGCAACTTCATAAACTTCCTGTTTATCCAGCAAATCAAACTCCAGCCCGCATTCCTTGTAATGATTGCTTATTGAAGCCTCAATCTCCGCCTCGACATCCGGCAACACCGGCTCGCCAAAGGAAGGCGGAAGCGCAGGTTTCAACCTCGCAGCCGCGGAAAGTGTGGCAAGAGCATTGTTCCAGCTCGCGGTTGGTAAGTTAGGGTTACTACCCGCTCCACTAGCCTTGAAGTTATGCGAGAGCGCGTTATCACTGTTACTCCTGCGAAGGTAATACGGACCCGAATGGGAGAATATCGAAGGTGGGGATTGAGATCCTATCGGTCTTCCGCGGGATGTCCCGGGTGGTATAGGGCTGCCCCTAGAGTTACTTCTATTTCTACCAGCTGTGTTTCTGGATGTGCTGCGATGTTGGGAGGAAGATTGGCGTGCTTCGAATGAGGTTCGTTGGATGTGGGAGTGGGAATATGTGACTGGAGAAACGCTGCGGTCTCTGTTACTGTAGCTTTGACCGGTGTTTTCTGGACCCGTAGGCGATACACTCCGACTTCGTGTCATCTTCTAGATAATTATTTTTAATGTTAAATTCTGGCGGTTCGTTGTATTGAGATCCAAATATTCTGGGCACAGTTTGTTGGATTTTGTGCGAGAGCCGAATATCGAAATTCGTGATATCGACGTTCAGAATAAAACGAAAGTAAGTTTCCCCAGATTTTTCTCTTGCATGTGCATATTCACCTCATTTTTTATCAGGTATTGTTAAATTATATATACTGCCCTTCGAAAATAGCAGTATTACGTAGTGTTCATTGGAGCTCAAGTCAATAGAGCATCTGCGTTGTTCATGTTATCCTCTTCTGGTGCGCAGCTGAGCCCAGTCCGTCTTGTGCGACGTTCCCGTGACACAACGCAAAAGTGAAGACCTCGACGATGTTGACAACCACTCATTCGCACATACTTCTTCGGTCATTCAGTAAATTAAACTGTTCATATGGCATGGCTAAGCTTTCTGACGGAGGATCGGAGTGTTTATTAGCGCGTGGTCTATGACCAAAAAAACTGTAAATCCTCGATCAAATATCTCAATCGAAGAAAACAAATATAACGTTACATCACCCCAAACCCACTTTCGTCCTGACACTGACAAATCCTCCGCTCACACGCCTCTCCCATAAGATCTTTAAGATCTAGGATATTACGTATCTCTAACCTTTACTAGATACAAAAATAATTCTTAATCGATATTACCTTCAAAACATCTTGAAAATCCCACCATCACGCTCGGATGGACGTCCCAAACGAGCACATTCCCCACACGCCCCTTCAACCCTCAACCACGCCGGATTCCATCTATATACCCTTTTCTCCCACCCGTTAACCTTCATATCCACACTAATGATACTCTTCCTAACTCGTTCTCTCACCGTCGTGACAAGCTCGTTGTAAGTATTCTTCACTTGTCCCGCTGGGCCCTCCGCCATTAGATGCCCAGATCCGCCCGTCTCCTCATACTCACCGCCGCCGCCGTCGTTTGCTTCTTTCTCTTTCCCTTTTAAGTTCCCGCCTTCCCTCAAGAGCTTCCAAAACGCTTTGACAACAGGGTACTCCGGAAACTCGTCCGTTTCGTGATCAACCTGTTCGTAGTGGTGCGTGTCTGGGGTATCACACATGCATAATACACCGTGGGGAATGGTTTTCTCGGTACTAGGGTATGGTATGCGAACGGTGGGTTGACGGTGGTGGCATTTGCGGTACCATATCCTGTGGAAATGGGGTTGCGGGTGTGCTTCTAGGGTGTTTATATCTGCGTTTGGATCTGAGCAGGATTCTTTACCTGTGGTTGTTGATCTAGGTGTCCCAGAGCTTCTATCTCCAGTTACAGTTCTACCTGTTGAGTTGGGTGTAGATGGATGCTGGGGGTGAAGTCTGGGACTTGAGATCTCGGGCGGAGATCTACCTGAGGATGGCATTTTGTATTGCCTTACGATCTAGGTTTGGCTTTCACCTTAAATATTGGTGAAACTTGAATCGATTTCAAAGGGCAGAATTCGATATCTAACATTATGTATCCATGATCACTTGGGTGTCTCGATACGTCAGTATCATGCATGGTAACCATCTGCAGGTACCGAACAAATTTTCATTCTCCAAGCTCAATTCTCGATTTCGCAATGCAAGTGGATTGTGTACTTATAATTACTGCTAGTATTACAAGGCCAATGGATTTTGTCTCATAGACGAGACCTTGAATTAAACAAAACATCGACATTTTTTCGCGATAGCTGTAAAACCAAGGAACAAGAAACGCCTATAATGTGCTCCTAAAAGGAAGTCTTCAACCATTAAACTAAAACCCACAAAACATATACATTACAATGTAACCCCCAGAGAGCAACCATAAAAAAAAGCATCATCAAATAGCAAAACCCTGCTAAAACAAAGAATAAAAGGAAACCATCTCTAACCTTACTAGTATATTTACCATAAACCCTAGATATATATAAAACGCCATTCAGGAAACCTTGTGAATCTCATCCTCATCCGCCGCTCCCACAAACGCCCGCTTCACAAACGCATGCCACAATTTATCCTTCTTCTTCTGCTGCTTCTTGTGATGATTCTTGTGCTTCCTGCCCTTCTTCTTCTTCCCCTTCTTATCATCTCCCTGCCGTTTAGCGGTGCAATCCGCAAGTTGATCCTCTAAATAATCATCGGAATCGGAACCACACGAATCACCACCAAAATACATAGATGTAACATCCAAATCTCGCATCTTATCCGCCAACTTTACAAAACTTCGCACTGACAGATCCTTCATCCCGTATCCCTTCGTATCATTCGAGGTGGCGTACTCAATCTCGTATTCGAGGGGTAATGGCTGTTGTCGCGGTTTCTTAGGTTTGTTAGGTTTCTTTGGCTTCTTCGGGTCCTCGTCGCTGGGCGGTTCGGCCGACTCCTCATCATCGCTTTCATCTTGTTTCGGGACCCAGCCGTTAAGGTTTGTGAGATTGGCGTAATATTGCGTGATACCGGTGATGGATAGCGATTGCGGAGAGTAAGCCGGACCCGGCGCCGATCCCGTCGGGGGAGGCGTAGGATGGTTCGGATCAGGTGGAGGTTTTGGTGCCGCTTCTCGTTTGTCCGTGATCGGCTGTGGTACTTCGATGAGGTATCCGTCATTATCGACCAACCCGGTGATATTGTACTCTATGATCCTTAAGGAGGGAAAGTAGTTTGGGATGACGGAGGGTGACACGAGAACGGAGATATATCTTTCCGCATACTTTCCGCCGATTTTTTTCAGATATTTCTTATGCTCCTTCTTCGGGTCCTTCGGTTTCTTCTTCTTGTCGCCCTTCTTTTTCTTTTTCTTATCGCCCTTTTTCTTTTTATTCTTCTCGATTGATAATGCTGGCGATGTATTCCTTTTTTGGGGTTTCTCTGGCGCTTCCGGGATCTTTGAGAATAGTTCGCGGAGTTCGCCGAGATATGAAGTAGCGCCTTCGATACGCATATTATCATCCCATGCTGACAAGCTCTTCGATTTCACGCTTGGATTCGCTAGTATTTTCTGAGCCTTGTAGACATCCAACAATATGAAATGATCGAGATTCATATGCCTACACCTACAATTAGGTTCTTCCATAAAAAAGATTTCGGCGATGATATTACTCACCCGTAGATATTCCCAACAACCACATCCCTATAATTCCACAACCAAATAGTATACTTTGCCCAACAACTATCATCCCAACTCTGCTTATTCTGCGTCCTAGCCGGCGGCACATGTCCCATAAGCATAGCCTTCATGCCTCTCTCCCGCATCAGATCCAACTGCACCTTCAACCAAGTGAACTGCTGAAACCCCGGTTCCTCGGGATCGTTACACCCGTCCACGGCGGTATTACTGCTGAAAAAGTACAGCGTGTTTAATGAAAAAACGGCTAGCTTGGAAGGGATCACTTCGACCCAAAAATAGGCGCCGCGTTCGAAAATGTGTTTTTGGGATTCGGGGACGAAGTTACGCCAGATGTCGAGGTATGTTCTGGTTGTGGTGGAGGGACCGGGGAGCATGATGTTGTGCGGCAATATGTCATTGTTCCCGAGGGTTGGGATGCTATTTATTATATTCACCGTGGTTAGTTTATCTCGCAATTTTTGGTGAAGTATTCGGAGGTAAATGAGGGTATACTTACACCGGCACGATGAGATCGTTGCTCGGGTCATCGTCATTATCAGGAATCGGCTTCACCAATTATAACCATCAGCATATCACAGTTATAATTCACCCATTTACACATCCAACCAGAGAAGGAAGAGGGGGAGTCACCTTCTTGAAAACATCATACATCATCCCCACCATCATTTTATTCAAATCATAAATCTGACTCTCCGTCCGCGGATGATTGACGTCATTGTCATGTCTCGCGTTATCCCCCGTCCAAACCACGAAATCGATCTGATCTTTCAAATTCTTCCTGATCCATTCGAACGTCTCCGTCGCCAGATCGTAAGGGGAATCGCAATCCGAGTTTTCGGCCCCCCAGAAGCCCGCGCGGCCCTTTTCGGCGTGACATTCGTGTTGCTTTGAAGCGGAGGAATTGCGGGTGTAGAACGGGTCTGGGTGGACGTCTGTGCGTTTTTTTGAAAAGTTAAAACAAAAACACGAGTCAGTAAGCTGAGAATATTGAAAAATATGTAATTGAATTCTCTATGCGAATTGCCGTAGTTTTTTTAAAAATTTATTTAGAGACGAGGTTGGGAAGTAATATATATAACGGGGTTATATTTTACGTACCAGTTATGTGTAAAAACCTCCCGTGTAATTTCCTCCTAACCGGGTCTTCAGGCTGCCGTAAGGGAATTCCGAGTGGTTTCTGTTGCTCATGTCCACCGAGGCCGGTGACGAGGGAGAGCGGTGTCGCGGACGCGAACCATGACGACGAGGGAGGTTCCAAGCTCACTGCTGCGAGGAGCAGGAACAGGTTTAGCGACGGGCAGGTGCACCGCATCCTCTGCCGTAACGTTGACGCACCAAAATGACAACAACAAAACCCGAATGAACAGCAGCGGTGGTCCTGAATAGACGAATGGATAGAAATAAAACGTAAATGTAGTAGAATATAATAGGAGACGAGAAGAGAGGAATGTAAATAGTCCTAAAAAGGGTGGTGGGAGGAGGAAGTGAAGCTAATAAGTAGGACTAGTTATTTGATGGTCAGTGGATATGATGACAGCGGCAGACGGGGGGAGGGGGTTCTCCTCGCAGTCGCTGATGCTGCTGCGGCATGCCAATCAACCAAACCGAGTCAGCTGTGCTAATTAATACGGTTATGAACTGGATAATCCGAAGAGCTGACTTGTTTAAACAAGAATTAAAAGTAAATCATGATTGGAGACGAAGTCTATTCGCTGCCATTAAAGTATAACATTATCCGTATCGTATAGACTTTTAATCTAGAAAGAATAACTTCAACCTGCTTCTATGATGGCATTTCGCAAACTCGCACTCGGAGGTAAGCCTGATATGATATATTTGTGTATAACCCCTCTTCGTCTTCCGTCCGTCGTATCGCGGAACTCATCATTGTACCTTTTCCTTCTCACATCCTCACATCCTCACATCCTCCTCACCGGAGGAATGAATGAAATGCAAATGTAATTAAATAACAACACAAACCAGCAAATCCAGGCGACGGGTGCCTCGAAATCTCGGATGCACGTTCGTCCAATCTTCAGGCTAAACGAAGCCTTCTTGTCCACTGGTTCAGAGCACGAGGGCCCGCTCTGAGCTCCAGATGGACAAGGGTGCTGGGGTCTTCCAACATTAAGTACCGAAGTACCCTCCTATCTGCTGCTGTTCTTTTCTTGCGTTTACTTGCTATTTCGAGACTAGACCGACTCGATGATGCGAGATGGGAGATCTTGGCTTGCTTGCAGCTCCTTCTTAGCTTTGACCGAATGGGCTGAAGCCATGGGGAGGGATTTTAAGGACGTCGACATACAGATATTTAAGTATCCAGCTGGGAATTTAAAGTGTCTCATAGGACGATAATTACTTCCGACGCTAAGAGAACCAATGCAGCAGCATCGGAAGTCGCATGCACGAATGAATGCGAGCAAGAAATTAAGAGCGAGTCGTATGATAACTATCCTTCGATGAGCTCGCTACTCGCACTCACAACAGATCGATCTCCGTCTCCGAGCTCGACATCACACAGTTCAAACACATGCATTCCGACGATGCTTCTCGAGAAAATACGACAGGTGTTCTCCAGCTATTTCTGATGATACCCGTCTCGTTTCCAGCCAGCCTGATGATATCATGATCCAGCTCTCAGCATTCCAAAATTTAATTCAATTTCATTTTCAAATTGTACTCGCCCAAGGGTACCAGTCCAATGCGGGGAAACTGTAGATTGGTCGCGTGAGCCGAACAAAAACCCCTTCATGACACCGCCACAAGCACAGTAAGCTCACTTCAACGCTACACTAACTCAGCTTCCTGGCAGGAAAAGCGGAAGTTGATATAAAAAACCCGACCATTAAATTGAACTCATGATACGGCACAATAGAATCACAAGAACATTTGATCCAAATAACATAAGATCAATATAAATCAATGAATGTACAAAGCTTTAAACCCCACTGATTAAGTATCAACTGGAATGTGAACGCTAAATTCAAACAATTTAAACCCCACTGTTACATGTAACACCAAACGCCATGTATCCATGCATCTACCCATCCTGACATGCCAACCAAAATGACATCCCCAAACCTTCTTTATACTCATCTAAGCTCCTCATTAATAAAATTATAAATCCTTAACAGGATGCAGTAACATCCCAGGCAAACACATCCTCCCCTTCTCTTCCTCCCACTCCTCCCCGCCTCTCCCCTCCCATTCCTCCCCAGCCCCAATCCAAGACCGGTAAACCGCACGTGGCCAATAACTCCCATAATAAAACCCACTTCCCCGAAAATGATGCTCCCCCCTCCCAAAAACACTCCTCTCCGCACCTCCCGAACTCCCAAAAGCCCCGTTATTAAGCACCTTACTCAAATATCTCCCAGGCCACCTACGATCCATAAACACCGGATGCGGCGCATACACCGCCTTCAAACCATACTGCAACGCCACGCTACTCGGCCACATCTCCGTGAACATTGTCCGCGCGAGAAAGGTATTCTCATAATGCATCGTGTCCAACAGCCTTCTGGAAAAACGGTACATGGCCACCACTGCCGCCCTCCTTTCCGGTCCCGTGGTGAAAGGGTTGGTATCGACTCCTTCCGGTCTTTCGGCGCCGTATCCTGTGAAATCATCGCGGGGACCCCATGTTGTATTCTTCGGGTCGAATATAGGGGTTAGGGTTATCAAATCCGCTTCTTCATCTACGCCCCATTCATACTTCTCATCTTCCTCCGCTGTTGCGAAGGGGGGGGTGATGGACGTATAAGCGGGGTGTGTGAGATTAGCGTCAAGAGGACCCCATACTCTTTCACTCCCATCCGCTTCGTTTGCAACCATAGTCCCAAAATCAGACCAAGAACCGTGAACGGAGGGCACGTAGAAACGGCTGTTACGTTCCCACAATCCCCGCCGCGGTTGTGCCTTTGCGAATTTTGTAACCTTCTCGAGAAAGCGATACCAGTGTCCTGTATATCTCACATCCATCTCCAAGTTCCAAAAGTGTTCGTATTCAGGATGCTGTCGGGCAAAGTATTGCAGCGGTAGCCATAACGATCGGTACGCCCTATAATCCCGTCAGTCGTTAAACGCATACAAACATAAAAAAGCATGCTACAGAGGGAATGAATGTATACGTACCCGTGAATGGGTAACCCCCTCCAATCCACCCCCAACCTCGGATACTGCGCCAACATCATCTTCTCATTCCACAACGTCACAAGCCCTCTAAACTCCGCAATCACACTCTCCCGCACCACCCTCTCATACTCCGTCTTCTCAGTCCATATCGGAATATCCTGATCCTGAACGTGCATCAAAAGATGCACATCATACTCCCCGCCGGATCCGACGTTCAATTCGGAAATCAAACTGCGTAGGTTGACATAATCCAATCTAGTCCAGTTGTACGAATGCCATACCCTCAACACTACCGCTGTTCTACCTTTAGTATTCTCCTCACCCTTCTCCTTCCCGTTTATTCCTTCAGTATTGCCATCAATATTGCTATTTTCATCATCGTGGTTTTTAAAACGGTGGTTGTTAAGTCGTACGCATTCATCCTGTACCCCCTTCCAATCAACACCCTCCCATTCGAGATCATACCGCAAATTCTCAGTCGTGACGTTTCCAGGAATCTCATCGAGGTCTTTATATCCATACACCCCCAACCTCGTCCTCCGCTCGAAACAAACTTCATCGTCGAGTTTTAATGTTTCGTAGGATCCGTAGAACGGTTTTGGGAAACCGTTGGGGATACCACGGTATGCGTGTACCGTTATATCGGATGATGTGAAGTTTATTATCAATGAAGTGCAAGAGATGCGGTTCGCGGTGGTTGGGTAGGGGTCGTATGGTATAGATGCCGGTAGTGGCTTGATCTTTTTTGGTTTCTTGCGGGGCGTTTCGATGGTAGTGTTTTGGTAATGGGGGTTGGGTTCTGATGCGGAATCGAGTTCTTTTTCTAATTCCGATATCTCTTGGGACATTGGGAGGTCGGGCTGTCGTGGTAATATACCATGTTTGGAAGGTTTCGATGGTGTGGGTGACGGTGTAGGTGACGGTGTAGGTGACGGTGTAGGTGACAATGTAGATGATAGGGTGGCTTTAGGTACGTTCATCGGACCGGTGTTTTCGGGTGTATTTTCAGAGCGGGGTATCAGTTCGTATAAACCTCTGTAATAGCTTTGCATTCTATATATTCAAATATACCACGATTAGCTCTCATGCGATGTAAGATTTTAATGTAAGTTGATGATAGAGGGATACGAACACTGGAAAACTCTCCCAAATAGCACTGCTATCCAGATGCTTCGATAACTTGCGGGTGGTATGTGACTGCATCCCACTCAGCGCAGAGGTCATTGTGAGGATAGTGAGGATGACACAACCGCAGAGGATTCGGATGAACCATGCTTTCACGCGGCGTATACGGATTGTGTAGCCGAATTGCTGTATTTCTTGACGTGTGGATTTTGAACGAGAGTTCGGTATCGGTGAGTGAGTCGAGGCACGGAGGAGGGGTGAGGATGGCGATATGGGAGAGTATGATGGGGATATCGAAGGGGAGGTTAAATTTTTCTCGAGATCCGTGGTGATGATAGTTTGAGGTTTGAATGAGATGTAGTGGGAGATTGTCGACCATATGGTCTGTTTTATTTTAGAGGTAGACATGATTATGCAAGATTACGTTAATATATATTATCATCCTCGGTTTCCGAGCGCATGCGGATAAATTACTGATGAAGCTGCGAGGTTCGTATATCATGCGCGCATGGGTAGCTCAGCTATTTCAAAAAGTCCGTCGTGCGACGCAGCCCGATTGCCGTGTGGTTGTTGTTGATGTTGTTGGTTGTTTACAGTCTTCCTGTTTGGAATCTTGGCAGCAACAACCGCCGCCGACCAATCGGAATCTGCTGCCGCACAGCAGGGGGCCAAGCTCCAGCTTTCACTCACAACTCATAGTTCACAGCATAGCTTAGACTCTTAAGTTCGAATCTTCAAGATCAAGATCGATAGGATATTTTCGTATCCTCGTATTGACGTTATTGCATTCATTCGCTATGCATGCCGGTACTTAGAGTTAATCTGCCCGTTTCCATCATACCGGCTTGTAAACACCCCGAATCCCGAATCATGCTTTTATCGTCGGCGAAACTTGTAACCTACCTCCGCAAACCAACTTTAACCAGACTAAGTAATTCCCCTTCCAATCTTATATCCGTAAACTCCAGAACATGTACCCTCCCAAACCTAGCGCCCTAATATAACGTTGATATGACCTGTCTCAACTGTATCGGATACCTATACGGAGGGATTTACCTAGCTGAAATTGCGGGGACTCTCTTTACACGACTCGGGTGAATTGAAAACTTACATTGTAATCAACTGTAATTGGACCGTTAGATTGTAGAAAAAGCTTGATTTTGATCAATTTAATAGCGTTATAACATTAACAGAATGGTCTGGTTATATGCACGCGTACATGCACGCACGGTCGACGAAAGTAGGAATTATATAGCTGCGGGGTTATGGATGGACTTAAGGCTTCTCGAATGGGATCATTCGTAGGAGTATTTAAAGAGGCTGAATATCGTGATGTCGTTCCTTCATCATTGGTAATTCATTGTCAGATATAACAATAAGCATCAATTGTCGTTTACAATATCATATAACCTCATCTCTACGTATACCTTCTTAAAACAGCTACCTCTTTTAAGTATATATTATAATATAAAACATCAAAATGCCAAAATACATTAATAAACTCGAAGGCAAGCGCGTCCTGATCGTTGGCGGGACCTCAGGTATCGGCTTCGGCGTCGCAGAAGCCTGCGTCGAATACGGCGCAATCGTAACCGTCGCCTCCTCCCAACAAACAAAAGTAACCGCCGCTGTTGACAGCCTGAAAGCAGCGTACCCCGACTCCGTTGATAAGATCACCGGCAAAACATGTGATCTCTCCGCGGACAACATGGAAGAAAACATCAAAAATCTCTACGACTTTGCAACCTCCAATGGCGCGCACAAACTCGACCACGTCGTCGATACCGCGGGTGACCTGCACAATATGAACCAGAAACTGGCAGCGGTGACATACACCCCTGACCCGAAATACGGCCGCGTTCGCTATTTCGGTCCCATGATGTTGGCCAAATACGCGTTGGAGTATATGAACTCCAGCCCCGAGTCATCCTTGACGCTTACCAGTGGTGTGATGGCGCATAAACCGCGGGAAGGGTTGAGCGCGATCATCGGACTGGCGTCAGCGAAGGAGTGTATGTCCAGAGCGCTGGCGGTGGATATGAAGCCTATCAGGGTGAACACGGTGAGTCCCGGGGCGATCAAGACGGAGATGTGGGATATGTTTGGGGATGAGAAGGCGGTGGCGGGGATGATTCAATTGTTTAAATCGAAGACGTTGACGGGGACGATTGGGTTGCCGGAGGATACGGCGGAGAGCTATCTTTATTGTATGAAGAACCACTTTGTGACGGGGAGGACGTTGCATGCTGAGGGTGGGTTTTTGCTGGTTTAACTTTTATATACTCTGATATCATATATGTCACAATGTATACCAGTAGCTAGAACTGGGTGGTGATCACTCAAGTGCTTGATCAGGTGGTTGGAAAAAGATGTGTGTATTTAAGAATATATATCTAGCCGAATAGAAGATTGCTACATTATATTGTTTAATAGATAAATTTACGTAACGTCGTGATTGAACTCTGGAGTGTTGTGCCTGTTGGTGTTCAAGCGATTGAAATTGGGAAGGACGGAGCGGAGAGAAAAAGCGGAGGCAAACGAGCTCGCTGGGCTCCGCCCAGGTACATAGCATTGCATACATCGAACCGTGTATTCAATGTACAGCCAAGTGATATATTATTATCGACCTTCTCTAGTTGGAGTTTGTCTCCCTTTGATCACACGACACATATTCGCAAAGAAACATCATCAGGTTTTGGTGATGATCGTGGCCACCGTTATGTATATCCTTCGATGGTCAGTTAGCGTATGAGCGTGAACCACGGTTCTAGCTAACTAATTAGCTGAGCTTACCGGAGCTAGGGACCAAACTGGAGGCCAAAACCCAGGAACTCAGGTTGACAGTTCGAGAAAAGGGGAAGAAGTATCAGCAAATAGGAAGGGGGGGTTCTCAGATCCGCGTTAAACTTTCCACCACCCTGCATTTCCAGAGCCTGCATTTCGAGAGCTGTTCTGTCCTCGTCGCATTACATGGCATGAATCGATCTGATAATTAAGTAATTGAAAAATGGTTCTGCAGTGTGCTTCTGGTTAGCCTGCATCTATCCGCTTGATAGCGCTGTGGAAGGGGAAAAAAAAAAAAAAAGTAAATGCAGGAAATGCATTCCTTTTGGCATGTGCTTGTGCATATTTTACCCACAAGCTACATCTTAACTAGCTCCCCCCAACAGTTTTTTAATTTTTAATTTTTTCAAACTTGAAATAAATGCGAAAAAGTTGGAGAGAGGTGTTATATATCCGGGGAGAGAAAGAGAAACCGATATCGCATTGTGGAGCCCATCCGCCCCCATTTGATTTGCCTTGCCCCCCCATACATTACATTTTTATTTTATTTTATATATATAGAAGGGTGTCGGCGGGTTTAAACGCCCGATCTTTTGTTCGTATCGTCGTAGTCCCGGGGTTCTCGTCGTCAGCTAGTTAACATCAACCTGGTCTCGTGCGTTCTTTTTTTCCAAAATTGAAGCGAGGGTGGCGGACTTTTTGATACATCTTCTGCAAGATCCCCTCACACGACAGGCTTGGGGAAGAAGCATTTGATAATTCGAAACGATAAGAATTATCACATAGCTATATTAGTGGGATCTATCCGGTCCGGATATATATATATTCAGTCGTGTTCTTTTGACTGTTCTCTGCATGTGCCGTTCCTAGCTCTGTGCAGACGGATACCCCTAAAGCTTCAATCGTTCAATCAATCAATCCAATCACTCAATCAGCCTCTCAAAAAAATAAAATAAAATAAAATATAAAATAAAATATACTCCTTCCTTCTCTCTCTCCTTTTCTCATCTCCCTCGGCCCATCATCCTCCCCATCAAAAAATCGAAACAATAGAATAAAAGATGGCATCAGTAACAGAAGAAGAAGGCCTCACCTTCCTGCCCCTAACCTTCTCCCAAGCAGACGCAAACGCCTGCGCAACTCATCTCATCCTCACTTTGTTCCCCGACTGGGATCCCGCCCACCTCGACTTCATCCGCTTCACCGACGGCATCACAAACACCCTCCTCAAATGCGTCCACAAACAAATCTCCACCGACCAATCCACCGGCCAGGAGAAAATCTCAATCAATGAATCCGAATCCGCCCTCTTACGGGCATACGGAAAGGGAACCAACGTTCTCATCGACCGTGGTAGTACGTCTACATTTCCCCAATCAATTAATCCCTTCTCACCATAAAGACGACCCTGCTAACATGATGTTATTATGGCAATTGAATAGGAGAATGCCAAAACCACTTCTACCTAGCACAGCATTCCCTTGCTCCTCCCCTCCTCGCCCGCTTCAACAATGGCCTCATATACCGCTTCGTCCCCGGCCGTGTCACATCCCCAACAGACCTTTCCACCCCGCGTGTGTACACCGCCGTAGCAAAACGTCTCGGCCAATGGCACGCCCAGATTGATACCAAGGGTCTCATGGACGCGTTGGATGCAATGGGTCCCCGTCGTCGGATCTCCCCTGATAGCGGCGTCCCCGAGCTCATCTACGACTCTATCGATTCCGATGACGATATCCTCGGTCTCGAACGGTCCGCTGAAGACGGCGAAGCGGCGGATAACAACGGTGCTACGAACGGGGTTGCTGAGAAGACCGTGGAGCCCGGGGAGAGCGAGTTGTGGATCACGCTTGATAAATGGATTACTGCATTACCGGAGAACACTGAAGAAGAGAGGAAGAAGAAGGAAGGGTTGAGGAGGGAATTGGGGTGGGTTGAGGAGAATGCGGGGTTGAACGGGTTGGGTGAGATTGTGTTTGGACATTGCGATCTGTTGAGTGGGAATGTGATCGTGCTGCCGAAGAAGGGTAGGAGAGAGAATGTTGGAGGGTTCTGTCCGGCTGATATTGGCGGGGAGGAGGAGACGCAAGTTACGTTTATTGATTATGAGTGAGTTGCCTGATATCTCTCTAATATATGTATACTTGGTTTGGATATGATGCTAACTGTAGGTGGGAAAAAGGTACGCTATCCCCACAGAACGGGCATTCGATATTGCCAACCATTTCTCAGAATGGACTGGCTTCGATTGCGATTATAACCTCATCCCGACCTCCGCTGCTAGACGAGCATTCGTCAAAGCATACCTTGAATCTTTCCATTCATTCAAATCACAGCAGTCATCGTCATCTTCATCGGCTAGTGTGGATGAAAAGGAGGTGCAAAGGTTGATGGATGAGGTGGATAGCTTTCGAGGTATACCTGGCTTCTACTGGGGCATCTGGGCACTCATTCAGGCCACGATTTCACAAATCGACTTCGATTATGCTGCTTATGCAGAGCTCAGGCTTAAAGAGTACTTTGACTGGAAGGAGGCGTTTGTGGGGAGTGCTAGGGAGGCGAGTTTGAGAGAGAGAAGGTGGTTGAGTCAGTAAAACCCCCTTTTTCTTTTTTCCTCGTGGGATGGCCAGGCTACGTAGAGGGATGTCTGGACCCCGCGGGGATCGAAGAAGAGATAGTAATTTGCAATTGGATTGAGGTGAAAGGGGTGTATTCGGTTCTCTTTTTTGGGGGGTACAGTCATCAGACGGGCTACACAACCTCACGCTCAATCAAGGCACATTTAAAAATGGAAGTGGGGTAAACAAGCTCGAAACGGTAATTTTGTGATCGCAGTTCATTTCGGTTTGGTCTTTCTTCTTTTACTTCATTATTTTAATTCTTTTCGTTCGACTGGGGAGTCTGGAAGGACGGTAGCTGTTCTCAACAACAAGTATTCATTGGTTTTGGCATTAATGTTTGCAGAAGATACCCTTTATATCATTCATTCATTACTCCTTTTATCTTTGCATTCGCTATTTTGCATGCATTTTATATTATCATATTCTTCAGCTTTTGTGTTTATGTTTTGATGAGCGTGGCGGGATTAAAGCGTGGTGTTCAACAGACCGGTTATGTTTATATACGTTGTATTTATGATGGCTAAATGAATTTCTATTACATTCAGTTATTCATAGCATGTCTACTTGTGTTATCGCCATCTCAAGCTCCTCTGTGTGAAACTGAAAGGAATGATGTGATTTCATTTGATAAGAAACCTCTTAGATATCGTTCGGGCGCTCAAGGCAGAAAGTAAATTTATATACGAAGGGTTCTGAATGTGCTTGTGTTGAGCACATGCGACAAGCTGGCAAGCTGCAGGGATCTGGCAGCACCGACGGAGCTGGTTACTGTGGCCTCAACCCCCCGGTTCCAGCAAAAGTCTACTTGATTTTTCGCGAATTCGCTCGCAAAACACTGCTGCAATGTGAGTTTGTGGAGGTTTATGACGTTCGTCTAGGCGCTGACTTGCGCGTTGAAACACTCAAAAGAGGCATCTTGGGGATCGTGTGAGTCAATGTAAGCTAACGAGCTGGAGGAGATGCTCGCTGGCCTCTTTTTTTCCCTTTCTATGCTTTCTTCTATGGTGTGTGCACGGCCAGGACTACGCAGAGACCAGGAAGGCGCTCATGGGCTCGCTCCCTGGCTAACTGCACGACGATTTGAATGCATGACGGATGGTGTGATGGTATGCAGAGAGCCAGAAGTGCAGGCTGGATTCCAATGCTGCGAGTAAACTAGCGGCTGTCTCTGATTCCGATTCTTATTATGATATTTGTGTATACTCTGTTCAATTTGTGAAAAAAGATGGGACATTTGGAAGCTCGGGAGGTATATAAAAAGTGGGATGTAAAGGAGAACCGGCTAAGCTCTTATATCACGATCCTCATCACCATCCGGGGTCTGAAGCCAGATCCGTCTCGTAAACCAAGTCCAGCTAAACTCTACGCGGACTTGCATATAAATCCATTTTCTCTCCTCTGTGCTGTTCGATCATTGTGCAGCTCCCTAAAATAAGATAACAAGTCCATCAAGACCCAGACAGGACAGTCGCACTAAGGCAGGTTATTGTATTTTTCCTCCCTCCAAGCCAATCACATTATACCATTTCGAATTTTCCTTCTCCCTCGGTACTGCAAGCAGTTAGTAGTATACGCCCGCCAGCAGGAGGTCGCCGGAGCGTAGGAATATTTTTTTTCTATTCTGTTTCGCCTCAACACCCTTTTCGCAAGGACCGTTTGCGAGTTTGTCGGGTGCTTTTGAGCTGACAGGCAGGTCATCCATTCAAAGCGCAGGAGAAGGGGAAGAAGAATATTTTTTTTTTTTAGTCTGTCAAATATCCTGCTTATCCTGCTTTTGGCAGGGGCTATTTCTCACCTGCTGCTGCTGCTATCGTTTATACTTGCTGGCTCTTACCGAAGCAAGCTACTATTATTATTCTTACTGCTTGGTGGGTTCCAGGTGTTGGACCGACCAGTCAAACGAGACAGACAGGCAACAAGTAAAGCAACAACAGCTGTTTAAACTTCTCTCTCCTTTCCTTCTTCCTCTCCCCTTCTTCTTTCCTCTTCCTCATCAACCTTCATCTCCATCCATCATCCATCTCACATCACCTCCCATCTCGTTCCATCCGTCCCCGTTTCATCCATCCGTTGACGCCTGTAACGACCCTTTCGAACGCTTTCTGGTCAGTCGTCCTTTTTTGACTTCCTAACACCCCTGTTCACTTTTAATCGCTCGCCGACATCGTGGCTCCATCTCTTGCTCTCATCGTAATAGCTGGCCTCGAGTCCGCTGCTCCTGCTTCCACGACTGCTGCCTTCTGCTGCTGCTGCTCTTACCAATGGATTCACGTATCCCTTTCCCCAAATCAGCTATCGGCTCTCGCACGATCGCATCTATATCCAGCTTGGTCATCCAAACTTGATTCTCCGGCGATAATAGCTTTCACACAATCTCCATATCTCCTGTATTGCGAGGCATCGCTATTATGTCATTTGCTTTATACCTTCTCTCCGACAGTCTGTCGACTACTACGAAAAAATTTCTCCTCTTTGCTTCATCTTACCTCTGACTGTTCTTTTCTCTCTTACAAGGCGACTCGGAGCTAACCGAACCTTCCCGACAGTTGTAGACCTGATTCTCTTTTGATACCGTCCTTTTTTTTCAGTAATCGCCGCTCCAGGGCCTTTTATCGAGTTAAAGAATCGCCAAAATGGGTTTGTCATTTTCGAAACTCTTCGCCAATTTAATGGGCAAGAAGGAAATGCGTATTCTTATGGTTGGTTTGGTAAGTACAAAAATGAATGAAAAATTGAAAAATTTTGAGCCTCCTTTCCAGGTTTCGTGGTCAGCTTCCATCACTGGTTTTTTCCGTTAGACACTTCGCTACAATTCTTTGAAAGGGCGATTCTTTCAAGTCCGTCTATATCGAAGGACACGCGTCTTGCTACCACGGACCTGGATAGGATCCATACCCATCAAATTGAAATGATTAATTCGAGCAGGAATATTAATCGTTGTCTTCCTTTTCCATAGGACGCCGCTGGTAAAACCACCATTCTGTACAAGCTAAAGTTGGGTGAAATCGTCACCACCATCCCTACCATTGGTAAGCTCCGATATCAAACTAATCATCCAAATCGCATCTCACATCATACTAACCAGAGTCAATCGATTAGGATTCAACGTTGAGACTGTGGAATACAAGAACATCTCCTTCACCGTGTGGGACGTCGGTGGCCAAGACAAGATCCGCCCACTGTGGAGACATTACTTCCAGAACACTCAGGGTATCATTTTCGTCGTCGACTCGAACGACAGAGAGCGTGTTTCTGAAGCCCGAGAGGAACTCCAGAGGATGCTGAACGAAGATGAGCTCCGTGACGCCCTTCTTTTGGTGTTCGCCAACAAGCAAGATTTGCCCGTACGTTTTATTCTTTTGCTTTTTCCCCCTCCTGATCTATCTCCAGTTCGCGACGGGGATTGCAGCCCTACGGACTAAAACAACCAGAACTAACGGAGCGGTAATGATAGAACGCAATGAACGCTGCCGAAATCACCGATAAGCTTGGATTGCACAGTTTGAGACAGCGAGCATGGGTAAGTCACGCGATCATACAAATATTCTCTATATCCACCCGAACTTGACTCATATTGGTACCTTTTCGATAGTACATCCAATCTACTTGTGCCACTTCCGGAGACGGTCTCTACGAGGGATTGGAATGGCTCTCAGGGAACCTTAAGAAGAGGGCCGTTTAAATTTGACCGGAAGATTTTGATGTTTTCTTCCTCTTCTTTTCCTTTACTTTTTGGTCCGCCTCAGCTTTTTTCGTGTATTCGGTTTGATCAAAGACTTCCCTTTTCTATTATTTCCTACCAGCCATATTTTTTATCTTACGGCACACCCTTTATGGCTTCTGCATGACCCCGACGAATGAGGAATGAGATTACGATACGTCCTAAATTCGACGGGATAGTTGGGAAGCTGCTAAAGGGAGTGGTATCAGAGGAGATGAGTGGGAACGACGATGAAAATGGGTAGTTTTTAAAAAAGTAAAGGAGGACGAGGGAGGGAAGGAAAGGCAGAAGAATAGACGATTTCAATTTATGACTCTCTCTTTTTTTCTATTTCTTGGATTGTAATACACGCTTTACGCTTGATAACCTACTTTTTTCTTTCTCCTTTGATGATTTGTGGAGATGTGTGACTTTGACTTCTTGTGATGTTGTTGTCTGGTGTATACATGTATCGCTTTCCTGACGGGGGTTTGAAGGTTGTACATTGCTTGAAAATTTCTCATCGGACCCTTTTTCTTACACTGGCTTTGTTTTTTCATGCATGTCTATGCGAGATTTGGATATATAAAGAATGGAAATTGTTTTTCTTTTTTTTCTTAAATAGAGATGGGGAATATTATGGGCGTCAAAAGTCTTTCGCTGGGCGTCTTGGCCACGAGAGTAGCTACGTAGGCCATGGTATACTAGTAATAGTAACTTCAGTCTTGTTTAGTGTTCGCTTTGAAGTACACGGTGTGTATATGAATGATATCGAATCCTTCTAATGGTTTTCCCTTCAAGAGAATTTATACGTCGATATGTTTGTGGGACAAGAGTCATTAGCTCTCTGATTCTACGTTTAACCATGGGTCAGAAAGCAGTGTCCTTTTCTTTGTCAAGATCGTGTATATCCGAGGATACGTGCTAAATTGATAGAAGCGTGGGGTATACATATGATACTCGGATGGGATGTTGATATCGACTTTATAAAGGTTCCCTCGAATTACGCCGTAGGTGATACTGGTCTCATAGTAATATTTATGCGGCCTCACAAGATGGAGATATCGAGATAGGGTGTACTAGGTTACGTTACGTTACCCTGCAACCCAGCTAATCGAGTATGCTATTAATCTCGAGCACTGGGCCTTGGGTTTCTGAGCTATCTGTATGTCAATTATACAACTAGTCTTCATTTCAATTTCAGCCCTGTGCCTTCGAGAGGGTTTCTTTTCGCGACAAGGTTTCTTGAGGTATAATAATGTATTGTACCTTAATAACCAATTTATGTGGTGAGGATATACATTGTGAATATCTTAGTGACATGGATTTTTCTGTACTTATGTGTCGCACGGCAAGACTATTCACAGGTATACGCTCAAAATAGATCCGCCTTATGAATTTACTTGATTAAGTACTTGCTAAGCACATGGCCCTAGTATTGATATAATTCTAGGGTGTTCGAAATTGGCTGTACCTGTATGAATTCTGGATCGTAGTTGTTTTATATTTTGCTTCTCAGAAACAGCGCAATCTATTTGTTTTACCGTGGAATTGTCTCTTTAAGAATAAGATATATTTTTCCGCCCCCAAATATATATCGTTAACTTGCTCCTTACATCTCCTTCGGTCTCGTAATTTAAATATCCTGATCTCAGATGGACGTGTATTCTATCTGCGTTGCGAGCTGTTGCAGGTTGACGTTTGACTTCGGCACGGAAGCCCTCGAAACAGCAACCACACTCGGTCCGCGCAGAGCAGAACGAGCACTTCCTTCGTTTCCCGGCCGCCGCGAAACAAGTAGTACACTATTGCCACACACACACACCGGCCTCTTTCGTTCTTTCATAAACACCATACCTGGCATTTCTTTCTCCTTCTATTCTGCTTCTCTGTTCATTCAGCTGTATCCTCGATATTCTATTTGTTTTCGTTCCCGCTATTTTTTCTCGCGACGGTAGAATAGGAACGGTAATTGGGACGTAAAGATCATATCTTTTTTCATCCGTTTCGGTTCACAGTTAGCAGCTAGCAAGTTTGTTTCTTCGACCGGGAAACCCCTATCAATCATGACGGCGATCCGACGGGTTAAATTACTCGGTGTGGCGGCATTGACCATCATCATCATCTTTCTGTGGTACGGGGTACGTATAACCTCCATCATTTCACAGTCTCCATAACCCTCATCCCACCCCGTTTGACGCGTTCTAGCGAACCTGAAAACTATAAAAGATCAAACTAAGCTAACGTGCATGCGGTGATGTAATGTATAGTCCCAAACCCGCAGCGAACGCCGTATAGCACTCCATCTCCACAACGAAGAACGGCACCGTCAGAAGGAAGCAGACAAGCATGCCGGCGTTAAAATCGATCCGGAAGATCTGGCTATTGAAAAGCAGTTGAAGTCTCAACGGTTGAAGGACGCGGAGGCGGCAGCGAAGGCTAAAGCTAACGCTAAGGCGCCGAATCCGCCGGCTGGGATGGAAGCTGCCGCGAAACCTAAGGGTGGTGCTGCGAAGAAGTGGGATGTACATGTTGAGATTGACGAGTTTTTGGCTATGAGCCCTAGTATGTTCCCCTCCTCCTTTACACCTCCGTAGGTTGGGATTGTGAGGTGGCTAACGTGTCATAGTTATAATATTCTCGAAATCGTACTGTCCGTATTCGAAAAAGGCGAAGACATTGTTATTGGAAACGTATAAGATTACCCCGGCTCCTTATGTGAGTTTCCCCTTCCGTATCGAAATACTCCAATTCGTGGGATCGGCATAATATAATAGACATTTGAGGCTAATGTGATATCGATCGGGCTGATAGGTTATCGAGTTGGATCAACACGACCACGGCAGCGAAATACAAGATGAACTCGAAAAGATGACGGGAAGGAGAACTGTGCCGAATATTTTGGTGCAGGGGAGGTCGATAGGTGGGAGTGACGATATCGCGGCGTTGGAGGCAGACGGGCAGTTGGTGAAGAAGATTAGACAATATGGGGGGAAGAATATACAGGAAATGGTTAAGGCGTAGATGGGGTAGGGTAATCGGTGAGAAAGGGAGCAAAAGCACTTTCACTTTTCTATTGTGCAGGTTGGTCATTGGGAGGCGTTTGTTGTGCTTTGGGTGTGTTTTTTCTTGTATTGAGGGAATGAGAGAATGGAATAAGTCTTTTGTTCTGCTTTTTGAAATGGCATATTTCATTTCAGTTGCTCGTGAGCTGTAGTTGGGTATAGCTTGGTGATAGTACACCCGCGTTCCTGGAAACCAAAGCAGACGCATCTACAAATACTATTCGCAAACTAACTCTCATACTGTAGATTGTGTATTTTGGACCCCTATATCCATTGGCCGATCCACACCCATGGTAACGATATGCAACTAATGCATGCATACGAGGTTATTGAGAAACAAAGTTCCTGTCGCCAAGCCGGCTGGTGGCTAAGTTAGAACCCCAACTTGGAACTCACTTGTAGTTTACAGTTAAATATGCATCTATGGTAGCATGGCGGAATTTATGTATAACCTAAAACTAGCCGACGTTACAATAAACTCTAGCGATTGCAATTGTACAACCACAACAAAGTACGAGGCTGATGTTGTAGTCTTTTCCTCAGTTGGGAATGAATCGAGTTTGTAGATTTACACTAGCGAGGAAGGTGGGATGGATTGGAGAGTCTATAAGATACTAAATTCATTGTAACAACGACAGTACGCATTCCAAATTCGTCGACATGTTTCGAGAATGTTTTGGATGCGTCTATCTATGGAATTCTGTCATTACTTGGGTGGTATCGCCGCAATCTTTATCAATACCTGAAACATGACCGTGGGGAATGGGAGTGTTTAGTGATAAGAATTCATAAAATTTCAAATTCCGGATTGCTTAGGAACGGTGTAAAATGATATGATTATCAGCGGAGCATTACTAAAGCTACTTCAAGTAAATACCATATAAAAAAGTGGAAAAAGGCTCCGCGATTTATCGGAGATATTCGATTGCGAAAGGCGCTGGCCGCCGTTTCGCGAATGTGCGAACATGCGCAATTATACATTGATTGCTTGTGAAAGTTCACGTCGTCGCCGTCGCCGCCGCGCCGTCCGATGTGCCCGTCAGCTTAGCTATTTTGGTTCGATCGGGGTCAATTTAGCGGCGGAAGACCCTGGCCGAAGTGTCAAAAGGGTCAGTTTTTCGGATTTGATAATAATAATAATAATTCTTGCCGGGTTACCGCCGAAAAAAATTGCTGCAGTTTCGATAGTAGTAGCGATATCCTATGGGAATATAATATTACATTGGACAGCTGAGCCACCGCCGAATTAATTTTATTTCGCAGGTGGTTCGGGTCGACAAATGAGAAGGGCGACAAGGTGCAGACCGGGCCTGGATCCGATCTTGCTTGCTGCAGACGCAGTTATATTAAACAAAAGGTACATCGCTCTCCTTTGTTCTAGAAAGAAATTATAGAAGAGATTTCCTCTTTCCTTCCTTCCTTTTCTTTTCCTGGTATTTTTAGCTAGTTCGTCTTTTGTAAATGTATATATTATAATATATAAAATTAGTGGTAGTGATAATGGTGTTTTGAAAGAAGTCTAATTGATAATTTCCAGCTTTGCGTCACACATCTCCCATCCCATCTCCCTTTCCACATCCCTCCACACTCATCTCTCCCTCCACTCTCCCTCCCCTTCCCAGCTCTCTTCTTCTCTTCTCTTGCGTATTATAAACTACGAAAAGAGCTGAGAGAGAAGAATCTTACAGAAGGCGACTATTCTATTCGAAGGAAACAAGCCGTTCGTTCGTCCGTCAGTCCGTCTATCATTTTACCTGCTGTTGGTTTACACCGGCAAAGCGAAACACACCGAGTTCGATTATTGACGTCTCCCCGGATCACCTCCCCAAAAACACGTCCCCTCGACTCTACTTTCCCGTATCGCCGTCGAATTACCGTATTACCCAGACG
Source organism: Dactylellina drechsleri (assembly GCA_036971345.1). Classification (NCBI taxonomy): domain Eukaryota; kingdom Fungi; phylum Ascomycota; class Orbiliomycetes; order Orbiliales; family Orbiliaceae; genus Dactylellina; species Dactylellina drechsleri. Next base: position 639,249 of record JAJTUB010000012.1, read on the forward strand.
AAACCCCCCAGAGCTTTCGCCCTTCTCCCCGTCATCTGACTCGGAAATCGTTCGCGATCATTCTAAACTCACCATCATCACGAACCCTCGCCCCTCCCTGCCTTCCTGGAAAACTCTCCCTCCCTTTCAACCTCTACCTCCCTTTATCCTTGGTTTTGCAACGAACCACCCGAACCAAAAAAATATTCTCCGACGAAATCCGCAACCCTGGCTTCCAAGACAACCACCCTTCTCTCGCCGATGAATATGCCAGACGGCGGTCCCGCCAGACTGCACTCCGGTTCCATCTCCAAAGGCGGCCGAAGAAGGCGATCTAGCAGCATCATCTATGTCGAGCCGCCGGAGACTATCGAGCAGCTGTCCGACCAGGTCGCGTTGCCGAACTTGAATGCGAATTGGGTTAATAACAAAGGTCAGTCGATACAGTCGTTTTTTTTCGAGTTGTCGGAGGTGTTCGGGCCGAAATAGAGATGAAGGAGGTAGCTATCAGAGTAATGTGAAGGATGGAAGTTGGGAAAGAGAGCAAGCCGGGTGATCCGGATCTTGATGCTCCAGGCAGGCCTGTGATGAGGAAACGTTGATCCTAAAGAGAGAAGAAGATTGCTGACTGGAGAATACGTTCATACAGGAGCTTGGCTGATACATCCCATATGTATCGCCGGTTTGAAGATATTCTACGACACCATACCTGGTGTCTCACAGGAAACTAGCTGGACGCTCACCAACATCACCTACATGTTTGTACGTACGCCTCAAACCCCTCATCTTCCAGCTAGCTAGTCTAACGCACAGTCCGTCTAGGCAACCTACCTCATGTTCCATTATGTCCAGGGTATTCCTTTTGAGTTCAACTCTGGTGCCTACGACAACCTCAACATGTGGGAGCAGATGGACAACGGCGACCAGTACACCCCGTCCAAGAAATTCTTAACCTCTGTCCCGATACTATTATTCCTACTCTCCACGCATTACACACATTACGACATCACCTTCTTTATAGTAAACACCATGGCTCTGATGAGCGTCATCATACCTAAGCTCCCAAGTGTACGTTTTTCTTTCGGCCACAGTGTACGAATAATGCTTGCTGATGCTAATTATCTTTGTCGATGCAGGTTCACCGGATGCGGGTAGTCATGCCATGGAGTCACTCCATCGAAGAGCTTGACGGCGAGGAGCCATCTTGAAATATACACGATTTTCCTTTTGTTCCTCTGGTTGTTTATACTTATTCTCATTATCGGTTATCAACCACACGCATTATTCTTTGTTTTATCTGGTTGCTTACCGTTTTCTTGTTATCCCCCGTCGTTGGATTAGAAGAGCATCCTGTGGAGGTGTTTCCGTCCTCCAATCTAGAGATTAGAGCCTGAACTGCTCTGTGATATCTGAGCTAGACATCCCCTCGCCACATTTCTTTCTTCCCTCTTTTATTTCTTTCTTTTTTGTTGCTTTCACTTTGACCTGCTAGTTGGCAGTGTGCTCTTACATGTTTATTATTATCCTTTCATTTGTCCGACCGTCTGTTTAGTTTATCAAAAATCGGCGTATCGTATGTTCTGTTCAGTTCGCACCTTTGTTTTTTCCAAGTTACCGTGTCTTTTCCTTTTGTTTAGTATTTTATTTTTGTTAAACCCTTGTTTTTTCCTTTGTTATCGGGCACAAACACACACAGCATTGTCGAGAGTTTTTTTATTGTTTTATTTTAGAACGGGAAGGGATTCGAAAATGATGGGAGGGCATGGATCGATTGATGGACAGATGGAATTGTGCGAGTGGGTGGGTGAGTGGATGAGGCGGTGTTGGTACGCTCTGATATCGAACTGACAAAAAGATGCGAGGACCTTCGGTGGCCCTTTGGAATTGAGATGACGGTATTGGATAATACAATATCTTCTATCTCTACTTGATTATGCTAAACGTTAATTCTTGCTGCACCGCTATCCCACCCTGAGATTTTAAGATTTAGAGGGCTTAAATATTAAATGTATGCCATAGTTTTTCGCTGAGCTTCTTGGCCACAAAATTATGCTGTAGTCATCCTAGACTTGTATATAAGAGTAAACAAGAATCTAGATATTTATGCTAATTCTGCTCCCACACTGGAAATTTATATAATTAATCTCTTCCAAAAGAACAAAAAGATGCCCATAAAAGTACGCCATGCAACTGGATATCAAAAAGCGTCACCACACCTCCAAACTAAACGATCGTATCATATCTAAAATCAAGGACATTGATTCCATAGCTTTAGTCTACTCCACCATTCCATCCCCACCATCCACCCCGTTACTCTCACCAACCCCTACTACCGCCGTCCGGCTCTTGATCCACTCGACTAAAATCCCTACATCTTCCGTCATCTCCACCACTTTCTTCACCCTCTCAGCATCATGCATCGCCACTCCACCAGTGACGGCCAAGATTTGTAAATCGGCGTTATTCAGAATATTGACCTCCACTTGACTGATACTCCGCGAATCGAAGGGGAAGAGAAGGGATAAGCCTAGCGGGAGGGTGTTGATTGATATATCCACGGGTGTAGCTTTGGGTTGGACATCGTCGGCCAGAAAGTCGTCTATATCCATTTTTTCTTCCTTTAGGGGTTGGATTTGAGATTGCTGTTGCGGAGGTTGTGATGGTGACGATGACGAGGAGGCCTGTAGGTCTTCTGGAAAGGCGCTGTGGAAGATTGTGGTGAAACAGGCGTATTTCCGAAGAACCTATATATTTAAACTTTAGCATTCGCTAATCAAAGACGATTGGCGTGGAGCTTGGGGTTTAGAAATACCTGAAATATAGCGGCCAACTGTCTAGGATGCGAGAATGGGATTTCCTCCAGTATCCGTCCGTAAGCTGGCCTCAGTGTGTTGAGGTTATATGTATGCTCCGACTTGTCATCTTTTCCCGTAAACACTGTCCTATCGTTCGCCAGAGGTTCCTTGCCCGCTTTGATTTTGGGACATAATACTGTTTCCAGCGGTCCCGGCATTGCTTGGGACATCGTGGAGGCACCCGCTGCGTTCAAAACTTCCACTTCGTCTTGAATGCTGAGAACGATGGGGGGATCTAGTTTTGCAATGAAGCGGGTATTGTTCAATCTGGTCAGGACTTCTGGTTTTGTGGCAGGTTCGTAATTGTTTAGCGGCGGTTCGATCCAGTCGATTTCATGTGTGTCCGCGCCGAATAGTCCGTCAGCTCTACGGTACTGTCAGCTACCATTTCATTCACTCTGTAATATTCGAGAACTCACCCCTTGAGAACGTTATCGGATACCCAATCCTCAGAATTTCTCACAGGTGTGATGTAACTCTCATTGGGCAACTCGTCCACATCCACCACAACCCTCCAATACCTCCCACCATCATCACCTTTTCCCTTCCCCTTCCCGGATGCTATTCCCCTCCGTTCCTTCCAATAATCTATACAAAACCCAACTTTCCCTCGTAAATGCATCCCAGGCCGTCCCATACCTTTACACATCGCCTCCATCTCACCCATACTCGCTGTTTCCTTCTCCCAAATCTTCATCATGCTAACATATAGACCCGTGACCGCGCTGAAGCAGTTCAACGACGGCAGGTGGCTCAACCTATCAGACCTAGCGAAACGCTCGAGGTTATCGGCAAATTGCGCGAGAGATGAAGTGATGCTGAAGCCGCTGCCGTTGATAGTATCGGGCTTTAGTGTCCTTTCGAGGATCTTGGCCGCGCGGTCGGAGAATTCGGCTGTCGGGCCTGAGGTTTCGGCGAAGGAGAGTGCGACACGAGTGGGTGCGTTATCTTTGAAGTCAATCTATAGAGTTTTGTAAGGTTAGCTAGGTTGGTAGATGTAGAGAGGTGAAGAGGGGGAAGCGTACATCTACGACTACGATGATACCTGATATTATCAGCGTGTGAAGAACTCCCTTCACGACTCCGCTACTATCGGTGTGATATTGCATTCTATAATAGAAGACAAACCGTCAGCCAAATTCCAACATCGCTCATATTCCAACAATTGAATTGTTCAAGGCATAACACACCCAGCTCTCCTAGCCACCCTCTTGATCCCTTCCTCTGAGATCTTTCCGGGTCGGCTTTTCAGAACCTTGAGCACCTTCTTAAGCTTGCTCCTTTCTTTATCCTCCCCGCCTCCACCGACACCAACACCGCTCCCATCGCCGTTAACCCCTAACAACGAGTTCAACGAGTTGATGTACTTTGCTCCAGTGGTGGAACTGGCCGGTGAGCCGAAATGTATCCCGCTGTTTGATAACGAGGGCGCCAGGGAGGCGCTGTGGGGTGATTTTTTGAGGTTTGCGGGATGCGGCGAGGATCCAGCGAGGGCTTGTGAGACAGCGGGGGAGAAGGGGAATGTGGGGAGATTGCCTGGTGTCATTGCTGGCGCGGCCATCGGGGTATGTGTGTTCATGATGGCGAGGAATGTTGGGTGGTGGTGGTCTGGGAGAGCATGTAGACGCGAAGTACTCGAGAGGCGGTAAAAGTTGGAATTAGGCCGAAGTTGCTATCGCTAAGGTTGTCAACTTGGCGGGCGATTGGAATGCGGGAGGTTAGAGGGGTGTTTGTTGTAATGAAGAAGCTTTAGTGTCCGCAGTAAGTGAGCGACCAGTGGTTGAAGCGGACGTGGATTGGTGAAGTTGAGGATGGATAGTCGTGATCTTGGGTGGGTCGGCTTGGTCACGTGATGTTGATTCTCCCCGAGATCCTCCAACCTCCTATGTAGGCTTGCTCCACGAGACAAGCTGCCAAGCTCGCTATCTTCACCAAAGTCATGTTTCCACGCCTAGCTGACGGTATCGACCTAAAGCTACCAAGTTGAGGACATTGCACAAGCTGAATTTGACTTCTCGAGCTTGCACGAGAACTTCCCGGTTGGAAGCCCGCCTTGGTGTGGATCTCTTGAGTTCCCTCTGTTTGAGGTCAAAACGACGGCCTCTTTTGAAATGAAGAGCCAGGCGAGTCATGCAAGCTCGCCAATTGATAGGTTCGGAGGCGATCTTGCTGCAGGATGCTTGCATTCCAGCCGTCTGCACTAGTCCACTTAGATCTTGGCTTCGTTGAGATCTTAGATCCGAAGCCCGGGACCACCCTCGATCAATCCGACAGGAACAATCGGATTTTTGATGATGTATTTTATTTGCTCTGTTTGTATTTGGTCTCCACTGTGCAGTTTGGCTAGCTGGAGTTGAGACCTTGCGCCGACCTTCCAGGGTTCCTTGGAATTTTTTCCTGATAAAATAGGAACCTCGGCCAACTTTTCAATTTTCCTAATGGCCTAAAATGTTACGTCGAGTCTCTATTTATTCCTTTTCTTAAATTTGGCGTACAGTATTTTTGTTTTTTGCCTCCTAAGTCCAAAGGTTTCTGATGATATATAGATTCAAAGTTTTATCTCAATACTTTTCGGCCTAGCTAGACCCGAACTGGAGTTATACCTTATGAAGTAAAATATGGTTACTCCTACGGGAAACCTCTTACTAAAAGTCTCTGAAGCGCGGGCTGAGAAGAATCCGCAGGGGATATTTGCTGTAATATCCAATTCGCCTTCAAGCTATGCCTCCGGCTTCAGGGATATGAAAAATATTGAAGTTCATAACGCCATTAATTCAGTGGCCTGGAGTATTGAAAAGACTTTTGGTAGAGGGGTTGACTTTGAAACAATTGCTTACATTGGCCCCAATGACCCTCGTTATTTTATCGTTTTACTAGCTGGTGTTAAGGCTGGATACAAGGTAAGAATGCAAACGGATATAGGTGAAATATGTTCTCCACAAGATAGTATAGCTAATCACCTTTGCATCCATATAGGTTTTCTTACCGTCACCAAGAAACAGCACTGTTGCGCATGTGTCACTACCCACAGAGCTCAAATGCAAGAAGCTCATTTGTACGGATCCGCAAGTACCGTGTAATCCAATAATACTAGAAAGCTACCAGATGCAAAAATCACACCTCCCTTCACTCAAAGAGCTACTAGACCAAGAGACAGTGCCGAATTACCCATACGATACTACGTATGAGAAAGAGAAACTGAATCCATTCTGCGTATTACACATATCGGGCTCTACAGGTAAGCTAACCGGGTCCCCTTTCTATATATTCGGTTTTAACAAACTTCTGACTCTTCTAGATATCCCCAAACCAAGGATATGGACACACGAGTTTTTATCACGGGTATTCAATGCAAACATCTTACCACCGCCCAAAGAATTTCGAGATCCGTGTAACCATCTGAAGGGACGATTCTTTGCTGGCTTGCCTGCTTTTTCATGTAAGATTCATTGCATCTTTTATTTCAATATTCTAACATTGAAAATCGGACGAGCTAATATTTAAGTTAGGCTGCAGGTGTGGTCCTCTGTTTCATTCTTCCACCATTATGCGAAATGATTCCCGTCTATCCGCCTCCAGCCGCTCCACCTGTAACGAGCGTATTTGTTGACACCGTCAAACATGTTGACGTGGACTGGGCATTTTTAAGTCCTGTCATAGTCGACGACCTCGGGAAAGACAAATCTCTGCTTGACCTAGTCGCGCCGAAGCTTGAGTACATCATATTCGGCGGGGGCGGCCTGCCACAAGCGCACGGTGATATCGTCAATCCAAGGATACCATTATTTGCAATGCTAGGATTAACCGAAACTTCGAATATCCCACAGTTAAATCCTTCACAGATGGGGATTTAAATTAATAATACCGCTTCAAACGAAGTACTGGTTACTTCCAATTCCGCCTCTACTATCCTGCAGGATACCAAATAGAATTTCAACAGAAATCCATCCGAGTTGGGATTCGCATATTATTTTCACAGTGCTGTAAATGAGTGTTTGCATAAGTATTCGTTCTTAGAGAATTTGCGCAGGAAAAACCTCGCATAATTTAGGCAAACTTTTCATATTCACGTCTTTTATAGTATCTCTTATAATGAAGCTAAATATCGATTCTTGTATCTAAGTTACAGTTGCATCTTCTCTAATCACACAGATAAGATATAAAACAATTTATTATAATACAAGGTAGAATCCAGAATATATCGCCGCATTAAGGCCCGTTTTAAGATTCTAATACTAGGACCCAGTCCTTGTGTGAAGTTGCAGTTGGGGGTGTGAATTTTTTCTGTGTGGACGAGCCACACTGGGTATATGCAAAGGAGGAATAGTTTCCAGACAATACATCGTACCAGCTGGCCTCTATATTGCAACTGACAAGGGATTTCGTCTCGATCGTAAAAGCACTACCGGTAGGTGTATAAACCATAATCCACTTTCCAGTAGAATCGCGGGTAGCTGTCACACGCTTGTCGTTCAATCCTAGGTGAAAGTTAGTCAATTGGTGAAAGATAAGCTCTTTTTGTTGCTCACTCACCAGGATCTCCGATAATTATATCCTGCGCTGGTATTCTCGTAAAGTAAGTTGTATTGCCGCGATCAAGTATTGCTTGTTTAATATACTGCATTTGGCCACTCCCAGGATATTTTATTTCTTCCATCCATGGAATGGCCGGCCCGGATCCGTCTTGTGCAGCGATAGCAGGGTTAAAAAATTGCATAGTATTGTCACCACCATATGTTATACCCGCAGCACCACAGAATGCCGCCTGCCAGCTCCCGGTACGCACATCACTCGCGTTCCAATACGGATATGCGGAGTTTCCATTATCATATCTGTTCTCGTAGTGTGCCTCATTATCGATTGCCGGACGTTTATTACCCTTTACGGTCTCCCCTTTTGACCACATGAGCTCAATGGGCTCCCAGCCTCTTCGTGCATTCCACCATGGAATCGGTGGGTTTGGTGGGAAATCCGCGTGACCAGACTGGCTACTGTCCAGGGTTAACCAATCCTGTTTATCGAAGAAGTTACTGGCAATGGCAACGGGCGTGTCCGCAAACCATTGGTTCGTGCAATGGATCGTCATTAGCGGGAGCCATCTGAACTTGGCCCTCTGAGCGTTATTCAAATTCCCAGACGGTAGTTTGGAAGTAATAGTGGCACGTTCACCGTCTACTATTCCATTCGCGAGGTCATTATATTCTGGCGACCAGTCTCTAAACGTATACACTGGCGCAACTCCCCCGTTCGCATAGTCCGCTTTTACAGCTCCTTTGTTTGTCCAGTATGGATTCGTATCCGCGACGAGCATTTTCGGAAGATATGGATAACGGCTACCTATAAAATTACCGAAAGTATACGCCGTTGTAACGTTGATGTAGCTTGGATTGCCAGCTGAAATACACATATTAATAGGTTAGCCTCAATTTCAAATTTTTAGGAATAGTTAAAATTTCAATTATATGAGAACGCACAGCTATCATGAACATACTGGCCCCAGCATGGAACCATTGTGACGCGAATCCCCTTGCTCCATGCAAGCTCTATTACGGAGTCGATATAAGCCCAATAGGGCTCATTCGGCTTCGTAGGATCCGAATTGATGAATGGAACATCACCGTTTCGGTTTTTGCTCGTGATACCCAACTGGCTGAACCCTACAGTAAGAACAGTGGTAAATCCTTTACTAGCTCGATCGGTCAAATACACATCGGCTTCATCGTAGGTCAAACGTTGGAAAAGAAGCCATGCAGTATCTGCCTGCCAGAAAAAGGGTTCCCCAGTTGTGACTAGTTGGAGATAATGGCCATCTTTGGATGGAGTGATCGCGTATTCATCAGGAACGTCCCACGCCGCACGGCCGAGACTTAACAGGCCGAGGGTTGAGAGAGCTAGACTTAGAATTCTAGAAGATCTCATCGTCGCAGTGGATGAGGACGAAAATATGTGGAAAGTGATGGAAGATCAATCAGCGTTTGATTTTAGGTTTGCAGTGCTCTAATCTGTGAAACTTTGGGCATTTATATACATGTAATATCCTGGACATTCCACATCCGCGCGACCGATTGAATCAACGGAGATTCTGCTGCTTGTATTGTCCAGGAGCCTAATCCCCCGGGACTCTTGAATGCGGGGTTGGGAATAGAGCCATGGATCCGAAGAACCTGCGCTGCAAGAGTGATGCCGTTTAAGGGCAAGGAGATATGCCGATCGATGGTACCATGGGTCTAAATCTAGGATCCCTATTTATCCGAGCACTCGATTAAATTGTCGCGGAACAATTAATTATAGGTATCCCCGCATTTCGAAATCTCACCAAAGAAACGGTGGAGAAGGACAAATGATAATTCGGCCAGTATGCTATTTTCCGAGTTGTACCTTGTCATAATTTGGGTAAAATCTCTTTCTTTTTTCTTATCTTTCGTTCTTTCTTCCTGAGATATTTAGCAGGACATTGTTTCCTTGTCTCATTAGGATTATGTTGCATGTTGCATTTTGCAGAGAATCGTGAAGCCGTTTTGCCGAACAAGCAGTTTAAGCCTATCGATGCGCGAAATCTAAGTTTGCTTCCTCTCTGTTTTACAAATGAGAAATTGTCTTCTTCGGTAATTTTATGTCAAACTTTAATCAGAGAAACTACTTTTCTAGTCCTCGCAGATTATAGGAAGAATAAATTTTGAGGAGCCATTTGGATTATGGGAGAGTATAAGCGCATATGTGGGGAAATGGTTACCTTGGTTCCTCACCAAAGTGGGGCGACATAAACATAATTCCACCAACTGAAGCTCAGAGGAATTAAGTGTGTTACCAAAGACCACTCAGTAAGCTTATCTTCTCTAAATTTCCTGTGAATATCACCTTTCCTCAAGTTGAGCCCAATTAGTGTATTCGATCATAAAATAAAGGGTCTGCTATCATTATCATTAGATCCTAAGAAAGTATGCCCAGGCAGCCACCAATGCCAATCATAGGACCAAGCTTGCTAAGAACAAAAGGCTCTTTGCTGAAAATCTTTATAACCCAGTCTCGTCTATATTGGTCTCGCAATAAGTCTACATGCTTCCCGAGGTTCAAAAACTGGAACAAAGTTAAAACAACACATTCTGCTATTCCAACTAACACAAAAATTAAAAGGAGCATTGTAAACTTTTAAATCGCCTATTAATATATAACTGCGGTTGACAGGGTTGGTCTCCATGGTAAAAAAAAAAAATCGTTTATTTAAGAGATCGGTATCTTTAAAATAGATAATAAAAGGCAATAAGATCCTGGTGAAATCTTATCCCATTTCTCTTATCAACCCCGTGATCACTCCACCGTACGAGAGAGGGCGGGAATTACCCTTTTAAGGGCACCGGTATATACAGTACGTACAGATATTCGGAAGAACTTGGCCGCCAAGAGGAAGCACAAACATCCTGCAACATTCAGATACCCTTGAATTCCACGTATAGGAATTTGGATCTTTCCGCACTTTCCAGGTACCCTAGGAAGAGACATTATTCCCATGGTTCCACGTCTACCACAACCAAGGAAATGATCTCGCATCTCTAGCAGATAACACCAGTGCCCGCACCCTCACCTTCACTATTTTTCTTTCATAGTGCTAAACCTGATCGCAAAAAGCCGAAGAGAGTGAGGCAACATGACCCACTTAATAGTTAAGACTCAATACACACCGCATAATTGTCTGGAGTATCTCTCCGAGAAGAGGAGTTAATAAAGTCTTCACGAGCTCATTCAGACCTCATCTCTTCCTCTTCCCAGCGATACATTGTCAATATATTAGCCTGGATCCTTGAGCTCGGAGGGGAAAATTCTTTCAAAAACAGGAATATATATTTTAATATTACTTCAGATCGTCATGCGACGTCTAAATCGTATCCGCAATCTGCGATCTAGATATCACAGGGTTGAGCTGTTGGGCGCCGGGTTCGTAACGAGACCCAATTTTTCCCTGTTCCCAACCTTAGCTGAGCTCGTAACTGGATGAAAGATTTCAGTAGACATAGTGAACGAACTACGAGTGGGGCAATCCGGAGAAATTATGTTGGTTTAAGCGAGCTGATATTTCTCATGTACAAAAGTTTAGTTAATATCAGCAAATTTCTAGTGGTTAGGACCTTGCCAAAAATGTGTTGTTACGGCTGGTGGTGGCTATAGTCTTTGCGTTGTTGATGTTGTATTATTTTATCACGTGATGTGTCATTTAAGCGAGGATCTGTAGCGTTCAACTGATGTTCGCGAAGATTCTCGGCTGTACGATTTTGACATCATGGTCCACATGTTGAACTTCACAGTAGCCTGACCGGCCCACAATCAATCTATAAAATACCCACTTTCGTTTCCTCCGCTTATCTCTCTCACTACTTGATACGTTTCTGCCTTTGTACAGTAATAAATCATCCCATAATGTTGTCACGAAATACAGCACGGCTGTCGTCGGCGACAGCTAGAAACCTATCCAACTCTCTCCGCTCCCAATCGATACGAAACACTCGGAGTATATATCTAGCACGCAGAATAGTTCCGGTCATATCTACGCAATCCCTTCGACATGTACAGCCACTCATACCTCATCGAACCTATGCAACACACCGAGGGCCGGTCCCGCCAGGTGGGACTCACCGTATGAATCTCGGTGGCGAACCCGAAAAGTCTGCATTGGAAACATACGGCATGGACCTAACTGCACGAGCACGTGATGGGAAACTTGATCCTGTGATTGGACGTGAAGGTGAAATCCGACGGTGCATCCAGGTCCTCTCCCGCCGCTCGAAAAACAATCCGGTTATTGTTGGCTCGGCTGGTGTCGGCAAGACTGCAATCATTGAGGGACTGGCGCAAAGGATAGTTCAGGGTGACGTCCCGTCATCGATGTTGAACAAGAGGGTTATCTCGTTGGATTTGGGGTTACTCGTTGGTGGCGCAAAATATCGTGGTGAGTTTGAGGAGAGGTTGAAGAATGTGATGAAGGAGGTGGAGGAATCATCTGGAGAGATTATTCTATTCATCGACGAGTTGCACAACTTGCTGGGACTTGGGAAAGCGGAAGGCAGCATTGATGCTTCCAACCTGTTAAAGCCAGCGTTGAGCAGAGGATCTTTTCAATGTTGCGGCGCGACAACCTTGAATGAATACCGGGCAATCGAAAAGGATGTGGCACTAGCGAGACGTTTCCAAAGTGTGCTTGTAAGCGAACCCACAGTACAAGATACTATCAGCATCCTGCGAGGTATCAAAGAAAAATATGAGGTTCATCACGGTGTAAGAATTACCGATGGCGCTTTGGTGACCGCTGCTACATATGGAAATCGATACATCACGGACAGGTTCCTACCCGACAAAGCAATCGACCTTGTGGATGAAGCCTGTTCGGCTCTCAGGCTACAGCAAGAATCTAAACCGGAACCTATCCAGGTCCTCGATCGCGAAATCCTTACCATTCAAATCGAACTTGAATCTCTCAAAAAGGAAACCGATATTATGAGCGTTGATCGGAGAAAGAAGCTTCAGGGCCAACTAAAAGAGAAACAAGATGAAGCAACAAGATTGACGAAAATCTGGGAAGCCGAAAAGGTTGAAATCGCCAGCATAAAAACGACACAAGAACAACTCGATAGCGCCAGAACCGAATTATATACTGCTCAACGAACCGGCGATTTCGCAAAAGCTAGCGAACTTCAATACTCCACCATTCCCCGGCTTGAACGAACCATTAAGCAGATTTCGGAAAAGCAAAAGGAAGGTGGTCTGCTTCATGATTCTGTTACATCAGACGATATTGCACGAGTGGTATCTCGTGCTACCGGAATCCCAACAGAAAAGATGATGGCTGGTGAAGTGGAAAAGTTAGTGCAAATGGAAACCACTATCGCCAAGCAAGTTAAGGGTCAACCAGAGGCTCTCAAGGTCGTCGCAGACGCCATCAGACTGCAGCGTGCTGGTCTCACTAGTTCCAACCGCCCAACCGGCTCATTCATGTTCCTGGGACCCACAGGCGTCGGTAAAACCTTACTCGTCAAACAACTCGCAAACTTCCTGTTCAGTTCCGAAGATGCAGTTATCCGTTTCGACATGAGCGAGTTTATGGAGAAACACACGGTCAGCAGGCTCATCGGCGCTCCAGCTGGGTACGTTGGCTATGAAGACGCAGGCCAGCTGACTGAGGCTGTGAGAAGACGCCCATACTCCGTTGTCTTGTTTGACGAGTTTGAGAAAGCGCACAAGGACGTTGCATTACTGTTGCTTCAAGTTCTCGACGCTGGCCATCTGACGGATAGCCAGGGTCGAAAAGTGGACTTTGGAAACACAATTATCGTCTTCACGTCGAATTTAGGCCAGGATATTCTCGTCAATGCTCCTGAGGGCGATGAGAGCGGTATGATTGCTCCTGAAATCAAAGGCGCAATCACAGAAGAGGTGGCACATCATTATCCTCCCGAGTTCCTGAACAGAATCGACGAATTCATCGTCTTCCAACGGCTCTCCAAGAGTTCTCTTCGTGATATTGTGGATTTACGAATTAAAGAAGTACAAGACAAACTCGACGAAAGGCGGATAAGCTTGGATTTGGGCGAGGGTGTCAAGGAGTTCTTGGCAGATAAGGGATATAGTGTCAAATACGGTGCCCGGCCGCTGCAAAGACTAGTTTTGAAGCAGTTGCTGAATCCTCTAGCGATGAGGCTGATCCAAGGTCAGATTCTAGCAGGCGAGACCGCCAAAGTGAGAGTGAAGGAAGGAGGAGAGGAATTAGAAGTATTAGCGAACCATGATGCCGTCAACCTTCACCACGATCATCATGAGGTGGAAGACGAGCCAAAGCTTGAATCTTCACAAGGGTAGATGTATCCACATTTTGTTGAGGGATCAGAGGGGAGAGAAGAGGTAAAAGGTGTTACTAATTATTTAATCACAGCGTCGCGAAGACATCCTGCATTTTTGGTGTTCAAAGAAATGTTATTTCTTGGGTTTTTATAGAGGGGAGTACACATTTTTCACAGCATGGAGGCCATCTCGACTCAGTTTCATGTCTATAGTTTGTATACATACTCTACACAAAATGCAAATACATAAAATGCAAATACATAAAATGCAAACGCAATATTTGGTTCTGTACATACACAAAACATTTCTCTAACACACTAGCTAGTACAGTGCACATGAGAGTTAATTTCTAGCAAATAATTCGCCTTGAGTTCGCTTCTAGATCCATAGCTCATAGATCCATAGCTCAATCAACCTTTTATTTGGAAAGCGACAAATGGTAGTGACCAACTGCTGTTACAGCGCAAATCTCTATTTTATTCTCTGTGATGTATGCACCTACACCAAACAGTATGCAAAAAAGGAATTAGGAGTACAAAAAGAGAGAAATGGTATCATAGTGTACAGATATAGGAATTAAACAAAGCGAAAGGAGAGTCCAAGTCCGTGAATACACGCCTGCAGAAAAAACTTTAAAACCCAAAAGAGCCAAAAGAAAAAAGACCAAAGATGCATTGCAAATCGAAAGTATCCAATTAGACTTTGCGATCTTTGCAATCCAGAAGGAATGAAAATGTTCAAATATTACAAGAGAAATCCGGTTCCAAATATTAAAATATGTTAACGACAGTTTTCAAATTGCACCAAGAGTTTAAAGCTTGCCAACCAAAACCTTAAATCATCATGACACTGCTCGACTGGCTTCCCCTACGGCTGTTTCTCAACGGTGTTCTCGGGACGCCATCAATTTGGTTCAAACTGTTCTGCCTCTTTCGGTATCCGCCGAGACTAGAACTGCGTCTGCCGTAACCACCAGCAGATGTCCGCCTACCGCTAGGACTGCGACTGCCGCCAATGCTCCCGCTTCTGGCCTCACCAGATTTAGGAGGTGTTGCATTCGCAGAAGAGACGTATGCATTGCTACCCTGCGACTGATTTCTATTCTTACGACGTCCACGACCGCTTTCGTCAGTGGTATTTCGAAGCTCGGATTTTGTCAGACGCTCCTCCTCCTCGGGGACTTGTTCGAACCCTCCAGGCGCGATTGCGGTGGCAGCACTGCGAACTTTATCCATGGCTCTATCAGCCGCGCGTTCAACGGATAAACGCCAGGCTTGAGAGTTGGCACGGTTGATAGTCGCAGGTGCGGAGGAAAGATCCATAATTTCTGGGTTCCTTGGGGTTTGATCGTAGAATGAATCGGAAGGAACTGGCGGTGAGGTATTATAAGGTGTGTAACGCGGCGGCATATGGAGACCTGCACCGGGCTGTGGGGAGGGGGAGGACATTCGAGAGCTAGCATCGGTGGACATGTCGAATCCAGGTGTATTATGTCTAGGTTCAGGAGATCGGCTGTAGTTATTATACGGCGACGCTACAGAAGCGAAGGCAGAATACGGGCTTGGTGCTCGCGCATTGTCATTATTGGTGGGGTCGTATGGTTGAGGAGACGGGCTAGATCGATCGAGACTTGTACGAGCGATTCCGATGCCAGCTTCAGCAGCTGCTGCTGAGTCTCTGCTGTAATATCCGTAGATATCGCCGTTCTGGCTCACGGGACTTATCGGCGAAACGTTAACTTGTGGCGTAGCGGGCGTGAAAAACATCAAAGGAATGTTGATATTTGGGCCGGTGTGGGCGGACTTTTGGTTTATACTTTGAACGGAAACTCGGAAACTATTGCGGGGTGTGTAATCTTCGATGGTGGCTTGCGGAAACACAGCAGTGGACGGCGTAAGCGTCAGAGACGGCCTCTGAGCGGCTTGAACGCTGCCAAGGGACATTGTTCGCGACGGACTACTAAGCGGTGGACTCATTGGATTCCTGTGCGGGAACACGGCCGGTGGGGGAGCTCGGGGTATTGTGTGCTCGCTCTCTAGGATATCTACTGTCTGCACTTTAGTCGCCGTGTACTTACGAGGGTTTGAAGGGGCTGAAATCATCAGTCCTAATTCTTTTTCATATCCGTACCCCAGCTCATGACTGTCATTTGCAACTCCACGGGAGTGAGATTTAAATCCAGTCGATGTTGTAAACCATGAATTGTGCGTGCCCTTATCACCGGCATTGTCGGTGGGATATATCGGTGCAGGTGATTCGTTATTGATGTTTCGATTTATCTTCTTGATAACATGGCTCTTATAATGGTAACAACCGCAACAGAAGAGAAGAGTGCCCAAGATCAAAAAACCAAAGAATGACCCGATGGCAATACCGATTTTGGCACCAGTGGATAGCCGGTTGGGTCGTTCGTTTATTAACGCGGACGCACTAGCTCCCAACCTCCCCTCAGCTTCTTGGAGACTTGTCGGTTCAGGTTGGGTGGTAGGTGCCGGACCCTTCGACTTTCCACTACTCGACGGTTTCGCACCTGAAGATGTTTCGGCAGCGTTCAGAATAAAAGTGTCGCAAACGCTCTGTACGTCTGTTATCGCGGTGTTTCGATCCGCGCCGGTACCGCAGTCGTTCGTTTTCGCAAGGCAGTCTTGCATAGCAAAGAGAATGTTATAATCTTTGCAAAAGCATAGAATATCTGTGTCGTCACAGTTCGATAGTCCAGGTTGTCCAAGAGCATCATTCCAACAGTCCGAAGCACATAAAGGTAAATCTGTACCGCCGAAGTTAACGGCCAGAATGGTGGATACACCTGTCAAGGCGTAGAGTAGTATCGAGGAACGCATTGTGACTGTATCATAAAAGGATCTGGGGTTAGCTTCATGCTACCTTCTTTGGATGATATGTATAAGGTACCTTTTGATATGAAGAAAAAGATGAAAAGGAAGGATGGCTGAAAAATGGCAGGTAAGAATAATATATTGGGAAAGAGAATCACTGAAACCGGTCAGCCAAAAGGATAAGGACAAGCTCCTAAAGCCGCTCTACCGTTCCAGCGACAGACGCCACTTGAGAAAAGATCCGTCCAGTTCGAAGAAAAAGATCCAAAACGGGTGGTGCAGGATATTGTTGGTTTCCTTGCGTGGCAAAGCTCGCTCGCTCAAGTGTATAACCTCAAAAGACCAAATGCAACATCTATAACAAGGTACCTCTTCCTGAAGGAGAATTGAATAAACTATCAAAGGGAGAAGGAAAGGGAGAAGGAAACTCGTCCAGTCGTCTTCGACGCCAACTCTTTCAAAGCTGTGAGAAATCAAAAGGCAGAAAAAGTGCAAGTTTCTGGGCTCGTTTGGATTATAAGAGAGCTTGCATGAATGGGCGCGCTGTGATGCAAATATCAGCTCCGGGCGACTAGAACGACGACCTGCGATTCGTCAATAGGAAATTTTCTTGAATTTTTTTGGAAAGAAAAGAAAAAAAGGTGTCCGAGGTTTCAATCGAACGGAAAAGCAAAATAATATCTTCAAGCTCACCACCTCCCTTTGTGCAAATTGCCGGCGCGTATGTCACCTTGAGAGGTCGGAAAGGCGTTTTTCACCATAGCGGTGGAGGGGTTCTGTAAGCAAAATCCCCAACTAACTCCCCGACTGGGTACGCAAACATTGATAGTTTTCCTTGCGGTTTTTCCAACGATAGGAGGCAGATGATTCGCTGGAGGCACCCGGAATCCCAGCATCGCGACCGGGGTGCGCCTCCAACGATCTGGGCCAGAGGCGGGACGTGAATGGACAGCTGAACTGCTTCGAGATTCGTTGATCCAGGCTGGGTCGGCTGGCCAATCAAGAACTCGCCAGTGAAATTTCGTGCATACGCGCCCACACCACCATTTTTGCAAGAACACCATGCAAGGGACATTTGTGTGTCATCGACCTCGCTGCTATTTTTAACTTGAAAGGGAAGTGCCCAATCCACCAACATTGGCCAACATGGGGCCGCGATTCTCCAGTTGGACGAACAATGTTGGAAACCGAGAGCCGAGAGTGGGCTGACATGTCAGTCGGTGACAGCATTTCTTCAAGGAGCAGATCAGTTTAGCGCTCGGGTTCCCAAGACTTCGTCATTCATTTTCATATATATATAGCAGCGGGAAGACGGAAGGTGCCCCAGATCGTTGCTGGGGTCCTGCGGTGTCACGTCAATTTCAAGTCCTATTCAAGACGAGCGACCAATTTATCTGAAATGGAATTCCAATGAAAGAGCCTCATGCCAGGCCCACCCATACCGATTAGCCAAGCATCTGGAACAATTGTTGGCGGTTCGAAGCTTCTGCTAGTTTGTATACTTGGGCCTCAACCACGGAAGCAATTTTTTTTTGTCTTGATCGACCTTGACCTTGACCTTGACCTAGGACGCGTAAACCGACTATTTCGAGGTGTGAGTTTCATCGTTTCGGTTGTAATGGCATGTTGGGAAACAGGACCGAATGGTTCGTCGGGAGTGTTTTGCAACGCAACATTCACAACAGCTCACTTGACAATATCCTCCATGGGACCCACGACCGATCGTACGATGGTCGCCTTGAGAGGCGCCACGAACTAACTCTCCTATCGAGAATTCAAGTTTGAATCGAAATGGGAGGCGAAAAGATAATGTCCCAATGCGCCCGTTAGCAGTTTCAGCCATGCGAGCCGTCCGTCTACTGATTCTACGCCCCTCCCGCTCGATACCGGAAATTACGGTCAACTGCACTTGTTCCCCAACTTTATCTCGCAAACACCTTATCTCTCAGGACCTTCTGACCGTATAGGTAGAATATCGATAAATTGATTTCTTTTTGAGCCGACTGCTACGCACATGCAACCCTCCCGTCTCATAAAAATCATCTGTTTAATTAAAAAAGCAATAAAAGGATTATCAACCATTCGCTGTTCCAGTACACGCCAGAAACATCTATATGCCAGTCCATCTCCACAAACTCATATGCAAGTCGTAAACATAAGTATCTAAGAGAATTTTAAAAGCAGCAACATCCACCTTCACAAGCTTAATGCGGGATGTAAAAAATGTTGAAAACATAACTAAGGGAATTGTTAGGGGAGAGCAGGGATTCTAAAACAGGCGGAGGGATGGAAAAGCAAGAATATTCTAGGTATAGAAGTTGCTAGCAGCAGGACCTTTGAAAGATCGTTCAAAGTCTTCGGCGACTTGGATAGCCTCTTTGATATGTGTAAGGTTGAGATGCTCGCCGCTCATTGCTGCAACACAGTGAGAGGCGTGGACAATGTTTTTGATCTACAAATAAAATATTTGGGTCAGCCCTGTCAAAAATTGTTTATATTCAGATCGAAGAGGAAGCCTACCTGTCGGCCGTTAAAATTATATCGGGCGAGGTGCTCGTAGTCTTCCTCGCTCAAGGCAGAGGCAGAAGTATCATTGGTCGCCCACTTTTTAGCTTTCTTGTCTTTCGTTGAGATATCGGTCAACTCCAAGCCAGTTTCTGACTCTACCGCTTTCTTAATGAAGAATTTCCAAATCTGTATTTTTGCGTCTCTTCCGAGATCTTCATACGCAAGAGCTACATGAATTCTACTTTGGAAGGCTTCGTCCAGGACGGTGACTCTGTATTTCCATCTTATCAGCATTTCTACTCGAGTAAGGGAGTTAAACGATCTCAATTACCGGTTAGATGTCAATACAATGATCCCTTGGAAATATTCCAATCGTCTTAGGAACACACAAACGAGAGCATCTCTCCGGATATCGCCTCCGAGACTTCTCTGGGATAGGTAAATGTCGGCCTCATCAATGAGCAAAACCGCTCCCCACGCACTAGCCATGTTTAAGGTCTGCCAAGGATGTTAGCATACAGCTACCAGAAGATTAAGATCTCGTTGAAAGTACCTTTGTTAGTGAATGTTCGAGCTGGCTAGGCTCCGTTGGGAGGTCTCCTGAAGATATGGCATAGAGTGGTCGCTTCAAAGTTTCGGAGATACTTTCAGCAGTTAGTGTCTTGCCGAGACCCGGTTTTCCGTGTAATAGAACAACAAGTCCCCGCCCTTTTCCTTGGATTATGTCGTCGAATATAACTTTGGTCTGCTGATGTGGTCCTTTAGTGTGGCTCTCGATGAGGGCCCGGATGACCTTCTTATGATTGGCAGGCAAAACCAAGGAATTAAAGGCATCCTGGTTCCATTGGATTTTTTCCAAGCATCTCGTCGCAAAGTGAACTATTCTCGTTTTCAAAACGTGTCAGAATCTTTGTTGGATATCCGCGAAAACGCTAGATGAATTTGTAAATGGAAAGGAGAAAGTACTCACGCCACATATTGTCTCCAAAAGAAAATCCATCAACTGTAGCGTCGCAAAGCAAAAGCTCCTCATCCGTCATTTCCTCCGGCTTTCGGATTCCCTCATAGCTGAAAACACGGTCTTTATCCCGAGGCATGGTCTTACCAAACTCGTCTTCCGAATAATCATCGACCGGTATTAATCCTGCGAACCTAATCTTATGAGGCATTCTCAGGGTGGATACATGCCCGCCAGTCTGAAAAGCCAGACTGTCGATCATTACTCGCCCCTTTACAGTCATCTTGATTGGGACGTCTTTCGGAATATAGTACGCAAGTCCTTGATAGACTCGGTAAGCTCCAGGAATTCCAGGTATGTCTGGTGTATTGAGTTCAATGAACTTTTTGCCGCGCTCGATCAACTCCTCTCTAAGCATCTCGTGGTTTGAATAAGACTCGAAGGGGTAGATAGATAAGCTTGCGATAGGCCTTACGCCGTCAAACTCCGGTATCATATGCACTCTATTTTGGAATATGAACTCCCTATATCAAAAATATTCAGGCGTCAACATTGGTCATGTTTGCACAGTTTTTCGCATGATAACTTACTTGCCATCGTGACCGATATATGATATTTCCAATCTCAAACAAGTTCCCGGTTTCGTGTCCTGTGGGACAGTCCGGGCGGATTTTATCACGGCTACCTGAAGGTCGTCAATGGCGTTCTTAAAGCCAACCAAAACCTCCGGGTACATGATGTATTGAAGAAGGTCATAAGAGATGGTTTTCTCTTGAGCGTGACGCTCCAAATTAGCTCTTGTCTCTTTATAATCAGCTTCGATGTATTGAAGAAGCAATTCCGCTTCCTCAATTGTTTTGTTTGTATCGAGATCCGAGTCTCCCAGTTCCTCCAAACTCAGGAGGTGTTTTTGGATGAGCTTCTCTTTGATAAAAAGAAAATCCGACGTGAAAGTCGGCTTGTCGTCGTGCCATGACAACCCATGGATATTTTTGAAAGCTTCTTGGAAGAAAGCTTTCAATTTTAGGGACTTTATATCGACCACGGTGTGCTACATCTAGGTTAGCGAGAATTCTTGTTGTAGTTTATAGAGAACACTATGACAAAGAACTAGAGCTAGCGTGTGATATAGCGGGGGCGGTGTTACCTCATAGTCATTGAGTCTATTAAAAACTCGACGAACGACGAAAACATAGCATTCGTACTTGTCCTCCTTATGGTCTTCAGGAGTTTTAGTCTCCGTCAAGTAGAATTGGTACGTTTTGTTATCATATCTAGAATAGATTGATTAATAAAGGTCTACAAAATAAAATGAAATCCCATATATCAAGAGAGGGGACAATAAGCAGAGGGAATGCTCACAAGTTATCGAGCCTCTTGTACTCTAGAACGCTTCCACGCTCTTTCTTTTCTTCCTTTTCTTCCTTTTCCTCCGTTTCTTCCTTTTCTTCTTTGGTGCTCTTCTCCTTGTCAGATGATTCGGATTCACTGATGTCTGATGTCGCTTTGAAGCCATTGACTATCTTCTTCTCTGCAGCTTTCTGGCTAGCGATAGCTTTTGTAGTAGTACTAGCGGTGAGAGACGTTAAAGGGATCTCATACTGTTCATCATTTTCACCTTGGATGAGAAGCTTCATCGTGGTTGTGAAAACCACCGCGATGGCAGAATTTATGTAAAGATGGGATCTGTGGGTAGTTGCGAAGAATTAAGGTGTTGAGGATTGGGCGTGTTGAGGGACGTTGCAAGATAAAGTGAGGTGACGCGGAGGAAGAAGGGCTTAAGAGCGACGAGCCTTGTTGACGTTTAAATAGCTACGCAGCTCAGCTCGGCGTAGCATCACTCGAAGATCCCAAAATGACAACTCCAATGCTGCACGCTCCGGCTTTTGAAGCTGTGGCCCAGCACTGTAGCGTGACTCAGCCTACGAGGCATAAAATTTACGAAAATTGTTGCGTGTAGCTACGTCCAGAGCAAGCTAGCGAAGTGGTCTTAGCGAGGGCCTATATGCGCATCCTCATAGCTACAGTATAGCAGCACAGGCGAAAATACAAGCCGACCCAGCCAATAATGGTAATCCTATTCTCTCTTTCTAGTTCGCTTGTTTCTCGCTTCGGCGAGGATCTGTAATTCATATCCTTTAGCTTATTATATAGGAATCTTATTGAGGGGCTTTTCTCGGTTTGGCCGTTCTAGCGTACATGGGTACATATGAAGGATCCATCTTGGCTTGAGGCTATAAAATAGTCGATTTCCGGTTTGAAGAATAGCAAACCCAAGGAATCGAACCCTAAATTTTAAAAGTTAATTTACCATCGATGGCTCAACAGTTTATGTATTCCTTAAATTCACTTACTATTAAAGTGTCAGTCTCGTAACTAGATTTACGAGTGTTTAGACGTTCTAGTTTACAGGACACAGTTGAAATCAACACATGTGTCAACAAACACTGTAACGTAAATAGCGTTGTAGAGTCAGCCTCCACCAGTCTTGCTGCAGCTTGCGAGACATGATAATATCTATTGTGAATTCCAAGAATCTTTTGATGTAACACCAACAGGCTAACCCCTCCGCAGTGTGTCACCACATGAGTGAGCTCCAATGTAATACCATGCATATAACGCAATTCATTCTCAAAGACTCGATCCGTGATCACGATATTTACTCTAGTCTCTGCACGAAATGCATGATCCTTTGCCCTTTGGCAGAACTTCTGTTGGCCTCACAATTCAATGCCAACCCAATCACTTCGTTGAGACTGTTGGATTCTTTCGTAATCAACAGCAGCTTTGCATGATATGGGTAAGCGTTAACGCCACGTGATGAGAAGGATCTAGCCTTGTTGCAATCCCTACCACAACACACTTTGCGGTTCGGAACGACCTAGTTTTAGGAGCTCATAGGAGCCGTGCGTTTCGTGCTGAGGATCGAAGAGTCGATGACAAGTAGAAATTAGTCAGCCGATGGGAGCAAGAGTAGCCGGTGTGAGTCTAGTAACAATTTGGACATTCGAGTTTGCCCTGACCCCAAAGATCCTTACAGAGTGGCTTCGCCTTCGAGCTCGAGCCTGCTTGGTGCTGACTCGACATTTTTATTCCAAAGCTTACACGCTTTCTCCAAATACGGTCTATTAGACGCACACGCCCGTAGTGCAATATTGGCATGTTGGTGTCACCATGGTGCAACTATCACAATCATTACCTCATTGAGGTTTGGTCACCGACACATCCATTCTGCGTACCAGACTAACATTCATTCGATGAAACATTAGTAGTTCCGGACGAGAAAATTATATTGTATTTTTTACCTTATTAGGAAATTAGGTGAATGTCTGTTCACCTATCGCATATCTGCTTAGGATGTCGACAAGATGAAGGTTTGAATGAGAACGCTGAAACCCCGGCCCCACATTTGATGTTTCGAGACCCGCCGCTACCCAGAAGACTGTGCAACATGATTGATGACGATAGGAAACGGAAATGATGTTCTTCCCGCCGTCTGAAAGCTCGCCGCACAGATTGAAATGGATCAAGCCACAAAGGATTTTATTCGGGATGTCTCACATTCTTAAATTAGAGATCGCGGCTGATTCGTCCAATTCTCAAGGCTGCAGCTGTCACATTCGAGAATGGATCATGCAAAAAAGCTTGTCTATTCGGATTAATATTCCGCCCGTCGAATCCCTCAGGCTGCACGCGCCGTAGTCGAGTAAATTGAGACGGTGACGACGACCGCAGGAGATTTCTGCATCTACCTGCGAAAACTATCCATTTGAGACGGGAACAAACAGTTCTCAACGGGCGCAATCACGCAGTGCTTAGCTTGGTCTTGGGTTCAAATCTGTCCTATTTTAGTCGTCAGGTACTGAGATAAATTGATTAGGCCCTAGTGTTCATCGAGCATATATTTTTGCCGAGCTGAGACGGTTAGAAGGGTCCAAAGGTAAAAAAAAAAAAAACCCCGGCCCACTCACCTCGTATCCTGCACTGTCGCGCAATCGCGAGAGGCTCTGGTAAAGAATCGCACCGTCAATATTCGCCAACGAACGAGCGGCTAAACTTGCTTGAGTTAGAACAAAAATTCTCTGAGAAATGAATTACTCAGCCTTCTCACATGTGCACAATACCCCGCTAATCCTGCAACCAAAAAGATATCTCAAATCATGAGGCACGACCCCCGGTTAGTTTCTCTTGCATCGTCGGGAACTCGTCGCCGAATGAAGAGAACAGGAGAAATATTGGTGACTAAGGCTGCCAAGATTGGGCCAGAGGGCCCACTGCAAGGCGGTTTGCAAATTGGCCAATAAAGGAGCGAACCGTGCAGCCAGGCCCTGCATTCCTCCCACCACGCACACCGTGCCAACCCCATGAGCATTCTTGGTCTCAACGAAAGAGGCCCCGATAGCGACAAGGGAACTTTGAGGTGAAAAGAGTCACGGTCCCTCCAACCGGCCGGAAGCAGGCAAAATACCAGAGAATCTGGTACTTTCGGCGTACCGAAGAGATTAAAAGACATTTTGGGCTTGCGGCTGAGCTCCCGAAGATTTGTCAAAATTAAACAACACCAGGAGGAGGATAACCTCGTTCACCCACAGCGACAAGACCCCTTGTCGTTTGAGTGTATCCCGCTAGATTTTCCTCGGTTGTGCTTTTTCGAGTCGCTAGTGGGCCAACCACATCGCACGGCCAAATTTCGAAGGATTTTGAACCCTTTTTTGGTGGTTGAAGGGTGGTTCGAGACTGAACCTTGCTTTCTTTTTTGATTTCTCGTCATTGAACACTGCATGCATGCATGGGATCTGTTCAACTTTGGGACTAGGGTCTTTGAGGACTCAAAGACTTGGTTCCAACAAAATTAATTCCGTTGTGAAGCTGGAAGAAAAAAAAAGAAAGAAAAATAGGATGCAGCAAGAGGGAGCGGAAATAAAGAGAAAAATAAAAGTGAGGCCTCGAGGTCTGAGCAAAAAGATTATAAAAGATGCAGCCTCTCTCCAAAGTTCCGAACTATCTTTCACAGACAGCTAATTTCTTATTTAATATAACAGCTTGGACTACCAAGAAAATCTAGTTTCTGTATCCTCAAAAAGCTAGGTCCATCGAAATATTCAATACTTAACCACTCTGATTAGAAGTGCTTTCGAAGACTTCAAACCTTCCAACTATCAACAACTATGGAAGCTAAGCAACCCGGTACTGTCCAGGCTTCGGCCGTTGGAGGAATGGGCAATGAAATCCCAGAGGTCCCACATTGGTTCATGTTTGTCAGATACGCCCAGATTGTTCTGACTTTCGTCGTCTTCATCTGTTCTTGCGTCGCCCTTGGACAAACTCACGGATGGTTCCTCGGATGGGGTGCCGGATTCTCTCTCTTCACAGTAAGTTGAAATCTGTAACATATTTATGCATGGTCAAGTTTAAAATATGCTTACCAACAATGCAATATAGGCTATCTACACTGCAATCTTCCTTGCTGGTGTTCTGCTTGTTCCAAGATTCGCACCACAGCTTTACTTCAAGTGGTTCTGTCTCGGCGCTGAGGCTTTCGCTGTCCTTTGGTGGCTCATCGCTTTCGCTGGTCTCGCCGACTGGGCTGGCTGGCTCGGAACCTGGGCTCAATATTATGGTGCCGGAACCGTCTATGGTGCTTGCGCTGCCGGTGCTGCATTCGGTGCCATCAATTGGATCCTCTTCTGTGTCACCCTCGTCTTCTACTCCATCGGCTGCCATAGACA
The DNA here is from genome assembly GCA_036971345.1 of Dactylellina drechsleri. Lineage (NCBI taxonomy): Eukaryota > Fungi > Ascomycota > Orbiliomycetes > Orbiliales > Orbiliaceae > Dactylellina > Dactylellina drechsleri. The sequence goes on from JAJTUB010000012.1 coordinate 664,939, forward strand.
CCGTGTCGCCAAGATGAACGGTGGTGGTCATGTCGAGGCCGGTGCTTCCCTTGGACCAATCGGCACTCAACATACTGGTGTTCAGCCAACCTATCAACAACCAGCTCCTCCCCAGCCCTACGGATACCAGGAACCACAGCAATACCCAACCGTTCCTACCCCAGCTCCACCGCAAGGTTATCACGCTTAAGAATATAAAAGAATGAAGAACGATCAGGAGGAGGAAAGAGCATGATCTATACGATACGATTTTTCTTGGGTTTTATTATTGATATACCTCGAACAACGTTCCTTTTGTATAAAATTCTATTAATTTGATGGATATGCGGCGGGACCATGTGGAGATCTGAGTTTGGAGGATACAGTAATATTCTTGGCTGTGCTCGTTATTTCGATGGGGCATTTTTCTTATCTCTCACTTTTCTTATACCGGAGTTTTTAAGGGTACTTTCTTGCGACTATCAAAAAATACAACGCTGTGAGTTTTTCACACTCGCAGCTTTCACATCAAAATCTCCACCGGACATTATACATTCTGAACACTCGTGTGACTAAAATAATTTCCATTTGTAAATTTTTGAACTTTGAACTTTTTAGAGTTTTGCTTCCGCTGTCGGAGGCTTGCGATGGAGCTGCAGCTATCCGCGATTTTTCTCTTGGTGCGGGAAAATATCGAAAATTTACAACCGTCGCAATGACATGATCCCACGATCGGTCGGTCCCTTGCAATGGAACGACGGTAGAGTGTAGAGTTGGGTTGAGTGCCCGATAAAAGCGCATCGCACCAAATCAAAAAGTACCGTGTTCGCGTAACGTTATAAACCCTTGCAAGGCTTTAAGAAATCACCCCTTTCCTCATTTTAAGCCTTACCACAGTATGGCCCAACCGGCAGCAAACTAATACATGTCCATAAGCAGTGTGCGAAGTGCTCAGTGGGCAAAGACCTCCACATGAACCGGACAGGGAAGGAAAAAACTGCTCGTGTAGTCCCGAAATTCGACTCTAGCAATCAAACCTCTTGCATTCCTCGAGGGTTCCCACTCGTTTGCGGATTTCCTCTTCCCTCGGGTATATTCTTTCCCCCAGGGATACTGACGTTGGTGGTGATCACGAAACCCTACATTCGGACGTAATCAATCTACATGCACACCCTAAACAGGTTACATTCCGGCTCTGAACAAAAAATCCTTCAATTTCAAGCAAGGCTCGGTGCCGAAAACCCGCCCTTCGAAAAAAGAATGTTCAATGGTCCTGGCCTGCATGTTCGAAAAAAGCTTTGTATATTGATACCAAATATCAATAAGACCCACTGAGGAGCTCGATCGTTGCATTATGCATATAAGCCCCTCATCCCCGCGCGCGTATTCCGTGACTCTGAGTCTGTACCCACTCGTTGTTGATCCTTCGAAAAAGTTCACTTGCCATTTCTGCGGATGTTCTGATTTAGCCAGTCCAGCCAGAAAATAGTATGCGGCTTGGCATTTAATTTTTTGATGCGATGGTTATAACTTGATCGCCCTTATTTAGCTGACGTACATACAGGTACGTACGAGAGATAGCTGTAGTTCGTATATCGGCGTCCGGGAATCTTTGGATTTGCGAATGCTGAATTGCGAGATAGGATTCCGAATGAGACAGGAACTCAACCATCCAAGTTTTTTCCTTTGGGGCAATACTGCAGATAAATGAGATCGGGCGGTATCTCCCGTCAATGTTACCTGCTTAGAAGCGCTTTGGAAATTTGTGCGGCTGAATTTTAAAAAGTAAAAGATCTTTTGGGAATCGATTTTCAAAATTTTATCCATTCACATTCTTGCGATTCTCTTGACCGCTTGCTGGGCGGCGCTGGGCATCGTTGGCGCGAGGCTCTGGCTTTTACTTGGCAAGGACACTACTGAAGTAATTATTATCACTTATCATGCCAATGTTCTGGGCCCGATGCAGCTTGACGAATTGCTCAAACGGCATCGTTCTTGCGATCAATCATTTGCCATTTCCCCAATCATTATTCCCTAGCCCACTTTCTCGAGACCTTTCTCGATCTCGGATGGCACACACCAGAAATTTTAAAAATATGAAGTGACTTATTGAGAAACCAGGGAAGTGAGATTGAAAGAGAGTTGGAACCAAAGTCATTAGATCAGCAGTTCAGTGGTCACACAAAGTTATCCTGCCAATCTAATTGTCACTTTTCTCGCGGCCTTTAGCGAAAGCGAGTGGCAAAACGGTTCGAAGAGATCAGCTGAGATTCGAATCAATTCCTCCTTCCTGGTCGTTTGGGCTTCGAGGCTAGAGAGATTGGAGATCCAGCCGCGGTGGCCAATCAGTGCGAAATGGCCTCCCCGGAAAACAGGCTTGCGGAGTTCGCTGAAAGTGATGCAGTACCCATCACATGCAGGAGAATGTTGAGACGGATGGCAAAAGGAGGCGAAGATTCTGGACATCTTGATGTCTGTGCTGTTGCACGGCGCCATGGAAATGTCTGAGGGTTTGCATGTAGATACCAAGCAAGGATACTCACCTGATTGCTGCTTGGATTTCTATTTATTCATCTTGTCGCAGATATCATGCGGGTTTTACCTGCCATCCTTGCAACCGCAACACGAACCCAGCAGCAATCCTCGCAAGAGGATCAAGTCCTTGAATAACCCGGCAGAAGTTTGAAAGTTAGAAAGAGAACTCCCCGTATCACACGATATACAGCAGATTCAAAAGATACCTTGGTCCCAACGAGGGTAACTCGCGACCTTCGCGTTTACATAAATACCTTAGCATCTATATTAGCACGACGCTCTAACCGACTGAGCTATGGGACCGCTGGTTGTATTGATGGTTCGCAGAGGTAGCTTCGTCGATTGATAGCGTTAGCAGAAACCGACTCAACCATTTTGATGCATGCAATCCGGCAGCAAACGTGCATTGTTGGTCGAGTCACAAAAATTGTCTGAAACTAGGCTTGGCCCTGCGAGTCAAAGTTGCTTGGCTAGTGTGGGGTGGCCTGATTCCAATTGCATCGTCTCGAGTCCTATGTCTCAGATGGGATCGTCTCAAACTGGAGTCTTCGATGAATCCACAGTCTCGGGATGCTATCTATCTCTAGATCTGTGAATACAGGATAGTCCCGAGGATTCTTGTCAAGATGATTAATCCCGAAAAGGAGCACCTCTATGATCACGTGCTATCATCAGGGCCTACTTCTCAAGCCGAGTCCCCTTAGTTGGGAAATGCGAACTGCCGCCGATTTGAAACCTCGCCGTTGGGATTAAAGTTCCGACGCGGCGAGAAAGGTAACTGAAAATGTAAGCACATGTGAGTACATATTGAAATTATGAAAGATATGCGTATAGAATTTGATTTCTTTGTAATATCTTGCGCCTTAGGCTTTACATGGTTAAATAAAGATTCAAGGATCTAAGTTACAACCAAACTCCAAGCTCACCACGATGGTCCGCGGCCATCCGATACCCAATATTCTAACATAAAAGCTCGAATAACCAAACGTATTCTTCTTGTACGATTCTTTATATAATTATAATGATGAATATGCATGTATGCCTACAAATTAACGTTATATTAAGATCTACCGTTTCAGAACCTAAGGTGGACGTCTGGAAATAAAACACACCGGCGCGCCTAAATCCGTGCTTCGTACGGTGTAACTCAGAGATCCGACCAATCGACTTTCGTATTTTAAGCTCAAAATCAACCCACTTCACGAGATAGCGTGAAACGGAAGCTACTTACCGCACGCCTTACTTGTCCAGGTATACAATATAACGTAATCTGGAGCTTCTGAGCTACGCGTTCGTCTGATGTTCTGAAGGTTTGGCCAATTGGAGCTTTGGTATAGCTTCGAGAGACCTTCGAATTATATTACAGCACCCTGTGAGCTTGACTATATATATCACCGCACAGCCCTCATTCAACTAAGCTCTGTATTCTCATTCGTAAATAAGCTACCAGTCCTACTTCATTGATATCATACCACCGAATCAATAATATAAAGCTACAATAAAGCTAAGAAATCAAATCAATCATGTCTACAGAACGCGAACCCGAAATCGTCCTATACGACCTAGCATGCATCAAGAACGTCTGCTTCTCCCCAGTCGTCTGGCGTATCCGCATGATACTAAACTACAAGCGCATCCCCTACAAAACCATCTTTCTCGAATTCCCAGATATTGAACCCACCCTAAAAGCACTGTAAGCCAATAATTTCCAACCCCCCAACTGATGTCATACATCACCACCACCCACCCAATATACTCAACCAATCTAGTATTCACGAACATGCACTATTGTTATAGAGGAGTACACCCCCCACCCCCCTCCACAAAATACACCGTTCCAACAATCCACCACCTCCCCACAAACACCCACATAACAGACTCCCCCCTCATCGCCGCCTTCCTAACAGAACACTACCCAACCCCACCCCTTCCTCTCACCACCCCACTCGGCCAACAAATCGAATCCCTCTCCCGTTCAACCCTAGGAATAACAGTACGCACTTCCTGCACCCCTCGCGAACTCCACATCCTCTCCCCGCGCGCCCAACAATACTTCCGCACGACCCGCGAGGCGACCATGAACCGCACCCTCGAATCCCTTCTCGAAAACGAAGAGCAGGTTTGGCAAAACGCGGACGAGGATTTGAAAAAGATTGGTGACATGTTGTTGAGTGCGGGTGGACCGTTCGTGAATGGTGCTGAGGTGAGTTATACGAATTTTTTCATAGCCGGGTCGTTGCAGTGTATTAGGGTTATCGATGAGGGGGTTTGGGAGAGGTATATGGCGTATAAGGGGTTTAAGGAGATCTATGAGGCTTGTGGGGAGTGGATGGAGAGGAAAGATTGATATATATATTTTTAATATAATTATATGGTATATTAGTATGCTCTATGTACGCAATGTAAACGGAAAGAATGAAAAGTCGTAGGTATAGAATGGCGTAAAAGGGGTGGGGAATGACTAGATAGATTGGTATATCATTGTATTGAGATTGCAGAAATCTAAGATTTCATCTCATGACATAGTAGCGTATCACATAGCTCGTATCACTACCACTTGAGTTTGCGTAATATAAGAAATTTTTTTCGAAGAAATGAAAAAAATGAGATATACCCATTAAATCACGCCAACATATAATATATATCCCTTCACTATTTCTTCCTATAAAAAGAACAAAATAGAATATCTAACCTGGAAAAAAGAGCCCAAAGTCATCAACCAATACTAAAACCCACCCTGAGAAACAATAAAATCAAAAAAGGAAGAAACAAAGAAACAGAGCAGAGAAAAACACCTATCCGTGTTTTCATCCTCAAGAACTCAACGCCAGACACGCATCAACCGCTAAACCAACCCTAAATCCCCCGCAAACACCCACGTCAGCACCACATACTCATAGCACTTCAAACTAAACTCCTAACCCCGATATAAATGCAAAAAATACAATGGAGGAGAAAAAGGAGTGTGTGGCAGTATATATCCATACATTTATGAAAACCAGAATTGAAGGGGATTAAACGAGCTTACTAACCTCCCTTCTTTCAACCTCACCACGTCGTCGATGATATCCTTGTCCAAGTCAGGAAACATGGACGCCAATATCCTATGTTTATATCGTCCTAAGTCAGCCTAACTCGACTAAACTGGTAAAAAGGGATATACTAACCCAACCGTATTCTCATGCTCTGCTCTCTGTATTCTTACCGCCTCTGCAGTCTCCGCGCTCGCCTGCCGCGCAGCACTTTCGGCGGCTTCTAGCGCCGCCTTTTGTTGTAGATACTTGGCACTAGGTTGCCCATTCGGCGATTTTTGGCCCTCACCGGCTTCATGCGGCCCGGGACTCGTTCGAGGCGTGTTACCGGGTAACGGTGTATTCACCGGCCCACCATCCGTCGTCGTGGGTTGTAACTGTGCATGCGAACCCCCATCTCCGAATATTCTTCCGATCGTACTCAGCGGCTTTTGCAGCGTGCTCAACAAACCAGCAACAGCCGCCTTTTCATCTTCGGCACCACCTCCACTAGCATTGTTCCCATCAGTTCTGGCATCCATGCTCTTCCGTCTCTCTGTGTTTCCCCTCTCGTCGCTGGCCCCTGCTGTTGAAGGCCCCCCTGCGACTGCAGCAGACAGCGATAAACTCCTCTGTTGTACCATCGCAGAATCGATAGTCCCACTCACACCCTTATTCATGCCGACAACGGGGCTGATCGGTTCCTTCACTTCAGCGATTCTCCTGACTGCCTCTTCCACATTCCGTTCGAATTCTTCGTCATTGATGGTTAGACTGCTCCTATCTAATCCTTCGATAAATTGTATAGCGCCGCTTAGAGATGATAGATAGTAACCTGCTTCACCACCGAGTTTGTCCGGATTCCGGAAACGGAGGATGTATTGAATGTTGCTGACAAGGTGTTCGGGGTTGGCGCGGAGTACGACGTAAATTAATAGAGGTACAAAGTCGTCGGCCGACTGGGTCGAGTTCGCGTGCCGTAGGAGTCCTACCAAGACTGATTAGCCACTATTTTTTCTTAGCGGATACACTCTGAACTCACCGAATATAACTTTGCAGCAATTGAGCACGCAGATAACCTTATCCCTTGGCGCTCTATAGTTGTTGATTTTCAATAACTCTTGACATGCTAAACTCAAAAATTTTCTCCCGCTATCCCCAACGGGTTTGATATCTAAATGTTCCTCCCTTACCCATCCATATATGGCGACTTTTTGTGCCAAGATGTCATCCCGTTCGACGTCTTCTTGGTGTTGGCCTCTCCTACCCGGCATATTTGGGTTTTGCCGGCCTTTGCCTCTTTTGTTTAGATGTGATTGGGCTGGTGGTTGTATGGTCGGAGAGAATGTTTGGGTGTATAATCTGTTCATAACCAGTTTTTCCATTCCTTCCTTGGCGTTATCGAATTCAGCGTCCGAGACTTCGCGCCAAACGTCGCAGATGGCCATCTTGCCATGGATAAAGTCGAGAAAATCGGAGATGATTTTGACTTGTTCGTGTACGAGCCATTGGCGCTTACTGAATTCGTTGAGGAAGGAGCGGAGGAAGCGGGCAACAGGGTCGGCGGTACGATGTCGAAGCTGTTCGAGGAAACGGTGAAAGTCAAAAGGTTGAGGGGGTTCCGGGTCCGGGACGGGAGGGGGATGGGTTGGATCGGCTGGAGAATGCGGGTGAGGATCGAGAGTGGTGGAGAAGCGACGGTTGAGTTGAGGGGTGGGTAGAGGTTTTTCAGAGATCGGGGAGCGATTGGAATCGGAGTTCGCCCGGTCGACGGCCATCAAATTTCCAAGGCTGGATGTACGAGGAGGGATAGGAGAGAGCGGTGGCTTTTCGGCAGAAGGAGATTCAACTTTATTATTGTTGCTGCTATCGTGCTCTTCGTCTTGAGTGTCCGATTGGGGTTGAAGCTTTGGAGAGAATTGGGACATTATACTCCGAATCTCGCCCTTCGTGTCCTGGCTCTCTTCGTCCTCTGCATCGAGTATCGAAGAGCCGGACATGCTGCGTGTATGGGATGATTTGGAGAAGCCGGGGTGCAGCCTTCCATTTTCGGTATGAGGCAGAGCAGGTAGAGCGGAAGTTGTCCTTGGGTGAGCTGTCTCCGCTCTTGAGACCACGTCTTCGGGAGTAGGTAGGGGTTTATCCTTGGGAGGTGGAGCGGGAGCGGGAGGAGAGTTGGGTAGGTTTTGATAGAGTGACTGGTGAAGTGGTTTTGTCGAAGATGACGAGGTTTTGTCGAGATCGAGCTTGCCGAGTGATGTGGAGAGCTCTGATTCGGCGTTGATAGCTGTCCCTGCATCGACAGCTGCAGCAAGTGCATGAGCAGGAGCAGAAGATGTCGAAGAACTAGTCGGAGAGGTCAAAGGCATGGCAGCCGGGTTCGTCGGGGAATCTTCCCACTCCTTAGCGTCGGTCATGGTCATCGTAGGCGATGGAGGTTCTGGCGGGAGGGCGGCGACATGCTGGCGTTGCATATGCTCAAAAGCTAGAGGAGGAGGCTAACAAGGCAGCGAAAGCTACCCGAAGCTACCGAACAAAGAGGAAAAGAAAGATATACCAAGTTAGCAGAAAGGACCGTCTTAGTGAAGCCCTAGGAGCGAGAGATATTAGGGGAGGAAAGGGAGAGTGGTGAGGTCGGTGATGAAGTTGGAGACAAGAAAATGGAGAAGGGGGAGGAGAGAGGTGGTTGTTTGTTGATTTGGTGAGGTTGTTGTGTTCACCAAAACGGGATGTCCTGACAACTTTGGTCAACATTTAATTCCAACAGGGCTCCCGCAACCGGACTATTTTTTATAACCACTTCGCAACTGCGTAATATAGCAACTATGAAGCCGATATTATTATTCTTATTATGAGATGGAGATATATAATATACCAAAGTCGGAGAATGTTGAATTTCTTGGTGGCGAACGGCTATGTATGTGACCCGGTCAGTCAGTCAGGCCAGGCCCGGGCGAGACAAGGATCAATTAACCAATAGGCGAGCGAGTCGGTCAACTGACCTTCATCTGCATATATCTCTATTTTCGATGATCGATGAAAAGCAGCCCTTGAGATTGAGTACTTGAAGTGGTCAAAGAATTAATTCTTGGTAAGCTTAGAGCAGAGTAAGTGAGAGAATGTATCACAATGTTGTAGATCAGGGTCCTTTATCTTTTCGTCAATAAACCTTGCTGAATTCGAAGTCTCAAAATGATATTTGTTAGATTATGATCCCTACAATTGCAAGTAGGCCCCCAAACGATATAGTTTCGCACCCAGACGCTGTTGGGCCAAACGTCCTTAGCGGTTACCCAGACCGTCGGCGATAATTTTAAACAGATTCATATGATCATGTTTCCGAGTCGCAGACTGATAAGCAATTCGACTGACCCAAACGAAATCTTTATATATTTAAGTGTATGGAAGAACGGCAGACAATACCTACTTGACTGTAGAGCCTATAAAATGTCTGAATACAAATATTTATCGTTACCTTACCAAAATACTCTCCAACAAACGCTGCAAAGTTATATCCTCATCCTCATCATCAGCCTCTCAAGAATGAGTAACATGATCTATTTAGGATGCTAGAGAGCTAAACCGACTACTATTCCTGTTTTATCATTATTCCTGAGAGAGCTCCCGCATGTGAAGAACTGTCTTGTAAACTAGTCGCGCAGCACGAAGAGAGCTAGTCCAACGTCAAGAACCCAGAGGGTTATTTGTTATTTTTTATTTTATTTTATCTTTTACTTTTTCGCTGCTCCTGAATTTCGATTTTAGGCATATGGAATCAGTTTGTGGTATCATATATTGATAAAATTGGTAGGCAATAGGTAGCCTTTGGCAATGTTTAAAAGGGACACAAACTTGTTGAGATGATCTCGTTATAACATTCTTAAATGGCCACTTAGACTTCAACATGTACACGTACAGTATCCACTCGTATTCACTGTGTAAGGCCTTTAAGGCCGGTGATCTACTTTCCACTGCAATAATATTGAAATATCTACGACAGTTTATGCTAGTTATAGTGCTATAGTTATTTGATAATGAATACACCAGCACATCTGATTTTGTTAGTCGCGCAGGCTATATATTTAGATATATACCTGAGCGAGCCCGGGGTTTGGCACTTCGTATTTGGAGGCTGCTTTGTTCCGATTGGCCAGCCCGTTTTGTGCGTCCAATCTGTTTCGCTTAGAGAAAAATTTCAACTTTTCTTCAACTCAACCTGCATTGAACCTCACCTTCAGCATCACTACCACCATCTCTGCCTACCGCAATTGAAGATGGCACCGCCCTCCAAAAAGCTCAAAGTCGTCCATTCCGACCCGCCTACTGCCGGCGACCAAGATCCTACCATCCGATCAGAGAAAGACTCCACCAAAGTCGAAAAAGACGACATCTCGGGCCAACGAACCCTCTTCGTCCGCTCCCTCAACTACACCACCACCACCGCCTCCCTCTCCGCCCACTTCTCCTACATCGCGCCCCTAAAACACGCAACAGTAGTGGCAGACCCCGCCACCAAATCCTCTCGCGGCTTCGGTTTCGTAACCTTCACCGATCCCGCAGACGCACTCAAAGCGGTACAAGAACTCAACGGCAAACTCTTCGAAGGACGTCACATCAAAGTAGAAATAGCACAAGCTCGACACAGAGACTCCAATGACCCCACCTCCACTACTGCTGCTCCACCGTCATCTTTGAAAAAGAGCACAAAGCAGAATGAAGCGGACGTAAAGAAACGCAACCCTCGTCTCATCGTCCGGAATCTACCGTGGTCTGTTAAAAAACCGGAACAACTAACACCGTTCTTTACAAAATTCGGAAAGGTGAAGGAAGTCATCATACCGCGTAAGGATGGGAGCAAGCACGGTCCCATGTCCGGTTTCGCTTTCGTTACGTTACAAAAGGAGAAAAGCGCACGAAAGGCGATAGAGGCGGTGAACGGGACGGAAATCGAGGGGAGAACGGTGGCGGTGGATTGGGCTATCGAGAAGGATGAGTACCGTCAGAAAGTCGCTGACGAAGAATCCAGCGATTCTGAAGATGAAGGCGAACAGGAGGAAGACGCAATGGATCTCGACGCCAAAGCGAACGGGCATGATGAGGACGACTCGTCTGAAAGCGAAGATGACGACGAGGATGAACCACTACCCTCCGACGTCTCCATGTCTGATGTCTCTGACGATGAAGAACCGCAAAACATATCTACGAACGACACGGTAGTATTCATCCGTAACCTCGCCTTTACAACCGACGAGGACGCACTCTACGAACACTTTAAAGAAAACTTCGGTCCGATAAGATACGCCCGTGTCGTGCTAGAACCGGACACCGGCCGTCCCCGCGGGACCGCCTTCGTTTCATTCTACAAAGATACAGACTACGAAGATTGTGTCACCGCTGCGCCTAAAAACACAGTCCAAGCTATCCCCTCATCCGGAAAAGGCGGGACGAAACAATCCGTTTTGCAATCCGAAAGCTTGGATCCGTCTGGAAGGTACACCCTCGACGGACGAATCCTTTCCATCACCCGCGCGGTATCGAAAGAAGAGGCAGGGAGATTAACAGCCGTTGGAACCGCGCAACGGGAGAAGGTGAAGAGTGAGAAACGGAGGCTATACCTTCTCAACGAAGGACAGATCACGGCTAGCAATCCACTCTACAGTAAACTACCACAGAGCGAGGTCAAGATGCGAGAGGAGAGTTTCAAGCAACGAAAGGGGTTTTTGGAGAAGAATACGAGTCTGCATCTGAGTCTCGTCCGGTTGAGCGTCCGCAACATCCCGAGAAACATCACGGATAAGGATTTGAAAATGTTGGCGAGAAAGGCGGTGGTAGAGTTTGCGACTGAGGCTAAGGATGGAAAGAGAGGGGCGATCAGTAAAGAAGAGGCGAGGAGGGGTGGGGTTGAAGCTAAGGAGGAGGAGGCGAGTAGGAAGGCGAAAGGGAAGGGTGTGGTCAGGCAGGCGAAGATTGTGAGGGAGAAGAGCGGTGGGGGGAGGAGTATGGGGTATGGGTTTATCGAGTACATTGGTCACAGGTGGGCGTTGATGGGGTTGAGGTGGTTGAACGGACGGGAGGTCGCACATTTACCCGCCGATGAGGCTAAGGACGGGGAGAAAAAAGAGTTGTTGGAGGTATCGGCCGACGATAAGAAGAGGAGGTTGATTGTAGAATTTGCTTTGGAGAATGTGCAAGTCGTGCAGAGGAGACGGGAGAAGGAGCAAGCGTCGAAAGGGAGAGTGCCCAGGGTCAGGACGGATAAGGAGAAGAAGAGGGAAGAAGGGGATAAGGGTAGTTGGAGGGATAGGAAACGAAAGAGATATCCAGATGACAGAAAAGAAGAGCAAAAGAAAGAGGATACGAATACAATCGAGGCAAAGAAGGGTGGAGAGAATCCGGAAAAGGCAGATAAGCAAAAGAGAGCTGCTCAGATAATTGCGAGGAAGAGACAGAAACGTCGCATGAGAAAGAGCGCTTGATAACATGTACAATTCTACGAAGCTTGATATTGTATAAATTAATCTCACTTTTGAATCTTATAAACTCGAATGTATATATACGCCTGTACTATAATACAACCATGTGACTCTATCATCGAATAGACGGTGTAGCATCCAGTCCGAAGTAATATTGGAGTCGGATCAAAGTCGTATAAATATCATTTCGAGTTCTGTGTGTGGCTGGTGGATCGTGTGGCTGGTGTTCAGAAACGGGAACGCGATGCGACAGCGACAAAGAAACAGACACCTCAACAACGCTCCAACCTCATTTTGCATCAACGCTACCATCTTCTTCATCGCCAACTTCATCAGCACCCCGTTACTCTGAACTGATCAGGAAGACCTCTCCGCTGTCCTCATCCATCTAACGCACCTTACAATCCCCGTGTCGTCCAATTGGTAGCCCTGTCTGGCTTGTCAACGCTTCTCCAACCGGCCTTCTGGAGAGTACGCCTACTTGCGACTAAGCTAGCTGGAAGAACGCGCCTTCAGCAAAGACGCCCTTCCCATTGCCTACAAAACGCCGTCTCGCAGGCATAGCAGCTGAATCTTCATTTTAACGTTGATTGGGGGAGGCACTGGTTACAGTCGCAGTTGCCAGAACCTTTCAGCATGTCGACACCCGTACCAGCCCACCTTTCACGCAGCAACTCTGCCATCCGCGGAGCATCCTCCACCCCACAGCCCAATGGCATCGCGCCCGCCCCGGCCGACGCTTTGTTGCAGCCAAAAGTGCCATATGTCGTCGTGCCAGCATCTACTACCAACTACCCCATCCGAATCAAGAGCAGTTTTCAGACAATGCTAGTCGTTCCTGCAGTTCAAGCATCCACATCTACATTACCACCCCGTTCCGCCAGAAGAGGTCAAACAGCAGTCAACTACGCTGAAGACGACGACGACGAGTACGGAGACAGAGATAGAAACCGAGGCGGTGCGGCCTCCACAACAATCATCCCAGAAGAAATCACAGCACCCGTAGTCGTCCCAGGTAAACCACCTGGCAAGAAATTACCATGGCGTCGAACCCCAGAGCAACTCGAGAAACTTACTGAGCTTCCGGAAACCCTCATCCCGGTCAACTACGAGCGCGATATCGACCCATCTCGCAAGATCCGTGAACGATTCACCTGGAACCTCTACGAGGGCGACATAACATTTGAGCGATTCGCACGTCAGCTATGCATAGATCTAGACCTGGACCCGCGCGTCTTCGTTGAGGACATTATCAACACCATCCGAACTGCGTGTCAAGAATGGGCTCCGATCGCTACCCTCCCGCTTCCCGATAACTTCATCGATCCGGTCAGCGGCAGCGAAGGATACTACCTCGTCAACATCAAACTCAACGTTCAATGCGGCGTCGACACCTTGACCGACCAGTTCATGTATAACCTCTACGAAGAAGAGATCACACCCGAAGCCTTTGCGCACCAGGTTTGCATGGACATGGGATACCACGGAGAATACAGAAATGCCGTTGCAAGCGCAGTCCGCGAGGAACTCCTCAAAGCTAAGAAGGAAATGTTCTTCCCATCCGGCCAGAACCCGCCACCATATAATTGGAAAGCAGACGCGCATCCACAACATGCAGGTATCAGATACGACCCAGAGAATTACGGACGCGACTGGAGTCCTAACATTGAGAAATTGACAAGGGAGGAGGTGGAACGCAAAGAGATCGATAGGGAGAGAGAGACGAGACGGTTGAGACGTGAGACTACGAGGTTGAATCCAGTTAATACCGCTTCCGCATTTTTGTACGGCACAGGCGTGGATGTACCCGGTACTCCTGCCGCTACTCCAGTAGCCGACTCGCTATCCCGACGAAAACGCGGGCCGATGATTCGCGACGATTCGCCTATGAGGAGAGGGAGTGTGCAGGGTGTTGGTGCCGCTGGGGGATCGAACGCAGCTAGCACGGTCGTGCTGGCTACGGCTCCTGTTTCGCTTCCCGATATGATGATTGATACTTGGAAGTGTTCGCATTGCAGGATTACGGGAAAGAACACGTGGGGAGCAAGGGATGGGCCTGACGGACGATTCACACTTTGTGTGGTCTGTGGGCTTTTGTATTTCGAGAATAGAGAGTTGCCGGCTTGTAGGAGATGGATGTTTGAGTATGATATGGATCACATGCCGGATAGTGCACCTTATGATGGATGAAAACTATTCTCGGAAGTCGAAGAGATGCTTCTTTTCTTTTTATATCTTACGTATTTGCAACTGTTAAAAAGCCTGGGTCAACCATGGAATCTAGATTTCATGAGATGGTGATTGTTTGTTGAGTTGACGGGGTGTCTGGACGACTTTCAAATAACCATGCAGCCACAATTACTTCAACATGACAACTGCATTCACAACCGTGTAGCATCGCAATACGAAATGATATATTACGTGGTAGGTTATTGAATTTTCGGTGGCGAAAAGTTAGGTGTGGATGTAAATACGACCGGGTCGGGCATTACAGAAATTAGATATAATATTAACCGATACGCTGGCGAGCCAGTCGGCTTACCTCTCCCCAAGCTTCGCTTTCGGTTTATAAGTACCTCCGGACAAATACGTCAAATGATCGATAAACTGATGGAATACAATTTGAGGCTGGAATATTGTGTTATTTAGGTAGTAAAACTAGGACCTTAAGCATTGAATGAGTATAGCTAGTATCGGCACATCGAATAAATCATATGAATCTATATGAGCATTATATGAGGTCCAACTCCAGAAAACTGAAACCACCGCAATCATCGCAGTTGTCAATGTTGGTCGCATGCCGAATGAGGCAGTTTGCAGACACTTGAAATCGCAGATGAAAACTTAATTCAAACTCAAATTCCCCCCAAAATAATCAAAACCGGAGCGTTTTCTCGCATAAGTTCTTCCGAGGCTTTCATTCTCGCTACCTCTAGCTCCAATCCCCAGATCTCACGCATTCTACGTATATCACATCTTCAACTCATCCCAAAGCCTCTAGGTCATTGCCGTCGCCAAATCTTACCTCTCTCGTATACCACACAATCCACTCGAAAGTGAATAACATTTATCTGACGTTTTGGGCAATCTAGGACAAGTCTCTCGACCTCAATCGCCTAGTGTCCAGCAGCGGTCCCAATTGGTTAATAACATATATCTCGAAGATGGCTGGAATATTCCGACAAGCGTCAAAAGGAGTCCGTAAATTCGTACGTATGCGATATTATATCGTACCCGGGCTCGGATCGTGTCCAAGTATCTTCCAGGCTAACGATTTGGACCTTATTGTAGTCGACGGTGGCTAGTTCAGAGGAACAGGTTACAAAAGCTATCCACGAATGGCATCTTGTCAAATGGGGTATGGGATTGGTAGGAGGCATAGTACGTTTCTGCGCATTTGATTTGAAATATGGTGTTTGACGTTAAAGGGCCGAATCAAAAAATTAATTTAAATTTAAGAAAAAGAGTATGCACTGACTAATACTGTAACAATAGATGTTTGGGCGTTTGGTCTTCGATTATGGCATGAATGCGAAGCTGGTTCGTCTGGAAGAAAACTTCAAGTGTCAAACACAAAAAATATCCAGTATAGAGAATGTCCTGGCAACGAATGTGACGAATATCTCTAACCTTGAGAAGACGGTGGCACAAGTGGAACGTACTCTGGCAACGAATGTGACGAATATCTCTGACCTCGGCAAGACGATGGCACAAATGGAAGGTAATCTTTTGAGGGAGATTATACGCATGCAGTCGACGGGCCTGCCAAAGGCAAGCGAACATGCGTATAATCTCCCTCAAAGATTACCTT